>CM050514.1:88579924-89269924 GCA_027563665.1 Antrozous pallidus
ATTCCCTAAGTAATCAATATCATATTAATACTTTCCAATGAAAGAAATAAGGGGTGGAAAACAATAATTAATAGGGTAAAACCATTAGTAACATTATATTTGGGCTGAAATGACATGTGTCAATAAACGTCTGTTGATGCCAATTCAGCACCAACAAAAATCCCCAATTTAGGGTGTGCTGAGACAAAACAATGATCTCCATTCAGTGAAAAAAAAAAAAGCTCATTTGTGATAAAAACAAGACTGTGAATGCTGCATGGTGACAGGCAACCCTAGGACTGAGCCCATCTCCAGCTAGACACCTCTGCTCTGCTCCTTGATGGCCCACTCTTTCCTGCTTTGCATTGTGCTTGTCTGCTCTGCAGCCATCTGCTCTGGCCTACACTTATCTGCTCTGCTCTGCTCCAGCAAGACCTCTGTGTTTAGCTGAGCAAGGAAATGGAATGGGAAAGTGTACTCTAAGACTCAGAGGGGAGTTGGCTTATATAGACAGCAGTCCCACCTAGGCCCTTAATTGGTCCTTCCTCATGAAAATGAGGACTCTAAAAATCTCACAGTTCAATTGGTCTAAAAGGCACCATCCTGATTGGTCAGTAAAAAAGCTGCTCTGATGAGTCAAAACTGCACAACTCCAATTGGATGGGAAAGCCTCAGTCCTATTGATTAAAATAGAACTCCAGAATCTCAGAGGGAAGGTAGAGGTGGGTAGGCAGATGAGAAGTGATTAACCAAAGAACTTGTATGCATATGTGCATAACCCATGAACGCAGACAATATGGTGGTAAAGGCCTGGGGAGGAGGATAGAGGTGGGCTAGAAAGGGTCATGTGGAAGAAAAAGGGGACATATGTGATACTTTCAAATAAAGATAAAAAAGAAATAGGATTCTAGAAACTCCTTTATAAGTTCTGGCTCAGATGTCAGAAATAGTACAGGCAGGCACCTCAGTACATAGGCAGGTACTTCAGTGTTGGATTCTTCCCAGAGTGCAGTTTGAACAAGTGGCCCTGTGTAGAAATGGTTGGTAGGCTATACTATTTAAAATTTGAGCCCAGTTAGCAACCAGGAGCCCTCTTACCAGGTGTTTTCTTTATCAGAGTTCATGAATATGACTATAACGATGAAGTATTGGTAAACTTCCCTGCCACCTCCCTCTCCTTGAAAACTGTAATGAAAAGAAATGCCTTTTCTGAAAAATCCTATCTAATAAGAGAATAATATCCAAATTAACTGTCACTCCACTACACCCACAAGCCACACCCACAAGCCAATCAGGAATGAATATGAAAATAAACCCAACAAAGATAGCTGTGGCCATGGAGAGCAGGAGGGAGGCTTGGGTTTCCCTGGCAATGGAGGAAGCCAAGCTTTACCCAAAAGCTGGGAGTACCCACCCTGCCAAAGGCCAGAGCCTCAGTGAGAGTCAAAAAAGTGATCTAAGGCTTTTCCACCACATTTCTGGGGGAAAAACAAAGGCGCACTGCTGGAGGGCTAAGAAATGTCATATCCTGTCCTAGGCAGGTTAGCTCAGTGGGTAATGCCTAGGTTTGCCAACCACAGGGCCTGGGTTAGATTCTGATCAAGGGCATGTATCTCCATTTCAGGCTCCTTCCTGGATAGGGCCCAGGTCAGGGCTCATGCAGAAGGCAACCAATCAAAGTGTTCCTCTCACTTTGATGTTTCTCTCTGTCTTTCCCTTTCTCTTCCACACTCTCTAAAAATCAATGGAAACATATCCTCAGGTGAGGATTAAAAAAAAAAAAGAAAAGAAATGTCATATCCTATAAAAGACAAATCTTGAAAAATGCCTAAAGAAAGTTGTCATATTTTCATGGTGAAGGGACCGGAGTCCATGTTGATAAAAACACCTTGTTGGCTTTGGTGACTGGCAGTGGCTGCAGCTGTGGGGTGATGGGGCTGGTACCTTTCCCTGATCAGCCTGGTCACCTCCCACAAAGAGAGGCCAGACTGAAGCTTAGGCCCACTCCCTGTATCCCCTGAGGGCTCCCAATATGTGAGAGGAGGCAGGCTGGACTGAGGGGAGCCACCCTTCCAGTGCCCAAATTTTGTGTACCAGGCCCCTAGTAAATAGATAATAATCTTTCTATTTTAAAATAATAAAATAATCAGTTTTACTTGACTCCAATATTTCTTTACTGTGTTAACATTAAAAACAGTATTTTATATCCTTAAATCTTATTTTATCAGGTTAGGGTCACCAAAGGAGGAACTCATGGGGCCAAAAGGGATAAAGAATTATGAATTTATTAGTTCATTTGGAAAAGCAGAAGGGCTGAGCCCCAAAGTGGTGCCAGCACCTAGGGACTGGGAGTCAGAGATTTTAAAGAACCCTAGGGAGGGCTTTTTTCTGGGTGGAGAATTCTCTGGGTGGGTCCTTAGGGGAGAGATAATGGTTTTATCAAGTGGAATGTCGACTTAGCAAGTAAAATGTGGAATAAGCTAAAGGTCAGTTCCCAAGGGAGGGGCTGTCCATTCAAATTTTTTTATCAGATCTAACAACCAGCAATAAATAATACTGAACTAAATATTGGTGTTCCATAGTAATCAAGACCTGTGGTGATGTTGTTTTTTAAGAAAGAAAAAGAGGGAAAGAGAGGGAGAGAAAGATAAGAAGGGGTAGGAAGGAAGGAAGAAGAAGAAAGAAAAGGAGAAAGAAAATAGGAGTCATGTTACCTTAAGGTAAAATAAAATGGAATACCTACAAAAAAACACACATTTTTTTATAATTAATTTTCTAAAATAACTAGTTACCCAGTGTATGGATACATGCACGTTGAAAGGAAATTTATTAGAAGGTGGCTGAACAAGATGGACAAGCCCTAGAGCCAACCTTCATGGTCCCTCCCTGGCATCGGTGGGGTTAGCAGTGTTACTCTGGCAGGTGTGATTCTTCAGCCTGGCCTGCAGGGATCAGACCAAAACTGGATCTCTGATATCCCCTGAGGGGTCCTAGAGTGTGAGAGGGCACTCTGCAAGGTTGCTGTCATACAGGGTGTGGAACGCACACACAAGTGTGCAGTAAACTGGACTCAGGGCCAACAGTAGCTCAGCAATAACATAACCCATGGCTGAAGGTGGAATCGCACTGCCCCGTGAGGAATCAGGCTCCCTCATCTCTGGTTTTGGGGTGTGTTACCCAAGAACCACTGCTGCCAAGTCACTGCAGCACAGCAACTCCTTCATTGAATATCTGCCCTCTGGTAGTCAGTGTGTGTAATAGCTACCATTGGACATTTAGCTATATAAACACACACACACACACACACACACACACACACACACACACACTCACATATACATACCAGAGGCTTGATGCATGAAATTTGTACACGGTGGGGGTGGGGGGGGGGGGGGCATTCAGGAGATCCTTCAGCTCAGCCTGCACCCTCTCCAAACCAGGACCCTTTGGGGGATGTCCCACAGGGATTGGGCCTAAATCAGCTATCAGACATCCCTCTCTCTATCCAAGACTGCTGTCTCCTATCTGCATACCTGCCTGCTGGCTTGATCACCCTAACTGCTCTCCCCTTCTGGCCTGATCCCCCTAAATTCTCTCCCCTTCTGGCTTGTTTGCCCCTAATCAACTCTGCCTAGGCCCCGCTACCATGGCTTCTGGAAGGACATTCAGAAGGTGGTCTGGGAAACTCTGTCTAATTAGCATATTACCCATATATTAGTATACATATAGATACCAGCATATTCAGTTCTTTTTAAAATGCAATATGAGAGCATTTGTTCATTTATATGTAGAGAAAGAAAAGTATCACATGGTTTCATTCAAATGTGGAATCTGGTGAACAAAATAAACCGATGAACAAAATAGATCTAGAGACATGGAAGCATGGAACTGACAGAGGAATCTCAGAGAGAATGTAGGAGTGGGGGTGGAGGTGGAGAACTCATATGCATAAATGCATAACCTTTGGGCAAAGACAATAGTATAGGAAAGGCCAGAAAGGGGCAAATGCAGGTTAAAGGGGTTCAATGGGGAAAAACGGAACATCTATAATATTTTCAACAATAAAAATAATTTTTGTAAAAATTTAGAAAATAAAATAAAACCAATGATTAGATGAAAAATTTTAATTTGTTTAAAATCTAGGTTCATCTTACAAAAAAAATTGTCTCCTTTGAGAAATAAATTATGTGGTGAATAGATAAAATGGGAAGAGTTCTTAAATCAAATTGTCATACACATGCATGTAATATTGGAAAGATCTTTGCTTGATTCATTTATTTCGTAAACAGATGTCTCAGTATAGAATAGTCATAATGCAAAATGTCAGTGCAGACATTGACATATTTTGTACAAAAGAACCTCTATTACCTGCCTCTTTTAGTACAAAGTTTTGGTGATGAACTTTAATGGGCCTTGTCTTTTATTTAATTCCACCATATCTTCAGGCTGTATGTTATATTTTTGTTGTCATGTGTCTATAGGAAAAGCCTGAAGTGATTGGGAAATCAGGTTTTCTTCTTTGCCCTATATATTTTTTTATTTCATTTTATTTACTGACTCACAGCAGAATTGCTAAGAGAGGGACTTTCCACCACATTACCTCTGCATTTGGGTATTTTACTAGGTCCCAATAAAGCAGGTCATTGAATTTTAAGTTTTTGATGTTAATTCTCCAGATTTATACACCATCACTTAGACCTTTTTTAAAAAATTTCTTTTCTTTCTAATCAAAAAAATTTCACAATTTACCCCTGAAAAGTTTTTATCTACATTATGCTATATTTCCTGTGGCATGATAAGACCTCAAACCACAGATACTGATGGTATTACGTTTTCTTCTTTAATTACATTTTTAAAATGAACCAAACAATCTATATTTTCTTTACCTGTTTTTGACATATACTATCCCCTTTAGAAGTAGTAAGGATCAAGGAAAGCAAGCAATGAAGCAGGCTACCACAATTACCATTTATACAAGTGGGTTCCCAGAAGTTACTACCAGTAGGATGGACTTAATTTCATCCCAGTTCGGTGATTCTTCCTATAAAGTAACCACTATCATATATAACAGGTAGAGAATGATGGGCACATCATGTAGTTTATTTACAATGTCTGACCACTTTTGTAGGAGATGCTGTTGTCAGAAGATTACATTAAGTGGGCTTCCCCCATTGTTAGTGGGAGTGAGATTCTTTTCTTTCTTTATTTTAAATGCCTAATGTATAACATCTTTCTTTAACTTCCCACCTCTTCTTTTTATGTGTATGTATTTTTTAATATATATATGTACAAATTAATTTTTATAAAATAAATCTACTACCACATTGTAGATACAAAATAATTAGCCATTTACATGCAATAAATGCTAATATTTTAGGAAAAATATAAATATAATAATGTTATGTGCAATAAACATTAATATTTCAAAAATATTTTAAACATAATAATATCAAAATTATATTAACATAGTATAATATCACAAAAGTTGTAGAAATTATTAAAAATCTGCAAATAACAGGATTACTTCTATTATATTCTAAAGTATTTTTTCTCTGGCTCTATTTTTGTTCATCAGTTCATGTTGTTCATTACATTCCACAAATGAGTGAGATCTTGTGATATTTCTTAAGGCATCACTGGAATGAGCCCTTCCAGAGCCTGCACAAGAAGATGAGATATGGTAAAGGCTTTATTTTTATGGCCTTAGATTCCTCAGGTTGTAAAGTCCCAGGCCTCTTAATCCAGTCCTGAAAAAAGGTACAGCTGGGGCTTTTAGTATCATTGAAAACAAAGCCAGTGTCAGAGTTTTCGTTCCCTGGTGAAACTGAGTCTGGTGCAGCATCAGGCTAGATTTAGTCCATTAGTCCATTGTGTGGAGTGTACATGGCTGTGAGCTATGTGGGCAAATGCAGGGCATTTGAGTCCTGCAACCTAGGTGTGTGTGTGGGAGTGGGTGTGGGAGGGGGGAGGGGGAGAGAGAGAGAGAGAGAGAGAGAGAGAGAGAGAGAGAGAGAGAGAGAGAGAGAGAGAGAGCCCTTTGTCCAGAAGTTTAAATATTTAGGTTAGGAGTCCTTGCAGTGGCCACTAACTTGTTCCCAGATGTAACTGACTGGTAAGTAGCTTACCATGTCACTCAGACCTTATTGGTCATCCATCTACTGACCAGTCCCTTCCTCTAATGATCTGCAGAGAACAGACTTGGATAATGTTAAATTGCTGCTTCTAGCAAAGCTGTGAAAATGGCATGCCTATATTATCTAGTTTACCCTTACTCCTTTCCTGTTAATAAAAAAACAAACAGATTATTACAAAGATATCAATACCACAAATACTGATTGTTTTCCCTGTCACATTCCTCTTTATACTGCATCCTTCTTCATACCAAACCTTCTTGCCTCTGCCTACTTGTGGATCTTTCCCAGCAACAATATTACCTGTCTCCTTACCTTTGTCCTCCATCCTTTCTCTGATAGAAGCACCTTCAACCAGCTTTCCCTGACACACTGATTCCAACCCCCACCCTGAGAATATTTAATACAGGCATCACCAAATTCAGAAAGTTTTCTCTCTGACCCAGTATGAAAAATGATTACCTTTCCCGTGCCCCCTCACCCCATGTATACCTTTAACGATACATTTACTCAACTCTAGTAATATTTTTCTAATGATGCACTTTCTTATCTTATTTACTGCTGCACTCCTAAGATCTAATCCCTATTGCCAAAATAAACATAAACAATAGAAAGTTCTAAATTATGAGATAAACACCTGCTTAATCAACAAAGCAAGCTACTTAAGACAATCACATTTTTTTCATTAAAAAATCAAAACAGGAAAAAAAAAAAGAAATAGCAACAACAGAAAAGTGGTAGGTATGGAGAAAGCAGCAGAAAATAAGATAACCAGAATCCTGCTTTCATCCGCAGCACAGGGTAGTGCTTCTCAGGAAATTCCCTTGTAGATACCTATATCCAGATCACTTGGGTAGACAGGAAGCTAATTAAAATGCAAACTCAAAGCCAAAATATATAGACTCTCTGGGAAGAAATCCTAGGTATTTGTACATTTCTAAGACTTTCCCGGACTGGTTATCATACACACAAGAAGTCTGAGAATCTCTGGTTTATCAGGGATTAGATTCCAACTATGCTTAAATCAACCAGAGAAAAACTTTAGATTGAATTTCACTGTGCCAAAGCAACCATGCTACAGAATGTATGATTCACCATTTCAACAATTACAAAATTCCAGGAGAGTCACAATAAAAAGAATCTGTGCTACAAAAAGAAACATAACTTCCTACAAGCAGCACAAATGTGCTGGGACTAAAGTAGACCCTGAGCAATGGATGAACAGATTACTTTGACACCCTTTTCTGTGAAAGAGAGGCTACGGGTTGCTTGGCAGGAGGCACGAAACAGCCCCATTTGCCTGTCTCTTTGAGCTTTTATTGAAACAACAGCTTGAACTAAAATTAACCTCTGGATACAATCAGCAGGTTAAGTATCCTTGAGAAAGCACATGCTTCTACAAGGACAGATCTAAAGACTAAACACAGAGATTACAATAAAACATCCAGGGTCTCAGACTTGTTTGGAAAAATCAAGGCAGAGGCTGCCATGTTCAGCAAGTTCCCTCTAGAAGCACCTGACCTTTAGGAGAATCCTCCTTACAGACTTTTCAACCAAATCCCATGCTTCTCCACACAAATGTACAAAATTATAAATATTTCTCAGCACTTGATAAATCCCAATTACCTACAAAACAAGACCAAAAAAATCCTCAATACTTCTGAATGTTTCTTCATTTTTTTTGTTTTTGTTTCATATTATTAACAGTCACTATAACAATCATTACAATTCTAGAGGCAAGGTGCATGGAACTCACGCACAGGGGTGGTAGTGTCCCTCAGCCTAGCCTGCACCTGCTCCAATCTGGAACCCCTTGAGGGATGTCCGAATGCCTGTTTAGGCCTGATCCCACCATTGGGCCTAAATGGGCAGTCGAATATCCCTCTCACAATCCAGGTCTGCTGGCTCCCAATTTTTCACCTGCCTGCCTTCCTGATTGCTCCTAACTGCTTCTGCCTGCCAGCCTGATTGAAGACTAACTAATCTCCTGAGATCCTGTTTGCCCCCAACTTCCCTCCTTTGCTGGCCTGGTCACCCCTAACTGCCCTCCCCAGCAGGCTTGATTGTCCACAACTTCCCCCACTTGCAGACCTGGTCCCTCTCAAAAGCCCTCCCCTGTAGGCCTGCCCCCCAAACAGCTCTCCCATGCAGGCCTGGTCCCCCCAACTGCTCTCCCTTGCAGGCCTGGGTCCCCATCAACTGCCCTTTCCTGCAGGCATGATCACCCCCAACTTCCCTCCTCTGCCAGCCTTGTCACCCTTAACTGTCCTCCCCTGCAGGCTTGATAACCCTGAACTGCCCTCCCTTGCAGGCCTGGTCCCTCCCAACTGTCCTCCCCTGCTGGCCATCTTGTGGTGGCTTGTGTCAATATGGGGGCAGGATCCTTGACCACATGGGGGCAACTGTCTTGTGTATTGGAGTGATGGTCAATCTGCATATTACTCTTTTATTAGATAGGATACAGGCCTGGTTCATGGGTGGGGGTCAGTTAGTTTGCCCTGAACAGTAGGTTCCCTTGGGGTGTGGGATGGCCTGGGAGAGGGGCCTATGGTGGTTTGCAGGCTGGTCATGCCCCACAGCAACCCAAGTGGAAGCCCTGGTATCTGGAATTTATTTATCTTCTACAATTGAAACTGTAGCCTAGAGCAGAGCCAAGCATTCTGCTTGTTTAGTGGTGGCAGCCATTTTTGTTGGGATTTATTTATCTTCTATAATTGAAACTTTGTAGCATTTGAGTGGAGGCCTGAGCCATCAAGCACAGGTGGAGAGCTTGGCTTCCTCCATCACCAGGTAAACCCAAGCCTCACCCGGCTGTATGTGGCCACAGCATCTTAGTTGGAATTAATTTGCATGTTCACCCCCTGATTGGCTGGTGGGTGTGGCTGGTGGGCGAGGCTTTGTGTGTAGCAAAGTAATGGTTGATTTTAATTACTTTTTTATTAGATAGGATATATCAACTCACAATGCTATTAATTATTTCATATGATGCTTTTCTCCTCAAATTTGCCTATTTCTTACAACCATGCACTGAATATCCTATCTAATAAAAGAGTAATATGCAAATTCCCCATACCTTCACTACACCCAGAAGCCATGCCCTCCAGCCATGTAGGAGTGTATATGCAAATAAACCCAACCAAGATGGTTGTTACCACTAAGAGCAGGAGGAAGGCTTGGCTTCCCAGGCAATGGAGGAAGCCAAGCTTTCTGCATAGGCCTCCACTCAATACTACAAAGTTTCAATTATAGAAGACACATAAATTCCAACAGAAATGGTGAGAGAGCAAGAGGCTAAGGTTGGCCCTGGCAATGGAGAAAGCCAAGCTTCTCCAGCCCACCAAGTTAGGCCTCCACTACAGGCTACAAAGTTTCAATTGTAGAACATAAATTAATCCCAGATACGAGGGCTTCCACTTGGGTTGCCGGGGGTGTGTCTAGCCTACAAAACACCACAGGCCCCTCTCCTAGGCCATCACATGCCCCAATGGAACCCCACACTGATTGAGGACATCCTTCAGGGCATAGGAGCTGGCCCCTACCCATATACCAGGCCTCTATCCTATCTAATAAAAGAGTAATATGCAAATTGACCATCACTCCAACACACAAGATGGCTGCCCCTATATGATCAAAGATCCTGCCCCCATGTGGTCACAGATGGCCACCACAAGATGGCCTGCAGGGGAGGGAAGTTGGGAGGTTCCAGGCCTGCAAGGGAGGGCAATTAGGAGTGACTAGGCCAACAGAGGAGGGAAGTTGGGGAAAACAGGCTGGCAGGGGAGTAGTTAGGGGATGATCAGGCTGGCAGGCAGAAGCAGGTAGGGGCAATCAGAAAGGCAGGCAGGCGAGCAATTGGGAGCCAGCAGTCCTGGATTGTGAGAGGGATGTCCCACTGCCCATTTAGCATTTAGGCTTGATCGTGGAATCAGGCTTAAATGGGCAGTCAGATATCCCTCAGGGCGTTTCAGATTGGAGAGGGTGCAGGCTGAGCTGAGGGACACCCCCCCATGCCCAAATTTCATGCACCGGGCCTCTAGTATTTTATAATCCCCATTACCTATAGTAAAACACAGGAATTAGACAATACCACAGCCAGTAGAAAAGCAATTCAAGGACAAAATAATTTTGACTCTTAAATAGCAAATTTAAGAGTAATGAAATATTCAGTTAGTATTTGTTCATTTAATTGGCTTAGGATAGTGTATTTAGAAATAAACTGATTTACATCAAGCATTGCTTCTTATTCTTATATTCTTATCCACGATTATTTGTAAATTGGAAAAGTATATTTGCAGTGGCTTGAGGACATGGGAGTTATATTCAGGCAGAACTGAACATGGACCCAGAGATAACAGAAAAGTATATCCCTAGCTGTCTGAAAGAGTAAGAGAGTGTTAATCTAAAATTTCCCTGAGTTTTATTTTTCAGTAGAACATAAGAAATATGGATTATCAAACTCAGTAATGTTTGTTTTTCAAAAAGCTTTAACATTTTTATTCATCAAACAGTTTTTATGGCAACTAAAATATCTTCACTGAGTTGTGTAATCAGTTTGTCTCAAGTTCCTCCAAAGAGTCCATTTTGAACTGACCTTCCAGCTGGATGATGGACACTTGATGCTTAGAGGTTTTATTCAGTCTGATATAATAGTGTTTGTTTCTTCTAGCTGAGACAAAATTTCAGAAAACTAAAATTCACTTTGTTAAACAGGAACTATATTTATAATTAATAAAATAATATCTGTTTACAATACGTGTATGAAATATTTTAACTTATCTTTATGTTGCTAGAGAAAATGGGTCCTTGGGTAGTCTAAAGAAAAATATTTCAGCAAGAAAGTTGAGCATAGGAGAAGTTTAAGGACAGTGGCAAGATTTACTGGGATTAAAAAAATATCCTGTGAATTCCTTGTTAATCCTCCATATATTTTCTTGATTTGGGGAACAAGCAGGCTGTCTTTCAAACTGTCCAACCTCTTCCCTGGGTCTTCCCAGGGCTGTGCTAGGCCCTCCCCTTAACTAGTCCCTAATATGTATCGTCCAGTGGTTCCCTCTCCATATCCTATCCAATCCTTTTCCCAGGTTTTCCCAGCTGGACTCCTCCCCACATAGTCCCCCTGCTCCATCTTGGTTTGTATTGTGCATGGCTCAGCAAAGGAATCGCCACTTACTGTTTTATGTCTCCCTCCAATGGTGCCTGTGAATGAGTGCATTGTCCCCAGAGAGACTGGAAATCCTGTCCTTCCTGGCTGCCTAGGAGTTAAGTTTCACATCTGAGGGTAGGAGGATGAGGCTGTCTTTTGGGAAATGTGTGAAGATGCAGATTCCTAGTTCAACAAGCTTAATATCAGACTCCATTTGTTCCCTTCCTTTGTTTTTTGGTATGTGTGTGTTTGTGTTTGTTGTTAATCCTCACTGGAGGATATTTTTCCATTGACTTTTAGAATGAGTGGAAAGATGGGGGAGAGACAGAGAGAAACATCAATTGGGGGAAGACACTTTAATTAGTTGCCTCAGGCCCAAACCCCACCAGGGCTGGGGAAGACCTGCAAACAAACCTGCAACCAAGGTATATTCCCATGACCAGAATTGAAACAAGACCTATGAGCTATCCACTGAGCCAAATCAGTTAGGGCACTCCCTTCCTTTGTTAATAACTAACTCTGTACTCTATTATTTACAATAACAAAGACTTTAAAAATCTTAGATTTATAAAAAACTATTTATATTATTTATTTGTAGTCAACATGTTAAACATTTACCCAATTTTTGCTCTAAACAAGGCATGATAATGATATAAGTATGAATAAGCATATTTTACATATTCAAGGGAACCTAGAGCTTATTAAGTGGATTAGAACATGTAATCAAAGTGTTCTAGGAGACAGAAGAGAATTTAATATAAATTATGGCATATTAATTTTGGTAAGCTATTTAATTACTTTAACACCTAATTTTCTTACCCACCCCAGCTGGTGTGGCTCACTGGTTGAGCATTGGTCCATGATCCAAGAGAGACTGAATATGATTCCTGGTCAGGGCACTTGCCCCTGTTTAGGTTGTGGGCTTGATCCTCACTAGGGTGTCTTTAGGACATAGCCTTTCTATGTTTCTATCCTATCTAATAAAAAAGTAATATGCAAATTGGCCATACCTCTGATCAAGCCATGCCCACAAGCCATGCCCACCAGCCAATCAGAAGCAAATAAATACCAACCAACACGGCGACAGCCACTGAGAGCAGGAGGGAGGCTTGTGTTTCCCCAGCAATGGAGGAAGGCATGCTTTCTGCCTGTCATTGCCGGCCTTGGCCTCCACTCGATGCTACAAAGTTTCAATTATAGAAGATATGTCCCAACAGAAATGGTGGCAGCCACAGAGCTGGAGAGAGCAGAGGCTAGGGTAGCCCAGGCAATGGAGGAAGCCAAGCTTCTGCAGCTCTACCTGGCTTAGGCTTCTACTCTAGACTACAATGTTTCAATTATAGAAAGTATATGTCCCAACAGAAATGGCTCCACTACAGAGTGAGCAGAAGGCTTGGATCCATTCCAGACTACAAAGTTTCAATTGTAGAACATAAATAAATCCCAGAAACCAGGGCCTCCACTTGGGTTGCTAGGGGGCGTGGCCAGCCTGCAAACCACCACAGGCCTCTTACCCAGGCTGTCCCATGCCCCAAGGGAACCCCAACCCTGATCCGGGACACCCTTCACAGCAAACCAGCTGACCCCCACCCATGCACCAGGCCACTATCCTGTCTAATAAAAGAGTAATTTGCAAACTTTCCATCACTCCAACACACAAGATGGCTGCCCCCATGTAGTCAAAGATCCTGCCCCTATGTGGATTCAAGATGGCCACCACAAGATAGCCAGTAGTGGAGGGCAGTTGGGAGGGACCAGGCCTTCAAGGTAGTTGCAGGTGATCAAGCCTGCAGGGGAGGGCAGTTAGGGGTGACCAGGCCAGCAGAGGAGGGAAGTTAGGGGCAAACAGGCTGGAAGGAGAGCAGTTAGACATCAATCAGGCTGACAGGGATGTGGTTAGGGGTGATCAGGCTGGCAGGCAGAAGTAGTTAGGGGTACTAAGGAAGGCAAGCAGGCAAGCAGTTGGGAGCCAGCAGTCCTGTATTGTGAGAAGGTTGTCTGACTGCCCTTTTAGGCCCAATACCACCAGGATCGAGCCCAAACGGGCAGTTGGACATCCCTCAAGGGGTCCCAGATTTTAGAGGATACAGGCTGGGCTGAGGGACAACCCCCTTAACCCCATACATGGATTTCGTGCACTGGGCCTTTAGTATATCTATAATTTTCCCTTCCTCTCTCTCTAAAATCAATAAAAACGTATTTTTAAAAATTTTTCCCCATTTTAGAAGTGGAAATAAAAACACTAAAATGGAAGAATTGTTTATGAGCTTACAGACAATAAATATTAGAAATGAACAGAGCAAAGACTATGGACCAGGTAAATAAGCTCACCAGGACAGAAATCCTCAGGGACAAAACTGGGAAAACAAGAAACTTGCCCCTAGGGTAACCTGTCCTCCCCTAGCATATCACTGGTCATGGGGTTTGGATCTTTCATATTGCTGGTCAGGTGGTTTAGACACATAAATCTTTTCCTCCCTAAAGATAACATCTAGGCCTCAGTTGTATTTCAGCTCCAGACCCAGAAAAGCAGCAAAACCAGACAAGTGATGCAGTGGCTGCCTTAGGACCAGCTACACTGACTAATGACCCCCTGTCCTTGGCACTGACCAATCAGTGAAGACCACAACCCTGAGAAAGCACATGTGGAAAGCTAATGAGACACTCGCTGAGACCTCCTCTAATATTTCCACCTGCAAGAGAGAGATAAATATGTTCAGGGCAAAGGGCTCACCTGTGCCATTCTCTCCCCCTCATCTTCCCCCAATGGGACTTACAACCAGGGTAGCAATAGGCAATGACAGCTGGCTCAGGGCTAACTCTCTGAACCTGTCCGTCTCCAAGGCTCCCTTTTCTCTGACTTCTCAGTGAGCCAAAGCTGCCCAGCCTAGGTGTTCCTATTGCTTCTTCTATGCCCTTCCTTGTTTCATTGTCCTAAGTATATTTTTGCTGCCATCAATACCCTTTGGTTCAGTGCTGTGTAGCCCTTCCCTTTAATCATCCTCATCTTCCCTCTCCTTTTCCTTAAATAAATTCATTTTTTCTTTATTCACCATCTGAGATGGCTATTTAGCCTGCCCACACACCACCCACTTTCACCTTTCAACATCACAGAGTTTGCATTCTATTAATAGGTCCTCAAGAGGTTGGGACTATTATTATCATTGTTCAAGTTTATGAAGTTTCCATCAAAGCAGAAGAATGTTACTGGCAATTAAAAGAGAGAGAGAGAGAGAGAGAGAGAGAGAGAGAGAGAGAGAGAGAGAGAGAGAGAGAGACTGAGATTTGAAGTAGGATCTGAATAGCAGAGAGAGCATTCCAGGTAATTGTAGGGTTAATATATAGAAAAAGACTGAGAATAAGTTCTTAGTAGACAATATCTCTACTGTGTTACAAAAATGAATAAGTGTTTTTTGGGTTTTTTTTTGTATATTTCAGAAATTGTTATGAAAGGTAGCCTCCCTGAATCATTTCATTCCCCCCTGTGTATATCTCCCTTCAACACAGAATGTAGAATAGACTAAGTGACTTAATGTAAGTTGGTTAGTAATACAGGAACTATATAAGCAAACAAACAAACCCATTAAAATCCTTAGTAACAACCCACACATGGCACCGACATCCATGACGGATGAGATGAACCAACAATATGATGTATAATTCAAGAAAATGTGATTGCTATTATAGCATAACTGCATACTTCCAAGGAAATAGACATGTGTTGGTTTGGAGGGCAGATCTGAGCCTCGGAATAGGGAAATCAGTGCTATCTGGGCAAGGAGTGTGCAACATACATTTGTGTTTGCCCCAAACTCCACGCAGACCACATTTGTATCAGGTGCACTAGAATACTTCAGACAAATCTTTATTATACCAAAACTCAGTTATTAAAAAGAAAAAAATAGTTCTTTATCATTTATCACTAACTATATATATATATATATGTATATGTATATTTATATATATGTATATTTATATATATATTTTTTCCTATCAATTTGTTTAAGCCAAAGCAAAGGGAAAAAAGTATATGAGAAAGACATTTGGTAGAATTCTCAGATTTTAAAGATTCAGTGAAGCTTTTACTGGCAGGTACTTTACATTGACTGTGCCAAGGGAAACAGCAGGTATTCCTCTTGCCTGTCTTTTGGAGTGGAACCCATTTTACATTTCATCAAAGCTGTTGATATTACTAAAACTCATATTTTACATTATTATTTAACAGTTTAAAGGAATAATATTTTAAAATTTTATGGATGGAATTCAAATATATTTTTGGTTTTCAAGCTACAGGGTTGATTTTCATTACCAGATTTTTTTTTAAGGCAACAGTAATATTTTTGCTGCAAATTATTCAAGAGAATTTCAGAGTCTCACCATTCAATTAAATTAGGTAGAATATGCAGTATTCCTGAACGGCAAAAGTTTTATTCTGTTAGGTTTTGGTTTACCATAGTGCCTGCTTTCACACTAAAAATATGCAAACAAAGAAATGTACATTTTCATTAACATTGAAAACTAGACATGTTACTTAAATACATAACAGCCTTCAGGAGCATTTATTTCATTGATTTAACCGGAGAAGAAATCTGGTGGAATGTTAGTGGAGGCTGAGAATCTATAGGAGATGACTATAATTCCTGTCACATCTATAGATTATCTTTAAGGGTATAGGTTCTTACTTGATTACAGAGAAAGAAAGGAGCTCTTGCTAAAGATCATCAGTTTCTGAATCATATTCCTACTGCCAACATTCTCATTAGGATTTCTCCTTTCATGTATGTTTTACAGCTACAATCACTATAATGTTATACAAATAGTACCAGACAGCATGTATGGTATTACCACATTTTGAAAACACAGATACAGAACATTAGAAAGAACCAGAGGAACAATAAACTGTGGGTGCAGTATTGTTTTATACATGTTCCCTGTCTATGCAGAACTTCTAGGTCTCCAAAAGCAAATTATCTTCCATCTAGCCTGAGCTAAGAATACAATAACATAACTTTTTTTAATACAGCAGAGCCAGTTGGAATAAATAATTGCCAAAAAAGATAACTTGGCTATGAGCTAAGACTTATACTGTTGTTAAAAAAAAAAAAATCTAACATTTACCTTGAGGATAGGGAGAGAGCCCAGGATGATTCTAGCATGAAAGACTGCAAAAAATGTAAAAAAAAAAAGTAAAAATTTTAAATTAAACAGACAAACATGGAAATATGAAAAATTCAAAAATATAAGTTAAAACTATTGCTTTTCAAAAGCAGAAGAGTCTTATCTTATAATAAGTTTGAAAAACAATAATTTAGGAACATTTTTAAAATTACTTGCTTATGTTGATAAGCAATGTTAGCAATATCTTTAAAATTTTAAGAGAAATAATTGGAAATAATAATATCACAGATCCAAAACACTCAAAGTCAAGCACAGAAACATTTTTTTAATTTTTATTGTTTAAATATTACAAATAGTGGTACATATGTTTCCCGTTTTTTCCCCCTTGACCTCCAGCCTTCCTAACCCCCAGCACATGTCCTCTCCTGCCCCCTCCCCAGTGTCTTGTGTCCCATGGTTATGCTTTTATGCATGCATACAAGTCTTTCAGATGATCTCTCGCAGCAACCCCCCTTCAGTCTCCCCTGCCTTCCCGCTGTAGTCTGACAATCTGTTCCATGCTTCCTTGCCTCTGTATCTATTAAGGAACAGTTTGACATTTATGCTGGGTCTCAGAACTTTTGGTCATTAAAATTGGGTCTCAAACATTTCTTGTGCTCATATGTTGATTTTCGGTCTGTAGAGGCAATATTTTTTTTTAAAGAAAAAAAATGGGAGAAATAAAAAAGCACAGAAACATTTAAAAAATCATAATTAACTTGCTTAAAACCAACCTTAAAGAAAAGGTCTGAAAAGTAGCCCAAGGGAAAAAATGACACATGTATAGTTAAAGATGACATCATATTTTCTCATCTGACACAATTCAAGTGAGAAGATAGTTAACCAAATTCTTTAAAGTACTGAAAAAATCTCTTTCAAACATAAAATCAAAAATTGATTTCATACCTTCAAAAGGTGAAACAATTCATATGAATTTAGAGTTGAAAAGGCTGAAACAATGCAGTTGACTCACATTACCAAAAATATCAAAATCCTTCACAAAGATGAAAATTTATACCAGATAGAAAAATGAATCCCCACAAAGGAAAAAAATGGGGCAGAAGTAACTGCAATAGTAACTGCATGACTGTTTGTTTTATTACTTAAATATTTTTCAAATATTGCTTAAACAAATGTTAAAGTCTTTAAATACAAATAATACCAATTTCATATGGGATCATAACATATATACAATTAAAATGTATGATATCAATAGAACAAAGATAGAAAGGTGAGATTTTAAATTTACCAATATGTCGAGTTAAACTATTCCATTCTCTAAGTAAAAAAATGTCCTTTTATTTTTAGCCAGTAAGTTTTTCTAAAATATTCACTTCAATAAATTTAAACCCAAATAACACGAAACTATCAAATCAATGTGACAGTTATCATATTTCAAATTTCAAAAGTGAAAAGTTTATTGTTTCTCTCACACAGGCTAATGCAAAGCATCAGAAATAAAACATGGCAATGCCATTTTTTTCAAGTTATTTTGTTGCTGTTGTTTTTAGTCATTTTATATTTCTGAATTCTGGCATGTACCTTAGTGTGTGTGTGTTTTTAAATGGTGTCTTTACTTTTCATATGATAACATTCCTTGCATATTAAGATGTATACATATTTTTTAAATTTTTACTAGAACAATGATTACTGACATGATTTATCTGAAACACATGGACCACTGATCTTTTAATTTTTTCTTTTACTTTTAATAGAGACATAAGTTAAAAACTTTCTCTTAAATTTACAATTAAGTAATCCAAACTGTCACAAAAGGTAGATGACATCTCACAGTTGGGAGACAATAACAGAAATAAGAAATATGGCAGAAGAGAATTCATAATCAATCTAAAAAGAGCTGAGTTTCAACAAAATCATTTTCATATTATGGCATTTTCATGTTTTGTCTTCTAAGAGAACCTTAAGATATTTATTTTTAAATGTGAGTTCTCATGAATTTTATAAGTTGATGTTAATGTTGTTAAAATTAATATAGGCTAAAATACTGCAGGCCAAACATATATGTGTGCATCCTAATATATAAAACCCTGGGTCATAATGCCCAGTAACCAAGACTCAAACAACCAGATGTCAGTCCTGCAGTCAGCAATGAGTTGGCTGCTTCCGTAGGTGTCGTGCCCCAAAACTGACTGCTGAGGGGCCTGCAAATCAGGGCCAGAGAGAGGCCTGAAGAGACAAGCAGGGACTGATCCATTCTTTCTGTGGCAACTTTTGATCAGTACTTGCTATTTTATTTCTCTCCCAGTCTGGCCAGTAGCAGCACATCCTTTTCTCCAGGCTTCTACTGGGCTGCTGATCAGTCCCACCTTTCTGATCAGGCCCTGCTGATAGACCCAGAGACACTGACTGGCATGGAACCAACCAATCAGAACCAAATCTGGGTGAAGTGTGAGGAACCAATGGCTGCTTAGGAGGCAGAGCTTTTGACACTGACTAGCATAGAAACTGACCAATCAGAACCAAATTGGCCAGCAGAGGAGAGAAGTGGAAGGCACGATCAGGCCTGCAGGAGAGGGCAGTTGGGGGCAAGATCTGGCTGGCAGGGGAGGGCCATTGGGGGCAAGACAAGGCTGGCAGGGGAGGGAAATTGGAGGCGAAATCAGGCCAGCAGGGGAGGGCAGTTCAGGATGAGATCAGGAAGGCAAGGGTAGTTGGGGGTAAAAGCAGGCCAACAGGGGAGAGCAGTTGAGGGCAATATTAGGCCTGCAGGGGAGGGCAGTTAGGGGTGATCAGGCAATCAGGTAAAATCAGTTAGGGGTGATCAGGAAGGCAGACAGAGGGGTTAGGGGCAATCAGGCAGGCAGGCAGGCAGAGGCAGTTAGGGGTGATCAGGCAGTAAGGCAGGTGAGCAGTTAGGAGCCAGCGGTCCCATATTTTGAGAGGGATGTCCAACTGCCGGCAGTCGGACATCCCCCAAGGGGTCCCCAATTTGAGAGGGTGCAGGCTGGACTGAAAGAATCCTCCCTTCATGCACAAATTTCATGCATCAGGCCACTAGTGTATATATAATGTGCCTGATATGTAGACACATAATGAAACACACAAAAGCATTCACATATATACACAAACATTTAAACACACATACATGCACACATACCTGCATATATATACACAAAACTATGGGGTATACTTGTACCATGGGACTCTAGTTTGAAACAAAAAATTATTACTTTTGTCAAAATTGAACATTAGCCCTTCATGTTTTGGGATATAAATATTTGAAAATATATTTTGGATAGTGTTACTACAAAAGGAAGTCAACAATGGTAGTCTATTTAATAAAATTTATTTATTAATACAGGAGGTTTTTTTTCACATAACCATATTTGTTATTTTTTATGGGTACAACCTGTGATTTGACCTGGCCTTTCACAGTTGTTATTTTTTTTAATCTACTCTTTGGAAAAGCCTTTGAAGTTTCCTTTATCTTTAATGCCTATCACAGACTGGCAATGAAACGTTCTGCCTCACTGAACTACTCTCACAGACCCTGTATTAGAAGCGAATGGACTTTCTACCCTTCTTTCTTTCCTTAAAACTTTCTATGGGAGCGCGAAGAACTCCTTTGAAGGAGGCCTGCAGATCTTAACAACTCATGAAAGAGAATTGATTGTGCTCCCCACCCCCCCCCCAAACACACACACAAGCCCCATAGAGCATGAAGTTGTTGTTATGAATATAATTATTTTGGGTCAGTTGTGTAGATTTGAAACTCAGGTTGGTTAGAATGAGGCTCCAAATATAGAAACCATCTAGATAGCCTGAGCTTTAAAGAAAAGTGAAATCTGAAATTTCAAGTTCTCAATAATACACTTACATTTTTTTCTTCTATCAGTTTTAAATTGTGTTTGAGCAAGCAAAACATAATAAGTTCAACAAAGTATCAATAATGTTCTGCTTTTAAATAATGCTCATCATCCTTAAAGTTGTTGATGATAAGAAAGATATGATGCAAACATAGATATATCTTGTATCAGTATAGTTTACAATTCCCTGGTGAGTGTGCAACATAAATAAAAAAATAAAAGTTAACAATGTATTGGTATTCACCATCAATGGTGAACTTTTTGAAGATATTGTAAAAGGTTATCTTGCTTAAATGTTCTTTTAATTAAAGTAAATATTTGAATCAGTAAATCAAATATACTAGTGTACACCTCTCATTACAGATATGTATCTTGTGATAGAGATAGAGACAAATCTTCAGCACTGTTGAGATCAGTCTAAACTTATTTATGGAAGAAAAATTCTGAAGCAGATAGAATAAGGTATTAACTTGGAAAATGCAGTCACAACTTAGAAGTGGGTATGTGCACATTCATTGAGAAAGTGAAAAATTAGTACTTTTGCAGGAGAAAAACCTCAATTTACAGACTGCACAAAATATATCCTATCATAATAGTCTCTGATGCCTTGATTTTATAAACTTTCAATATAAAATTAAATTCTGAGACAACTGAAAGGAGATTTCAAATTCATGGGAGAGCAGTTTATAAAGATTAACAATCTCACCAAGAAAAATGACAAAATCTAGAAAAATACACAGGACAGAACATTCAAGGAATGAAAATTCTTGGAAATATGAAGTCATACCAAGCTGAGCCCCATAGTCACTTCAGCTTTTTCCCTTGAATGACTTTTCAAATCATAGCAAGAAAAGTAGAGGGGTAGGGATATGTACATCACAGGTCTTACTGCAGGTTCACTGAGTTACCAATACTTAAGTTATACCTTGAAACTGTCAAATAGAGTGAGACATAGAGGAAAGAGAGAATCACATAATGAGACTAAAATTATGTTTCAGATATGTCCATAAAGCACCTATTAGTTTATTAGAGGTGATATGACAAAATACCACAGTGGTTGGTTTGAACAACAAAAATTTATTTTCTCACAGATCTGGAAGCTGAGAGGTCAAGGTTAAGGTGCTAGTAAAGTTGGGTTTCACTGAGCCCTCTCACTTTAAATGTGGAAAACTGAATTGTTATTGTGTCTTCAGATGGCTATTCATCCCTCTGTATATGTATATCCCTGGTGCCTCTCTCTTCTTGTAAGTATATAACTAATCCTATATAATAAAAGAGAAACATGCAAATTTGAACATACCTTTGCTCCTGATTGTCTATGCTACCAGCCAATCAGGAGCGGAGGTGGGGGCCAATTGGTGCGAGTGCTGGGCCCTGGGGGTGGAGATGAAACAGTGGTCGTGGCAGTGAGCGCCCTGCCCCCAGGGCCGGGTGGTCGCAAGCAGCCGGGGCTGAGCTGAGCAGGGCGATGGCTGGGTGCCCTAGTGAGGCTTTAGGCCTTGGGCAGGCTGGGGCTGAGCCATCAGTTGGACATCCCCTGAGGGCTCCCAGTATGTGAGAGGGGGCAGGTTGGGTTGAGGGACCACTCACCCCCAGTGCACAAATTTCATGTACCGGGCCCCTAGTATTAGATAAGAGCCCTACCCTAAGGGCTCACTTTAACACAGTCACTTCTTTAAAGAGGTAATTTTTAAAGACCTTATCTGCAAATAAGTTAATATTTTGAGATCCTGGGGACTGGGACTTTCACATATGAGTTTGGAAACACAATTCAGACCACGTAAAGGTATTTGGTGACTCAAATTGTTTATTTAAAGAGTGATACACACAAAGCAGAAAGCAGTAGCTATGTGAATCTCATACTCCACAAAAGTTTTAGAAGTATTCGAATGCTGAGGACATAGAAGTTATAATTCAATTCTCACCAAGATGAAGATTATTTAGTTAACAGAAAAAGAAAAAAAATAGAGACTTTAAGTTTAAATCACAGGATGTCTAAAACCAAGAAGAATTATTCTTTAAAGGAAGGACAATTGAAAGTAACTACCACTAACCCAGGTTAACAAGCATCCTTACCTAGAGCAATGTGATTTAAATTTCTCCAGCTGTTTTCCAGAAAAAAAGAAAATACTTTTAAGAGGAAGATAAGGTAGAGCTTTCTCAATTTTCTTTAAAACATATCTGGCATTCAATAAAAAAGTATAGATATTCCAAAGGAGAAGACCAAAAGTGACAAACCAAACCCCAAACAACAAAACAATGTAAAAAGACCATAAGGCAACTTACTTCTCCTACAAAAAGAGATCGAAGAATTTGACTTTAGTTGTGAAATGAAAATAGCTTAGGAGTCATTACTCCCATATTTACAATGAGCAACGCTTAAGCTGAATGCTAATAACTTTTTAAAAAACTTATTATAGAACTGAGATTGCAGGACAAAGTGCCATCCCCAAATACCCAAATGTGACAAAATAAGTGGATTGAGAGTCACAGCAGAGATCTGCTTACCTGGAGCAGAAGCCACTGAGGCCATAAATACAGGTAAACATATGTAAATGATAATTTTGACTAAGTACAAATTAGCTTGAGAATGGAGAAATTCATGGGACTGCAGTCTTAGGGGGCCACTCATACTCTAATGGGTTTTACCTCAAGGAAACACATTAGGTTCTCAAGGTCAAGATCCAGAAAAGAACCCTTAATGACTGGCAGTAGGAAGCCTGGATTAGTCCTTGTGGAATACACAGGAAGCATACTCTATAACAAAAGCCTACTCTGAAAGGGAAAAGGAAACCATCTTTATCAGTCTTATCCTACCTGGAGCAGGAAATGAGCCTCTTCTAGTTTCACTGTTTCTCCTTGTTAGTGTAGATAGCTAGCTAGGTATTCACAAAAGCTGTTTAAACCTAAATAAGTCTGAAAGCTACAACTTTCAGACACTCCAGGGAAAGCCACATTCTCTACCAAAGGAGCACTAATCACAGAGTGGGCAGGAAAGGCCCATTTCCAATCTCCCCAGGGAACAGCCAACTCCTTCCCTGAGTTTACTGGGGGAGGAATAAGCTGGACAGGGAATACCCCTGCTGAGTCATGCACAGTAAAAGCCAGATGATGACCATAGAGGAGGAATGTAGCCTGGGAAAAAATACTGGGAAGCATAAGGGCAGGAAATCCTGGGTGGTCCAGCAAAAGGACTGGATAGTGGGAAGGCCCTAGAACAAGCCCCCCAAGGACTAGAAAAAAAATTGGTTGGTTTGAAAGAGAGCTTACTCTTTTCCAAATCCAAATCCAAGGTTTCCTTGTGTGCTCTCTCCGCTCTCTCCTTAGCAGCTCCAGAGCCCCAGTGCAGTCTTGGCGGAGATGTGTAGATGGGGAACTAAGACACTGCAAAGTTCTGCTTCTCTGGGTCCTGTCCTCTTGGGTGGGTGAGGACAAGTGTAGGCCCAGAGGCTGGACCTCTTCCATAGCGAGCTAGAGGTGAGCCACCTGGTCGTGTAAGACACCCACCACCTGGGGGCAATCCTTGGTTTTTGCCCCACTCAGCCTTGTCACTGTTGCTCACATCCTCCGATGCATGGGCCCCAAAAATGCTTTCCGTGTGATTCCATGGAAGAACCATATTTCCACAGGCAACAGGCAGCATAACGACTACCTGACTGGGATTTGAAACTGAGCCAAAGTGGTGAGAGTGCCAAATTCCAGCCACCTCAGCTTTTGATCTAAGAGGGAAAATATTATACGACTGGAGAAATAATTATGAAAGAGACACAAGCCCAATAAGAGACTAAGATTTATTCATGAGATCATAATGCTCCCCCTCCCTTACACCTCATCACAGCACCAACAGGGCTAGACTATAATTACAGGATAGTATAAAAGGGATGTTAGGTAAGAACTAAGGAAGTCTGAATAAAACAGATTTTAGTTGATAATGATGTGTCAAGATTGATTCACTAAGTTTAATAAATTCAATCATATTCATGTAAGATGTTAATTATAGAAATTGGGTCTGTAGGGTGTATGAGAACTCTCTGTACTATCTTTACAATTTTTTTCCTATAAATTTAAGTGTTTTACCTTGCAAGAGTGGCTCAGTTGGTGGAGCGTTATCTTGTCCACTGAAAGGTTGTAGGTTCTATTCCTGGTCAGGGTACATACTTGGGTTGTGGGTTCGGTCCTTGGTTGGGACATGTAGGGAAATAAGCCGATTGATGTTTCTCTCCCAAATTGATGCTTCTCCCTCTCTCCCTCTACTTTCCTCTCTCTGTAAAATCAATAAAACTTAAAAAAAAATAGAAGTGTCTTAAAACAAATTTTCTATTTAAAATTTGAAATTATATATATTGCTAAGAAGCTCTATCAATGATCTAAGTACTGGAGATATTAGAGGAAATTTATGCAATCATAATTAACTCAAGAATAAATAATATCACAAGCAATTGCAATTTATGAAATAGTTAAGTAAAAATTCTAGAATTGAGAAAAAGACTAGCAATATCATTACGATGCTCTAATAATGCAGTAGCCATCATAATAAAGGAGCAATAAGCTGATAATAGCTTAGAAAAATATCACAATTGAAGCACAGATAGCAAAAGTCTGGAAATTAAAAAAATAATGTAAAAGACATATGGACATAATACGGATATTAAATTTTCACAAACAGAAGAGATATACTAGATAAAATTCACCAATTCAAATATTCAGAAAACTCTATGAAATGCAGGGAAATTAATGTCTAAATATTTCCAAGTCATATATAAATATATAATTAAAAAGTCTTTATAAACACAGGAAAAAGAAGAATCTTAAATGAGTCAAAAAGTAAAGATGCATTACTTTTAAAGAAATAACAATGAGAAAAGAGTTTCAGTAGAAACTTTGTAAGAAATCAAAAACCTTAACTTTCTGTTAGGAGAAAAACTGTCCATCTGGAATTCTATACTTAATGAAAATATATTTTAAGAATTAAGGCAAATTTATATATATATATATATATATATATATATATATATATATGCAAGAAATTTTGGTTAAAGAGAAAGAATATGAGAGGAAAGTATGCATCTTAAGGAATGAAGGAAATGAATATATCAGCAATGAAGAGTTACAGGGGAAAAAACAACATTATTTTTATTTAAGTTAAAATACCTATGACTTTAAAAAACGTAGTTAAATACATATAATGAAGTAACATAAATGTAGAAAGTTAAGAGGCTATATGATTTCATTGTTTTAGCTATAAATTGAAATGGTTAAATAATGCCTCTAAGCTGACTTAAAATTTAAGGATGCACATTATAATATCAATAAGAATAGCTAAAATGTCAATAAATACTTTAGAATGGAATTTTAATAAACAACAAATTATATAAGAGGACATGAGAGAACAGAGAAATAAAAAATAGAAAAATGGGAAAAAATGGTCCTTGTCAGTTTTGGCTCATTGGGTAGAGCATCAGCCTGTGGACTAAAGAGTCCCAGGTTTGATTCTGATCAAGAGCCCATGACCAGGTTATGGGCTCAATCCCTAGTAGGTGTAATACAGGGGGCAGCCAATCAATGATTCTCTGTGACCATTGATATTTCTATCTCTCTCTCCTTCTCTCTTTTTCTCTAAAATAAATCTCTCTATATATAAAAGCCTAAGTTATCATTGCAACTGTAACAACCAAACAGATGACTGAATTGGCTGTGTGGAGTGACCCAGCTGGCAGGAAGGTTAGTGAGGGCTGACCAAATGACTGAGCAGCAGGCTGCATGGGGCAACCAGGCCAGCAGAGGAGGTAGATGGAGGTGACCAGACCAGTGGGGGAGGGGGCAATTAGGGGCGACCAGGCTGGCAGATGAGGCAATTGGGGGTGATTAAACAGGCAGGCAGGTAAGCAGTTAGGAGCCAGTGGTCCCAGATTTTGAGAGGGATATCTGACTATCTGTTAACCCCAATACCCAGGATTGGGCCTAAACTGGGAGTCAGACATCCCCCCGAGGGGAGGGGTCTCAGATTGAAGAGGGTACAGGTTGGGCTGAGGCTAACCCCTGCCCATGCATGTATTTTGTGCACAGGGCCTCTAGTAAAAATATTTTTAAAATGATAAAATAGTATATATAAATTCAACAATATCAATAGCTAACATCCTATCTAATAAAAGAGTAACATGCAAATTGACCATACTTCCGCTACACTACCAGCCAATCAAGAGCAGGGGCAGGACCATGGCGCCACGGCCTCCCGAGCATGGAGGCAGCTTGGGGGTGGGGTGCCTGAGCACAGAGGGGGTTGGGGGAAGGCAGGGTGCAGCGAGTGCAGAGTGGGCTGGAGCGCTGGTGAGTGCCCAGCCCCTGGGGCCAGGTGGTCACAGGCAGCTGGTGCTGAGCTGAGCAGGTAGATGGCTGAGTGCCCAAGGCCTAAAGCCTCAGGCTGGGGGTGAGCCATTAGTTGGACATCCTCTAAGGGCTTCCAGTATGTGAGAGAGGGCAGGTTGGGCTGAGGGAACACCCCCCTCCGTGCACGAATTTTGTGCACCAGGCCACTAGTATAAAATATGAACATATTATAAACAGTGGAGAACTTCAAAAGGCATTAAGCAAACTTTAAAAATTATAAAAAACAATTCCAAAATCATAGATTTTAATATATTTTTGGATAACAGATAGCACATAGTTAATAAATTAGTGAAGATATAGAAGACATAAAATATTACCAAAAACCTTGGTCTAATGGACATTTATATAGAACATTATACCCAACATCTCTATGTTCAAATTACTTTCAAGTCTACCTTAATGAAGAAAGCACATATGCTTGGCCATAAAACACTATTAATAAATTTAAAAGGGCTAAAATTGTGTATAGTATCTCCTTTGACCCTAACACAATTAAATAGAAACCAATTACAATGCATATATAAGAAAACTCAAAATGTTTTAGTATTATGCAACATATATTAAATAGTCAATGGATCAAAGACAAAAATCATAAATAAAATTCAAATATTTGGAAGTTAATGGCACTGAAAATATATCAACATTTATAGAATGCAATAAAGTTGTATAAGGAAAAAATAAAAAGGAAAATGCAGAAAAATGAAGGATGAAAAGAAGAAAAGGAGATGAAAAGGGTGAGTTGGCAAGACTGGTAGGCAAGGAAAAGGGAAGCAAAGAATAGGGAGACTGACTTGGCTTGGGGATTCTAGTTCTACAAACTTACCATTTGGTATAAGCAATGGATAGTCACAGATCTGCTTCATGTTCCTCAGTGCCAGATACTACCTCATCCATGTAAAACAGTAAAAAACTAAACAAACAAAATGGAGCAATATAGATAGACACTAACAAATTATGTTCAGCTAACCTAAGAGCCATATATAAAAGTGCATACTAAATTTAAAGTTTTAAAACCTGTGAAAACATGGGCAAATATTGTAAGTTTGAAGAAGGAAAGCCATTTTTAAATCAAAAGGCATGTCTTATATTTGCAATTTTCATAATAATCTATACACACAGGAGGTTTCTGGAGCAGAAACAAATTATTATTATTCACATCATAGTTGCACTGATTCTCTTTTGCCCTAATTCTTGCCCCTGGGACAATGTGATAAGAATCAGATGTCACCTATCTGTACTGGTTCTATACTGTAAGTGAAAAAGACCAAATAAATGAATCTTGGTATTTATGTGCACAATCCTCCACCCTCTTTTAAAGAGGGAGAAAACACTTAGTCCCTTGGGAAGATTTTCATTTCTTTTGAAATGTAAATACATCTTTGCTGGGGAGATATTGTCTTCAGCTTTGAAAACCAGGGATATCTCCCTGTTCCAGATCTCAGCACACTTTGTAAAGTAAATACATCTTCCAAAATTAGATAAATCTCTCCTGGGTTCTCAGAATTGTAAATGAACTGCTAAGATTTCCTATTTTAGATTAGGTCCCAAGCATCAGTAGGATTTTTCTGAAAACTCTGTAGAAACATCCTATATGATAAAGAGGTAATATGCAAATTGATCATTGCTCCATCACACAAGATGGCCACCCCCATGTGGTCAAAGATAGCTTCCCCTATATGTGCACAAGTGACTTCCACAAGACGGCCAGCAGGGGAGGGCAGTTGGGGGTGACCAGGTTTTCAGAGGACGATACTTATGGGGACCCAGGCCTGCAGGGGAAGGCAGTTAGGAGCAATGGAGCTGGCAGGGGAGCAGTTAAGTGTTGATCAGGCTGGCAGGGAAGTGGTTAGGGGGTGATCAGGCTGGCAGGCAGGTGAGCGGTTGGGAGCCAGCAGTCCTGGATTGTAAGAGGGATATCTGACCGTTGGACATCCCATATTGGAGAGGATGCAGGCTGGACTGAGGGACACACGCCCATGCATGAATTTTGTGCACTGGGTCTCTAGTTGAAATATATTAACTACAACTCCATATCATGAAAATTGATAACACTGAGTACCTAAAAGTCAGAAGTCTTCCATCAATAGAAGAAACAAGCAATATAAAATCAGATCATGTTTAATATAAAGGTGTGTTATTATTTCATAAAACCTTTGCTCATTATTTGTCTTTTGAAATTATAGTAATGTCTAACTATTGAAAACAGCATATGGAAAATTCCACAAAGTGGTAGCTAATTTTTAAAACTTGAGTTATAAAAGAAAATTAAAATAATTTCTAAGTTAATGGCTGAATAGAATTGATTTTTTTTTCAGTCAACATACAATCCCAATAGTGGAACACTTAAAAGAATCATTTCTCAACCTGAGCTGAACTTTAGGCTTCCTGAGCGGCTTTGCAAAAATTGCTATGCACATGTGTCTCACCCAGAGCTCATTGGTTAAATTTAATTGAGTGTAGGTGGACTCTGGGTCCTGGTCTATTTAAATACTCCCCAAAGGATCCCACTTTTGTTAAAATGAGGCATTATAGTTAAGGATTAAACTCAGCTGCATGCAAGAGAAATTCCAAATAATAGTGACTTAAAATGAAGGTTTATTTATTTCTCAAGTAGCTAGAAGAATGAAAATAATCTCAATCTAAAGTAGTAGCACAAAGATCTCTGGTCTGAGGTCACTGTGAATCTATGTCCTTTCCCTCATGGTCTGTGTTAAAATGGTAGATATAACTTCAGTTATGATGTTCAGTCAGGAAGAAAAAGTTTGTCAAAACCCAAAATACCAGCCAGCTGAATTTATCTTCTTAAACTTTCAAAAAAGGCTCAGATATTAATTTTTAATGGTGTCCAGTAACATCCTTCAGGTGATGTTATGGAATATATTATTCAGCAGATACAATGCCACTTCTAGCAAAAGTTACATTCTGTTAATAGGTATGAAAATTTATAGGTTATCGGTTTACTATACCTGTAGTAAACTATCACTAAACTGTTCTGAACTTATACTTAAAATATAAAGCAACACCTGGCCAGTGTGGCTCAGTGGTCAACCTAAGAACCCGGAGGGCAAGGTTTGATTCCTGGTCAAGGCACGTGCCCAGGTTATGAGCTCAGTCCTCAGTGTGGTGGGTGTAGGACGCAGCCAATCAATGATTTTCTTTTACTATTTGAAATTTCTATCTCTCGTCCCTCTTCTCTCTGAAATCAATAAAAATGTATTTTAAGTAAATATATATAATGCAACAATAAAGTAGTAAAAGCAAAATAATATAAAAGTAAACTCTTATTCAAAAAATAAAGTCAGAAGAAAGATAATCCATGTCATAAATAAAAATGTGCAAATCTTATGCAACTTTATTACTCCTAATAGCAAAAATGTCTACATATTAGAAAATGTAAAGATATATAGAAGAGTGATATTTTAGTCAAAAACTATTACAAAATTTTTTGATAAAAAGGACAAATGACCCTGAGGTTGGAATCACAGTTTCTTCGCCCTAAAAATCCTTATTAATGTACTCATTAACTGCACCAAAATAAACTTTTGAAGTGAAATAACTAGGTTCCCAATGCATAGGGCAAGGTTTTCGTATCAAAATATAAACCAACTATTTATAATTCAAGAGAAAGTGGACTAATACTTGAAAGAAAGTATAACCTCTGTGTTCCATTAGTTTATGCTGACCGCAGTCTAATTTAAACTAATATTGCTTATAAAATTTTCTTTCTCAGCACACCTTGAAAATGTGGAACTTTTGTAATTACCTCCAAACAGAGCAGAATTAATTCAGAGCAAACTGTTCAAAGCTGCTAATGACTGCATGATCAGTCATTTTATTGTTTCAGCAAAGGATAGCATGCATGTAAATTTTATTTAACTTTGCTTTGACTAATGAATAGCTAAGAGAAAAAAATCTTCATTCTTCTGGAAGTATATTAGGGTTTTTTTTTCCTCCTTTGGTGGAACTGTAGTTTTGTAACTGCTGCCACACTCTATAAATAATAAAGTGTTTACTTTGTATAATTCAAAGTTATCAATAGAAATATGATATGATTAAATTTTCTGTAAAAAATCAATTAAAAAAAAGAAAAGAAAAAAATTTTCTGGGCACTAACTCTTTTATATTTTAAAAGAATTAAAGTGGAACAGATTTCATTTTTTAAGTTGTACAATTAAGGTAAAAAAGAATAATAATTTAATTATTCCTTGTAACTTATGTATTCATTATTATTGTAAATCTTCTAATTTGATCTAATTTTTCAATGACACAGTTAATAATTTTATAAAATACTACCTTAAAACTGATAGATGAATGGATATTTTAATCACAAGGAATATATTTAGAGGCGTTTTACCATAGTTTGTGTCATGCATAGTGTTATGTTATGCTATTGCTTGATAGAATGGAAAACACGTTCACTAAGTAAAAATGTCTTCAAGTTTGCAATTTGGCTATTTTATCTAACACATAATAAAAAATAGCATCACATTGAAAAGTGGAATACACAAAGAACAATCAGAAAACAACTAAAATGTAATAAGAAATTAATTATTAAATTTCAATATAATTTTCCTGGCCATCAGAACTAGAACAAATGAACTTCATGCCTAGTTTATTCCGTACTAAAGTTCACTGGACAAATATGAGTTTTTTAATGAGATGATAATAGAGACCATCCACTTTCTAATGAAAACCAATTTCAGTTTTGTGAGCTGAACACATTCATGTATGTCTTCTATGATGTTATAATAAAAATAGAGGCCTGGTGCATGAAATTCATGCATGGAGGGGGTGGTCTTTCATCTGGCCTGCAGTCTGTCATAATCTGGGAACGCTGGCTCCTAACCTCTCACCTGCCTGCCTGATCTCCCATAACTGCTTGCCTCCTGCCTGATTGCCTCTAACGACTTAGCGTGCCTGACTGATTTCCCCTAACTGCTCACCTGCCTGTTTGATTGCCCCTAACTATCTCTCCCTTGGCCTCCATCACAGCTGCTCGATCCAGAAGAAGGTCCAGAATGTCTGAAAGGTTGATTGGCTATCTGGTCTAATTAACATATTATGTTTTTATTATTATAGGTGACAGAAGTTAAATAAAAAGACAACTTATATTAAAAAGGAAATTTTCTAAATGATGTATAAATCAAGTGGAGGAGTGGAACCTGATAAATCAGAGAACAGGAAGTGATAAAATGAAATAAACCTTAAGAAAGTCATTTTGACCTGAAGAACCCTGGAGAAGATAAGATCCCCAAAGAAGGCAAGTTCAAGACATAAGTGTGGTTTAAATACAAAATCAATTGAAAGTCCATCTGTGTGGAGAAGCACAGGACTTGGTTGGAAAGCCTGTAAGGAGGATTCTCCGAAAGATCAGGGGGACCTTGCTGAAGGTGGCAGCCCCTGCCTTGACTTTTCCAAGCAAGTCCAAGCTCCTGGCTATTTTACTGGAATCTCTATGTTTTGTCTCCAAACCTGATCTTGTAGAAGCATGTGCTTTCTCAAGGATACTTAACCTGCTGATTGAATCTAGAGGTTAATTTTTGTTCAAGCTGTTGTTACAAAAAAGGCCTAAGGAGCAGGCAAAGGAGGCTACTTGGTAGTTATAGCCAAGTAGTCCCTTAGCCTCTCATTCACAGAAATATGTGTCAAAGTAATCATTCATCCATCGTTCAGGGTCTGCCAGTCAGGCCTGGCATGTCTGCAGAGAAAAACCAATAATATACAGTATTACTTACATATGGAATCAAAAAAAGCCAAGCTCATAAAAACAGTGAGTAGAATATTGATTACCAGAGGCTGGGGAATATAAAATTTGGTGTATGTTTTTTAAGGGTACAATCTTAGAACTAATAGATCAATAATTCATGAAGATCTACAGAACAACACAATAATTATAGACAGCAATACTCTACCATAAACTACAAATTTGCTAAGAGACTAGAACTTAATTGTTCCAACAACAACAACAAAAAAAAAAAAAACCCACAAAAAATAAATTGTAGTGACATCAATGTCATGGCAAAGTGAGACAATCCCTTTGTATTTCCCCTTAAATCTATAACTAATGGATCATCTATAACCCAACAAAGGTTCCTCAACTCAACACTTTCAGTTGCTTTAGAGATCCATATATTCACGTGTCTGAACTTGGAGTCTTGCAATGTGTAGGTGAGGCAAAACAACGAGAAGGACAAGTATGCTACCCATAGATCTGGTTTTCTGTGTGCTTCTGCTGAGCCCACAAACCCAGTGAACTTGGTAGAGGTAAAGGATGCAGAATGTGGCACCCATACCAAAGGTCAAAGGAGGGTAAGAGGGACAGCAGCAATGTTGGCTCATAAGAATCCAGCTCCATGTACAAAAAATTGTTGTGTTTTTATATTCTGACAATAAAATATCAAAAAGAGAAATGAAGAAAACAATCCCATTGATAATCACAAAAAATAAATAAAATACACAGGAAAAATATTAATAGAGGAGGTAAAGACTTGTACAGTGAAACCATAAGACATTATTAAAAGAAATTAAAGAAGACACAAAACATGGCAATATATTCTTTGTTTATAGATTGAAAAAATTAACATTGTTAAAATGTTCGTATTACATAAAGCACTCAAAGATTAAGTGAAATCCTCATCAAAATCCCAATGGCATTTTTTTTTACAGAAATAAAACAAAAAATGAAATTTATCAAGAACTACAAAAGACCAAAAATTCAAAGCAATTCAGAGAAAAAGAACATCGCTGGAGGTATCACACTCCCCAATTTCAGAGTATATTTCAAAACTATAGTAAGCAAAACAGCATGGTTTTAGCAGAAAAAAAAGAGAGACACTGAACAATGGAACAAATTGAGAGCCCAGCCTAGCTGGTTTGGCTCAGTGGATAGAGTGTCAGCCTGTGGACTGAAGGGTCCCAGGTTCAATTCTGGTCAAGGTCACATACCTGGGTGGCAAGATCAATCCCTAGTAGGGGGCATGCTGGAGGCAACTGATCAATGACTCTCTCTCATCATTGATGTTTCTATTTCTCCCTCCCACCCTCTCCCTTCCTCTCTGAAATCAATAAAAATATATTTTAAAAAATTTAGAGCCCAGAAGTCAATACACATGTATACATATAACTACTTTATGACAAAGTAGCCAAGAATATACATGGACAAAGGAAAGTCTCTTTAGTAAATGATGTTAGAAAACCAGGCAGTCATGTGCAAAAGAATGAAACTAGACATCTTATAGCAGTCACAAAAGTTAACTCAAAATGGATTAAAGACCTAAAAGTAAGACTTGAAACAAGAAAATACATAGAAGAAAAACATCAGCAGTAAGTTTCTGGACATTGGTCCTAATGGTGTTTTTGTAAATTTGACTTTAAAGGCAAGGGAAAAATAAAAATAAATAAATTGGATATTATATTAAACTAAAAGCTTCTGCACAACAAAAGTAACCATCAACAAAACAAAAAGAGGCAACCAATCCAATAGAAGCAGATATTTTCAGGTGTTATTTCTGATATTTATAATTAATATTTCTGATATTTAGTATCCACAAATATAAATAATTCATATAACTCAATAACAAAACAAAACAAACAAAAACAACATAATTTAAAAATGGGCAAAAAATCTGAATTGATATTTTTTCAGTAAAGACATAAAAATGGCCGACAGGCACATAAAAAGTTGTTCAACACCATTAGTTATTAGAGAAATGAAAATCAAAATCACAATGAGATATCACCTCGCAATTGTTAAAATGATTATTATCAAAATGATAGGAAGTAACAAGTGTTTAAAAAATGTAGAAAAGGGGGAACCCTAATACATTATTTTTGGATTGGTACAACCATTTGGAAAATATTATGGAGATTTCTCAAAAAATTAAGACTTCCCCACCAGTGTGGCTCAGTAAACAGGAGGTCACGGGCTCAGTTCCCAGTCAGGGCATGTGCCCAGGTTGTGGGTCTGATCCTCAGTATGGGTATACAGGAGGCAGCCAGTTGATGTTTCTATCCCATCAATGTTTCTATGTCTCTCCCCAACTCTTTTCCTCTCTCCCTCTCTCTCTAAATTCAATAAAAACATTTTTTTAAAAATTAAGACTAAAACTACCATATGATCCAGCAATTCTTCTTCAGGGCATTTAACCCATGAATATAAAAGTAGTAATTAAAAAATATATATGTAGCCCTATGTTTATTGCAGCATTATTTACAATAGCAATATATGAAAATAACCTAATTGTCCATCAACAGATAAATGGATAAAGAAAATTGTATATATATACTAGAGGCCCAGTGCATGAAAATTCATGCACTGGATGGGGGTCCCTCAGCCCAGCCTGACCCCTCTCACAATCCGGGAGCCCTCAGGGGCCGAAGATGACCCAGCAATCAGGGAAAGGTGACACACCATCACACCTCTGCTGCTGCCACTGCTGAGCGCAAGCCTCAGCTGGCTCAGGTTACCTGAGTCTTGGGCAGGCCTGGGCAGCTGGGCAGCTGCCATCCAAGGCTTGACTGTGCCTTGGGCTGGCCCTGGGTGTCTGGGGAACTGAGGGGAATGCGGGACTCTAGAGTCAGATGCACAGAATGGCTGAGTCTACATTGGAATGGTCCTGGCCATGCTGCGCACCTGCCCCTCCAATGGGGCTAAAAGGACTAGGCTGCCGTTTTGTAGCTGTGGGTGCTGCCGTCTTTGAGGGTGAAGTAGTCAATTAGCATATTCCCTCTTAATTAGATAGTGTATATGTATATATTATATATATTATATGCACTAATGAAAGAGAAATATGCAAATTAACCATCACTCTGCTATGCTCACCAGCCAATCAGGAGGGAATATGAAAATGAGAAGAAGAAAGATAGTGGCTGCCCAGCTGCTCCAGGTGTTTAGTGGCCAGATGGGGCAGGGCACCCGCTAAAAGAGGGAGGGCAGGGGGCGAAGGGATCTACAGGAGCGGCGCTTGGGCCATGGCGAAGACCAAGACTGCGGACTCCCGAGTCTGCAGCAAAGATGAAGGCAGCAGACTCTAGCCAGAGTAAAGGCCTGGGTCCCAGGTGCAGTAGGAAAACTGGTGCTGAAAGCCAAGGGAAAGAAGGCCTATTTCACGAATCTCTTTGTGGAACGGGCCATATATATATATATATATATATATATATATATATACACATATATATATACTCAGCCATAAAAAAGATGAAAGTTGACACTTGTGAAAACATGGTTTTTTAGGGTATTATGCTAAGAAAAATAAGTCAGGTGGAGAAGATATATGATTTAACTATTGTGGAATATATAATTCAAAAACACACAACAACAATAAAAACAAACTCAGAGCTCAGCCAGCCTGCTTCAGTGGTTGAGTATAGACCTATGAACCAGGAGGTCACAATTTGATTCTCAGTCAGGGCACATGTCTGGGTGGCAGGCTCAATCCCCAGGAGGGAGCATGTGACAGTTGGTCAATTGACTCTCTCTCTCATCATTGATGTTTTTATCTCTCTCTCCCTCTTCCCTTCCTCTCTGAAACCAATAAAAATATATTTAAAAACAAACAAACTTTATTCTACTCAATTAACATAAAACAAAAAATCTCAGAGCGAAAGACAACAGATTGGTGATTACCAGAAGGGAAGGGGAATGGAGATGGGGCAAAATTGGTAAAGGATGCAAAATATATGGTGATGGATGGACACTAGACTTTTGTTTGTGAACATACAATAGAGTATACAGACATAAAAATATAATGTTATATCCTTGAAATTTATATGATGTTAATAACCAATATTACCTCAATTTTAGAAAGATATAAAAGGAAAAGAAATAATTTAGGTAACATATTCTAATAATACTATAGTGATACTCATATTACACCATATAAACATGTTAAATCATTATATTGTACACCTTAAACTTACTCAATATGATATGTAAATTATAATATATCAAAAATTAAATTTATTACAAACGAAAATAAAGTCTGTATGTTGAGTAATTGCATGTTTCTCTTTCTCCATCACTGCTTCAGCCAAAGAGCTTGCATTTTATTATAAAGCAATAATCAATCAGATTGTTCTTTAAAAATTGCATAAACTGTAAAAAGTGAACTATAACAAGTAATGCTGATGTTATTATCCTAGAGTGATAATTTAATCTGCAATTTAGATGTTTCCTGAACATTTTATCAGTGTCTATATTACTTCTTTTTTTTAATCTTGCCAGTTCACAAGATTTGAGCTACATCCATAATAATTGATCTCAGATTCAGTGTTGTCTAATTAATTAAAGAAAAGTGCACCAAACAGCCCCAAATATTTTATGAGATTGCAGTATCAAGGAGAAAAATCAAAACCACTAATACAAACTCATAAATTAAAATAAAATAAAAAGTAAAGAACTTTAACAGATAAACAAAATACGAGTTCTAAAGAGCATTAGCAAATATATTTGAAAAAAACACTAAAAGATTACAAGAACAAGAACTAAAATTTTAAAAGAAGAGTTGAAAGAAAAAATAAGAATATTTTCTAAAATATGCAACAAAATAGACTGAGATGCTATATATGAGAAATATATATATATATTCTGTGACAGAGAAAAACAGAAATGACCCAAGTTTTTCTAAACATACTTATTTTTTTCAATAACTGGATACAGTACCAGTTATTTAAATTACTTAAAATGAAAAATATTTTCTTAGTTACACTATCCACATTTCAGGTGCACAATGACAATAAAATTGTCCAAGCTGTATCATATGAATACACACTTTTCTCTGTCACCATAAACTGCATTTAATTCTAAAAATTTTAATGTAATTGTTAAAAAAGGAGCAGAGATGAGTATTTACAATCTTTCTATCATCTGAATTTACATCAATAAAATTCTATGGAAAAATAAAAAGAAACAGTATGTTTGATTCATCAAAAATATGTTCTTAGTGTAGACTTTTATATCCAGCTAAAATATTATTTAATTGTAAATGAAAGATAAAAACATATCAGGAACAAACAAGTTTTAAGAATCAAGAAATATGATTTTTGCTACACAATTTCTTAGAAATTATTTGAAGATTTACTTTGTCAAAATAATTGAAGGAAAAGATACAATACCAAAGAAAGTATAAATCTCACTAAGAACAGCAATGTTCAAAAATTTCAGTATCAAAGTATAGATGGTAGTATATGTGAAGAAAATTAAAATATTGTAATGACAAGTAAGTTCTGAGTAAAAAAGAAAATCCACCAGAACTTAACATTTTTTAAAATGATATATATGATTGATAATATGAATATATAATTATAATTTGTTTGAAGGTTGGCATGACCTTTGTAAGATCTGAGGATACTGATATAACTGTAGGAAAGGACAATCTGCTTCCCTCAATCTACCTGTTTAAATGTTAATCTCATCTAAAACCACTCGTAGACTCATCCAAAATAGTTTTTGGCCTAATACTTGAGTACTCCATGACTCAGTAAAATTGAGACATAAAATTAAGCATCACAATCCTCATATTTATTTGATGAATTTCAAAACTAAACATTTGTTGACACCATTGCTTGCCATTGTGAAGGAGAAAGATATAATTGATACCTTCAAAGAAGATTGGCACATTTAAAAAAAAATCTAACTATAATTTTATGTTAAGTAACATGCTAGAGGAATGTGGAATTGAAACACAGCAGAAGAGGGAGGTGGCTGTGGAATGCTGAGAAAGTCTTCATTGAATGTACATTTGATCACAGCATTGTTCTACTCAATTATTAAAAATATATTCTAAACATGTGTTAAGAAAGGTAAAAGTGATTTAGTTCAAGCATTAATAATAAATAATAAGCCCCTAAAGATTTTCAAAATTTCTTATTTAATTTGTAAATATATTTTAAAGGAACAACAGAAATGGGAAACAAAAGATAATAAAATAACAACATTAACACGTTGTATAGCACAGATGTAAAATCTAGTACTATGGACTAAATCAGAAGTTCATCACAAGATGTATGTGAATAATACTTTTCAACTAATATTGATTTATCTCATAAAAACATAGTTGAGAAAATCTCTATATATAAAAGGCTAAGCCACCAGTTGATAGATGTAATGCACACTGACCAACATGGGACAGACACTCAATGCAGCAACTTTGCAGAGTGCCCTTTTGCACTCCAGAACCCCTCCAGGGATGTTGAATAGTCAGTTTTGGCCTGATCCCCGCAGGCCAGGCTGAGGGACCTCACTGCTGGAGGGAGCCCACTCAGTCCACAGACACCCCAGGTGTGGTCAGGATCCATACAGCAGGTCACTAGTCTTTCTACAACTATTACTGAGATGGCTGATGATTTTGGAAAGATCATATATGATTTTACAATCATCACAAAACTAGTGTAAAACAAACCACAACAAAACCTTAATGGTGTACTACAATGTCTATTTCTTTCTTTCAAGTGTGGGTATAAGCTGAAAGTTGGCTGATCTCAGCCAGGCTTATTCTTATAGAAGTAGATCAACTGACTCACACTCCCTAGAACATTTCTACTTTACGTGACTTTCATCTTTCTTCTGAGATCAGCAGGCAACTTGAGCACGTCCTTCTCACTATTATGGTAAAAAAAAAAAATTACAGGAAAAAAATTCAAAACAATCACACAACACTCTTCTTGCATCAATTCTGCTCACATCCTATTGTCCATTGCATGGCTAAACTAGGAAACAAGAAATTATGCACACTCAAAAAGAAGAGGTAGGCAAAATAACAAATCAAAATTCAAAGATAGAGTACTTAGTGGAAATTTGGGTCCAATGCTAAAATCTACCACATATTTAAGGGAAGGGTTCAATTTTTAAAAACAAACAAACAAACAAAAATCCTATCTAATAAAATAGTAATATGCAAATTGACTGTCACTCTAACAAACAAGATGGCTACCCCATGTGGTCAAAGATGGCTGCCCCCATATGGATACAAGATGGCTGCCACAAGATGGCCAGAAGAAGAGGGCAATTGGGAGGGGCCAGATCTGCAAGGGAGAGTGGTTGGGGTGTTCAACCCTGCAGGGAAGGGCAGTTGTGGGGGACCCAGGTCTGCAGGGGAGAGCAAATGGGGGGTCAGGCCTTCAGGGGAGAGTAGTTAGGGACAATAAAGCTGGCAGGAAAGGGCAGTTAGAGGTGACTAGGTTGGCAAGCAATGACAATTGGAAGAGATCAGGCCGGCAGGGGAAAGAAGTTAGGGATGACCTGGCTGGGCAGGGGAGGGCAGTTAGTGGCAAGTGGGCTGGCAGGAAATCAGTTAAGCATCAATGAGGATGGCAGAGGAGTGGTTAGACATCAATCAGGCTGGCAGGGAAGTGGTTAGGGGGTGATCTGGCTGGCAGGCAGAAGTGGTTAGGGGCAATCAGGGAGACAGGCAAAGCATTGGGAGCCAGCAGTCCTGGAGAGGGATGTACGACTGCCCAGTTAGGCCCAATTTTCTAGTTACAAATATAAGGTATAAATATATGGTACCTATATAAACCTCTGTAGCCAAGCTTATTAAACTATTAGAGGCCTGGTGCATAAAATTCATGCACGGGGAGCAGGGGATGTCCCTTAGCCCAGCCTGCACCCTCTCCAGTCTGGGTGCAGAAGAGGATAAATATTGGTAGAATTGGGCCTACACGGCCATTCAGACATCTTTCTCACAATCCAGGATTGCTGGCTCCAAACTGATCACCTGTCTGCCCCTTTGATTGCTGCTAACCTCTTCTGTCTGCCAGCATGATCACCCCTTAACCACTATGCTGCCAACCTAATTGATGTCTAACTGCTCCCCTGCCAGCCTGATTGCCCACAACTTCCCTCCTCTGCTGGCCTGGTCACCCCTAACTGCCCTCCCCTGCAGGCTTGATCGCCCCCAGCTTCCCTCCCTTGCAGGCCTGGAACATCCCAACTGCCCTCCCCTGCTGGCCTGATTACCCACAACTGCCCTCCCTTGCAGGACCAGGAACCTCCCAATGGCCCTCCCTTGCTGGCCATCTTGTGGTGGCCATCTTGTGTTCACATGAGGGCAGGACCTTTGACCACATGGGGGCAGCCCTCTTGTGTGTTGAAGTGATGGTCAATCTGCAAATTACTCTTTTATTAGATAGGATAGAGGCCTGGTGCATGGGTGGGGGCCAGCTGGTTTTCCCTCAAGAGTATCCCAGATCATAGCGAGGGTTCCCTTTGGGTGAGAGGCAGCCTGGGAGAGGGACCTGTGGAGGTTTGCAGGCCAGCCACACACCCCAGCAACCCAAGCAGAAGCCCTGAGATCTGGGATTAATTTATGTCTACAATTGAAACTTTGTAGCCTGGAGCAGAGCCAAGCCTTCTGCTCACTCCGTAGCAGTAGCCAATTATGTTTGAAACTTTGTAGCCTAGAGTGGAGGCCTAGGCCGGCAACAGCAGGTGGAAAGCTGCCTCCTCTGCTGCCAAGGAAACCCAAGGCTCTGCTCTCTCCAGATCAGTGGCTGCAGCCATTTTTGTATCTTTTATAATTGAAACTTTGTAGCATTGAGTGGAGGCCTAGGCCAGAAATGGCAGGCAGAAAGCTTGGCTTCCTCTGTTGCCGGGGAAACCCCAGCCTCCCTCTTGTTCTCAGTGGAGGCAGCTATTTTGGTTGGGGTTTCTTTGCATAATCTGCTCCTGATTGGTTGGTGGGCATGGCTGTGGGCATGACTTGTTGTGTAGCAAAGGTATGGTCAAATTTGCATATTACTCTTTTATTAGATAGGATGGCAAAATGTTTATAAACTATTTATAAAAATATTCAGTCTTTTGTGCGAAAAACTATTTTTCCAGATGATGGCTAAAATAAAAGTTGGTAATTAAAAAAATAAAGTCTATCATCAAAATTTACCTTGAAAATGACCAAAGTTGCTGACTGAAAGAAATGGAAATGTCCTGAAGGTTTGGTAAATTAAGACTTTTCTAAATCCAAAAACAATTTTTTAAACACACACACACACACACAAACACACACATACACATTAAATTCAAATGAATCTTAGAGAAAATTTAGTTGTCTGGTTATAAAGTGAATTTTATTCAAAGTTACAGTGACAAGGTCACATATCAGAACCAAAGCCAGAACTCAGGCTCCTTGTTCCCAGGTTTATGTATTTTTTCAGCTTCATATTAATTTTGAAAGGAGAGGATCTTAGTTGGATTTAATGTGTTATTCTGTTGCTAATTCTTTCGGCTTTAAATATTGAGGAATGGAGGTGTGGGAATGAATGTCACAGCCAATTAAACAAATCTGACAAAATGCATATGCAACACGTTTCTTCCGTCAGTCATTTACAGAGTAATTATTTTTGTAGATAATTTTTATACGAATTTGTACTTAGAATATCAGAATGCAGGAGGCACCCAGGGCTGTCACTCCCCCAAAATAACAGAGTCTGAACATATTTTAATTTCCTGTATATTAGAGATGTTTAGTCTATTAACCACTTGAATATCCAAAGGACATGTGATAATTCATAAGGCTGCAACTATAGTAATTTAAAAATTCAGACAATTTACTTTGTAAAATAAAGTAAACTATGTTCAGTAAGTACAGAGTTTTTTCCAAAAGCACTTCTCACAGCGTGATCCCTGATACCAGCCAAATTGCTGATCAATTTAAATTAACCAAACATCTGGGGAAAATAAGGTACCTGACTAAACTAACAATCTTTCTTAACTCAGTTATTAATGTGCATATTCTTTTATTCAATCAATAAGATTATTTCCATAATTTAAAAGGTCTCTGTTGCAATTTTCTTACAGTAAAGGCAATGTACATATATTTCAATATACACCAATAATACAATGACAAATATAAAAATCATCTGTGATTTTATAGTCAGTGTTAACATTTTAATATATATACTTCCAATATTTTTTCTCAGTTATACATGTTAGAATCTACATACTGGTGTTTTTTTTTCTTTTTTTATTGTTTAAAGTATTACATATGTCTCCTTTTTTCCCCATCAACCCCTCCCTGGCCACTCCCATCACCCAGGACAAGTCCCCACCATACCAGTGTCCCTGTCCACTGGTTATACTAATATGTATGCATACAAGTCCTTTGGTTGATCTCTTAACCCCTCCTGTACCCTCCCCTGCCTTCCCTCTGAGGTTGGACTGTCTGTTTTGAGTTTCTTTGTCTCTTTTTACATACACTTTTTATAATCTAAAAATATTACTGTAATTTAAATCATCTTTCTGTCATTAAATTTACAAAAAATTTGATATCTTCATATTATGAATGAATAAAAATGATTTAACCAATCCCTGCCTTTATACATACATGTAAGTTTTGAGATTAAAAAATAACTAATTTAAATTTGTTTATATATATATGAAAAAATGTATATATATGAAAAAATCAGTGTCCTGAATTATCTAATGGAAAAGGATATAGATGATAACATTCAACACAATTTATTTTACAATTAATATATTAACAGAAAACCTTGAGTAAATAATTTTATTACCAAATAATAGACAAACATGTAAATTTACTATAGCTCATCTATGTCCATCAGCCAATCAGGAGTAATATTCAAATGATTCCAGCAAAGATGGGGGTTAATTTGCATACACAGGCGCTGAGCATCTGTGGGCAGGTGGGACACTTGTGTTGTTGCAAAGGTGACAACTCAGGCATCTTGCCCCTCTTCTGGTTTCTCAGGGCCTCTGGACAGCATGAGAAGGTGGGGCGGGAGCTGAAACAGGTGGCCCTAGGCCAGAGCAGAAAGAGATGACTCCAGGGCTGGGATAGAGTGGAAAGGCGGTGGCAGTAGCCAGGGAAAGGAAGGCCCATTCTAGCATGAATCTTCATGCACTGGGCTAATAGTCCTATCTAATAAAAGAGTAATATGCAAATTAACCGTTCTTTTGCTACACCCACCAGCCACGCCCACCAGCTATACCCACCAGCCAATCAGGAGTGGGGGTGGGGCAGAGGCAGCCAGGGCTGGGGGGGGGGCAAGGCTGAGGTGGCCAGTGAGCGCACAAGGCAGGGAGCAGGGCCAAGGGGTGCATGAGGAGGCCAGCAAGCACGAAGTGGGGCAGCCCCCCTGGGACCAGGCATTTACTGGCAGCCAGGGCCAAGGCAGCTGGAAAGCACACGAGGCAAAGGGCAGGGCCGAGGCATGCATGAGGCAGCCAGCAAGTGCGAGAGGCAGGGGCGGGGCCAAGGTGCACAAGGCAGGGGGTGGGACTGAGGCACACAAGGTGGGGGTGGTGCTTAAGCTCCCAGGCTCAAGGCTGGGTGACCCCGGGGCTGGGCAGTCACCGATGAAGCTAAGGCTAGTGCAGGGGTGGGGCCAAGATGATGGAGGCAGAGCCAGCCATTGGCCCCATTGCTGGGTGATGGCTGGGTGCCCAAGGCCTAAATCTTTGGCCAGGGGTGAGGGGTCAGTCAGTAGGACATCCCTGAGGACTCCCAGTATGTGTGAGGGGGCAGGTTGGGCTGAGGGAACACCCACCCCCAGTGCACGAGTTTCATGCACTGGGCCCCTAGTATATTAATAAGATTGTTGGGAAATTTTCCAAATTTCCCAAAGTTTACCGAAACCAACTTCCAAAGGATGATGTCTAAGAGATCTAAGAAAGAGTCTGACAATTTCAGAAATAAACAGAGTTCATTAGGGGAACTTATAGACAGAAGCAGAGTCTTTGGATGTAGCATGACACTGGATTCCTGCATCAGAAAGGAGATGGGGACTCTATATATGCAGCCTCCAGGAACACAGGTGGCTTGTAGCTTAGTGTCATGTGCTTGTCAGTGATGTGTATTTCAAGATAGTAAATGACTTAATGGGCCTACTTATCTTTGTAAGAAAATTTCTTTCAGGTGTTATAAACCGAACCTTCCTTGGGTGAACTGATGATTACTGAGAGCAACTTGTTTCTGAATATGGCTTAGGTCATGTCAAGCACTAGAAACCATTTTGCTTAACAAGGATATTGGTTGAAAGGTTTTCAATTTTGAAACCAAAACATTTGATGCTCTTAACTTTTCTTTTCTTTTTCTTTTTCTTTTTTTTAGTTTTTCTTAATTTTTTATTGTTTAAAGTTTTACTAATAGTAGTACATATGTTTCCCCTTTCCCCTGCCCTTGATATCCCCCCTGTCTTTCCAACCCCCCAGCACATGTACTCTCCCCACCACATACAGTGTCTTGTGTCCCATGGTCATGCTTTTATGCATATATACAAGTCCTTTGGTTGATCTCTTGTAGCAACACCCCCCCCCAATCTCCCCTGCCTTCCCACTGTAGTCCAACAATCTGTTGCATGCTTCCTTGCCTCAGTATCTATTTTTATTTCCCCCATTTTCTTTCTTAAAAAAGAAAAATCTTGCCTCAGCAAACTGTAAATAAACATATGAGCACAAGAAATGTTTGAGACTCAATTTCAATGACCAACAGTTCTGAGTCCCAGATTCAATTTTTCCAGACAGTTTTAAAGAGAGATTTTGGGTGCTTGTGAAGATTTTAGCTAATAGTGCATAATTCAAAACAACAGAGGGGGAGACATAATAAATACAGTCTCACCAGAGAGATATAGATTTTCTGTGTTATAAAGTAAGGTGATTTTGATATACAATTAAATACAAGGGTAGGAAAAAATAGATTTTTACCCAATGCAGGTTTGGCTGCCTACACAATCAAAACCAAAATACAGGTGCTGATGAAAATGAAAAAAAGGTTTATTCAAGTGCCAATGACATGAGAAGATGATGGACTCCAGTCTTTAATATTGTCTTAACATCCCTGGTCAATCTGGTGGCATTTATAAAAAAAAGGAAAGGAAAGTGTAGAGCTGCAGACTGTGTTCTTTCTGGTTGTGAGAAAGATACTAGTGTTAGCATGTTGAATCCTTTTGTACCAGCCTTATTCCTTCAGGCCATCAGCTCCTTTCTGAACTGGAACTAGAACTATAACTGCTGGTCCCTGCAATGTACTAAAATAGACACTAAGTAGAGGTTGTTAGCAAAAAACTGTTTCATATTTTTGTTCTAACAGACATACTAGTTTGTTAGTACATTTAATTCTGTCTGGTTAGTATAGTATTGTATAAATAGTATATGTTTTTCATTCTTTGTTACAGATTTATAGTTGTAATATAAATAAATAATATAATAATATAAAATGGAACCCCAATTCAAAAGTGATTTTTTTTCAAAAACTAAATTATTTTCTCCCGTTACAAATAATTTAAATTGAATTAATATATTCCAGACCCTCTTTTTTAACCTTTCTTATATACAGTGCATGTCTAATACTGTTTAATCTATAAATAAGCAATTTGAAAACAAAAAGGACATGAAATGTAAATTAAAAAATGAAAATTTACATACACCTAGAACTTAGCTTAAAAGCAGAAACAACAAAAGAAACCCCACAAAAATATTCACAGCACTTTCCTGAGATGTTAACATGAGATTTAGTAGTAAAGTGATTCATACTTGTGGATTCTCTCCTCTGCACCTGAGAGGTGCATGACTGACATTATAGATATCAACGTGAAAGGATTGAGTGATAGAGAATTAAGACTTGAAGTTTCATTTCAACTAAAACATTTTTCCCATGAACAACTAGGTCGAAAACCAAATTGTTACAGATGGGAGACTTTCAAGAACTGATAGTTGACTCTCTGATCATACAAGAATAAACTCTGTCTTGTGTATTCACAACTATAAATGTACTTTCTACCACCCCAGTATCCTATCTAATAAAATAGTAATATGCAAATTGATCATACCTTTGGTCAAGCCACACCCACAAGCCATGCCCAAAAGCACACCCACAAGCCAATCAGGAGCAAATAATCCCAACCAAGATGGATGTGGCCACTGAGAGCAGGAGGGAGGCTTGGGTTTCCCCAGCGATGAAGAAAGCCAAGCTTTCCACCTGCCCTTGCTGGCATAGGCCCCCACTCAATGTTACAAAGTTTCAATTATAGGAGGATATATCTCAACAGAAATGGTGGCAGCCACACCCCTAGCCTCTAGTGAGAGCAGAGACTAGGGTTGCCCCAGTGATGGAGGAAGCCAAGCTTCTGCAGCCCTAGCACCTAGCCCTCCAATCTAGGCTACAAAGTTTCAATTATAGAAGGTAAATAAACCCAAACAGAAATGGCTGTTGCCACAGAGTGAGCAGAAGGCTTGGCTCTGCTCCAGGCTACAAAGTTTCAATTGTAGAACATAAATTAATCCCAGATCCCAAGGCCTCCACTTGGGTCACTGGGAGGTATGGCCAGCCTGAAAACCACCACAGGCCCCTCGCCCAAGCCGCCCCATGCTCCAAGGGAACTCCCACCCTGATCCAGGACACTCTTCAGAGCACACTAACTGGTCCCCACCCATGCACCAGGCCTCTATCCTATCTAATAAAACAGTGATATGCAGATTGACCATCACTTCAACACACAAGAGGGCTGCCCCCATGTGGTCACAGATCCTGCCCCCATGTGAACACAAAATGGCCCCCACAAGATGGCCAGATGGGGAGGACCATAGGGAAGTTCCAGGCCTGCAAGGTAGGGCAGTTGGGGGTGACCAGACCAGCAGAGGAGGAAAGTTGGGGGCCAACAGATGACAGGGGAGCAGTTAGACATCAATTAGGCAATGTAGTGGTTAGGCGGTTATCAGGCTGGCAGGCAGAAGTGGTTAGGGGCAATCAGGGAGGCAGGCAGGTGAGAAGTTTGGAGCCAACAGCCCTGGATTGTGAGAAGGATGTCCAATTGCCCGTTTAGGCCTGATCCTACTGAGATTGTGCCTAAATGGGCAGTCGGACATCCTTCTAAGGGTCCCAGATTGGAGAGGGTGCAGGCTGGGCTGAGGGACATCCCTTGCCCCCTGTGCATGAATTTCGTGCACCAGGCCTCTAGTTTATAATATTTGTGAAATGAGAATTTACCAGTAAATAAAGCAATTTCATTTTTAAAATGTTCAACCTAATGAGACAAGTGATATCACACTATAACTACTACTATACAAATCCAGAAGCTACATGAAATAAACTTCTTGATGGCATACAGCTGATAAGAAACCATAATTCAAATAATTAAATCTAAATAATTGTTATTATTACTTCTATACTGAGAGAAACTTAAGACAATTATACTTTCCTCTTTTTTCCTAGTTTTAGTTACAGATTAGAGTAATTAAGGAAAAAAAGGTGAAACTACTAGAATGTTTTTCTTGGTTAAATGCAGTTCCAATTTCCAAAAAGAGGAACATGGAGACCATATACTAAGTTGAAGAGCAAATTATTCATCTCATATCAAGTGCTGAAACAGCAATTACAGTAATAGGATGGCCAAGAAAATAAACCCTCTCCTTCCCTTTCTTTCGTTCCCTTCCCTCCTCTACCTCCACTCCATTTCTTCTCTCCCCCTTTTTTTCCCTCTATTTAAACAAACAAGCAAAAATAAAAATAGAAAACTCTGCCTAGCATTGTGGTTACCTGGTTGAATGTCATGTGGACGTATGAACCAAGAGGTCAGAGCACATGTCTGGATTGTGGACACAATTCCCAGTGTGGGGTGTTGAGAAGACAACTGATCAATGATTCTCATTATTGATGTTTCTATCTCTCTATCCCCATCTTTTCCTCTCTGAAATAAATAAAATTTTATTTTTTAAAAATCTTCTCAAAACAAAAACAGTCCACTACTATCATCCTTCCATATTATTGAAGTAGCCTTCTTAGTGGTATCTTTGCTTCTCATAATGCTTACTGGAAGACTATTCTCAATAGAGCAGTCACCACAATTTCTTTTAAAATATAGAACAAATTATGATATTCTTCTATGGATTAAAATTTCACTCAGAATAAAAAGTAAACTCCTTACAGAAGTCTGTGATCTAGTCTCCAATTGTATATCTCCTATCCATCTGTTCTTTACTCCTTCTTTTCTTTTATAGTAAACTCCTTTTTAAACTTGTAAAGCACATTTCAGCTGCAGGGTCTTAGCATCTGAAGTTTCCTCTGTTTGAAATACTTTTCTTAATAATATCATGTCTCATTCCTTCAACTTTTTACATTTTTGTTAAATATCTACTAACTAATTAGAACAACTATAAAATAGACTTTCCCTTGGCTCTGTATTGTGGCTTTAACATTTTTTGGGGGATGACACCAAAAGCACAGGTAGCTAAAATAGAAATAAACAAGTGAAACTACAACAAACTAAAAGCCTTCAGCATAAAAAACAAAATAGTCAACAAAATCAAAAGCCAATGTATAAAATATGAAAAAAAATAGTTGCAAACTATAGATCTGGTAAGGGTTGTAATGACCAAAATATATAAATAACTCATTAGCAAAAATAAATAAAATCCAATTTTTAAAATGGAGTATCTGAATTAACCTTCTTCTAAAGAAGATGTACAGATGGCCAAAAGGTACATGTAGAGATGCTCAAAATAACTATTCATCAGGGAAATGCAAATCAAAACCACAATAGTTTTGAATGGCTATTACCAAAATGACAAGAAATAACAAGTGCTGGACAAGATGTGAAGAGAAGTGAACCCTGTGAACTTTGGTGAGAATGTAAATTGATGCAGTTACTATAGAAAACAATATGGCCTTTCTCAAAACGTAAAAAAATAGAACTACTATATAATCCAGCAATTCTGCCCCTGGGTATTTATCCAAAGGAAACAAAATCACTATCTCGAAGAAATATCTGTACCCTTATGTTCATTGCAGCATTATTCATAATAGCTAAGATATGGCGGAAAGGAGTGCCGACAAATAAAATGGATAAAGAAAATATGGTATTATGCATACAATTGAATAGTATTCAGCCATAAAAAAATAAAATGTTGCCATTGGCAACACATGGATAGAATTTCAGGGCATTTTGCTGAGATAAGTCAGGCAGAGAACATTTAATACTGTATGAGTTCACTTGTATGTGGAATCTAAAAGCAAAAAATAAAAAAATAAAAAAAAAATAACAAACAAACAAAAAGCAGACAACAGATTGGTGGTTGCCAGAAATAGAAGACAGGGAGTGTGGAAAATGGGTAAAGGTGGTCAAAAGGCACACACTTTCAGTTCTAAGAGAAATAAGTTCTAAGGATGTAAGGTACAATATAATACTATAGTTAAAAATACTGTATTGTATGCTTGAAAGTTGCTGAAAGAGTAGATCCTAAAACTCTCATTTCAAGAAAAAAATTATCGCTATCTGAGGTGATAAATCTTAACTAAATTTATTGTGGTAATCATTTCACAATATATTTATATTTTATAATCAATATATTTATATACAAAATCACCATGTTGTTCACTTCACACTAATACAATATTACATGTCAATTCTATTTCAATAGTAATTAAAAAAACACACAGATAAATATAATAAATCTATTAGTATCTGAAAATCCAAATGCTGCTGAATATAAGTTTCACTGCTATATTAACTTTGTAAATCCAAAATAAATAAAAATCCTAGTAAAAATGAAAAATTATGTTACTACAAATATAACAAAAATACTAGATATAAAGAAAACCCTTTACACTGGAAACTTTTTTTTAAGTGACAGGAGGTTTGTTACTTGAATAGATGTTGTTGATTTATCCTCCCAAATGTTGTACTAATTAAACAGGGCATTTGATGATCTGTTTCTATACTACACTAATTTTCTAAATTGTCTAATAAGTAAAAATTATACTAGGATCGAGTTATTTGATAAAGATTCTATAAAATAAATGAGATAATGTCACTAAGGCTTAATTGAGTAAAACCTCTAAGATATATAGAAATTATTAGGAAGAACATTAAAATGATTTAATAGTACTTCCATCTAGATAATGTGACTTGGTTGTGAAGATGGGAAAATTATCACAGTTTATTTAATACTCTTCTGTGGCAATCTTATAATTTGTAATCAGATAAATATCCTGTTTTGAAATTATGTCAATGATATTAATAGAATAATATATTTTGTTTACATTTTAAAAGGTCTTTAGTGCAAAGATTGACATGCATTTGCTAATAACAAAAAATATCAAACTAACTATATTGTTTTCTCCAAAGAGTAGCTAAATGGATATATCAGAAATATGTGGTGGACACTGAACATTGGCATTTTGATAAATTTCTGACAAAAAATGATGATAATCTTGTAATTAAAACTAATACCTAAGGACTGATATATAGCAGAATCTTAACTAGCTAAACACCTCAAGGAGGTTGGTTACAGATCAATGCCCACTTAGATGGAAATTTCCAGGAGCATGATGCAGAATGTTGATGTTCTATATTTTCTATTGATTTACTCCATTATAAAATTTCAATTATTTAAAGTTTTCTTTTTGAGATCAGACATATAACAAGGATATCTGATATTACTACCGATATTCAACATTATAGTGTTGGTCCTACCAAATAATTTCTGGCAAACAAAAGAAGTGATTAGAAAAGATAATAACTTACTATCTGTAGTTGACATTATTATGTATGCATCATGTAAAAAAAATCCAACGTAGTTTTCAAATTGGTAGAATTAAAAATGGAATTTAGCATATTGCTGGACTCAATGTTAGGATAAGAATTAGATATTTATATTTTTATATAACAGTGATTTAGAATTGACAATTTATGCTGGCCTTAGCTGGAAACATCTTCTTGTCTTGGCTGGGCTTTCTTGTGTGCTGGTTCTCATCTGTGGATTTCTATGTGGCTTTTCTAATTTTGTTTGGACTCTTTCACATTTATAGAGCCTTGAGTTGGACAATGGGGTTGACTGTACTTTGTTTCCTGTAATCTCTCATCCTGCAGCAGGATAACTGGCTAGTTTATCAAGTATAGGCTTTTAAGAGACTGAGTGGAAGTTTACAAGGCCTATGCTCAAATTTAGCGTGCTATTACTTCTGTGACATTTTTATTGGTAAATCAAGTCACAAGGAAAGCCCGGATTCAAGGAAAAGACATATAGAGTTCACATTTTGAGGAGAGGAGCTATAGTCACATTATCAAGGCTCTGGGTAGAGCATAAGTGAAATACTTGGCAACATAATGAGTTATTAGAAGGCACTGCTTGAACAAAAGAATAAACTCAAATAGAAATGACTTCTGCTTTAATAAACAAGTTCACTTTCATGTGTAACATCATCAAGCATCTTCTGTAGCAGGAGGTAGTTATAAGACATCCTAAAGGACTAGAATATAAGGACCATCTGAGAGCCATTTGAAGACCTTTGTAGATGAGAAATTTATTGTTTCCAGTTTTCTTTAACCAAAATATAATGAATGTATAGCAAGTATGTATTTAAATATAGACAGGTTTTAGAAACGGCAAGAATATAAAGCCCTAAGTAGGGCCATAAGTTTAGCTAGGAGGTAAAGAGAATATTTCTTTTTTCCCATATTGGTAAAACAACAATAGGTTGTGAGAACACCTTTCTTAAAAAAAAGGATGAAAGGACCCATCTATGATAGAGAAAAAATTGAAAATCAAAGAAATATGCATTTGGTTGAAATTATGTCAAAGAGGCAATAAATGGGAGGGAAAATCAGGAGGTGTTTTCCCTGCTTATGGTTTGAAAGTATTTAGTCAGAATCCAACATGAGACAAGTTAGTGTAACATGGCTAACAGAGAAAGCAATGTTCACTCTATATGATGCCATCTATTCTATAAAGAGGGAATGTGTTTTGAACTTTATGAGATGTATCATGTAGTATGTATCATGATGTATCATGTGGAAATAGCCCCATAGGGGTGACTCTAACAGCAAACAGAAGGAAACCTCTACCATCATACATCTGGCCATCTATACTAATAGGAAGGTAATATGCTAATTAGATCAGTCATCTTCCAGACATCCATCTGGACAAAGCCATGGTGATGGGGGCTGAGGCAGAGATGGTTAGGGGCAATCAGGCCAGCAGGGGAGAGTAGTAAGGGGTGACCAGGCCGGCAGGGGAGGGCAGTTGGGAGTGATCAGGCCATCAGGGAAGGGTTGTTGGAGGTGATCAGGCCAGCAGGGTATCAGTTAGGCGGTGATCAGGTAGGCAGGCAGAGGTGGTTAGGAGCAATTAGGCAGGCAGGAAGATGAGCAGTTAGGAGCCAGTAGTCCTGGGTTGTGAGAGGGATGTCTGACTGCTAGTTTAAGTTTGTTCCCAGATTGGGCCTAAAGCAGCAGTCAGACATCCCTCAAGGGGTCCCAGGTTGGAAAGGGTGGAGGTCAGGCTGAGAGACAGCCCCTCTGTGCACAAATTTCATGCAATGGCCCTCTAGTTAAATATAAAATTTGGGCAAGCTCTTTGCCTTTTAATGTAAAGTGAGTTTAAATGGGCAACTGAATAGTGGTTGTCCTCATTAATTTACATGCATATTCCCAAAGCAACTTCTTCCTCAAGAGAACTTCTGGTAAAAAATGTATTTTAATCAAGAACTCAAAATCCTAAAACTCTGAAAATGATTTATTTAAGGGTAAAGATGCTTTTACTGCTGTTTGTGGCTAAGGATTAGGATGTAAACCTGAATTAAGTATAATAGAAGAGTAACCCTTGATGCCTTTCTCGCTATCTATTGTGGAAAATAGCCAGTCGTGCCCAGGAAGGTCAGAATTCATGAAACTGTATTTAATCTGGTGATTGTACAGATAATATTCTGTGTGTAAGAAGACAGGTATTCCTCTCCTGTAGAGGACTGTGGTCCTTGTAGGCTCAAAATGAAATAAAATTATAGACTCCCTTTTAAAGCAAATATTGATTAGGAGGCTAGTATAAAGTCCCTGATATGCTAAAAAAAAATATGGAATCTCCAGGAAACTATTTTCTCAATTCTCAGAACATATTATGAATCACCTTAGAGAATTCTAATCTAAGATACTGATACCATTGTAATTTAACCTAGTTATGAATAACAGAAAAGGAGCAAATCCATGCCATTTGTGCAGCTTTGCCAGGAAGTTTCAGTTTAACACTCCCCAGGAAGCCACCTGCCTATTCCTCACAGAAGGCTGGGAGAAGGGAATGGAAAAGAAAAGAATAAATGTGTATCCAGGAAAGTCTAGATGATATAAGAAATATACTCTCTGTCAATCACACCTGGGAACATGTCATCGTCTAGAGTAGGCATGGCTACTGCAAGCACAGGAATATATGAGATAATCTCCTAAACAAATGACTTTGCTTTGTTGCCCCCTAGCTGTCATGTGCTCTTGTGTTTTGGGGACTCTTGGGACTCTTGTTGCAGGGAGCATGCTGTCTTGGCTCCTCTGCATTTTCCTGCATGGCTTCCAGCCATGTGGATCCATGTACCATGGTATAATGGATTGTGAATAGCCTAATGTTAATCTGGACCCAGCTCCATCATGGAACTGAAACTCTGGACACTGGCTATTCTTCTGGCACTACTGAATCCCCAGCTGCACGTTTTCCAGGACTGGATTGAAGGAAATGGGTCTTTGGAAACCCAGTGATATAATTCCATGCAAATAAAATGTTCTACTATATTTCATCCTCTTTTGGAGGCTTCCAGAAATACTTATTTCAGCAGAATTCCAAGAACTCCACTCCCACTAACAGTGGATAAAAGCAATCCATGCATTTTTCTGATAACAATATTGGGAACCTTTATATGGAAAAAAGCCATTGAAATGGACCAAAGGTTGATTGATATATATAGAAAATAGAGAAATATATAATGCTACTCTTTAGTGGACATGTATTTCATAAAAACATATAAGTGAGTAGTTTCAATGGGAAAAGAAAGTGAATTTATCACGATTACTATATACATGTCTGGTACAAATGCATATTTCTTTAATGAGATATATGTTTTTCCATGATACTATGTAGAAATGCTATAACAAAAATTTGAGGGGTACTTTAGAATAATTTAACATTATCTTAACTGGATTGATATTTTGAATAAATATAAATTTATGAGATGTGGAAAACAAGAGTGAACAACAGGAAAATATGTTGTATTGGGATTATTTAGAGAGCAGATTCTGAGGCAGTACATCACTTAAGTCAATTATTCAGCATTAGTAGTAAAGAGAAAGCCATAAATAGACTCTAAGGTAAAAGTGATTATATATCTAAACTTAAAGAAGTATCATTCTACTAATAAATAAAAGAGAAATAATTCTGTACATTTACATTAATTTGCAATAGAGCCACTTGACCCTGAAAAAATATAGGGGCAATATGTGGTAAAACCTTGGCAGACTTTTAGGAAATTAAATTCTCCAGCTCTGAAAAAATGAACCAATTGCCTCAGATAACATGACTGTATGTTAAATACATAAGTACCAACTTGGTTTGGTGCTGATAACAAAAATAATGGAGCATAACTGTTTTTTAAAGCTCCCAAACTGTCCTAGAGGAAAGGTCATTGGTTGTGCATTTTTCCACTCAAGGGTTGGACATTGGAGAACATTTGAATATGTGGTTCATGGATATTTGTTTTTTGCTTTTTATCTTCAGTCCAATGTGGACCTTTCTTCCAAAAAAATCCACAGGTCATTTTACATAAGATTTTTTTCATTTAACATTTCTATCTTTATACATCCTCTGATCACTTTCTGAAATGTCAAAACTTGTACTTTACAAAACCATTAGGTTCACTTTCAATAAATTCCCTTTTCTTGGCAACTTTTGCAAATAATGATTAGCTACCATAATAAATTTAGTTTAAGGTCTGGTCTACCAGACAATACAGGTGGATCATAATTTTTCTTAAAGTTTAGGAAGTAAACAGAGAAAAAGCAGCAAACACCATTTCCAGAGCAATTTCAGATACATTTTCTGTATTTCGGTGTTTATGGAAAAATGCTTCACCTTTACTCAGCTATTTTCTCCTTTATTTTGTTTGCAGATATAATTAGGTGTCACTTGCATTAGTTCAGTAAATTCTGCTGATATTCTTCATAACATAATCTTTATGGAGCCTCTGGCTAGTGGTCTTTAGATTTGCTAGGATCCCATTTTAGTATCAGGATTTTCAGTGAACTAATTTTTTCCCTTTTTGTGGTATTTCCTAATTACTGGAATATTTGTTGAAGGCATAAGAGTGTTGGTATCTTCCATTATTAGAGCTAATGTTAAATAATCTAAATAAAAAAATTTGAATGTTTTTCACAAAGCAGTGACTCTTACTGAATTCCTGTAATCACAGTTGTTTACATAATATACATTATATATTAAGGCAATGTCATCCTCAACCAGGCAAGAGAGTTCTCTTGAAGATATTTGCATGATTTTACAGCTAGGGGGTATATTAATAATTGTGGTTTTAAACTCTATATGGTAACTAAAATGAAGATTATATAAATTGAAAGCAGCAATAAAAAAGAAGAGTGGCAAGTATCTCCCATATGAGAAGTAGTCAACCCATTCATGACCATATACTTGAAGAAGGAAATGAAGCACCTATAGTCTGATTTATACACTGAAGTCATTGTTATTAGGTGAAAGAATTAAACTTTCAATTAATAAATGATCAATTAATAAATAAATGTATAGAGAATCCACATGATGTAGTTGACAAAATTTAAATAAATGTTATAGGTCTTGGAAGATGGAGACTGGCAGGATGGCAGTGAGAGGGAGAGTGTGAGAGAGTGAGGGAGCAAAAGGGGAGTGTGTGGACATGTGGTGTGTGTGTGTGTGTGTGTGTGTGTGTGTGTGTGTGTGTGTGTTTGTGTTAAGGACATTATATCCTGCAGAACTTTCAGGGGTTGGTGGACCAGGCGGTTGGTCTTAGACTGCAATACCCCACTGCCACTGCAAATACTCCCAGGTGACTGGACCCAGCACAGAGACTGCGCCTTTTGAAGGGAAGAGCTACTGCGACTGGGAACCCAGCTTCAACACCATTCAGACAACTCAGACACAAGCCTGGACAGTGCAGCCACTCTGTAAGACCTGCTACCACAGCTGCAGACTCACAGACACTGATACTGCAACCATACTAGCGGCAGATTCCCATGTGTAACAGAGTGCATTCCCCTACCGCTGGCCCGCCACAGCAGCATAGGGCCTCTGCAACACACAGTGCTTAAATGGGCCTCCGACTGATACAGGGAACCTGGGCAGCCAGTCTTCTAGCAAGCCTTTTACTTGTATTCACAGAGCATGTGTGCTGGGACTCTGATTTTTCGCACATGTGTGCAGGTACTCGGATTCTCAATGCACATGGCTCCTGCCATCCACAACAGCCAGGCATCTCAGTGCCTGAGCTCTTCAGTGATACTCAGGTTGCATGATGCTCCTGCCACACATGGCAAAGGCCCCTGCAATCCAGCACTTGGGCCTTCTGGTGATAGCAAAAAAAGGAAGACAAGAAAACAATCCCCAAAGGAAAGAACAGGAAAAATCACCAAGAAAAGAACTAAATGAAAAAGAGGCATGCAATGTCAGTAAAAGAATTCAAAGTAATTGTCATACAATTCATAAACCAGATAGATGAGAAAATCAACAACGTATGCAATAATCAGAAGGAAATTGAAAGTGATATAGTTGAAATCAAAAGCAAAATGGAAGGTTTCAACAGTAGACTAGAAAAAGCAGAGGACTGAATTAGTGAGTTAGAAGACAAGGAAGAGAAACAAGCCCAATATGAACAGCAATTGGAGAAAAAAATGAAAAAGCAGGAGAGCTGAAGGGAGCTTTAGGACAATATGAAATTAAGCAACATATGGACAACAGGGGTCTCAGAAAGACAACTAGAGCAGCAAGAAGAGAGAACCTATTTGAATAAATAATGCCCCCAAACTTCTCTGGTATGGGGAAGAAAAAAAGTAACACAAGTACAGAGAGTCCCAAACAAGACAAAACCCAAAAGACCCACACCAAGACATGTACAATGGCAAATGTTAACAATAAAGAGAGAATCATATAGTCTGCAAGAGAGGGACATAGAGTTGCCTACAAAAGATCTCCCTTCAGATTATCAAATGATTTCTCAACAGAAACTCATCAGGCCAGAAAGAAATGAAATGAAGTATTCAAAGTGATGCAAAGCAAGGGACTGAATCTAAGAATACTCTATTCAGCAAGGCTATCAGTCAAAATTGAAGGGAAAACCAGGAGCTTTGAAGACAAAAAAAGGCTAAGGGAATCTATCACTACCAAGCCAGCAATGCAAGGAATGCTAAAGGGACTGTTGTAAAAAGTAGAAATAGAAAGGGAAGAAGGAACACAGGCATAAAGAATAGAAAGGACTACAAACAAGGACTTATCACTAATAATATTAACGGTAAATGGAATACATGCTCCAGTCAAAAGACATAGAGTGACTGAATGGATAAGAAAATATGACCTATATGTATGCTGTCTACAGGAGACCCACCTCAGAACAAGGGACTTACACAGACTGAAAGTGAAGGGATGGAAAAAATATAATTCAGACAAATGAAATAAAAAAAAAGCTAAGGTAGCAATACTTATATCTGACAAATTATACCTCAAAGTGAAGGCCATAACAAGAGACAAGACAGGCCACTTCATAATTCTAAAGGTATCTGTATAACAACAGGATATAACTCTGGTAAACATATATGCATTCAATGCAGGAGCACCCAAATCCATAAAAAAAAAAAACTTCTGAGTGATATTAAGGGAGAGATTGAAAGCAATACAATCACAGTAGGAAACTTCAGTACCCCACTGACAACACTGGATAAATCCTCTAGACAAAAAATCAGCAAAAAAAACAAACAAACAAACAAAAAAAAACCCAACAATTCTTAATAACTCACTTTATCAGATGGACTTAATCAACAACTTCAGAACATTCCACCCCAAAACTACAGGATATACATTCTTCTCAAGTGCAAATGGAACATTTTCAAAGACAGACCATATATTGGAACACAGGCAAAATCTCTCAAATTCAAAAAGGTTGAAATCATACCATGCTACTTCTCAGATCACTATAGATTAATATTAGAAATAAACTACAAAAAATCACAAAAATTCAAATATTTGATGGCTGAATAGCAAGCCATTAAACAACGATTGATCACCAAGGAGATTAAAGAAGAAATAAAAAAAATATCCTGGAAACAAGTGAAAATGAAAACACAGCAATGTAAAATCAATGGGACACAGTGAAAGCAGTCTTGATAGGGAAGTTCATAGCATTACAGGCCTACCTCAGAAAAACAAGAAAAACTGGTAATAAACCATATAACTCTGCACCTTGAAGAGTAGAAAGAGCACCAAGAAAAGCCCAGAGTGAGCAGAAAGAAGAAAATAATAAAGATCAGATCAGAAATAACTGACATAGAGACAAAAAAATAAATCAATGAAACCAAGAACTGGTTCTTTGAAAGAATAAACAAGGTAAATGAACCGCTAGTCAGGCTCACCAAGAAGCAAAGAGAGAGGACCCATATAAACAAAATGAAAAATGAAAGAAGAGAAATAACAACAGACCCCACAGAAATATAGAGAATTATAAAAAAATACTATGAGCAACTCTATTAAAAAAACTGGTTAACCTAGAAGAAATTGACATATTCCTAGAAAATATGACATTTTAAGACTCAATTGTAAAGAATGTAAAAATCTGACTAGGCTAATAACTATGGAGGAAACTGAAGTAGTAATAATAAAATAAAAAAAAACTTCCAACAAAAGCCCTAGACCATTAGACTTCACAAAGGAGTGTTATCAAACATTCAAAGAACTAAAACCTATCCACCTCAGACTATTCCAAAAATTTCAAGAGGAAGAAACACTTCCAAACACTTTCTTTGAAGCCAGCATTACCCTAATTACAAAACCACATAAAGGCAATACAAAGAAAGACAATTACAGGCCAATATCCCTCATGAACATAGATGCTAAAATCCTCAACAAAATTCTAGCAAATCAGATGCAGCATTATATTAGAAAGATCATAAACCATGACCAAGTGGGATTTATTCTGAGAATGCAAGGATGGTACAATATCCTATCTAATAAAATAGTAATATGCAAATTAACCATCACTCTGCTATACCCACAAGCCATGCCAACCAGCCACGCCCACTAGCCATTCAGGAGAAAGTACGCAAATTAACCCCAACCTAGATGGCTGAGGCCATGGATAGAGCAGGAGGGAGGTTTGGCTGTTCCTGGTGATGGAGGAACACTGGCCAGCCCAGGCCTCTACTAAGGCTACAAAGTTTCATTGAAAATGGCAATAGCCATAGAGCTGGAGAGACCAAGAGGCTAAGATTGCCCCTGGCGATGAAGGAAGCCAAGCTTTCTCCACCCCCTGGCAGCTCAGGGCTCTGCTTAAGGCTACACAGTTTCAATTATGGAAGTTAAATTCCAACAGAAATGGCTGTTGCCACAGAGCAAACAGGAGGCTTGGCTCTGCTCCAGGCTACAAAATTTCAATTGTAGAATATAAATAAATTTCAGATATCAGGACCTCCACTTGGGTCACTTGGGTGTGTGGCCAGCCTACAAACTACCACAGGCCTCTTGCCTAGACCACCTCAAGTCTCAAAACCCACACCCTTCAGGGCAAACCAGCTAGCCCCCACCCATGCACCAGGCTTTTATAATATCTAATAAAAGAGTAATATCAGATTGACCATCACTCCAACACAAAAGATGGCTGCCCCCATGTGGTCAAATATCCTGGCCCCATGTGGACACAAGATGGCAACTATAAGATGCCCAGCAGGTGGGAGGGACCAGGCCTGCAAGGGTGGGCAGTTGTGGGTGATCAGGCCAGCAGAGGAGTATAGTTGGGAAGGACCAGGCCTGCAAGGGAAGGCAGTTGGGGGCAATAAAGCCTGGAGGGGAGGGCAGTTAGGGGTGACCAGGCTGGCAGAGGAGGGATTTTTGGGGCAAATAGGCTAGCAGGGGAGAAGTTATCCATTAATCAGGATGGCAGGAGAATGGTTAGAGGGTGATCAGGCTGGCAGGCAGAAGCAGTTAGGAGCAATCAGGAAGGAAGGCAGGTGAGCAGTTGGAACCAGCAGTCCTGGATTGTGACAGGCATGTCCGAATGCTTGTTTGGGCAGTTGGACATCCCTCAAGGGATCCCAGATTGGAGAGGGTGCAGGCTGGGCTGAGGTACAGCCCCCCCACCCCACTCAAATTTCATGCACCAGGCCTCTAGTCACCAAGAAAAGTATGATAAACCGCATTAACAAATTGAGAGACAAAAACCATATAATCATATAAATTGATGCAGAAAAGCATTTGACAAAATTCAACACCCTTTCTTTATAAAAACTCTCAGCAAAGTGGGAATAGAAAGATCATACCTCAACATAATAAAAACCATATATAACAAACCTACAACCAACATCATACCCAATGGGCAAAAACTAAAACCACTTCCTCTAATAACAGGAACAAGATGGGAATGGCCACTCTCATCTCTCCTGTTTGACATAGTACTGGCAGTATTAGCCATTAGCCAATAGACAAGAAAAAGAAATAAACAACATCCAAATTGGAAAAGAAGAAGTAAAATTGTCATTATTTGCAGATGTCATAATATTGTACATAGAAATCCCTAAAGACTCTGTCAAAAAGCTCCTAAAATTAATAAATTAATTTGACAATGTATCAGGATACAAAATTAACACCCAGAAATCTATGGCTTTTTTATGCACTGACAATGAACTTACAGAAAGAGAAAATTTAAAATAATAATAATAATAACAATCCTATTTACCATTGCACCAAAAAAATTAACATACCTAGGAATAAATTTAAGATGGTAAAGGACCTGTACTCAGAAAATTACAGGATACTGTAAAAAGAGATAGAGGAAAACATAAACAAATGGAAGAATATACAATATTTATGGACTGGTAGAATCAGCATCATTAGAATGTCCATATTACCCAAAGCAATTTATAAAGTCAATGCAATCCTCACTAAAATACCAACGGCATACTTCAAAGACCTAGAACAAACTCTCCAAAAATTTATCCTATATAATAAAAGGCTAATATGCAAATTTTCTCCTCAGAAGTTCGACTGATTAAGAGTTAAATTGACCAGGGCTTCAACTGCTCACTTTGACATGAAATGACCACCTTGGGGAGGCACGGAATGAAAGATGGCCCCAGCAGGCAGCTGCTAGCTGGCAGCCACGATTAGGAAGGCTCCAGCCAGCATCAGGAAAGCACCAATTGGCCCTGATCACCTTCCAGACCTATGAACTTACCCATGCACAAATTATGCACCAGCCCTCTAGACTGGAATAAAAAAATGAATACCTGCAGCAATCGTGAGAAAGAAGAACAAAGTTGGAGGAATCACAATACTAGATATCAAGCTGTACTGCAAAGTCACTGTTCTCAAAAGTTCCTGGTACTGGCACAAGAACAGACATTAGAGCTGTGGAACAGAAATTGAGCCAAAAATTATGCTCAGTCAATATTTGACAAAGGAGGCAAGAGCCTACAATGAAGTCAAGACAGTGTCTTCAATAAATGGTATTGGGAAAATTGGATAGACAGATACATGCAAAAAGAAAGAAAGAAAGAAAGAAAGAAAGAAAGAAAGAAAGAAAGAAAGAAAGAAAGAAAGAAAGAAAGAAAGAAAGAAAGAAACTACACCACCAACTTATGCCAAAATCGATAAAGGACTTTAAAAGAGGGGAAACCATAAAAATCTTAAAACAAACCATAGGCAGCATAATAGCAGATATTTGTTGTAGCAATATCTTTGCTGATACAGCTCCTAAGGCAATGGAAACTAAGGAGAAAATAAACAAATGGGACTACATCAAAATAATGGGACTACATCTCCTGCACAGCAAAAGAAACCATCAACAAAACAACAAGAATGCTCACTGCATGGGAAAACATATTTACCAATGTTATACAGATAAGGGTTTAATCTCCAAAATGTATAGGAAACTCATATAACTTAACAAATGGAAGATAAACAATCCAATAAAAATTGGTCAAAGGATCTAAATGGACACTTTTTGGAAGTGGCCATACAGAAGGCTGAGAGACATAAGCAAACATGCTTAAAATCAGTAATCATCTTAGAGATGCAAATCAAAAGAACAATAAGGCATCATTTCACACCTGTTGGAATCAACAAACAAGTGCTGCAGAGGATGCAGAGAAAAGGGAACCCTCGTGCACTGCTGGTGGAAATGCAGACTGGTGCAGCCACTGTGGAAAACAGTATGGCATTTCCTCAAAAAATTAAAAATGGAACTACCACTTGACCCACTAATTCCAATTCTAGGAATATATCCCAAGAAAACAGAAGCACCAATCAGAAAGGATATATGCACCCCTATGTTCATAGCAGCACAATTTACAATAGCTAAGATTTGCAAACAGATTAAGTGCCCATCAGCAGATGAGTGGATTAGAAAACTGTGATACATTTACACAATGGAATACTATGCTGCTATAAAAATGAAGCAATTCTTACCATTTACAAAGCATGGATGGAGCTGGAGAGCATTATGCTAAGCAAAATAAGGTAGTCAGAGGAAGAAAAATATCACATGATCGTACTCATTTGTGGAATATAAAGAACATCATAAACTGATGAACAAAAATAGATACAGAGACAATGAAGCATGGAACAGATTTTCAAACTTCAGCAGGAAGGCAGGGGAGGTTCTGGGTAGGATGAGGGTACAAGATCAAAGGTCTTGCATGCATGTATACAAGCATAATCAAGGGACACAGAGCCTAGATAGGTGAGGGCATGTGCTAAAGGGTGAGGGAGGCAGGGGGAAGTAGATGGGGGGGGTGCATATGTACTGTTATTGGTAATAATTCAAACAATGATAAATAAATGAATGAATGAATGAATGATATACTTTAATAAAATAGCATAAACATTATTTTCATTTATCTTTATATGCCCCTGATTATGTTCGCTGTTAGCCTAATCAAGTATGGTCATAGTACAAAATCTTTTAGCAAATACTTAGGGTCTGGATCACACAAATTGGGGAAGAATAAACTCCAATTAAAAAAACAAAACAAAAATACACACACAAAATAAAACCTTTGCCTGTATATTTTTAAAAATCAGCTCTCCAAAGTAAAACAAAGTCAAGTCAAACAAATAAACAAAAAATCAAGATACTCATTTGTCATGCTCAGTGATTTCTAAGGTTTCAATTCAAAACCCCGCTTCATGACTAAAATGAAAGTTGGGAGATATGCCTCCTAATCTGGGATGTATATTTTTCCCTATGCTGACATTCTCTCTTACCCTATCATTTGAAAATGCTATGTTGGCCAACTTTTGCCTTCTAAAATAAAATACAGTAATTTTACTGGTGTTTATAGTTTTGTAAATGTATTTCCAGGTAAAATGTGATGATTAAAGCCATTCTTTGATAAGAGCTAATTTTCTAAGCAATACATTTAATACCTTAGGTTATCAGTATTATCACCACGAAAATGTAGGAATTAAACTAAAAGTACGTAAGATCACCTCTATTTCTGCAATCTATATATCTATATTCCCTGAGAAAGTTGTTTTAGAAGGTTATAAACATTCTCTGACCTGTTACTATGCACCAAGCTGTAGACTAGGCTCTGGTGACACAGAGGAATAAAACCTGAGGCATAGGACCTAGCAATAGGCATGATAGTCTGAAATGTAAAATTTTATACTCACTTTGCCCAAATTACAGCGTGGGCACTAGGGCAGAGTGATTTATTCCATCAAGAAGATGGCGTAGAGGGAATGTTATACAAAAGAGGTAATGTTTTAGCAGTTTAAGAAAGAGCTGGAATTCACAAAATTTTTATGTATCTCTCTGTTACTTTAAAAAATCAACAACAATATATATATAATACATATATAGAAGTCAGAGTTATACTAATAATTTATATGTTCTACATGATATTTTACATATATATATATATATATATATATCTTTAAATGCTATTTATTTTGAAAATGAGAAATATATATTTAAGATATTTGAAGAGCGTATACCAGTTTGTATAAATATTGATATTTATAATATCAATCATAGACTCTTATAAAATAGCTGGCTAAATGTTATTTCACCTCCTCATTTTATTTCCCCATCCAGTTTTGATTCTGTGATAATTCACAGAGTATCTCTACGCCATGTCAATCACCAACTAAACTCCTTTCAAAGGTTTTTCCCTGCACTCAAAATAAAGATCACATTCCTTCATTCGACTTTAAACTCTTGTTACTGCCTCCCTGTCTTCAACCTTATTTGATATCACTCCTATAAAAGCTCCCTACATGCCAACTATCATAAATTTCTTTCAATTATTTTGTTATATGATTTCTCCACCTCCAAGGCTATCATACATGTGTTCTGGGTACATGAAATGTATTTTCTTGACTTCTACCTTACTTCTGTTTAAGCTAATGAGCTAATGTTTGTGCTTGATGTCTCAGTTTTCTACCTCCTCTCCTTCCCTTCCCCCTCCCCCTTGTCAGCAAACTGCTGCTCATGAGCCACATGTGGCTCTTTGGCCCCTTGAGTGTTGCTCTTCCACAAAATATCATGGCCTGGGCGAGTCTATTTTGAAGAAGAGGCATTAGAAAAAGTTTAAGTTTAAAAAATTTGGCTCTCAAGTAATTTCAATCATTATACTGTTGATATTTGGCTCTGTTGACTAATGAGTTTGCTGACCACTGCCCCAGACTGTAAGTCCTTTAAATTAATATTCTTCACTTTTATTCTGTAGCAGTTATTGCACTTGTAATTTTTTATTTAATGACTATCTCTCCTCTAAGGACAGCCTTAACTTAAAACATTCTATAAAATTCATATTAAGTTTAATTAGTCTAGGAAAAAAATATATATATACACACATACACACACACACTAGTTTTGTAAAAACATATGAGAATTATTCTATTAAGGCATATACAAAAATATTTACATCTGTGTTATATGCTGTGATAGAAAAACTGATGGGGGAGGGAGAGAAAGCAAAGGAGTGAGGAGCTTTGCACTTTTAATTTTCAGAAGAATAAGACAGTAAAAATAAAAATTTTGTATTCCAGAGAACTTTTGTGTTCATGCTGAAGTGTGAGGTTCGCTTGTTAGAACAGTTTAAATTAGGCTCACAGCAATGATGGTTAAACATAGTTGCCAACAACTGCCTCTTGGCTGAAATTCACATGTAAGATAATACATTATTTTCCCTTAGCAAATTGTCTTCAAAACTTGGCCAGTTTAATATGATATTTAACAAATATTGATCCAAAATGCACATCTTCTTAGAAAATAATGACAGAAAGCAATGATAATGGATGTCTAAAAATCAAGAAACATTTTTCACATCAAGTATTGAAAAATGGAGATAAGGTACTTCTATTTGCTCAAATGAACCAAAAATTATTGACCCTCAACTTCTTTTTGGAAGTAGAATATACTAGATAGTGATCCTCAGGGGAAAATATACTTGTGTATGTGGATTTTATAGTTATATTAACTAATTGAAATCAAATATATGATGCAAATACAATATCCTTCTTGGTACATTTGGCATTAAAATTTTCTATAAATCCCAGATATCCTCTTAAAGAACAGATTAATTTAAATCTTAAATTTGCAAAAATAATATTAAAAACACAATCTCTAGCTTCTAGACATTTTAGATTTGAATACAGCCATCTATATAATAAAAGGCTAATATGCAAATAGACTGAACTGTGGAACAACCAGAACAATTGAACAACCGAACAATAGGTTGCTATGCCATGCACTGAACACCAGAGGGCTTGGGCAGACAATGGTGGGGATTGGCTGCAACGGGATGGTAGAGCAGGTGAGTGGAGGAACCAGACCAAGATGAGGCTCCACTCACTATCATTGGGCGAGCCTCTGACAGTTACTGAAAATTTGTTGCTTCCATGTGCCATGGTCCCACCTGGTGCTTGCACCAGCTGCCAACATTGGCCCTGCTCGCACCTGCAGTCAGTGCCAGAGCTCACACCTGATGCTGGTTCCTGGCACTGTTCTCAATCACTTGGCGCCATCATGAATGTGAGTGGCAGCTGCCAGCCCTGATCACCCCTGAGGGCTTCTCTACCTCCCCCTGCTCCTCAGGGATGCTCACTCATACTTGCTGAGAGTGCCAGCCCTGCTCACACCCTCTGCTGGTGCCAGCCCCAATCACTCAGCACTGTCAGCATGTGGCAGGGGCAGGAGCAGGGCCCCTGCAGATGGGACCATGAGCCATGGTGGGAGGGGCTGGATGGGAGCATGGAAGATGGGCCGAGACCTGCCCCTGTGCCTACTGCAGCCTCCCAGCCCACAGTTCTTTTTGAGGTGCACAAAGTCATGCACTGGGCTCTAGACTATAATAATGATTGTGTAATATGCTAATTAGACTGGACAGCCAAAGGTCCATCCTTCCAGATGTCTTTCCGAATGACCTTCTGAATGAAGCCAGGGTTACCAGGCCAAGGCATGCTGTGGCAGCTGTGAGTGCTGAACCTCTTGCACAAGTTTGTGCATCAGGCCTCTAGTATATATAAAATTCTCTCACATTTTTCTCTTCTTTCTGCCTATGGACTAATTTAAAGCCAAAATAGAGAGAAAATGAAAGATGGAGAATGATGATTTTGTAATCAGTGAATAGTGTTCTTCAAATCTACAGGAGTGTGCTACATCTATTTTAGCATGAGAGTTTTTATAGCAATGAACTGTACCATTAAATTCACAGTAAGACCTCTTGGTATTTGAGACAACACAGTAGGTAGATAGAAAGAAGTGAGAATAGATGACAAAGCTCTTTGCATTATATTTTAAACTTGAAAATGTAATAATTTTACAGGGAAAAATATGTTGGGACTCTAGTGATAAATCATGTTGAATTAGAGTTTTATTGACATACAATCTCAGTATAAAATCTCCATACAACAAAACTCACAAATACAATAATGAATTTAAAAATATTTATAGATTAGTAATTAAATAATTTAATCATCACTTTTCAGAGTGTCTTCTAAATTTAAAAATGACTATAAATTTCTCAGAATTTTGTTTCATAAGCAATTTCTTTTAGATACTGAAGTGCCTGGATTTCAGAGATATATATTTTTAAAGTATAACTTAGTAACAGTAAAAAAAAATACCTTAAGACTCACTGTATTTTCAGATTATCTCATCCAGAAAATTAAAGATGACCATTACTGTGTTAGGTATCTTGGTCTGTAATAACCAAATACCATAGATGATATTACTTATCCAGCAGAAACTTATTTCTCACAGTACTGGAGGCTGTGTAGCCTGAATTAGGTCTTGGGAGGGCCATCTTCTTCATTGCAGATAAGCTATCTTGTTACTGTATCCTCACAGATGAAGAGAATAACCTTTCGATCCCAACTCTTCTTATTATGGCACTAATACCATTATGGGGGCTCTGTTGTTATCACCTGACCTAAATAGATTGCCTCTCAAAGGTGCTACCTTCTAATACCAACATTATAGATTTTGGCAGGGACAGAAGCAATCAGTTCATAACATCTCCCTTCTCAGATGTTCTCATCAACCTCACAATGAGTATTACTAATTTCCTAAATTTTGGATAGATTTGTATGTAAATGGGTTTGTATATGTCTTATACTTAACTGTGGTCATCATATCTTTTTAAATTTATTTATTTGCCATTTGAGCCTTCTGCTTCAGAATCTAATAAACAACATATGCTTTGGGATGCTGACATTTTCTCAATGTGTCATACTGTATAAAATATGACTTCCATGAATGAAAAGGCTTAAGACAAGTATTTCAGAGATTTCAGGCAAAAAATAGTTTCAGCATGAATTAATTCCTCCAATTTTTCTTTCTTTAACTTGCCCAGAATTACTCAGTGCTTATGAGAATAGTTTATGTTTTATCAGAAGAGCACCTGGTGAGGAGTGATGAGGTCAGAAGAGAAGGAAAAAGAATTACAATATAAATGGAACTAATTGGAACAGACTGCACTGCAAAAATATGTCTTTAAAAGTCAAGAAATAAGATAACCAACTTAAAATAAGATGGAAAATGAATTCTGGTGTTATTTAAAAGCCATAGCACTATGGCTGCATTGAAGATGGAATGTATGAAAATATGCTTTCAGTAATAGCATCAATATGCTACAAGGCATTCTCCCAATTATAGGTGTTCAAAAACAAATGTTCAATGTGCAAATACTGTTTTTTCTAAGATGATTTAATTGACTTTAATTATAAAAGTACCTATAAGTCAAAGTTATTCAAGGCAAAAATAATAATGATAACAAAGCATTCATTATTTAGCCTTGCATTCAAACCATTTAATTATTTGAAATGCTTTTATAAAAAGAGAGGATTCAGAGAAAAAAGTTCCATAAATTCTATTGCTGAAGTACAGGTTTTATATTTAATTTTAGGTTCATTTTCAATACTCTTCACTGAAGGAAAGTGTATATTATTAAAAATTAAAAATACAATGTTAAAATAATTAGAAAAGAAAACAAAATTATATCCATAATTCATAAAATAAATCATATAATAACCAAATATATGGTTTATCAAATATTTATGACAATCCAATAATATAAAAAGCAATTTTGAAGGAAATTGTTAGTAATGATTGATACCTAAGCATAGCATCATAGTTCACTGGTATAGAAAATTCTTAGAAATATAATGAAACAAAACCACATCTGGAATACTTAATTTCCCTCCTTCAGGTCGCGGCAGAAGATTTGTGTCACAAGTGCCTGTGAAGGAGGACAACCATATTTTCATAGGCTTCATAGTATCTATATATATAAGAGCCCAAGCAACGGTCTGACCATTCAACTGTTCAGCTGGAAACTATGATGTGCTATGACCACCAGAAGCCAGAAACGCAACGTAGAGGCTTGGACACATAGAACAAACTGATGAATCTCAGAGGGAAGGGGGGAGGGAGGAGGCAGGAAGAGATTATCCTCAAATTTTATATGTATACCAGAGGCCTGGTGCACGGATTCATGCACCAATGGAGTCCCTTGGCCTGGCCTGTGGGAATCAGGCTGAAAATGGCAGTCTGACATCCCCCAAGGGGTTACAGATTTCAAGAGGGCTCAGGCCAAGCCAGGGGACTCCACCAATGCAAGAATCTGTGCACCAGGCTTCTAGTAATGCACATATTTTCATGAAACCTCAAAACATAGGACAAAAAAAATCTCAAAAATGCAAATGTTAAGCACTTTTCACTCATCAGAAACACATGTATGTTTGAATTTTAAAAGGGCATTGGACTACTATTTCTAATAGGCCAAACTATAAATATTCTGGAAAAAAAACAAAACAAAATTAAAAATCTAATATTGGCTATTTCAAAGCAAAAGTAAAGAAAGTTAAATGATGAGAGATACTTTCTTACTTTAACAAAAATATTAGAGTGGATTTCATTAATTTGACCCTAAAAGCAATGGAGTAGAGGTAAAAATAAATGAATGGAATTATATCAAACTAAAAAGCTTCTAAAAGCAAAAGAAGCCACCAATAAAACAAAAAGGCAACCAACCAAATGGGAGAAGTTACTTGTAAATAAGAGCTTTAACTGAGTATTAGTATCAAAAACAAAACAAAACAAAACCAAAAACAACAACAAAAACTCTCTTACCACTCAATACCAAACAAACAAATAGTCCAATAAAAAAATAGACAGAGGGCCTAGATAGACACTCATATATATATATACATATATATATATATATATACATATATGTATATATGTATATATATATATACACACATATACATACATACATGTACACATATACATTTAAAATAAGTCTTATTTGTTCAGATTATTACAGGTGTTCTTTTTTTCCCCCATAGCTCCCCTCCACCCAATCCCCCACCCCACCCCATGTCCTTAACCCCCACCACAGTGGGTGTAAGATTTTTATACAATCTTTTACCACACCCCTCACACCCTCTTCTCCATGAGAATTGTCAGTCCACTTCCTTTCTATGTCCCTGATTCTATTACATCCATCGGGCCATTCTGTTCATCAGATTTCTCATTCACTTGATTTTTAGATTCATTTCTTGGTAGGTTTGTATTTGTTGTCATTCTGTTGTTCATAATTTTTATCTTTACCTTTTTCTTCTTCTTCCTCTTCTTAAAGAACACCCTTCAGCATTTCATATAATCCTGGTTTGGTGGTGATGAACTTCTTTACCTTTTTTTTTTGTCTGTGAAGCTCTTTATCTGAACTTAAATTCTGAATGGTAGCCTTGTTGGGTAGAATAATCCTGGTTGTAGGTTCTTGCTGTTCATCACTTTGAATATTTCTTGCTACTCCCATCTGGCCTGCATAGTTCCTGTTGAAAAATCAGCTGACAGTCATGTGAGTACTCCCTTATAGGTAACCAACTGTTTTTCTCTTGCTGCTTTCAAGATTCACTCTTTGCCTTTTGTCCTTGGCATTTTAATTATGATGTGTCTTGGTGTGATCCTCTTTGGATTCCTCTTGTTTGGGGTTCTCTGCACTTCCTGAACTTATAAGTCTAGTTCTTTCACCAGGTAGGGAATGTTTTCTGACATTATTTCTTCTAATAGGATTTCAATATTTTGTGCTCTCTCTTCTTCTGGCACCCGAATAATTTGGATGTTGGTATGCTTAAAGTTGTCCCAAAGGCTCCTTACTATCTTCATATTTTGGGATTTATTTTTCTTTTTGTTTTTTTCTGGTTGGCTGGTTTTTGTCTTCTTATATTTCAGATCTTTGGTTTGCTTCTTGGAGTCCTTTAAACTACCATTGAATTTCTATATATTCTTTATTTCAGACAGTGTACGCTTAATTTCTGACTGGTCCTTTTCCATTTTCTTGGCATTCTCATTAAGGTCCTTGAAGGACTCATTAAGCTCCTTGGAGGTCTCATCAAGTTTCTGGCAGTTCTTAGAAGATTCTTGAGTAACCTTATAAATGTGGTCCTGAACTCTATGTCCAGTATTCTGCTTTCCTCCATTTCTTTCATTCATGGCATGTTTCTTTGTCTCCACATTTTGCTGCTTCCCTGTGTTGATGGAGTGGAAGAACTGCTGTGCTGGAGACATGCCTTTGGGCAGGACTTGCTTCAGCGGGGCTTTGTTGCTCACTGAGTCTGCCTCTTGAATGTGGCACTTATGGATGCGAGTAGTTGAATTCTGGTGTCCTCTCACACTGACCTCTAGATACACTAGCTTCTGGAACTCCAGTGGGGTGCAGGTCAGCTCCTGAGGCAACCCAACAGGAGCTACAGCGAGATCTACAGATTTCTCCTGGTCTGACCAGAGCTGCAGTTTAGGTTAAGCTGTGATAGCATAGGCCATTTATATGCAAATGTCTTTATACACAGCTAAGGCGGGTTTACAGATTGTGTGGGGTGGAGTCTCAGGGATTCACTAGGCTAGAGTGTGGCAAACACTGATGGCTGCCAGTCAGTTGTGTTTCTAAGTCCTCGCATCCAGCTCCCCTGCACAGTGAGCGATGATTGCTGTGGGCACCTCTGCAAAGGAACCACCCTCATTTTCTGAGCCAATGGCAGAACATCCAGCTTATTCCACTAGGAGTCTGGGTCCCCAGTGTCTCCCCAGAAACTGGAGTTCAGAGTAATCAGGAGCTTGTTTCCCTTCAAGTTGAAAAAAGCAGCACGCCTTTGCCTGCCACCAGCACTGTTCGCCAGCCCCCATATATCAGGTTTTCAGCACTTGTGCACTTCTCAGTGCTCTTTTCTCTTTCCTTCTAGTTGTAGAACTTCCACTCAGCCAGCTTTCCCATGGTTCTGGGTGATAGATATTTTGTCTTTTAGATGCAGTTTTGAAATTGTTGTGTGAGGCAGCAGTTTAAGTGTTTACCTATGCCACCATCTTGGCTTCTCCCCAGACACTTCTAACAAGATAAATAAGTGGCTAGCATACCCTATCTAATAAGAGTAATATGCAAATTGACCATACCTCCAATCAAGCCATGCCCACAGCCACGCCCATGAGCCAATAGGGGACAAATTATGCAAATAAACCCCAACCAAGATGGCTGCAGCCACTGAGAACAGGAGGAAGACTTGGGTTTCCCCAGCAACGAAGGATACCAAGCTTTCTGCCTGCCATTGCTGGCCTAAGCTTCCACTCAATGCTACAAAGTTTCAATTATAGAAGATATATTCCAACAGAAATGGCAGCAGCCAAGGAGTTGAGGAGAGCAGAGACTGGGTTGCCAGGGCAATAGAGGAAGCTAAGCTTCTGTAGCCCTAGTGCTTAGGCCTCCACTCTAGGCTGGAAAGTTTCAATGGTAGAATTTAAACAGAAATGGCTGTGGCCAGGGAGCAAGCAGAAGATTTGGCTCTACTTCAGCCTACAAAGTTTTAATTGTAGAATATAAATTAATCCCAGATCCCAGTGCCTCCACTTGGGTCCCTGGGGAGCATGGCCAGTCTGCAAACCACCAAAGGCCCCTTTCCCAGGCCACTCCATGACCCAAGGGAACCTCCACCCTGATCCAGGACACCCTTCAGGGCAAACCAGCTGGCCCCCACCCATGCACCAGGCCTCTATCCTATCTAATAAAACAGTAATATGCAGATTGACCATCAGTCCAACATACAAGAGAGCTGCCCCCATGTGGTCAAAGATCCTGTCCCCATGTGGACACAAGATGGCCAGAAGGGGAGGGCCGTTGGGAGGTTCCAGGCCTACAAGAGCGGGCATTTGTGGCCAATCAGTCTAGCAGGGAAGGGCAGTTAGGAGGGAGCAGGCTTGCAAGGGAGGGAAGTTGGAAATGATCAAGCCTGCAGGGGAAGACAGTTAGGGGTGACCAGGTCAGCAGAGGAAGGAAGTTGGGGGCAAACAAGCTAGCAGGGAAGCAGTTAGACATATGTTAGGCTGGCAGAGTAGTGGTTAGGGGGTGATCAGACTGGCAGGCCAAAGTGGTTAGGGGCAATCAGGGAGGCAGGCAGGTGAGAAGTTTGGAGCTGGCAGTCCTGGATTGTGAGGATGTCCGACTGCCCTTTTAGGCCCAAATCTTACTGGGATTGGGCCTAAAAGGGCAGTCTGACATCCCTTGAGGGGTCCCAGATTGGATAGTGTGCAGGCTGGGCTGTGGGACACCCCCTGCCCCCTCGTGCATGAATTTTTTGCACCAGGCCTCTAGTGTGTGTGTGTGTGTGTGTGTGTGTGTGTGTGTGTGTGTGTGTATAAAATACTCATATTCACTAGCTATCAGGGAAATGCAAATCAAAAATATAATGAGATACCACCTATATATATAGATATATTTGAGATACCATCTATATATCTCATATATAGATATATATGAGATACATAATGAGATTATATATATATATATATATATATATATATATATATATATATATTACTCAGCTTCACTAGTTATCAGGGAAATGCAAATCAAAACTATAATGAGATACCACCTCAAACCTGTTAGCATGTCTATTATCAACAAGACAATTAATGTGTTGGAAAAGTTGTAGAGAAAAAGGAACCTTGTTGACTGCTGGTGGGAATGTAAACTGGTACAGCCACTATAGAAAAGAATTTATATATATATATATATATATATATATATATATATATATATATTCTTATCTTCATTACATCATTGTTCATGGTCGACATAAAAACAACAATTGTCCTTTGATCGATGGTTGGATAAAGAAGATATGATACATAAATGCAATGGAATACTATTCAAACACAGAAGAGATAAAGTACTGCCATTTGCCACAATGTAGATGGATCTTGAAAATATTATGCTAAGTAAAATAAGTCAGACCAAAAATGTAAAGAACCATATGATTTTACTCTTATATGGTTTGTAAAACTGAAAGCAATAAATGAACAAATAAGAAAATCAAACAAAAACTTATAGACACAGCCAAAAATATGGTGATTATCAGAGGGAAAGGGGAAGGGGGATAATAAAGAGTAAAGGGGAGCAAATACGTGGTGACTAAAGGAGATTTGACTTTGGGTGTTAGGCACACTATGCAATATACAGACCGTGTATTATAGAATTGTACACTTGAAATCTATATAATATTATTAACCAATTTCATCCCGATAAATTTTATCTTTAAGAGATATATATATATTTAAATTGAATATTTAGTATTAACTATAATAGAATATGGATTTACCTTTGACAATCCTTACTTCCCCTAATCTTCTTTCTTAATATTTTTTTACTTCTCTCTTTAAGTTGTAATAGATTAAATATCTGTTCTAAAATGTAACCTCTTTTTACATCAAGTTTTAAAAATGTTTTAAGTTCTATGACTAGTTTGTACAATCATATAAATTAATGTTCCACCTTTTTATATCGTAATAGTTCAAAACCTAAGGCATTTAATATTTGTCCCTTAAGCACAGTGAAGACTGTGGCAGACAGAGAACACCAGACTATTATTAGGTAGAGGTGAATTTACTTTGAGTGACCAGAGAATCCACAAATAATGAGATCCTATGAAAAGCAAGGACCATAATTCTTTATGCTGATCAACGCTCAGGATATCCCAGTATTGGAGGTGTATCCTGAGTTTCACTGATCACTAAACGTTAAAAGCTAGAGCACAGCTTTACTCAAAATGCCTGACTTGCATACTATATGGCAATAGCTTTCTGCAGGATCTCTTCAAACATGTTGTTACTGCCAAATCATTCTGAATATACTTCATATTCACCGTTGTTTCTCTTGGAAGGAGAGCATGGGTTAGAGTAAGCCCTGCTTAGACCTCTTGCTCAGAATTAATTCCAAGGTAAGCTCCACTTTGGGGAAAAGTAAAACTATCACTCCCGCTTCCTCCTCCACTCTTTCACATCTCCCTTCTCTCTCTTTCTCTTTCCTTCTAATCTTGGGTAATTTATAGTAATGTTTGGTAATCAACAATAATTACATGTAGAGGGAGAGGGAATTTTATAACCGCATACTATAAAAGAGAAATAGGACATGTCACAAAGAAATATGAGATTTATTTAAAAATATAATTCAACAAAAGAAAAAAAGGCCTTATAGTTAAATGGGATCTTAGACATTATTTGATTTTGCTTTATCATTTTATGGGATATTAATCCAAATGTCAGAAAGGTTAAATGACTTTAATAGTGTTACAGAGGCACCAAGAATTGTTTTTGTTTTTGATAACTCCCAATATATGACTCAATGAAAGGGAAGTTTATGTTCATTTTGCAGTTTTATCTGACCTATTTAATAATTAAATACTATAAAAGAGGTTTTGAAAAGCAGATTTTTGTTATGAAAATGTATGTCCATAATAAAAGTAAAAATGCTTTTTAAATTGTATAAGTTTATTGAAAAAAATATTTTGGAGGCATGTAGAATTAGTCACTAAATGAATAAAGAGAAAAATACCAATATTATTTGAAGCAAAAAAACATGCGCTGAGTCAAAAATTAATATTAGAATTCTTTATGAGATTATTTTTCAGCATAAATTTTCTTTACAAATTCAATAGATTACCAAAAAAGAGATTACTTACAATATTGGAAAATATAGCTATTGTTAAGTAGAAGGAAACTGCTAATATATAATGAAAATAGATTCTCAGACTGAATTTAGAAAAGATGATTTGTAATACTAGTGAGAATAGTTTGATAAAGGAAAGTTAAATATTTTATCTTAAATAATGCAGAAAAGAACCAAAGTAAAAGATAAGCATATTTGTGTGCAAGAGTGTGCATTTATTATGTAAATATTTAAAATCTATCTTTAATTTTTCATTCATTTTAACAATATTATACCATCTGCTTCCTTAAAATTTATAGAGACCCAGTTTCTTAATGAATTTGATCAGGTAAATGATGGTACTAGTGACTTCACTCTTAGAGTAATTGTATTAATTTATTCATCTAAGTTGGAATGTAGTTTCACATTTTCCCCAAAAAAGTATTGGTTACTTTTCATCTAATGCTCTTCTCCCTTACATTTCCTTCATGGGCATTGCTTTAAGGGAGAGGAAATGTGGGCTATCATCATGGTCTCAGAGTTCCAGAACCAGACAAGGCTCTGCCTTCTGTTATCAGGTATGTCTGCAACACCTGCTACTAACCATGTTCATTACTCCCGCTACATCAGAGCTCCACACATATATCCACACATCACCAATCACAGCAAATATCTTATCTGAGTTACTCATCTCAGATAGATGTTTGAAGAAAATAAATCTGATAAACAAATTCATGTATGAAAAAAATCAATAACTTTTTTCACAATTTCTTTATTGATTAAGGTATTACATATGTGTCCTTATCCCTCTATTAAGCCCCCCAACACTCCATCATTTATCTTTTTAAATGTTGTAGAGAGGAATTTTATAGCAAAGAAATGTTCAGTTCTTTTTAATCCACATCAAACAGTTCCTCTACAACCCTTAATTCTGGCTCTGAAAGCTCTTAAGTAATAGGTTTTAGAAAACAATGTACTTCAACACAATTTTAATAATTTAGTTAGAGTCCAAGATTATCTTAGTTTAAGACTTATATACATGCTAACGTATAGCTGTAGATTTTCCTAACATGTGTAGCAGGAAAGAAAAAGAAAACCTGAGTTATAGTTGAGTGATGCTATGAAAAACTGACAGCAAGCCAAAAAATTTGAGACACTCTATCTCCAAAAGATTAGATGAGAAGAGATTGTTTAAAACAAGTGAAATGTGTTGCCAATGCAGCGTCCCCAGATCCCCTTATGAAACTCATTTTGTAACAGCACATACACAAAAAAAGCATACTCTATGCTCACTGAGTCAAGACTGTGTGTTAGTTGTATCATATTATCTATAAAAATACAAACCTTTGCAATTGTGATCCAAAGCTTCACGTACAATTTCTATCAAGGTATCCTCTAATAACACAGTCTTTGTTTGAAACTAGTGGCCTGGTGCATGAAAGGGGGGTTCCCTCAGCCCAGCCTGCACCCTCTCCAATCAGGAACCCCTTCAGGGATGTCTGACTCTTGGCACTCTGACTGTTTGCAGTAGGACATCCCTCTCACAAACTAGGAGCACTGTCTCCTAACTGCTCACCGGCCTGCCTGCCTGATTGCCTCTAACCATCTCTGCCTGCCTGATCACCCCTAACCACCTCTGCCTACCTGCCTGATCGCCCCCTTACTGCTCCCCTATCAGCCCCTAAGTGCTCCACTGCTGGCCTGATTGCCCCTAACTGCCTCTGCCTTGCCCCACACCTGAGACCCAGGCTTCCCTCCCTCTGGCCAGCTATAAGCACCCAGGATCTGGGCCAACTTCATTCAGGCCGGCGGCAGCCACAGGCAGCTGCAGGCACCCAGGACCACAGGGCATGCGGCTTGTCCCTCTTCTGGTCCAGAGAGGCAGGCACAGCTGCTGGCATCCAGGACTGTGGAGTGGGTGGCTTGTTCCTCTCCCAGTCCATAGCCTGTCTGGTCTCCATTCCTCTCTCCTCAGTGTTGAGTGTCTGAGAGGTTATGGCATGATGGCATGAAGGTGTAATGAATATTTGCATATTAGCTCATTATATAGGATTTTAACTTGTCACAGTCTATCTTCAAGTGGATATTTTACCACTTCACATCCTGTATAGAAACTTCACTGTAACAAAATTTCATTTTTCCCAGGCAATCTGTGCTATTGTGGTCATGTATTTTACTTACACAGATGTTATAAAACTGACATTACATTATTATTTGTTTAAATAGTTATGGTAATTACCTTTAAATATATTTCCATAATGAGAAAATTCTATTATATTTTTTCCTATGCATATAATGTCTTTGGTGTTTTCTATTTCTTGGTATAGATCATTATTTGTATCTGGCAAAATTTTATTTCTGCTTGCAGGACTTCTTTTAACATTTCTTACACTACAAATCTGCTGGTGATTTAAAAAATTCAATCTTTTACCCATAAAAATATTTTTAACTATTTCTAAAATAGTTTAAAATAGTTACAATATATTTTGACTCTTTTAAACTATTTTAAACATATTTTCACTCAGTCTAGAATTATAAATTGAGAGGATTTCCCCCTTGTGAGTACTTTACTGATGTTGCTCTACTATCTTCTCCCTTACACTGTTTCTGATGAGAAATATTTTGTAATCTTTATGTATATTCCTGTGTATAGTGTATCTCTTTTCTTCTGACTACAGCCCAGCCCGGCACCCCCATTGATCGAATTTTTTAAATTTTATTTCAGAGAGGAAAGGACAGGGAGAGAGGGATAGAAGCATCAATGATGAGGGAGCGGAAGCTGCTTCTTGGTTTTGCTCTTGGCGCCTCCTCCGTGGATTTGTGTTGAAGTCTCTGTCAGACACGCCACGCGGTCCCCTTACTTGTGGTGAATTCATCCTACATGTAGGTGGGTGCTTTTATTTACCGGCTTCCTTAGTGTCCTGGTCCCACAGGGTTCCCAGGTGTCGGCTTGCGAGTTCTTGCTGAGTCAGACAGCCCGAGGCCTGGGGCTTGCTTTTGCCTCTGAGCTCACCCCTCTGTCTCCTGGATTTCTGGATGTTACAGGGCGGGAGGCCCAGGGTCAGAACCAGCGCTGGGGACAGCGAACAGGGCTCCTTCGCCTGGTTCTTGGGCCCGGTGCCCAGGCTGAGTGCGGCTCTGGATCCTGGGTCACAGCGTGCCCATGGACCCAGACCATCACCGTCCCATAAGGGGGGTGGGGGGGCAGTGAGCCCAGCTCCAGGTCCTGTTCTGAGAGAAACTCTGGTCCCTTTACCCCAGGAATGGGGCCAGCACGCCTGGCAGAGTCCTGGCCTGGGTCTGCAGATGGTCTGGGTCCAGTGCTTTTCTGGCCCATGGAGACATCCCCACCGCTTGTGTGTTAGCTCTCACCTTTCTCTTCCTTTCCCGCACTCCCTGCCTCTGCTCTGCACACAGGCCAGGTGGGTTGTGTGGCTCAGTCTCCTCTGTCTCAGGGGCTGTGTCTTGGCTCCTCTCCTGCCCCCACAGCTGGGCCTCACACTGGAGACCGGGAGCTCTGGGAGGCAGGAGCTGGGATGCTCCCTCCACCGCCCTCCCCAGCCTCAGGACCCAACTTAAACTTCACAAGCATCACCATCCACAGGTGGCATCATTGGGCAAGCCCAGCCAGGCACAGTGGAGAGGTGATGAGCTGTGGGCAGAGACGACCTGGATTCAACTTGTGACCCTGCCACTCTGCAGCCAAGCGACCTCAGGCACATATCTCACAGGCTGCTCCACTGCTCAGGGGTGTTCATGTTCCCAGGGTGCCTGACTCACCCCTTCAGTGTCCTGGCTTCCATCAGCCAGGCCCGGCCTAATCCCAGGGCCATCAGGGGCGCTGTGATCCATCCATGGGGCCCCGCCATGGCTGGCTGGCCTGCCTACAGCCACCTCTTGCCCTGTGATTGGCTGGTGGGCATGGCTGGTGGGTGTGGCTTACTGGGTGTAGCGAAGGTACAAATGATTTGCATACTACTCTTTTATTAGATAGGATAGGTCTTCAGGATCTGCCCTCAGTTAGAAATGTACAGAAACCTGCATCTGCCATAGGAATCAGTCCATTGCATGTACTAACAAAACCCTTCAGTGGCACTTCCACCATCATTTTTAAATATATAATTTATGTGAGGTGGGTTTTTTTGATGAATTAATTAACTCAAATTTGGCAACACAGTAAACAGTCCACAGACAGAACCAACTCCTTGTATTTTAACCACATTTACAATTGCTTGTGTGAAAGCACTTGGAATTATTTTATGAAAGCATCTAGAAAGTATTTTATTCTTTGTTTGCAAACGATCTTCAAATACTTCTTTTAACTATACAAAGGCAAAGATATCTTGATTTCACAGTAATTTTTAATGATTACAGTTCTCTATTTTTCCCCACAAATATGTATGTGTCTAGCATTGTGCCCAAAGTGACTTTAAATGTTTAAAACTACAAATCAATGGCAGTTTTATTATAGGATATCTCATTTGAACCAATTCCCTTGTGAAGATATGGGAAACTCACATCCTTTCACTAAAAAGGAAACCTAACACCACCTGAGTTCTTGCAGAACTAAAGTAAAGTAATCAATGCAGGTCATTAGAGAGCTAATGATAATGGATCAATTGATGGTAGCATTTTTAGAAAACACAAACCTTGGGTAAAGAGCATATTATGTGCAGTCACTTTTTCACTCCCTGAGGAATCATAGTCTCTTGATTTAAGAACAGGATAAAATTCACGGGCAATAAAAGCCTGATGCTAGCCAGGTCTACACAAAACTTCTAGATTAGAAAACCTCCACTTACATCCAACCAGCAAGCTCAGTGGTTGAGCATCGACCTATGAACCAGGAGATTACGGTTCAATTCCTGTCAAGATACATGCCTGGGTTGTGGGCTCAATCGACAGTAGGGAATATGTAGGAGGCAGCCAGTCAATGATTCTCTCTCATGATTGATGTTTCTATCTCTCTCTCCCTCTCTCTTCCTCACTGGAATCACTAAAATTATCTTTAAAAAGAAAATCTCCACTTAGAAAATACTATCTGACTTAATCTGGTTGTTGTATATGACATAATAACCATTATATTGAAACATGGAAAGAAAGAAGCTAATCATTCAGAATGATTTTATTTAATCATTTAAATAGACCATAAATATGTATTTTATTACTATTTCATAATTAAGGAATAAGAAACTAAAAAGAGGTAACACAATTTATATGAAGCCATAGAATGTGTTGGGTAGAGTTGAAATCTTAATCCATATTTACCTGTTCTCAGAGTAATTTTTTCCCTTTTATGTCAATGTGATATCCTCATATAATTAAACAGAATATTTGACAACAAACTTTCCTATGTGTGTAATTGTAAATCAATACCTGGAGAGATAATAAACATTACTAAAACATGTTTGAATCTATAATGCACAGGCCCCAGTAAATAGATAAAAAGAACAGTCATTTGTTCAAATATTCTTTGTTTGAACCCTTACCAAATAAGCTTATATGAAAATCCATTAATCAATCAATATAATTTGTAAACTCCTATATGCTCAAAATTTCCTTGAACTCTAAAAGAAGCACAGGAACTTAAATCTGATCAATCTTATTTAGTAGGTAACAATTTACATCCATGATGCACATGGACATAAGAAAACATGGAGCACATCGACTTGAAGAGTATTATGTTAAGCTAATAAGCCAGTCAGAGAAAGAAAAGTATCACATGATTTCACTCAGATGTGGAATCTAATGAAGAAAATAAACTGATTAACAAAATATATCCAGAGACATTGAAGCATGGGATAGACTGTCAAATCTCAAAGAAGGGAGAGATTAATCTGGGAATTTATATGATACTAGAGGTCCAGTGCACAACATTTGTGCACTGGAGAGGGGTAGTGCCTCAGTCTGGCCTCCACATTCTTATAGTCCAGGACCCCTCAGGGGATGTCTGCCTGCCAGCTTAAGCCCACTCCTGCCACCGCAGCTGCGCTCACCATCCATGAGCCCAGCTTCTGGCTGAGCAGTACTCTGCACACAGATCACCAGCGTTCAGCTCCTGCACTGAGTGTTTGCCCCCTAGTGGTCAGTGCATGTCATAGCGACTAGTCATTCCACAGTTTAGTCTATTTGCATATTGGGGTTTTATTATATAGGATAAGCATAGCTCTTAGATACAGACAATAGTGTGGTGAAGGCCTGAAAGTGAAGGTGCAGGTTGGAGGGAGTTAATGGGGAAAAAAACAATGGGAACATTTGTAATACTTTCAACAATAAAGATACATTAAAAAAAGGAAACAAAGAGTATAATGGTATGAATGGTAATAAGTTCAATAGAAAGATTAATATTTGAAGAATATTTTACCTGTGTTTACTGCTAATATTTTAGAAATAATATTAAGTATAATCATATAACACATAGAATAATATTTTTAATACATAAAGTAATTAATGGTAATGCACATATCCATTCTTACTCAAAATATAGTTTGTAAAAAACATGTTCACAATAACTTACAATTTAAAAAAAATCACTTTGGTCTTTATATCTAGAAAGAAAATCACATGTAAATTATTTTGGTCCTGATTCTAATACCATTCTTTCATGATTCTGATTGTTACTTAATTTTTACAGCTAATAAACAGGCAAGCATTTAAAATGGGAAATGCAAAGATTTCTCACAATTCATTCTAAAGGCATCCTTTGGGTTTTTTAGTAAAATATATTGAACACAATGTATCTGCTTTTTTATCATAGCAGAGAGACAAAGTGAATGAAACACATGGGTCAGTAAATGCCATGAATACCATTCATAAAAGCATGAAGATAGAAAAACAAGATGTATGATCAATAGCTCCTGCCAAAAGGGAAATATTGAGAACAATTCCTTGCCTTCAATTCCAAATTGCCAATCATACATGAGCTTTTTCCTTAATCTTCAAAATTCTGGAATACAAACTTTAAATCCTTCTCAGGCTCAAATTTTTTAAAATAGTTTTCCAGAGGGAAGGGAGAGAGTAAGAGAAGCTATGAGCACTACAGAATGATAGAGAAAAGCTGAAAGATACAAGGCAGAGGCTGAAAGTTAGAAGCCATAGGACCTAAGAGGTTTGGCCAAAGAAGTAGACAATTCAACCCAGTACATAAAAAAATATATATTTAAAAAGATACTCAGAACACTCATTCCCTTTATTATGTAAAACTGATATATTTTCACATTGATATCATTTCGATGAAGCCTAAATAATTAGTGTTAAAATATTGATGTGTAATTGATACAAAACCCCCTACTGATAAATGTCTGAGAAAAGGGGATAGGCAAGGAAAGAGGAAATGAGTTGAACTTTAGAGGTATTCTTACATTTTCACCACGGGATCTTATGACTTGTTATTTTTATTTCCTCTGGTAGAATATGAATATTAAAGTAAACTAGAAAACTTTTCTTGGAATTGTCAATAAATAACAGACAATTCAAATCCTCTTTCAAATAGGCAGAATATACACACATAAATAAGTAATTCATTAGCTCAGCAATTACCTATTTAAAGAAAAAAATCTGCACAGGCTAACTTCCTAAGGACATCATTTGTTTCCAGGCTTGTCTCATAACTTCAAAGCGAACTTATAATTTTTTCAGTATATGGAAGTAGGTTTAGACAGGGAGAAAAGCTAAATAAAATTATAGACAAATGTATTCACAGAGTATGAAGAGTTCCCATGGAGATTTTTATGTTTATCTATTGAACCCACTGTGATGATCAAGCCTTAAAATCAGAAAGAAGAATAAGAAAGAAAAAAAAACCCAACTTAGCAATCTTTAACCCCTATGAAAAAACATCTGATTAATTCCAGAATCATGCATGACACTATGATAAAATATCATAGTTTCCCCAGGACATGCAGCAGATGACTTATTCTGTCATGTTTTTTCTAACAGTGGCACCACACTGCTTTTATTTCATAAATTCAATAAAATTAACATTTGCTTTCAAGATCTTGATTATGTTTGTACTATTTAACAAGTCTCTGCCATTCCTGAAAGTGATTTTATTCTACATATTTTTGTAGAATACTTATAGTGATATTTTCATCATATTCTACAATAGGGATTTCAGTAATATAAAATGTATTGCTCGTAAATATTATAAATCAAAAGTAAGTTGACCCTGATTACATGTGGACTACATAATATTTCTCTCTATGTCCTAGTCCAGTGGTTGGCAAACTCATTAGTCAACAGAGCCAGATATCAACAGTGCAACGATTGAAATCTCTTTTGAGAGCCAAATTTTTTAGACTTAAACTTCTTCTAATGCCACTTCTTCAAAATAGACTCGCCAGCCAAAAACCGACTTCTGCACGTGGGCCAGGAAGTTCCAATCGCACTGTATGTATGCACCCGCATGTGGTATTTTGTGGAAGAGCCACGCTCAAGGGGCCAAAGAGTCACATGGGGCTCAGGAGCCATAGTTTGCCAACCACTGTCCTACTTCAATAATTAATCCTATAATTCATAGATATTATATTTTCCAAATTTAGAGGATGAACAAAAAAATGCAAATATTTATTTTTTATAAAATTTAATATTACCCTAACTTTTAATCATGAAAAACAGGTTGTGGGTTAAAATTTTGGATCCCAAACAGTTAACAGAAAATTGGTATCTAAAGTAAAAGGCATTGAATATATCATGATCTTTTACTTAGCAATCCACTTTCTGGAAAGGCACCACAGGAATTTGCTCATTAATATAAAAGGACCAGTTTCAATAATGTAAATAATTTGAAAATGTAAATATTGTAAATAATATTCACTATTATTTATTTCAAAGTTATAAATAATGTAAAAATTCAATATAGAATTATGTATAAGAGCAAATAGGGGATTAACTATATATGCACTCAGTGGGAAATGATTTAGTACATTAAGAAACAGCCACCAGAGAGCAATTTAGGCATGTAAAGTCTTTTTGCAAACAGTATACATTATGTTTAATATTAATAAATAACTGGGACAATATGTGCATGGGAGAAAATGCTAATAGGTACATGAAAAGAGTAATTTTGTAAGGGTGGTAAAATAATAGTGCTAATCTTTTTTTTCAGAGAGAAAGGGAGATTGAGAGTGAGATAGAAACATCAATGATGAGAGAGAATAATTTATTGGCTGTCCCTTACTAGGGATCAAGCCCGCAACCAAGGCAAGTGTCCTTGACCGGAATTGAACTCAGAACCCTTCAGTTCACAGGCTGATGCTCTTGTCCACTGAGCCAAACATGTAAGGAGCTACATTGCTAATCTTCTGCATGCAAAAAAAATGTGTTATTACCAGTATATGGTTTTGATAATGAAAACTAATAAAACTGTAGTGCTATTGTAAGTAGTGAAAATTAAAATTATTATCATTATGTTTTATATTATATAACTAATTCAGTCTATCTGCCAAATAGCAAATATGCATACATTGATTCACTTTGAAGTTAAGTCTTGTCAGGCCAGAATGCAATTACTTTAATCCACAATCTTTCTTATTAGGAGATAAATCATCATTTTCATAAAAGCTACAAGTTCAGTATCTTTCCAACTTTCATTTAGATTTTGCAACTCTGGCTTCATAAATTCCAATTTTTATGTCATACAAAAAATGCTAAGAGGGAACATGTACTATGTGTCTTATAAATGCTTGACTGTTTGAGTTTCTGCAGGTTTTCTATTTATGAAGGATGGCAGGTTAGGTAATTACAGAAGTGGCATTTACGACCGCAGGCTTTCAGTATTGTGTAATCATATCATGGAGTGTGATCTATTAAAAGCAAGGTTAGAAAAAGCAAGGCGGCTATACTTAAAGTCAACAAGAGGCCATCAACCTAGAAGAATCAACAGCAACTATGGCATGAATTATGACACATCAGACTATGTGAGGTAGGCTCTTTCAACCACAGCATTAACAGCTTGTGAAAATTCCATTAAAGGAATCATTTCAAAATGGTAATATTTATCAAGTGCAGACAGATTCAGATGGTGTTCATCAGATGTGGAACGGTACTGTTGGAATTTCATTGACTGCTGTGAAACACATGGACCACAAAGGCTTTTGCTACTTCTACCTTCAAGCCCTTTTTTGTTTTATAATTTTTTTAAAAAAATTTGTCAAGATGAGTTCTCAATATAATAAAGAGCATTAAGTTTTAATTCTGACTTGGCTACTACTTTGTCATATGAACTTGGCCATGACATTTAACTTATCAAGACTTTAACTCTCTTACCTAGGAAACACATATATTGAAGAAAGATATTTATAGCATCCTTTAATAAGGTTCTAACTAGATAAGATGTCTTTTGTTTTTCATATCTTGCAGCAATGAGGTGATGGGTGTGACATATTCCCCAATCAGTCCTGTTGCCTTCCGCTCCCCAGAGAGCACCGGCCTAAGCCATCAGTAGGACATCCTCTGAGGGCTTCTGAACTGTGAGGGGAGGCAGGCAGGCTGAGGGGCCCTCGCTCCAGTGCACACATTTTCATGCACTGGGTCTCTAGTAATTTATAATCCTTGGTTTCGTGATCCTGAAGCGCTGGAACTTAATCTCTGGGAACAAATGGGAAGGAATTTAAAGAGAAATCAGGCCCAGAGAAAATGACTGACCTTATCATCATTAACTACATATGTGGGCTCTTGTTCAAGCTGCATTATGCCCATTTCAGATAGAGGATCAAAAGCCTACAGAGTGACAAGAGGATTTCCTACCACCCTCTCCTCCTGAAGCAGAGCCTGTAGAGCTTGTAATATCTAAAGTTCCGCCACAGAAAGAAATATTTCCTGATCCTCCGCCTCTGGTGTGGGAGAGTCTACCAATTAGATCTTTGATTATGGGATTCTATGTCAGTCAAGCCATGTTAGAAGATGAGCAAAAAAATTGAGATCTTCACAAATCCTCCTTATGCAGCCTCAGAACTCTGTGTACCTAGGGTGAGTCTCTTAATGAACTGTTAGAACATTGAAAAATTTACATTTTCACTGAAAGTTCAGAGTTGACCTTCAAAGAGTGTGTGGTTACCTCAGAACTAACAGGTGAACTACAAAATATTGTGACTAGAGGGGAAAATGCATAAAACAGAAGGGGGTTCAAACACTTCATTGGGGTAAATTTCCTGATTCCTTTATTACCAAATCTACCCTCAGGTGAAATAAACTCCCCTTGTTGGTAAATAGAACAATAAAAAAATTAGTAATTTCTGAAACAATAGAAAGTGGCTATTTGCCTTTGAGTATTTCTAGTCAACCCCAATATATTCAATTAGCAAATACTTTAGGTCAATAAGAAAATTCAAAACAGAGATTGAATATGAAATGATCCACAGGCAAAGACTAAAGTGAACAAAACAAAGGGATGGCTAAGGATAATTAAGGAAACATCACCATTGTGATAAAGACTCTGATGGCTATTTTGGGGAGCCCTTTTTAAAATCTCTGTGAATTTTAGATTCCTCATATTTTACTTTAAAGATAGTGACCTAAGTAGCTATTTTCCAAAACCTTTCTGCTGAAAACATCTTGCTGAACTATTTGATCTGTGCAAATATAGCTGCATGTTTGTTCTCACAAGGCTTCATTAGTGAGGAAGCCACAAGTAATATCCGGTGTGAAAAAGACATGCTGGGGCAATAAAAGGAATGCTGGACACGCTGAAATCAGAGCCATGGGCTCAACTAGTGCTTTGTTGTTATTTATTTTAATGTCATTTCCTTCTTTCAAATGTTGGACTTCTTATAAAACATTTTCTTCACTTATAAAATTATAGTAGAAATTTAAAGAAACTTTTTTTAATTTTATTTTTGAATTATAGTTTACATTCAATATTAGTTTATATTAGTTTCAGGTATGAAGTGATTCCTTCTGATAATTCAAGTACTCACCTGGCACCCTAAATAGTTATTAAGATATTATTGACTATATTCCCTATGCTGTACTTTACATCCCTGTGACTATTTTGTCACTACCAATTTCTTATCCACATCACCTTTTCCACCCAGCTTCCGAATCCTCTCCTATTTGGCAACCATCAGCTTGTTCTCTTCATCTATGAATCAGTGTCTATTTTATTTGTTCTTTATTTAGTTCTTTAGATTTCATATATAAGTAAAATTATATAGCATTTGTCTTTTTCTATCTGACTTATTTCACTTAGTATAACATCCCTGTCAGAGAAGAGATGTTACCAGCTGCTCTGAGTTGTTCTGAGTCCATATAGTCTTCTAAATTCTGACTATTCCAGAGTAGGTTTCTTCTTGAACATTACTTACTACACTTACTTTTGGGAATTTAGTTCAAATTCCTCCTTTATCTTCTGCTCACTAGTAAAAGGTATTGGGCCCAAGCCCTCTGCCTGGGACTCAACCTCCTAGGATGCTGGGTCTTAGACAGAGAAGCCATGAGAGGTTCTGTGTGTATAAGAATGAATCTTTATTGCAGAAGCCAGTGGCCATATAGCCAATAGACAAAACAATAGCAAAGTCCATACAAGCCGGCAGCCATACATTGATTGGTAAATACATATCTTTCCCACACAGTAGTAGCAGACTCTGTACCCTCAGTTATTATCTGAGCAGCCACCTGCCCCCTAGACTCATCGCCTCACCCAGTAGAGGCACCTCAGCTCTATGGCTTCGCAACTTCTCCCAACTCTTCTGCCCAGCACACTGGCTGGTCTCTGTAGCCTCACATAGTAACTACTTTCAGGTTTCTCTCCCAGCACACTGATTGGTTAATATGGCAGCTATATCTGACTCTCTACAAGCTCTTAGCCTTACACTGTAGCAGTACCAGTTCTCAGCTCCATCATTTCCTCTCCTCTCTGGTTCACTGGATGATCAGTAACAGGTATTATACTCCTTAGACAAAGAAGGTCTCATGCCAATAGTAACACTGTATATTTTGTTACAAAAGGGCACCGTGTACCTTGTGTCCTTGCACCTGCTCATGGTATCTTAGCCTGACTCAGAGTGCCCTTGGGGCTTCAGCATACTATCAATAAGGCCTCCAAACTCTAATTAGCCTTGACTATCCAGAGACTAAGGCATGGTTCCCACAACTCCATAGGTCCATCCATGTTGTCACAAATGAAAAGAGTTTATTCTTTTTAAAAAATATATATTTATATTGATTTCAGGGAGGAAAAGAGGGAGAAAGAGATAGAAACATCAATTATGAGAAAGAATCATTGATCCTCTGTCTCCCTCCCAGCCCCATTGAGTGCTTTTCACATTTTAAAGATATAGAACACAAAACCCCAAATATAATTTCCAAAGTCACAATACTATTAAATAGAAGAGGAAAAGTTTCCTCCGTCTTTATGTTTTGCCACTCTGTTAATGTGAGGAGAATCCACAGTAGGTGTAGCTATTCCATATAATTTGTCTCATGCTCAAGGAGTTCATGACTCCACTAATTGGATGCTGGGCCATCATCCTGATTGACAGTGACCATATAAGAGTAGAGCTACTGAATGCCATTACCAAACCTATATTAGAGGAATGTATCTATCCTGCCACAAACATGTAACCTCCAAGTGTATACTGTCCTGATTTATCATCCCTTTTAGAAGTATCTTTGATGTTTCTCAGCATATTTATAAATCTTATGGTCATGAGCCAAAGGGAATACATAGTGCAAGACCCCAAAGAAAGCATAACAATAGGCATAGATTTGATTCAGAATTGCATTTTTTTTCTATTTCCTCGTGGTTCAATTGAATGTTAAATTAAACATTACTTATAAAATTCTGGTATTTCTGCTTTTTTTTTTTCCACATTAAAAAAAAACCCAAAACCTATAAATAAAAAGTACTTGGTCTTTGGCGTTTTAGTCCCACAGATCAATGGTCTGTGTTACTCAATTAACTATGAGCCATGACCCCCTATAGTAATTCAACACAGCAGAACAAATTGTGCTCAACAGAACTAAATGATTCATCTAATGGAAACTTTTTTTCTGATTGGCTTCTTGTTGCTCCAACTTAAAAACCACTAAAGTGCTTTCTTTTCTATTTGTGAGAATAGTCAGTTTTATATTCTGTTTATCTGCATGAAGCAGAATAGATTTAAATAGGACTCACAACATTATTTATGTAAAGGCTTGAAGAGTAAATATTTTAGGCTTGAGTTGCTTAAATAACCACTCCTTCCTCAGTCTTGTACGATCAAAAGAGAGACAACATGTAAGTTTTTTTTTATTATGGCTATGTTTGAATAAAATTTTATTTATGGACACTGACATTTAGATTTTATATAAATTTCATGTATCTTAAAATAGTATATTTCTTTTTAATTATCAAGAAATATAAAACTACTAGAGGCCTGATGCACAAAATTTGTGCAAGAGTAGGCCTTCCTTCCCCCTGCTGCCAGCACCAGCTTCCCTCCAGCACCTGGGACCCAGGTTTCACTACCAGCATTGACTTTGCCTGGTGGAAGGTCATCTGTAAGGACATCCAGAAAGATGTCTGGTCTAATTAGCATAATATGTTTTTATTGTTATAGATTATTAGCTTGTCTCCTGGTTAAAAGCAGGATGTTGACTGGATTTTGGCTCATAGCTCACAGTTTTCTGACCATAGAATTCTATATAATAAAAGCCTAATATGCAAATTGTCCCCTTGGGCAGTCATGCGACTGGGAGTTCAACCACTCGCTATGATGTGCACTGACCACCAGGGGGCTATGCAGAACAGAGTGGGCGATGGGGTGCTGGCAGTTGGCAGCAGTGGAGGCGCTTCCAGTCCTGATGGGCCCTGACGATAACAGGACCACAGCAGGACAGTGGAGCAAGTAAATGGGCAGTGCCTGGTCAAGGTGGGTGCAAGTGGAAGTCCGATCATCCCACTGATGGCAACCAGTGGTGGCAGCAGAGGGTGGGGCTGCCACCTGGCTCCCAGGACCTGAGGGAGCTAGCCAGAGGGCCCAACCCCAATTGATCACCCTGCAGGTGGGATGGTGGAATAGATGAGGGGGTGCCAAGTGGGGCTGCAGGCCTGTGAGCTGGGGGCATGAGCTGGGGCTGCAAGGTTGGAAGTGAGAGCTGGGGCCTCACCCATGTATGTATTCATGGACCGGAACTAGTTGAAAAATAAAATTGAAGAGAGGAAACAAACAGAAGTTTAGTAAAAGAGACTATTGCTCAATGTTGTTAGTTGTTATGTAATTACTTGTTAAAGACATTTTAAGAATCAAAACTTTAATAAAATTAAGTGACCATAAAGAGACTAGTCTGACTTATAAAAGGCAGCAGATATGTAGTGTTAGAAAATGTATATAAACTGTGGTTTTCCATCAATTGTATCACTAATGGTTTTTGTAATCTTAAGCAGGGTATTATACTTCTATAACCTTATTCACCCTACTTTGTTATAAGAATACTGATAGGATCTGAAATGTTAAAGAAGTGAGAGGATTATGAATGAGCAAAACTTGTGTTTCTATTTCTCTTAAAAATATATTATATACTAGTAAAACTATAAATTGCTTGTTTGTACAATGGGTGGAATGGTAAAAACCTATAATTATTTTGGAGATACAGATTGAAAAAAGCATTCTTTCAATATCCAATTCATCATTGTAAAATATTTATTAAATTAGAAAGGAAAATATGTCTAAGCTGAGCATAATAAAAATATTTTCTTTGAATATTTATTTATTTGATATAATTTGAGAAAAATTTAACTTGCTTTGATAAAGTAAATTGACTAAATATAAACTTAGTCTGATATGGCAAAATGACATCATAATATAACAGAAATAATATGGCTATTTACACATTTGTCATATTTAGAACCAGACATTTTATGGAAACTTATGCAAATCCACACACACAAATCCAATGAATTAAATATAAGTTTGATTTATTGTAAATGAATGATCCAGAGAATCAAAACTTCCAAAATCAGAATAAAATATCAATGATTAAATGACCACCAACTGCTGGGTCCTCTAATCAGCCTTATAAAAGGAAATGACATATACAGTAGGGCTTCTACTCTTACAACATTTTTGTGTTTCTGTGTACCACCAGGTGCCTCAGAATTTTCTTTAACTTAATAACTATTCTGCATTTATTTAATTTACATCTTTGTATATTTTTATAAATAGGTGATGCTCTTAATTTGAGATCAAATAATATTTTTATATCTACACAAAAGATATAGTAAAAAGAATTAATTTTGTCCAATTAATTGATTGAATTAACATTTAAAGATTGCCTTCAGTTTACTATTCTCCAGCTATAGAGTAAGAGAGTAAGACAGAAATATGGATGAAAAGATATTTATAAAGACTCTGGGACTATCATGGGGTTAATATTGTTTTTGAATCTCTCTGAATCTGCTTATGAAGAAAAACAATATAACTGGATATCAAAACAAAAGAGCAAACAAAAAATGAGCAATATTTGTAAAAATCATAGGCAAAAACACAAATGGATGAAGAAAACCTTCAATAACGCATAACTTTCAAAGTATTACCATCTCTCTGGGGTACCACAAGGGAAAAGCAAATGGTGCCTGCTGGACATGAGAAGAGGAAATTAAATATATATATTTGTTAATTTGAGCATAGCATCTATAATTTGGATGGGTATTTCTCAAAACATTTGCAATAAAGTAAATGATTAGCCATAAAACCAGAAGAGATTTAAATAGGTAATCTCCAATGAATATTCAAAACTAATCCACCAGGAATTAGAGAGAGTTGCAACATAAATAAAGAATAGCAGAATGGCATCCCTACAGATAATAAAAATATGCCAGTAAAACTATACTCAAAAGAGACCAGAGTTATAAAACTATATTCTACTACCCAAAGTATCTATAAAACAAATCATATAAATGAACAACAGAATTAGAAAACTCTAATGAGATTACAGAAGTTCAGAAACTATTAATGGTAAGAGGAAAAAATCAATTCAGAGTTACAGAATGAACTACAATATAAACAAGAGTTTTTACATGGAACATATAATTTTATAAGAGAACCAGAAGAATATGACCAGAAATGTTTTATAATTAAAAATAAATAAAAAGTAAAATAATTTATGTAAAAGAAACATTGAAGATTGGTAAAGAATATCAACATACCAATATTAGGTAACTGAATAAGAAAATCAATAGAAGTGAAGAGAACATTCAGAACAACAGTTCAGGCAAACTTTCCTGAAGTGAAACCACTTGTTAAAATAGCTTAACATATTTGTAAAAAGAACAACAACTAATAACTTATTTTGATTTTATATATATAAAAAAAAACCTTTGAGTATCTAGACCAGCTGTCAAACTTTTTCCATGCAGGGCCAAATTAGTAAATATTCCAGGCAGTGTGCCAAAATAGAGTTTATTGGGTTCCATCTAGGAACAAGTTTGTTGCTCTTAGATAAACAGTTTTTGTGTGTGTGGTATAAGATAGTGGTCTAGTTTCTTTTTTGTTTTTGTTTGCATATATCTATCTAATTTCCCCAACCCTATTTACTGAATAGATTATCATTAAACCGTTGTATGCAATAATAGGGAATATAGAATTGGTCTATATGCATGGACATACAGACCACTTGAATAGAATAAGAGTCCAGAAGTATGCCGCATATATATTTTCAATTGACTTTTGACAAAATTCTTAAATATATTAAAGAAAAATGGTGGACTTTTTAATAATAGTACTAGAACAATTGAATATTCACATGGGAAAAAGAAATGAACGTTGATCCTTAATTTACACTATATATATATAGATATATACACATACATTACTATGTACACTGTATACATTAACTTGAAATTCATCATTTACCTAATTGCATAAGGTAAAACCAAAAATACTAAAAAAAGTCTGTAACCTTGTGTTAAACAAAATTTTCATAGTAGAGCACACAAATTTAAATTCATAGAAGAAAGTTGGTAAATTTGATTTAATCAAAAATTTTTAAATTGGCTCTTTTAAGGACAAAATCAAGAAAGTAATAAAGAAAAGGACTGGAAAATAATTTTAAATACATTTTATGAATTTACATTCATAAGATATACAGAATTTGTATAACTCAATAGTAAGAAAACAAAACACTCAATTAACATGGGCAAAAAGTGAATGTGCAGGTACTTCAAGAAGGAATTTACACAATTGTTACATAACCATATGAAACATATTCAATGTGATCAGTTATTAGAAAGTAAAATAGATAAAATTAAAATGACTGAACATATCAAATGTTAGACAAATGTATACTGGAACTTGGATATATTTTGGAAGGGAATGCAAAATGAGTCAGTAATTTTGGAAAATAGTTTGACAGTTTTGTTTAAAGCTAAAAATACACGTTCCATATAATTCAGCTATCCCACTTTCAGATATTTATCCAATAAAAATGAAAATTTATACCCACTAAAGTGCTTGTACATGAAAGTTTATACTTACTTAGTATATTTTAGCCCTCCTCACAATTAGAAACAATTTAAATGTCCATTAACTGAATGATTTCTCATATTTGATATGACATAATATGGATTACTCTTTAAAAATATAAAGTGTAAACTATGAAAGAAATGGGGAAATCTGAACACAACCTAGATATTTAATTATATAAAGAAATTACTTTAAATTATTTTTGGTCTTTATAATTAATTTGTGGATGAAATCTGAAATTTGCTTTGAAATAATACATATTGGGAGTTAAGTTGTAACAAGTTGATCATAAATTAATAATTGTTAAAGATGAGTATATTGGACTCATTATACATTCTTTCTACTTTTGCAAATGTGTGATATTTTCCATTGTAAAATATAAAATAAATAAATTTGACTCCATTCTGTATGTAAATAATTATTCTAAAATATTGGATGAGAATATTTTTCTCTATGTCCCATTACTAGAATAAACTACTTCCTTATTTTTAACCAATGCAATTATTAAAAATAAAGTTATATTGTTGTATTAATCTGTAATTATTAGATCACATATACACTATATTTTTCTCATTTATGATTTATATTTTTATGTAAATACTTTGATTCTTCTCTAATTTTATTTTCTGCATGTACAATCTTTCAAATTCTGTTGCAAAAAAATCCCAATAGTATTACTAGATTATATTTATTGTATGCTATTATCAAAGTATAATAGCATAATACTTAATGTAAAATTAGCTCAAAGCAATAGGGCAATTCTATGGGTTGAGTCTTATTGCTACCAATATGCATAAGTTGCCAAAGGTCAGACAGCTAAAAAGAGCCAAGAATTTACATTTTGTCTAACTCCAATCAGAAATTTAACCATTCTATACTTCCTCATTGAAACTTTTGCTTTTGTTTAATTTTCTCCAGGTTCACTTTAATACCACAGTTTAAGGTCTAATTCAGAAGAAAAGCTTTCTTCTCTCACTTTGTGTCTTTAATTTTATTTTCTTCTCTGCCTGTTTTTCTACTCATTACAAAGTGTGACATCACAATTCAAATGCAACCTCCTTAATAAATGTAGTGGCAGTATCATTGCTTGTGTAGTAATTACCTGGATTTGATATTGAATGTGTCACTCATGGGATGCATGTCCTTGGACAAATTGCTAAACATACCTTGTTTAATTTTTCTTATTTATAAAATGGGACAATGAAACCCAAATATATTGTTTTTTCAGAGTAAATGATGAGTTTGACAATGTGTTTAGTGTAGTGCTTTACACATTAGCTATTATTAAGTAGAAAAAGTCTTTCCAAGAATTAATATAAGTATAACTAATCATCGTGGGGAAAATGTTTTTCGCATATTGCTCTAAGCATTGTGGCAGGCCGTTTCTAAGATGGCCCCAAAAGACTTTCACCTATTAAAAGCCTTAGTAATATCTTCTTTTGCATAACTTGCTTTTAAACAACAGAGTATGCAACATTGAGGATGAAATTATGATTAAGTTACACAAAATTATTTTCACCTGGAAAGTCATCTCTTCCGTACCACTTATAATTGGCTTTGATAAAGTAAAACCTTTGAGGGTTCTACATGGCAAGAAATCAGAGAAGTATTGAGCCAACAGCTAGTAAGAAATGGAGGCCTTCAGTCCAAGAACTATCACAAAACTGAATCCTGCCAACAACGAAGTAAGACTGAAAGATCATTCCCTAGCCCTCAATAACCTCTAACCTGCAGCCTTATGAGAGATGATGTAGGAGAGGGTGAGGCTAAACTGTGCCCAGATTTCTGACACAGAAATAGTGAGACCATAAATATGTGTTGTTTTAAGTGAAATTTTAGGATGATTTATTGTGTTGCAATAGAAAATAAAATAATGTAAATTTTTTGGATTTGTGACTAAACTACTGGGCATGTACTTTTACAAGTCTGAATAATTAAAGTACATTATCTATGATTCATGTTTATTTAGGTTAACATTTTGTTCCATTAATATTTGTTTGATGGATATTTTGATGAATGCCTTAATGGTTGCTGTAATACTGACTTATTCTACTTTTACCTTAGGTACCTAAACTATCCCAAGATATATCATACAGTGCAATTTCCAGAGCAGTTTCTATTCATGTGATGCCTCACAAGACATCTGTTATGGATTCATACCCTGAAAAATGTTTCCTATTTACATTGGTTGAATGCACACTGAACAAGATGTAGTGATCCAGATGGCATGTGACTTCACTTGAATCAATATGCTTCTTTCTTTCATGTGTCTTAAATATTTTTGCTCAATAGAAATTAAGTCCTGCTACTATTGCACAAAATCTCCCATATATAGGGTTTTGCAACATTAAATTTCAATTGTTATAGCATTGCTTAAGACAAGAAAATCACCAGCTCAGCTGTTCAAAATTTGCTTTTTAAACACAAATAATACTTAATAAAACAGTTTCACATATAATTTGACCTGCAGTTCAGAATTTTGACATTCTTGATTGTTTTTCTTTGGAGTTAGAGATTTAGCCCTTATTTCTTTCCATGTATTATTTGTCAATTCTATATAGAAAAAAACACTTATGTTTGCAAACATGATCAGCTGGTGTCCCTGTGGAAAAAATACCTTTCTTTCTGGCTGAAGTATTTTCTTTTTCATTTCACTTTTTGGAATACCCAGTTATAGCTATGAAGAACTTGAAGATGCCTCACAGAGATTGATGTATATGTCAGGAGAGAGTGTAGGAGATTAGTTTCTAGTACTGGAAATGACTAAAATTTGCTAATATATACATGTCTTACCCAATAACATAAAACTTGATCATTTAAAATCTAATAAGTTTGCATTTTATTTTGTTCACTATTACAGGCAAAGTATGTCACTGTAATTTTTACCTCTGAAACAGTCAGAGTGAACTCATGGGAAGTAGCAGGAAAAAAAGTATATATGAATACGACCTGATCCAACTTCCTAAAAACCATAATAAATGTTCTATTTAAGACTGGATATTACTAAACTTTATTAGACTTGAACTGTATTCTGGGTAATTGTCCAGTAATAACCTTTGCTAAATTATACTAAGTCTTTACTTTGCTTAACAGATTACATAGACTCCCCAGCCTCTAATATTATCATCATTCAAGATAATGAGCAACACAAACCATTCTATTACCAATATAAAAGTAATAAATGTCAAAGTAAAGAAGTATGCAATATTCTGGACCGAAAGAACAAAGGACAAAAGTAATGATAATACCTCTTGATATTTTCAGTCTATTATATCATGCATAACAAATGATGCCAAAAGTGTAGACAGTGTTATTTTAACAGTTAATAAGGAGGCGATCGTGGGGGAGATGAAAGAGTGTTTTGACTATTGCTGCAAAAAAATGCGTCAAGCTTTGAAATTTAAGATATCCATCAAGAAAAGAATATCATTTTTGAATGCGTTTGATTTTAGTTTTTCTTTGAATTATATAAGCTGAAGATTTCAGTGTTTGATTAACTATTCAATTCACTGTATTGTGAATTCAAGATAATTGGAGCACAGTGACAATAAATATATTTCTTTCCAACTAAATCATTATTAGAATGAACAGGGAGCAGATAACTTTTTAACTATTCATTTCAAGCTCTCTAGTGGAAACCAATATTGGAAAGGCAAATGTATCTAAGCAAACAAAACCATGTTTCCCTAGGAAATATTGAATAATAAAAATGATGTTCTATTCTACAATATTATAGCTCACATGTGTTTATGTCTTTGTTATGTTGGGGAGAAACAAACTTTCCTCTACCTTCAAGATTCTTCTGGCTGACCTAATAATCATATAGACATGAGAAATTAGCAGGAAAAGTAACCACATTTATTACATACATATGTATGGGAATGATGCATACATGAGTCACAGATCCCACATGCAGGACAGTTTTAGAAACAGAAAGAAACATGGGTGTGTGATATATCCTGAGTTAGGGATGAGGTAATATGCTTCGGAGATTTCAAAAGGCCGCTGCAGGATGATGAGAGCAGATGTTTAGTGAGTAAAAGTTTGCTCCTTCATGTAAGTGGGTCCATAGGTTTTAGTTACTAATCCCTTATTACATGAAGGACTTTAATTCAAGTTCTTCTAGGTAATTAAAAGGAGGGAAAGAAGTTTCTTTTGAGCCTGAAGGCAAAATTGCCTTTAGCTCAAAACCATCTGAATACCCCAAAGGCTCAGTTTGGGATGACTAATTCAGGACCCTCACAGTGAGATCCATAGGTTTCAAGACTGTAGGGAAAGGACACTGGGGCTACAGGTGGGCGTGCTACAAGCATCAAAGTGCTGCCGCTATGGCCACCCCGCACCCGCACATACACAAGTAGTATGATCCAAGGGGGCAGCTCCCACAGCAGCTGATGTGCTCCATGCTGGTGGGGAAGTGGCACCTGGGAGCCCAAGCCCCTTAGTATCCCAGCTGCCTGGCATTGTGGGCCAGGGACCTGAGGGGGCCCCAGGAAATGCATCTTCCTAGAGGCTGCGTGAAGGGAGGGCAGGGGCCTCTGGCCAAAGGCCAGGGCAAGGAATGCTGGAGTCATTTCAGGCTGGGCTGAGGGACACCCTTGCCACCTCCCCCCAATGCATGCATTTCATGCACGGGTCCTTTAGTAATACACATTTTCCCCTTCAAAATATGTACAAGTGGAGAGAGATTAATTTCAGCTTGTAAATAAATCACTGAGTGTAACTGGAACTCTCACTAAGAGAATAGAAACATTTGTTTTATAATAATTGCATTTGCTCCATCCACCCTGTGTATGTAAAACTCTCTGAGACATCCCTCCAGTTGGATTAGTATATGGGTTCACATTTCACAACTTCATCAGTGCTCTATGATGTTAGCCAATCTCTGTCCACCTTCTCCAAGTGCTTCCCTGTACTTGTTGGTTAAATTATATTTTTGTACTTTTCTGTACACTAATCTCAACTCATGCATAGTGCTTTCTTTAAAAAATTGTGAATGAATAATGTTTTCAGAGTTAGTTTACAAATATATTCTACATATAGTCAGATTCTCAGTAATGTAGTCATTTCTGTCTCAATATAATTGCTGTATACAGAATTTTGTTTCTGTATTTATGGAATAATTTATTTATTTCATTTTTCTCTTGGAGTATAATGATCTATTAGATCAGAATCTTCTAAAGTAAAATACTTGTGAAATTAATGTTGTTTTTATTATTTCAGCCAATATTTGATGTATTTTTTTCAGACTACATATCTTGGGAGGTCATAATTATTTGCTCATTGGATCTTCTACAAAGTTCAGTATCTTTGCTTTTCCCCTCTTTTACTTCTTGTAAGGAAAAGCATCCCTGGAAGTTTGGCTCAGTGAATAGAACATCAGCCTCCGGGCTGAAGAGTCCTGAGTTCATTTCCAGTCAAGGGCACATACCTCTGTTGCAGGCTCAATCCTCAGCAAGGTAGGGATGTGTGCTGGAAGCAACCAACTGATGCGTCTCTTCCCCTTTCTTCACTCTCTCTAAAAATCAATGGGAAAATATCTGCAGGTGAGGATTAACAACAAAAAGAAAGAAGAAAAAGAAGAGAGAGAGAGAGAGAGAGAGAGAGAGAGAGAGAGAGAGAGAGAGAGAGAGAGAGAGAAAGAAGGGAGAGAGGTAAGGAAGGAAGGGAGAGAGAGAAAGAGAGAGAAGGAGGGAGAGAGGGAGGGAGGGATGGAGGGAGGAGGGAGGGAAGGAGGGATGGAGGGAAAGAGGAAAAGCAGTAATCCTGAGGAAGATTTTTGGGAGTGTTTATCTCTGGCAAGTACAGTCTAAATTTAGACCAGATTATGTTTACTTTGACGCTATTCTTATTTAGTCATCTGTGGGGTCCTCTCCAGTAGATTTCCCTTCATCTTACTGTCACTTGAAAATAACCTGATAAACTTGTTTGGAGATTAATAATTTAAACATTGCTAAACCTATATATAGCAAATAATTCTAATGTATAAATATTTTATAACTTCATATACTCAGAAAACATCTTTGTGGAAGAATTTTTAAGCAGTTAATCAGTCTTCAGGGTATTCTGGATTGCACATAGGACCCTAAAATCACACCACATGTATGGCCTACTCAAAATATAATTTGCCTTTACTGGATATTTCCCATTTGACTCTAAGTTCATTAAAGAAAATTATCTGCATGTTTTACATATTTTCTCTAATACTTAGGACTCATAAATATTCTGGCTGTATTGCTGCATATACAAAAATGAAATTTTTATCATTTGAGGTTAATGTGTCTTCTATGGCGAAACAGAATAACAATTCAAGACCAAAGAAAACAATTTTGCTTCTAGGGCTTTTTCACTGTTTAATTTAATTTTTAACTTGTAAAGTTGAACATGAAATTATTAAGAAAATAAAGCCTTACAAATACACTGGTCTAAACCAATAATATTTTACCTAACACTTTTTTATAATAAAACCATTAATTTATAATCTCTCTAATCAAAAAGGGCCAAACTCTGCTCTTCTACATTCCATTAAAAATGTCTGTGATTGCTGCAAGAGTTCAGAATAAGTTCTTGACAGAAAAATGTAGCCTGGTAAGTATAATTAAAATTAACAATCCATTATGATAAAGTCACTATTTGGAAGGATAGAGATAAAATTGCAGATCCAGACTTTAGTAAGATAATTGGAGAGGAATGGGGTCGGTAATAAAGCAATTCACTTATGATGCTACTTTTACTTTTAATATTTCTAAAAAGTAGAATAAATTGTTACATTCTTTTCTACCTGAAGATACCAATTAATATGGTGCTTGCATTTTGAATTAACACAAACCATCCCCATCCCAACCTTAGAAAAAAAACATTAAAGTTTATGGCAATTTAAAATATTTTCCTAATATGATATTTAAAATGATGTCTCTGGCCCTTATTACTGTCTTTTCTGTTTTTCTCTAGAGGTTTTTTTTTTTTTTTTACAAAAATAGAAAATTTGTTACATTTTTATGGTAAGATTCATTCTTCAGTTTTCAAGGCATATTCAAAGATACATTTGTTTTTTGTTTTTTGTTTTTAAAGAAAGAAAAGATCTTGAAAGCAAACACTAGCTTTCATATATTCCCTCAGAAAATACAAGGCATGCTTTGAAAAAGAATGATCAATTTTGGGGAAAAACTAACATGTTGTTTCTAATCCAAAACAAACCTAACAACTAAATATTTATTTGTTATAATTTAGCTAAGTAATACCAGCTACAATTTGTGAAACACTTACTTGGTGCTAGACAATTAGTATACATATAACCTGGAAACAGAACCTATTTTCCCTGTTTTACAGATGAGGAAATTGAGGTTTATAGGTAGATTTCTTTTTTCAATTGCTCAAGGTCAGATACTTGAAACAAAACCTAATTTTGTGAAAAGCGAACACCTCTCTTCTAAGCATGACACCACGCTGCCTCAAACTATGTTATGTACAATGTTGTTCGTGGTCCGGAAAGTGTGAATCACAAAAATGGAGAGAACACAATAGATCAGGAGTCAAAAACCCAAAGGGAAAGCTGTCCAAAGATGTCAGATGGATGTAAATTAGGTTTTAGTTATACTATTGTACTATGGGAATCTATTGAAAGAAAGAGGAATTTTGTTTTTATTTTCTCTCTCTTTGTGTTGGTAGAAGGTGGATCTCAACTGTTTTTTCTTGAAATTAAAAGCCATTGAGCATTTTCCGTGCAGTTGGTACAAGATGTTACATGTTTGACAAATTATTTTTTTGCAAGTTAAAAATACATACTTGCCTAATGTAAAGCAAATAATACGTAAGTTTATTCTAGATATACTGGAGAGTGCTAGAAATCAACCTAACATAAATTATTTCAAACTTTGTGAGCCAAGAATCTCTTTGCAATAAGGAAACTGGACCATTCTACCAATATGTTCAACAATTTAAAGCAGTTTTGTTTAGATGGTGGGGACTATCATATTCTGTTTATGATTGGAAGGTAGGACTTTCTTTACAAAATCACTTGTGCTTCAAATAAGAAGTGCTTATCCTTGAGCCAGATTTTCATAATGTAAATTTTTAATATCCTAAGAATGTGTCACTTTAATTTTTTCTATAGGGAAAAATATGAAAATCACTAGGATAGCCAAGCAAAACTTCTGTGTTCTATTAAATGCAATAAAAGACAAGTTTTCATCAGGCAGATTATTTTCAGTAATTATTGGGGAGATGATGGTCAATATTTCCAATAATGTGAATTCATGATTGCATGTCAAGAATGAAAGAAGAAAGGGCTGTGAAAAGAAGGTTTAGAAAGACAGGATGCATCTCTAGAATAAGATGATGGATCTTACAAGAAAATAAACGATTTAAAGATAAAGTAATAGACTTGGTGACCTTTCTCTAGTGCCCCTAAGCATTTGTCTTTTGCAGTATCTCTTTATTAGATTGGGCTCCTTAAAGTTATCATATAACTTGGTTTTTGTTCTTTAAAGAATTCAGTCAAATTAGTTTATTCGGTATCTTAAGGAGAAAAGCTTAGATGATTGAATTAGTTTTCTGTACCTGCTATTACAAATTACCACAAAATTGACAATTGGAAAATAGGACTTTCAGTAAACATGGAGAAGCAGGTAAATGCTGTGCTCACTTCCTCCCATGATCACATCAAAATTACAACTGAACTACAGAACAATCATAACTTAGAACCCGAAGTCCAGCTGAAGAGAAGGCCTGTAACTGAGGATATACAGAAGAACCCACATGATACTGATAGGAAGGGTGAAGACTCAGAACCAGCTAGACCCACATCAGTGTTCCCCCTAAGGAGCTGGAGGCCCCTGCCCCATACCAGGCTCCCCAGCCTAAGGTGTCAGTGCCAGGAAGAGAAGTCCCCATAACTCCTGGCTGTGAAAAACAGTGGGTATTTTGACAGAGTGAAACAGACGGGGCCTCTGGAGTACAAGAGGTTCCTCTTAAAGGGCCCATGCACAGATTTCCTGGGACTCAGTGGCACTAAGATCCAGTGCAGGGGCACCAGCTCAAAAGGTGCCTGGGACACATGGGGAGGAACTGAATGTTGTATCTTCAGGAGAAGCAGCTTTCTGTCAGACAGATATTTAAGCAAAAGGTGGCACAAAGTCTGAGTCTCTATCAACCTGGTTAACATTGTTTATCCAGCTCTGGTGATTCCCTGAGACCCTCCCCACCTAACTTTTAGACTCAACCAAAACTGCTTCCAGTGTCTTTTTTTATACAAATATCATGTCTCGGATCATGCTGTAGTCTTTCCCCAAATTCCTCAAAGTGCACAAGCCCCAGACAAGTAGTGTATGTCCTCAAAACATCCTGTATTTCTAGGTAAGCCACTGGAAACCTGGAACTAATTGCAGCTAGCCTCAGTTTGCAGCTTAGCCTCTCCCAGATGGCTCCCAGACGAGCACAAGATCTACAATATGAAGATCACTTTTTAGCTCATACCAGGTGTTCCTGGGCAGGGCACAGGCAGTGCTGACCTTGGCCTATCCTAGAGTCCCTCCCAAGAGGCCCCAGAGCCAACATTCAGTGGCCAGCTTCAGACCACACCAGAATACTACTCAACCACCTCCACAAACAACAAACTTAAACAACAGGTTTGGAAGGCACCAGAGCCCCACTAAAGTGAATCCTGTTCAATGGAGTTAACCCTTACCCAACTGTGCCTCTGTTGTAGTTACAGCCATTCCTCACAGCCAATAAACTTGAGGGTCAATCCCTCCCATTGCCATATCAACAGCAATTAAGGCTCAACTACAACAGGAGGCCACACACAACCCAGATCAAGTGACCAGGTAGATTGTGCCATATGACACCTAGTGCAAAAGGCCACTCTACCAAGACTGAGAGAAGTAAACAAAGGGAGGCAGCCAAAGTGCAGAAATAAAGAAACATGTTCCAAATGAAATAACAGGAAAAAACTCCACAAAAACAACTAAACAAAATGGAGACAAGCAATCTACTACATGCAGAGTTCAAAACATTGGTTATAAGGATGCTCAAGAAATTTAGGGGAAGAGTAGATGAACGCAGTGAGAACTTTAACAAAGAAATAGGAAATGTAAACATGGAGATAGTACATAAAAAAAGAACCAGTGAGAATTAAAGAATGCAATAACTGAATGCAAGAATACATGATTAGGGAATCAATAGCAGCTTAGATGATGCATAAGATCAAATCAGAAATTTGCAAGACAAGGTAGCTTAAAATTCCTGATCAGAACAGCACAAAAAATAAAGAATCCAAATATCTCTATCTTTCTCTATCTCTATTTTTCTCTTCCTTCCTATCTCTAAACATTCCCTTGGGTGAGGATTAAAAAAAAAAGCAATGAAAAACCAAATATAAGTGTGTGAGTGTGTGTGTGTTACATGCAACATCAAATATAAGTATTTGATTTTATTTTTTCCAAAGATATGAACAATTTAAATTGCAATAGATTCTATTGTAAAAGTAGCACAGGGAAATTATCAGGAAAATACATATAAAAGATGCTTACAGCTACAAATGTTTAAAGAAAAAAACTGGATGTAGTTAAATTATATTATTCTTTACTTGCTCTGGTAACTAAAGGCCTAGGGGTAGGAACCACTGTAGAAACTTTTACTTACTCTATCAGCTATCTATTCCTGAAGATCTCTTTACGACTTAACTGGAATGGAAATGCCTGCAAGATTTCTAGGTTTCATATCTCATAAAATATATTTTTTTTCTTCCAGAAACAGAAAAAGTGGAAAGCTTCCAGATGTTGTTTTTTTAAAAAAGGGAAAAATTGCCCAGAGACAACTAGAATCTCATTAGTCTGGATTTCATAATTAACAAAGGGTTGGTGTAATACTAAAATACAAGCTGACTGTTGGAGCTAAAGGCTAAATAAGCCCCATCTGCTATGTGAGCTATGTTAGGCAGTAGTAGACATCTAAGTTGGGCATCCCTTATTAGTAAAATGAAAAGAAGGGGGAATAAATCATATACAGTCATCCAAACTATCCACCATGAGAGACACAAATGGAAGCTATTTCAATGAAGACACTTGTCAGAAAGCTTATTTACAAAAAGAACATAAATAGCTAAAATTTTGATATAATAATCCAGTTGTATTAGTCAATAGGCAGAAATAATTAGTAAGTGATTGATACGATGGCTTTTAAAATCTTGAGGGAATTTCTCTTGTATTCAATTTTGGAATTGGACATAATGTGACTTTCATGGAATGATGAAATTCACTAACCCAATGAAATCACCTAGATTTTTTTAGTGAAATATTTTTGTCTTTATTTAAGTTACCCTAAGATCGTGATGGCGAAGCTATGACATGCATGTCAGCACTAACACGTGTAACCATTTGCGATGACATGCCACGGCCCCATGTGGTCACATACAGAGAAGTATGGGGCCATGTGCCAAGAAAGACTTTTCATCCATAAAGTTAGTATCAGTGCCAACAAGTACATCAGGAAGTGAAATATGTAAGGTTGTTATACAAACATTCCGTGACCTAAGCATTAATATCTCTAAAGTTGTGTCAGTGATGACGAATGGGGCACCAAACATAGTGGGAAAAGAAAGTCAGATTTGTCAAATTGTATTATCCATCAGGATGTTTGATGTGCCAAGGCAGGATTCACTGACTTAAATGACTTAATGTCAGTTGTTACAAAAGTAGTTAATTTAATAGCTGCTCACCTCCTTCACAAGTGAGAATTTTCTGCACTTTTACTGGAGGTTGATTCCACCTACAGTGGACTGCTGATGTACAATAATGTAAGATGGCTGAGGAAAGGCAAAGTTCTTGAGCACTTTGTGGAGTGCTTTGAAGAAATTAAGGTATTTCTTGAGGATAAGAATCTGGGAAACTTTTCTCAGCTCAATGATGATAAGTGGGTCAACACTCTGATGTTTTTTACAGATATCTCTGTTCATATGAATGAACTGAACTTAAAGTTACAAGGTTTTGGCAAAAGTACTGATGTTATGTTTGGATACATAAAAGCTTTTGAAAGTAAACTTAAAATTTTCAAGTGAGATGTAGAAACTAAAACTTATCAGTATTTTCCTTGAGTAACAAAGTATTTTGAGAAGGCCAGAGCAGCTGTACAAAATGAAATGGAACCCTTGCATATGAAGTATCAGCATGTTTTAGACTTGTTACTTGACCAGTTAAGTGATAGATTTAATCAATTTAGAAGCCTAGAACAGACCATAACAATAATTAAGTATCCTGATGTAGTAGTCTACAGTAGTTTAGAATTAAATCGTTTCCAATGGATGCAAATTGATGATTTGGAGATGCAACTTTCAGAATTTCAACACAGCTTCTGGGCTCAGGTGTTTGTTGACTTGAGATCAAAGCTTGAGAATCTGGAAAGGTGCCGCTTGGAGAATCAAGAGGAGTGCCACTATGAACAGGAAATTTGGAATGCCTGGAACCAATTACCAGACACTTTTAGCACCCTGAAAAATATAGCAATGCTTTAGTCACAATTTTTCCCTCTACATACTTTTGTAAGACTTTATTCTCAGTGTTAAATAATATCAAAACCAATAAAAGAAACAGATTGACAAATGAAGTTAGTAGCGCTTACTTGGGCTTGAAGTGTACAAAACAGCAACCTTCAATTGAAGGTTTAGCCAATGAAATTCAGCAACAAAAAAGTTACCAATAGGCAGGTTCTTTAGAGAATTCCCCCTCCCCCTCACTTATCTTAGTTCACAGCACCCCACACAAGTTAAATTATATCAAGATCAACAAAAGAAACCGACTGACAGATGAACAAAGAAGTCACTAAGCAGGTAAGTTAAATAATTAGTTTTTGGTTTATTAAATACAGTTATATATTACCATTATACATTTTTCTTACTTAAACTATAAATATTGCAAAATTATGTGTTTTTTTTCTCGAAGTGACACACCACCCGAGTTATGCTTGGTTTTTTTGGTGAATTTTTACACACCAAGCTCAAAAGGTTGCCCATCACTGCCCTAAGATCTCCATCAGATTATTTTTTAAGACATTGCATTTTGGCATCCAGAATTCTAGTCTTGACACGCCAATCTCAATTCTCATATTTTTTCTGGGAGGAATTGCCTCCACTCTCATATATTAAACAGACTTTGCATGCTTAATTGCCTAAATCTATTATTGCCAGCTTTTATTATTTTATCTTTATTTCAAACACATCTATCAATTCACCTGTTGGCATTTTCCACTTACTTGAGATCTGGACATAGCAAACCTACAGTGTCAAATCTCTTAACTTGCTCTCAGTGTGATTTGTGTCTTAGTGTTAATATCTTCCATCCAGGCATTGAAGCTATAGACTAGGGGTCATGACTTACCCTTCCTCCCTGGAGCACAGGCTAATCAATCCTAAAATTCTAAATTGCATACCCTCTATTATTTTAATCTATTCATCATTTTCTAATTCTACTACCACAACCCTAGTTTATTTCCTCAGATGTTCTTCTTAAACTTTTATAAGAAGCCACTTAATTGGTTTGTCTGCTTTGACGATGTGTCTTCCTTAGGTCCTTTCTAGCCTTCAAAGTCAATATTTTTAATTTCAACTGATCCTGTGTCACCCCATGTCTAATCTGTTCATAGACTTCCTCTCACCTACAGAATAAAATATAAGTATGCTAAAATGAGTTTTCAAGTTGACTCGTAACACTTCCACTATTATTCTTGATAATTTCTACTTGACATCACCCGCTTCAAGCAAATTACTTTCCTTGCTTTTGCACCTCTGTATCCCTTTTTCTCAGACAACCTTTCTTCTTTTCAACCATACTTGGTCTGACTAACTCTTATTTGTCCTTTAAGACTCAAGTCACACACCAGGTCCTAGAAGATGTTGTTTTAGTCCCTCCCCCGACATTTCAAGGTTTGATAAAGTATCATTTTTCCTGCTGCCCTTAAATCTCATACAAGAAAATTCATTGTCCTGACAGAAGTAAATTTATCTGTTAATTTCATTTCCTAGGATAAAATGAAATATTTGAGAATAGATAATATGGCATTAATTTTTTTTCATCCACCCAGTTTCCAGCATATTACCTGGTACGTGTAATTATTTGATGATTAAATAATGAGTGTTGAATGGAAGAATGTCATAATGAATAAATAGTAAGAGCAGACATGATAATATATCATTTTAAAAGCTAAGATTGACTATACATATGGACTGAAAATATCCAAAATAATTACTACAATTCTAATTAAGATTGGATCTATAATTTAATGAACTATTTGTAAAGTGATTCAGCATAACATGTTTTTTTTTCAGTGTGGTGCCAATAATGAAAATAGAATAATATATATCTTGTGGTATATGAGCACAAAAGATATGTTATTATTTTAGCAAAATAAAATAAGTTATACATTTTATTTTAACTGTATCTAATTCTCCATTTTAATGTAGAGATTAAAAATTCTGTCTTTCAAACTATGTTCATTTTTTAATATATATTTTATTATTTTTTTTTACAGAGAGAAAGGGAGAAGGATAGAGAGTTAGAAACATGGATGAGAGATAAACATTGATCAGGTGCCTCTTGCACACCCCCTACTAGGTATGTGCCTGCAACCAAGGTACATGCCCTTGACCAGAATTCAACCTGGGACCCTTGAGTCCGCAGGCTAATGCTCTATCCATTGAGCCAATCCGGTTAGATCAAACTATATTCTTCTGATTCCAAGCCATACATATCCATTTATGTCATGTTTTCTTGACTTAATTATTTATATTAATTTTCTAAACTATAAGTAAAAATGTTAATAAACCTCCTACAAAGAGTAGTTACAATGGTTGAAGGCTACTTGAAACAAAATCTTTCAACAGTTCAAATAGCATTTAAACAGTAACTGAAATAAATGTTAACTACTATTATGATTACTAGAGGCCACATGCACAAAATTTGTGTATGGGTAGAGGGGGATGCACCCAGCCTGCACCCTTTCCAATCTGGGACCAATCAAGAGATGTCTGATTGCCTACTTAGGCCTGATCCCACACTCCGGAATTGGGCCTAAACGGGAAGTTGGACATCCCTCTCACAATCCAGGACTACTGGCTCCCAACTGCCCACCTGCCTGCCTCCCTGATTGCCCCAAACTGCTTCTGCCTGCCAGCCTGATCATCCCCTAACCCCTCCCCTGCCAGCCTAATTGATGCCTACTTGCTCCCCTGCCAGCTTGTTTGCCTAACTTCCCTCCTCTGCCGGCCCGGACACCAATAACTGCCCTCCCCTGCAAGCCTGGGTCCCCCCAAACTGCCCTTTCCTGCAGGCCTGGTCTCCCTTAACTTTTCTCATCTGCCGGCCTGGTCACACTTAACTGTCCTCCCCTACAGGCCTTTATGCCCACAATTGCTCTCCCTTGCTGGTCTGGTTCCTCCCAACTGCTTCCCATGCTGGCTTGATTGGCAACAACTGCCCTCCCTTGCAGGCCTGGTCCTTCCCAACAACTCACCCCTGCTGGCCATCTTGTGACAGCCATCTTGTGTCCACAAGGGGGCAGCCATCTTTGACCACATGGGGGCAGCCATCTTGTGTATTGGAGTGATGGTCAATTTGTATATTTCTCTTTTATTAGATAGGATAGAGGCCTGGTGCATGAGTTGGGGCCAGCTGGTTTGCCCTGTGGGGTGTCCCAGATCAGGTTTGGGGTTCCCTTGGGGTGTGGGGTGGCCTGTGTAAGGGGCCTGTGGTGGTTTCTAGGCTTGTCATTCCCCCCGGTGGAGCCAAATGGAGGCCCTGGTATCTGAGATTTATTTATCTTCTATAATTGAAACTTTGTAACCTTGAGCAGAGCTAAGCATCCTACTCGCTCCTTGGCCGCAGCAATTTTTGTTGGGATTTATTTATCTTCCATAATTGGAACTTTGTAGCCTTAAATGGAGGCCAAAGCAGGCCAGGGCTGCTGAAGCTTGGCTTCCTTCATTGCTGGGGGCAACTCAAGCCTCCTGCTCTCCAGCTCCATGGCTGCCACCATTTTTGTAATTGAAACTTTGTGTAGCCTTTAGTGGAGGCCTGGGCTGGCCCGGGTGTGTGGAGAACTTGGCTTCCTCCATTGTGAGGGAAATCCATGCCTCCTGCTCTCTCAGTGGCTTCAGCCACCTTGGTTTGGGTTAATTTGCATACTCACTCCTGATTGGCTGGTGGGCAAGATTTGTGTGTATAACAGAGTGACTGTTAATTTGAATATTACTCTTTTAATAGACAGGATAACTGTTATTATAATAGGGAATTAATAAATTTGATGATTTAAAGATATGTATTATTCAAATAAATTAGTATATAATTTATTAAATTATGTGATATCTTAGGAACCTTGAAGTCTGAAATTGCAAACTCCTAACTACACTCTCTTCAAGTATCTTATCACTTATTTTTAATTAATATTTTAGTTGTCTATTATTTTTAGTCTCTCAGTTGTTAGATATTGCTTTGGTCAATATCCTACGTTATAACCTCATTTCCCACCAATGTGTGTATTTAGACACACAAACAGTTAAACAGTATTATATGAGAGTATGGCTACTAGACCAAAGTAAAAATCAGTAGGGAAGGAATTGATTAAGCCAATGTGTCCTGCACAGTTTATTGAATGGCTACTCACTTCAACTAATTAGGATATAATATGATGATATTTGATGCAGCAGCCACAGTAAAATAGAAAAGGCTTTAATAAATGTAAAATTTAAATCCATGTTGCCCTTCAATTTATTTATATACAATAGATCTTAAATACACACACTGATGTTTATATATATATGTATATGGATCATTATTATAATTGTTTTTTCTTTATACAATATTAAGTTTAATCCATTAAAGTAGAAACTTCTAGAAGAAAATGGAGTTTACTTCTATTTCCTCATGTTTTGACTTGTCTCAAGAATCAATCCATCTATTTCTCAAAGTTATATTCACTCACCTGTAGTTTTTATTCTGCCTTAAATTGGAAAGGATGTGAAGGCAGCAGCTTTGTGGTGTTCTGTGCCTGAGAATGCTCCCTAGTCTCCAGCTGCCATGGGAACCTGCTTGGCAGGTGTAGTTTAACTTCACAGTCATTTCATTTCCCTTCTTCCTACTTCTGCCAACCTTTAACTGTTAACAGCCATTTCAATAGTGAAGGAAGAGAAGCAAAGAAAAATGAACAGAATATTTCATGAATTAGCTTATTATTCTTTTTGATAGAATTGTTTGGTAAGTACACTAAAATTTGTAATTAATCTATTTAGTAATCTAAACTAGCACTTTGGTTATCTGTATCATCTGTTTTTATAAACAAGACTAGCATTTTAAAAACAAAGAGAAAGAAACCTAGTATTTTCTAGCAACATTAATTTTCATTATTTACAATTTTTTTCAGATATATCCTTATTTTATTGTCCCACTTAATGATATCTGAAATATTTGAGACATTACAATCAGAGCTTACTTTATTCCATGAAACTTTGGGAGCTGCCACCTTTTGAAACAGGTTTAGGAAAATAGCTTCTTTCCATGAGTTATGTTCTCTGTTCTTTCTCTTTCTTAATCTCTTCCTAAAACTAATTTGCGTTATGCATTTCTATGACACAGCAAATCAATCAATAAAGGTTAGTGATGCCTTTTTTATCTAAATAAAGTAAACCACCTTTTATGGATTTTTTGGTGTGTATTAACTTATTCTCCTGGTGGGGAGTCAGCATAATCAATGAAAATATATAGGCTAGAATTGTCTCTTCTCTTCAGTAATTACACTCCTCCCAGATGGCTATGTGCAGCCTCCATAATCTTGTAACATATTTTAATAATCTCTTAATCACTTCCTAGGGCTACACATATAAAAACAACATAACTCAAACAAGCATTTGTATCTTTCCCCACATTATTCCCTAAATGGGCTAAAATGGACATTTTTTCATTTTCAAATTATCATAAGGTTTTGTATTTTTAATTTGTAATGGGTAATATATGTGAAAATATCATCTTAAATGAAGTAAGTTTTATTAGAAAGTGGCTGAAGTTATTTTGACACATTGGGATGTTGGTGTCCATTTCACAAAGTTTGAACCATAATAAACACTGAAAAAAAAAAAAGGGGGAGATGGAGACAGAGTAATATTTAGTTAAGAAAAATAATACAACAAGAAAATGCCAAAGCTTTTAGATTATACACATTATTAGCCAAGGTAGTTCATCACCCTTAGGTGATACATTTAGTTTACAGAAATCCATAAGATTTTTAAAAATGAAAAATGGCTTGCTCAACAATGTAACCTTGAGAAATATGCAAAGCTCTGTGACAAAAAAATAAATATATAATGAAGTAATGAACATAAAACAACTTACTTTTGAATGCAACAATTTACTATTTTAAAGCCTTATGTCTTAATGCACATTATCAAAACTTTAAATACAAATGAAATAATATGGTATTATTTAATATTCAAATTTTTACCATTGTGCATTACTAAGCTATTGTCTCTCAGTTCTGAATCTACTCTACTACATTTTGCTTTCTCATGCTGAAGCGGAGAACACTACGAATGCCAATTCCTCTTTGCCACTTGGCTTTCTATTATATTCTGATAATGAAGGGCACCTCAGACAGATTGGAAAGCAGAAATGGGAGAAGAAACTTTTATATTTCTGCTTGCTTGCTGTAAAGTATAACTGTACTAGAGTTCTAGCAGTTTATCACAGCTCTCAGCTTTTTGTGGCACACTCAGAGCCAGCCATCTCAGGCTTACCAGGTGCCAGGGGTGACTAGGTTGGGGCCCACTGATCACCCTGAACTCCAGCTCCTTTGTCCCCAGGCCTGAGGGTGAAAGCTGCTTTCCACAGCTAACAATTCTGGGTATAACAAAAGCCCAGAAAGTAAGATCCTCTCTATACTTATGTAAATCTTTCTTATTTTCTCTCTTTATATGTCTAGTGTGATTTCTGTTTTGCTGACTAGACTCTGTCTGATATGAGAATTATGTATATGGCCTAACCCATCTATATTTTATGTTTAATTTTATTTTTCTCATTTATTCAATATAAGATAATCAGAATTAGATTAAACGAATCCTTGCTTTTTTATAACCTTCTATTTTGCCTCCACTTATAGTATATTTTCATTTAGTTGATTTATACATTTCATTGGTTTGTTTTTGTTTTTAACATATATTTTTATTAATTTTAGAGAGGGAAAAAGAAAAAGAAAGAGTTAAAAACATCAGTGAAGAGAGAGAATCATCGATTGACTGCCTCCTGTGCATTCCACACTGGGGACTGAGCCTGAAACCTGAACATATGCCTTGACCAGGAACCTAATGGTGACCTCCTGATTCATAGGTCAGCACTCAGCCACTGATCCATGTCAGCCAGGCAATTTCATTGATTTTGACAACATGATCAGCACTTCTAACTCAACCAAAACAAAAGAAAGACAGAGCAGTATAGTGGGGGAAATAGCTGGTCTTTTCAAGGAATGGCATAAGGTCAATTGGATATTCATGTGAGGAAAATATATATCTAGACGCCTCACACCATACAAAATTCCAGACATAAGGCTAAGGTGAAAGTTCGTATTTTAAGAGAAATCTTAGCAAACTACCATTGACTTCGAAGGGAAAGAAGTAATTCTGAAATAAAAGGCAAGATCATTAACCAAAAAAAAAAATTGCACAATGGTCTAGAATGAAAGTGATAGTTGATTGCTAAAATACCATTAGGAGTCAACAGACAACACACAGTATGAAAGAAAGTATTTGTAATACATGTGACAAAAAATTCAAAGCCAAATACCTAAAGCCAAATGAATAAGAAAAACACAGAAACCTAATAGAAAATATGGCATAGTTACATATTTATTTCACAAAAGATTATATCTCATGGACAATTAATGTATATAAAGAAGTTCAATTTTATTAGTGATAAGGAGAATAAAAATTAAGCCATAGTATTTAATAAAAGAATAGAGACTAAAAATATTGACATGGATATAGTGTATGATAGTGATGATAGAGGAGCATGATAGTATAAATTTCTACAACCCTTTTAGAAAACTATTTGGCAGATTTACTAAAGTTGAATATATGTATATGTTCACTATATATACATGTATACATGTTCACTAAAAATAAGTACTAGCATTATGTACACAGGAATTATTTGTAATAGTCTCAAAATACAAACTATGTAAAGATCTATTCACAGTAGAGTGTATACACACATTTTGATACATTCTCACCAAAAATATGCAGCAATAATTAACCCTTTAAAACTACATCTTGAAAATATAGATTCATCTCACAAACTTAATGTTGAGAAAACCAACCCAGAAACTAAAGTGCATTAAGTCTTATTTTAGTTATATAAATTTTAAAAAACTATCAAAAATTAATGTATGGTGTTAGCAGACAGGCAGGATAAGTGGTTACTTTTAATGGGAGTGGGAGATAATGACTAAAAGAGAACAAAAGGAGGTTTTCGAGTTTATTCTTTTTAAAAATATTTTAATCTTTATTGTTAAGCTTATCAATTACATCATTCCCTTTTTTTCCCTCCATAGCTCCCATCCAACTGGTATCCATTCCACCCTCCACCCTCATCCCCCACACTGTCCTCTTCCAAAGGTGTATGATTTTTGTCCAGTCTCTTGCTGCACTTCCCACACCCCTTTTTTCCCAAAGAATTGTCAGTCCATTCCCTCACTATGCCCATGATTCTGTTATATTCACCAGTTTATCCTGTTCATCGGATTTTTAATTCACTTGATTTTTAGATTCATTTGTTGATAGATGTGTATTTGTTGTTCATAATTTTTATTTTTACCTTTTTCTTCTTCCTCTTCTTAAAGAATACCTTTCAGTATTTCATACAATATTGGTTTGGTTGTGATGAACTCCTTTATCTTTTTTTTTTTTAATCAGTGAAGCACTTTATCTGACCTTCAATTCTGAATGATAGCTTTGCTGAGTAGAGTAATCTAGGTTGTAGATTCTTGCTATTCATCACTTTGAATATTTCTTGCCACTCCCTCTGGCCTGCATTGTTTCTGTAGAGAAATCCACTGACAATTGTATGGGTGCTCCCTTATAGGTAACTACTGTTTTTCTCTTGCTGCTTTTAATATTCTCTTTGTCTTTTGCTCTTGGCATTTTAATTATGATGTGTCTTGGATTCCTATAGTTTGGGGTTCTGTGTGCTTCTTGGACTTTAAGTCAATTGCTTTGACCAGGTGGGGGAAGTTTTTGGTCACTATTTTTTCAAATAGGTTTTCATTATCTTGCTCTCTCTCTTTTTCTGGCACTCCTATAATTCAGATGTTGGTATGCTTGAGGTTTTCCCAGAGGATCCTTACAGTATCTTCAATTTTTTGTATTCTTTTTGTTTCTTGCTTTTCTGGCTGATTGGATTTTGCATCTTTGTATTTTAAATCTTTGATGTGGTTCTTGCAGTCCTCTAGACTGCTTTTAGGTCTTTGTATAATATTTTTTATTTCAGTCAGTGTATGCTTAATTTCTAGTTGGTCCTTTTTCATATCCTCAAGGGTCTCGAGGGTCTCATTCATATCCTCAAGGGTCTTGTTCATATCATCGAAGGTCTCATTAAGTTCATCGGCCTTTTCCAGGAGCCTCTTGAAAAACCTTATAACCATAGTTTTGAACTCTTTTTCCAGTCATTTTTTTTTTCACCATTTCTTTCACATCTGATTTCTTTCCATGTCTCTGCATTGTGGCTGCTTCCCTGAGTTGGCTGATTAGCTTTGTGTGGTAGATGTCCTCTAAGGGATAGTGGCTCAGCCTCTCCAGTTACCTGAGGTGGATACTTTTGGTGCAGCACTTTATGGGTTGCATAGTCTTATTGAAGTTAAGCCTAGATTATTTTTGTTCACACTGTGAGGATCAGCTGTGCTCAGGTTGGATGGGCGGAGTCTCTGGGCTGAACCGGCAGCCTTGATTTCCTGTCAGCTCCACCCTATGCAGCATCTGGGTCTCTGTGCCTGGTGATAATGGCTGCACGCACCTCTGAGAGAAAGCTGCCGCCGAGCTCTACCTGCTGCCAGACAATTCAGCCTTTTCCCAAATGAGTCTACACACCCAAAGTCTCACCCAAGACTATAAAACAATGCAGTCCAGTGTTTTCCTGAATGAGAGAGCAAGTCATGAGTCCTCTCTGCCAACTCACGCACTTCTGCTGTTTGCAAGTTTACATGCCCTCTTCACAAGCTCACAGACCTCTGCAGCACCCGAGTTTCAGTGTGCTTCCATCTTACTGTCCAGTTTCACCCCGTATGAGTGTGGTTCCCTGGACCTCGCCTGGAACTGGGGAATCAGTGCAGTGGGACACCTTTGTATCCCTCCCCATTTGAGAAAACCAGCTGGGTTTGCAGCTGCCCGCCCTATCCACTTGTGAGCACAGCTCCAAACCTCTGACTCAGTGTCCTATTTTTATTTTTATTTGTGGATTTTTAAGTCAGCCAGCTTTCCAGTGATTCCGGATGATGTTCATTCTGTCGTTCAGTTGTAGTTTTGAAATTGTTGTGTGGGACAGCAAGATAGGTGTTTACCTATGCCTCCATCTTGGTTCCTCTCTCGAGTTTATTCTTAATGTTTTATTTCTTGATCTGAATATTGGTTACATGGGTGTGTTTAGTTTGTAAAAACTTATTGGGCTATCTATTTTTAAAGAGTGTACTCTTTCACAAATATTTTACACTTTAATATAAAGTTGAAGGAAGTAAAGAAAGCTTGGAGTTGATAAACCTATATCTAACCACATGTATTCACCCAACTTATTTTTCTATCTCTCACCAGTTGAGGGATTTATAATCTAGAATCCTATGTCACCATTCCATTTTATGCAGTTTTATTTGAATTTTTATCTATTCCTAAGGAGTATTTTTAGGAATACACAGAATAACAATTTGTTTTTAACTTTATAAAGGATACTAAGCTGTGTACTACATAATGGCTGTTGAGATTCACTTTATTTATCTATATGATATTATATTGTTAAGATTCAGATTTGAGTACTAAATTGATACTACACAGTGTCTATGTATACATGTGTGTATACTTATGTAGGCACATGCATTTGTTTAAATATTTTTATTTTTATTTTTTGGAGTTAAGTTCAATCCTTTTGCTTTACCTGCTGTCTTAGGTATATTTTTACAATGACTTTATTAGAAAACTGGTTGTTTACATAGGAAATGTGAACTTCTGTTCAGATGTAGGTATAGACAAATATTAGTAAATAAATATAAAGTGTTTTATTCTAATTTAAAAAGCTATAGTTTCCCATTTTCATTAGCATTACTTTTGTGTCATATACTAATATACACCAACAGAATAAAAATTTATTTTCTAGGCCATAATACTTAGATTTTTATTGGTTATAATGGCTAGATATATTGAGAGATATAATCTGATTTATGGTTTACGCAAAGTCAAGCTATACCAAGTTTGTTGAATTAGGCCTTAATGTCTAAAAATGTTGAAACTAATTTCTTCATTAATTAAAACAACTAATAGTTCTGTACTTTGCTTTTATGAGCACATACTGAATACATTCTGAGCACAATTGCTTAATGATAAGCGCAGAAGCCCCATTACTACAATTTCAGTTATATGAGCGTGGGTATAAGAGGCTAAAATCATCATTCAAAAATATCACTATTTCTTAGAAAAGACAAGGAAGAGTTAACATAAGGTATGAAATACAAAATTTACACATGCAAAAGGCTATATTTTAATCTGTCTTTGACAAATGGATCCTGCACATGGGATCCTAGTGCTAACATTTATTCCTAGTGGTAACATTTTCAAGGCCGGTTGGACATGGAAATATTTCCATTTAACGGGATATAATTCTTGGAAGGCTGCTAACATCTTTAGAAGATTTACCCCTGTCGAAGTTTGTCCAAAATAGTATAATTCGTGAGGAAATGCCTAAGTGAAACAGCTTATTTCACAGACCTTCATTTTTATTTTGAATTCAAAATGGAACAAAGATCTTCATAATTAAATATACATTTGCCTTTGTTTTGGCAATGCAACCTATTTCCAATCGGAAAAAAAAAAGCTCTAAAATTGGTATTAAAATAGGTGCTATAATCCTTTCTTAAATTTGTTCAAACCTCCATCAGCCAGTAGACAGAACTCCTATTTATGTGTGTTCTTTTATGCAATTATATTAAGCCTTTTTTAAAAGTTTATATCAAATAGTTTACATAAGAATGAAGATAAGAAATTTTACTAAGTTTGGTAAAGCTTTTCCTAAGCAGAATTTTCCTTCCTCTGTTTTGTAATCTGTTGATAATTAGTTCTTTTAATAGGGTAGAAAACTATTAAAACATGTTTCTTTAAATTGTGGTTCAATTTTATTCAAACAGCTATATAGAGAAGATATATGTGATTTGAAGGGAAGCCAGAGACCTGCTTTCTAACATATTTGCATTTTCCTACAGCCTTTAATATTTTATCACTGGACTCATGTCTTTAAATTATGTTTTCAGAATGATAACAACATAGTATAATAACACATTAATAACTATTTTTTTATCAGGTTAGCTTGTAGTCAATTTTTGAAAGTCCTAGGTGGCAACTTCAAAGATGATTCTACATGGGTCCTGGAAGGAAACTATTCAGAATGCTGAGATGACACAAAGGATCAGGTTGGCAAATTAGACTTATAAGAAGCAGAGCTCTTAGCCAGTACTAATATTACTGATCCTATCTAATAAAAGAGAAACATGCAAATTAACCATCATATTGCTATGCCCACCAGCCAATCAGAGCAGGTATGCAAATTAACCCCCCTCGAGGTGTCTCAGATTGGAGAGGGTGCAGACTGGGCTGAGAAACACCCCCCAGTGAATGAATTTCATGCACCCCGCCTCTAGTACTAGCGATCTAATACAAGTGATCATGGCACTCAGCAAAAACAAGGAGCAGTCTGGGACAACCAACAAGTACAATCTCGTCCTTCCTTGTCTTATCAAAATGCACTTCAGTGAGGATTAATGTGAGAGAAATCTAAGTTATTATGAGGTTATACTTTTTACATAGAAGGGAGTCATTTCACCATAAAACATCTTTATTTTATACTCAGTTCATAATTTATGTGAGATTTTCAAGAAGGCCATGATCCATAAACTCATAGGTTCATGTTTCTATATAATAACAAGCTAAGACAGACTAAGTACATGTTGCTAAAGGGAATACATCCTTAAGGACTCCCTGGCTAACAAATTCCACCAGTTAGTCTACAGGGCATTCTACTTTTAGAAGGTTTACAGTGGGTTGTGGGGATCATAAAGGGTCTTTTAATTCTTACTTTGCTGAAATAATCTGCCCTTGTAAATGATAATGGATTATACATCTATTTCTCATCATTTTATCCCAAGCATTATTGGAAAGGGAAGAGAAATAATAGGAGCTGGTGATAAAAAATAGAAATATTTTGCCTAGGAAATAAAATACCAAAATGAGAGATAAGCGTTTGGAAAAGAAAAAAGAAAACCATTCAAGATAGCATTTGCCAATTTGTAAATCTATCTACATCTACCCCAGTACCAATATAAAAAACACTCTCACCTCCCTGTGGAGAGGTTTTCAGTTGCATGCTTTTGTTTTATTCTTGCTCTAATTTGTTGTGTTGTTTTCTTGATGAATATTACTTGGGATTTTAAATCCTAAACCAGGGTACTAAAAACATAATGGAAATGCTGTACAAAATGAATAAATTTTATTGTATATTTTTGGGTTAATAGCTACTGAAATCATTGAAAACATTGTGTTATCAAGCCTTTGAGAAATGATGTATGTTGATTTTAGTTCTTGAAAGAATAATAGAAAAGTAATACAAAAATGATAGTTGTAAAATACAAATTATACCTAAAAGTATTAGGTAAACATATTTATGTGGGTGGGTGTCCTAAAGGATATTAAAATCTTGTCACAGTAAGATCAAAGCATTAAAGTAATAGCATTCTTGAGTATTATTGTTGAATTTCTCTCAGAACAAAATAACAGTGTTTTTAAGAGAAAATACAATGTTTTCATGAGATTTGTCTAAATATATAGACGGTCTAAATAAAGTTTCACCATTCCTAAATGTCTTTCTGAAGTACCTCTGTCAAATTTGAATCATCTCCTGCCTTTATTAATATTTCATCAGAAGAAAATTATTAAACTCCAAGAAAGTGAAGAAACCACTATTGAAGCTCTAAAAAACAGAAACCATTCAAAACACTTTTTCTTTGTAATCAATCCAGAACCTAATAATGCATGTTTGTGCATTCAATAAATGATTACATTATTGACTATCTTAATATTTCTCAATAAAACTTATAAGAATATTTGTTTGTGGTAGGCGGTACATTAGATTTCATTGTGATATACTAAAGAATTTGCAAAACTATTACTCCAATTGAGTTAGTCTCTTGATTCTTCCATCTAATGTGAGTAATCAATTCTTCACATATCTGATTTTTTTACAAAGTATTTCTAAATCTTTCCTTCTTATGATACTTTGTCAGATTGCACCTGGATTTTGTGGTTTCTCATGAACTATATGACTGCTCAAACATCAGACCTCCTTATTTGCAATCCAGGAAAATAATATCTATAGTTCATTCTCAAATGCCAAATGCTGAAACACAAGGTCATTAAGCAAGGTGACAGCTCAATGTTTTGTGAAAGGATTTGAGAAATAATGACAGAAATAAAGCATGCATATCATATCTAAAGTGCTATCATTCTTTCTGGATAAAAGTAAAATAGGGCATACCCTTATCATATTTTATTGGATAGTAGAGGCCCAGTGCATGAAATTTGTTCTCAGGTGGGAGGAGGTGGGGAGCGTCCCCAAAGCCTTGATTGCACCCTTTCCAATCCAGGAACCCCTCGGGGAATGTCTGACTGCTGGTTTAGTCTCAATCCCGGAGATCAGGCCTAAACTGGCAGTCGGACATCCTTCTCGCAATCCTGGACTGCTGGTTCCTAATCACTCATCTACCTGCCTGCCTGATTGCCCCTAACTGCCCCTCCCCTCCCACCTGCTGGCCTGGTTGCCTCTTACTGAACCATGCCAATCTGTTTGCCCCCAACTGCCCCTCTCTGCCAGCCTGGTCACCTCTATCTGTCTCCTCACCAGACTGGTTACCCCTAATTGCCTCCTGTCAGCCTGGTCACCTCTTACTGCACTCCCCCCTGCTAGACTTGTCACCCCTAACTGCCTTCCTCACCAGCCTGGTCACCTCTTACTGCCCTCCTCTGCCAACTTGGTCAACTCCAACTTCCCCCCTCTGCTGGCCTGGTCTCCTCTAACTGCATCCTCCAGCCCGCCTCCGCTGGCCTGGTCGCCCAACGCAGCCTGCTTATTCAGTCATTTGGTCATCCTTCACTAACCCTGCTGCTGACCTGGTCTTGGGAAGCCTTCCTGTGAGGGTGTGATGGTCAATTTTTACATTATCTCTTTATTATATAAGAGCTTTGAATAAGTAATAAAACATACTTCAATAATTAATATTGATTGATTATCAATAATGGTGGAGAAAGAAATAATGAAAATATAATATAAATTTGCATGTAGAATTAATAAATTCATAATAGTAATAAGACAAGTATTCTTCTGAATTCTCAGGACAAAAATAATTAAGTGTTACTGAAAATGAATATCACTAAAACTTTTATAATCACTGGCAGATTCAAGTACATTTTAAGTTATATTTTAGTACCCATATCTTATCTCAGAAGTAGACTCAGGATGGAGATGTGTGTGAAATGGTTTATTAAGGATAAACACCAACGATGGAGTGAGGAATTGGGTATAGGGGAAATTTGAACTGCAAAATATTTGCAACAAAGACCTGAGGTGATCCCATGACCAGCTTTGAAGCTAGAATATGCCTTTTGAGCCCCTGGCTCCACACTGAGGTAAGGGGGCTGCTTTTTGCAGCCTCATTTTGACCAAGCTTTGGATACAAGTTGCCTTGAGAAGAGGGTTTAACCTTGAGTGAAATAGCTCTCCTAAATCTGGAAGAATTTCTGGAGAGTTAGCACTGAGCTATCTACAGGAAATATCTCTAACAGTTGGAAAAATTACTAGTAATGCCTTTGTCCCAAATGTAGAAGATGGGTCCAAAAGGCAAAACTTTCACTTCACCTCTTTATTAAAATAAGTAGCATAAAATCCTTCAGAAAGTATGAGCTATTTGTAAGCACAGATTTTGTTTCACAACAATTATTCATGTGAAACTTACCAGGGAAACCTGTATACTTTGGTCATATAATGAAGTCTTTGGGGGCATTGTAAATACATTTCTTTATAATCCTATTTTATTTATCATGAGAGTGAATCTCAATAAAATTATATCAGAAATGCATGTCTTTGACTAGAGTCAAATAAATTAGGACATTGTCTTCCCAGCTAGTGTAGTTCAGTTGTTGAGTGTCAACCTATGAACTAGCAGGTAACAGATCAATTCTCAGCCAGGGCACATGCCCAGGTTGCAGGCTTGCTCCTCAGTGTGGGGTGTGTAGGAGGTAGCCTATCAAGGATTCTCCCTCATTATTGATGCTTCTATCTCCCTCTGTGAAATCAATACAAATATAAAAGGACAATGTCAGACAGGGATTTAAAACTATCTCAAGTATAAGTTTTATCTCTTTCTTTTATTATCTTTCCCAAAGACTGGAGTATAGGTCTCCTAGTGAAATTATAAAGCAGTTAACTCAACTGAAAATACATATTTTTAATGTGGATAACATTTTGTCCATATGGTCTCAATTGTTAATTTCCATAAATATTTATCACACTTTTATTATTTTCCAGTTCCTGTCCTAAGACTTTTAATATAAATTTTATTAGTAAATAAAATTTATATATTTTATATTGTGGCATTTATGTTGAAGTGAATTTTAATAAGGAGATGGTTTCATTTTCTGTTTTATAAAACCAATTGTAAACTAAGTTTAACTTTATCATTAATCTCACTAGAGGCCTGATGCACAAAATATGTGCACTTTGGGGGGCTCCCTCAGCCTCGATTGCAAGAGGGCACAGGCCAGGCCGAGGTACCCACTGGTGCAGGATTGGGGCCGGGGAGGGACATGGGAGGTTGGCCATTTGGGAGGAACTGCAGGAGGGCTCCAGGGCATGTTTGGCTCATCTTGCTCAGTCCTGATCAGCTGGACCCCAGCAGTAAACTAACCTACCAGTCAAACAGCTGCCCCCTGGTGGTCAATGCACATCATAGCAAGTGGTTGAGTGGCCTTAGCATATCATTAGCATATTATGCTTTGATTGATTGAATAGCCAACCAAACAACCAAACACTTAGCATATTAGGCTTTTATTACATAGCACTAGAGGCCCGGTGCACAAAATTAGTGCACAGGTAGGGTCCCTAGGCCTGTCCAGCTATCAGGGGCAATCAGGTTCCCCATCTTTCCACCTCCTATTTCTCTTGTCATCCACACACTACCACCACATGGTTCCCTCCACCTTCCTGCCTCTCTGTCTTCTCCTTTCCTCACTCCTTCAGTGCCCTGCTGCCACCACTGGTCACCCACCACTTTCTGTGCCACCCCTGGTGGTCAGTGCACATCATAGTGAGTGATAGATCTCCCAGTCTCATGGTCAAATTCCTGAGGGGACACTTTGCATGTTAGCCTTTGATATATGTAGATTATAAAACTAAAACCTGATTTTGAATCTGATGAACTCATAAGGAACCCAGATATTGGTTTCCAGTGATAGCCTTGAAGGCAATTAGAAGTAAATAAATAAATGAATGATTTTAAAAGTGAAATATCTCTTTGCCTTATAAACAAAACCAATATATCAGTATAGTATATCAGGAACTCTAATAAGATATAGTTATGCAAAAACATTACACATGCAGACACACACACACACACACACACACACAAATTCTAATGAGTCAGAAACTGAGAGTGATGCTCAGGAATTTCTGTTTGTAAAAACTCTCCAGATAATTGTGATGGGTGCTAAAGTTTAAAAAGCATTGGTTGGTACAATCATTTAAAAACAAAACAATGAATTAACTAAGAGGTGAGGACTGAATATAAGATTGAATCATAAAAAAAATAATTAATCTAAAAGAAGGCAGAAAAAGATTTTTACAAAAATAAAAAGTGGGGCAAATACAAAACACACAGGAAGGTGATAGATTTAAACACTATCATATACATAATGTATTTGAAATTATCTAAACACTCTAATTATAAGAAAAAGTTTGTGAAACTGTATAAAATAAAAATTTAATTAAATGATGCCTAGAAGAACAGTACTGCTAAAATAATATAAATATAAATATAAATATAAATATAAATATAAATATAAATATAAATATAAATATAAATATAAATATAAATATAAATATAAATATAAATATAATACATTAATATATAAAATATGATATGTCTTGAGCAATATAAAGTATTCAAATATTTGCTAGGTTCAAAATAAAAAGGATGGGAAAAAGATGTATATAGAAATTCTGATAAAAAAAAGCTGTGGTGGCTAAATTAATATCAGATAAAGTAGATTTCAGAACAATGAATACTGTCATGAATAAAGGAGATTATCACATTATAATGCTGTCAATATTAACAGGACAAAACAGTTCTAAATGTGTATGCACTTATGATAATTTCAAAATACTTGAAGCAATAATTCTCCTATCTAATAAAAGAGTAATATGCAAATTTGTACCTTCGCTATGCCCACAAGCCACTACTGCAAGCCACGCCCACAATCCAATTAGGAGTGTGGGGTCATAACCGAGGTGACCCCGGCTTCAGGGGTCTGGAGGTGTGTGGCCAAGGTGGCCTGCACCTGGAGGGGCATGACCAAGGTGGCTAGGGCCTGCGGGGGTGGGGCGGGGGGGCTGAGGAGGCATAGCCAAGGCGGCCTGGGCTGCTGGCGGCTGTGGTCAAGGCGGCCTGGGCCGTGCAGGGCGTGGCTGAGGTGGCCTGCACCTGGGGGTGTGTGGCTGAGGCAGCTCAGGCTATGGGGGGCGTGGCCGAGGCTGCCTGGGCCAAGGGGGGCATGGCCAAAGCAGCTGGGGCCTGGTGGGACCTGAGGAGGTTCAGCCCGGGACTTAGAGGGGTCTGGAGGAGCCTGGGGGGGGGGGGGGGCCAAGAAGGCCCAGGCCTGAGGGCGCCCTGGGCGGGTGGGGCTGAGGCCTGTTCTAGGTGGGGTCCAGCTGGCTGGGGCTAAGTCCCTGGCTGGAGGTGTGGGGGGTGGGGGCTGGGATGGAGCCAGCCATCTGCCCAATTGCAGGGTGATGGCTGGTTGCCCAAGGCCTAAAGCCTCAGGCAGAGGGCTCCCAGTATGTGTGAGGCGGCAGGTTGGGCTGAGGGATCACCCAAATTTCGTGCACTGGGTATAATTTAAGAAGAAATAGACACAATCATAAGCAGAATTGGAGATTTTACCATTCCTCTCTCAATACTGATTATGTAGTTAAAAAGTTAGAAAGTATATACATATTTGACCAGTACTAACAAGTGGACCTAATATATAGTTCACCTAAATGACAACATTTCTTTCCGATATCTATTAAACTCACTAAGATAGAATTGTTGGCCATAAAAAATATTCTAAATAAAAATTAAAAGGATTGTTATACAATACTTCTGACTATAGTAAAATTTGCCTTGAAAACAATAACAGGAGGATATCTGGAAAATCTTCCAAATATTTGGTGACTAAGCAATGCACTTCTAAATAACTCATTACTAAGAAACAATCTGAAATAAAATTAGGAAACATTTTGAACCAAAGGAAAATTAGAACTCAACACATCAAAATTTTGGGGAAAAAGAGCAAAAATAGTGCTTAGAAGGAAATAGATATCACTAAGTTCTTTTATTAGAGAAGAAAGTTATCTAATCAATTATCTAAACTGCTAGATTAAGAAACTAGAAAAAAAAAGTGCCAAGGATATAGAGCAGAGATTCTTTGAAAATAAATTTGACCACATTATCACAAGACTATGTCTTTTTTCTCTTTCTTTGGGATCGTTCCTGCTATCCTTCACTCAAAAAATAAGCAAACATCAAAACATACAAAAACTCTGATTATTGCAAATAAAAATACTTAGATTTCAAAACTGAAATTTCTAATAATATATTTTAGAGCATGTTTGAAATTAAAAATATTTTTCTTTATTTCTGTAATGTCAGTATGGCAAAACTAATTCTCACTACTACAATTTATATATGCCTAAAGGGTGGAAAATGGTCAAGCAACAGGAAGTATTAGAAGAAAAGCACATTGACATATATTTCAGATTTCAAGATATGTTCCTCATTATACTAAACATCATATTTTCAATGCACTTTAAAATGGAATTGACTGAGCCACACACTAAATTGCAATAAATACATGATTTTTTAAACCTGATGCATCTGATAAACAATCTCTGCCATCATTTATTTGTACCATAAAGATTTCGACCCAGGGAATGATTTTATCTTTAACCCTACATTATTTTATTTCTTATTAATCCATTCCATTGCTAGGGCTTTTATGATTATTGTGAATTCTGATTCCAATACTGTGCTAGGGCCACTGTAACAAAGTACCACAACTGGGGCGTCTTAAACAGAAATTTTTAACTCACAACTTTGGAGGTAAGAGGTTGCAGATTAAGGTGTCAGTTGGTCAGAGGGGTTGGTTCCTTGGGGGCGGGGTGGGTGGGTGAGTCTGTGAGGGAGAAACCTGTCCCATGCCTCCCTCCTAACTTCTGGTGGTTTCTGGCCACCTTTGGTTTCTGCTGCATCACTCTGGTCTCCGCCTGCATCATCACATGGTGGTCCTCTGTGTGAGTCTGTGTCTGTATTTCCCCTTTTGTAAAGCACCAGTCCTGTCAGATAGAGAGCTAAACCTACTGCGACAGTATGACTCATCTTTAGGATTTCATCTGCTACAAGTTTGCTTCCAAATAAGGCCACAGCATGAGTCACTAAAGGTCAAGACTTCAGCGTAAGAATTGGGAGGGGACACAGTTCAACCCATATCAGACAACAAACATATTCTCTGTTTCTCACAGCTTTATATTACTTTATTGTAGAACTAGAGGTCTGATGCATGAAATTGGTCTAAGGGGCTTGGCCCTAGCTTCGTCCAGATGGTCGTTCAGCTGTCCAGTTTAATTAGCATACACTATTATTATTATACATTTGAATTCTACCAATTGCAATTAAAATAAAATCAATACATCAATATATTCAGCAAAAAACATATATCATATGACTCCTGTGTATATCTCCACTCCCTTTTCAAAATGCTCTTTGCTATTTATGTTCTATTTATACTTCTTAAATTTTCTGATTGTATGATCTTGGCATCAGAATAGCCTCAGAGTCACTGTTCTCTCTACCTTGAATGCACTCTACCACAGTCATCTCCTTATTCACTTAGCTAATACTGAGTATCTTCTAGACACATCTTAAAACATCATTGCCTCATGCAAATGTTTCCAATGACTGAACCCTCATCCAAACTATTACTTTCATTTGTGAGGTCTAGTGGATACTGACTTTTTAAGCATAAGACACATTTGAAATATTGTCTTCTCCGGAGATTGTAAATTACGTGAGAGCAGGAAATATGCCTGTCTGTTCATCAGCGTATTCCTAAAGCATTAGAACAGGGCATTTGGCCTGTGGTTAATGCTCAAAAATAATTGCATGAATAAGACAAAGAGTCATATAAGCCAGTTGACAGCCAACAATGAAACAGTTCAGCCAGCTGCTGATCTACAAAATAGCATAATAATTCCATTCATATTTCTTCCTTATGCCCCAAATATTCCACAAGACATTAATACATAACATATAGCATCTACATTCAAATAACACTGATGAATGTCAGTGCCTAACATATTCCTATAGTCTATCAGAATAACAATCCCAAAAGAAAATTTAAGGCTAACATGGTAGGTTGTAATTGAACCCATATTGTGATAATTCTTTTCATTTAAAATACCCATAAATGAGAGCATAAAAAATATTTGAGAAATGTGTGTCTCACATATGTTAAATTTGTCATTATTTATTTTATAGAATATAATTAGGTTTTTTAAAAAACTAAGTAGTTCATTTTGTAATCATTTTGTAGGCCGTTTGAAGTATTATATGGAACAGTTTGATAGTAATTAATTATTAGTTTACACAGTTACTACAAAGTCATGACATTTTTAACCAATTTTAAAAGAATTCATTGCTATCATAAAATCTCTACTATACAATTAATAATCAGCTATGTTAGGTATTATGTTGTTCTTTATGTAAATTATTCTTAAGACCCCTTGCAGAATAAAAGTTCTTTAAGAGTAGAAAACATATGTCATATATCCATGCTCCCTACAGAATTGGTGCATGCAGGGGTACATGGCTCAGAATCATACCTCTCAGGCCTCAGATGCTATTACTCTTCTTTTTTCTCCTCTGCTCCAGTCAGACTGACTTCCCTGCTGTCTCTCGCATATGACCAGCATGATCTTCTCTTGTGGCCGCTGCCCTTACTCTTCCCTCTATTCTGCACAATCTTTTTCCAAATATTCACATGATTCAGCATGTTATCAGATATGATTTTCTAATGACCCTCTCTATAACTGCTTAATATTTAGTCAGCTCTGTTTTTCTTCATAATAGTTTTTACCATGTAGCAAAGGGTATGTTTATTACCTGTTTACTTTGTGTTTCTTCCAACTAGAATGAAAGCTCATGAGGACAGGAAACTGCTATTTTTGTAGCTGTTGAATCCTTACTGTCCAGAACAGTTACTGCCATGCCATAGTGGGACCTCAAAGAGCACTTGTTGAATGAATGAATGATGAATGAATAAATGAATTCATTGAAAGTTTCCAAGATTTCATCAATTTATCCTGAGTCCATGTTTAACTGCTAAGTTGAACAATTTTGGTCAAACTATTGATAAACATGATGATAGGAGATCTATAGTTCAGATATAAAGTAAAAGAAATGAAAAATGTGCTTTTATTGCTTTATTTATTTGGCCATTATTATTTGCATCTTATCACTGCAAATAACTAGTCAGTAGAATTATTTAATGCAAAATGTGATAAATAGTTGTGAATTCCATAATTGTCTTTAATCCTAGCTGCTCATCATTTCTGGGGTCATATCAAAAGGGGCCATAAGCAATTCATTTTTAAAATAACTCAGATTAAATCTCTTTTAGGAAACCATTGGACCCTGATACTGGGAGTAAAACTTTCATACTTTTTATATAAGTCAGCTTAGTATTATCCGTATAATTATTAACAAGAAAATGAAATCACTGAGTTCATTTTATTAATATAGCATGGTTTCAGAATATTTTAAAAAATTGTAGAATTGTGAATGATCTAATAAAAATGAATTTAAAAAATAGGTATTTTGGAAGGATTAACAATTACCATATTTTCAGTCATAAGTGGGTTTTATATAGATCATACATAGTCTTCAACAATATTGACCATCTCTTTCCCATTATATAGTTGCAAAATCTAGTTGTATTTTACATGAACTCTTATTTTAAAATTATTTTACTAAAATCACACAGAAATAGCTCAAATAAAGTAAAAGAAGTTCCTCTTTATTTCTATTTTATTTTTGTTTCTTATTAAGTAAGATTCATAATACATCAGAAATATGATCTCTATAGTACATAAATAAACATGCTATTAAAGATATCATTATAGCTTTTGGTTCATTGAAAACATAAAAATTTGATGGCTGAAGTGTAAATGAATCAGAACAGCTGAAATATGATGCTTTTCTCCCAGTGTTTAGTAATAAAGAAATGTGATAATACATAAAATATTTACTCATGATTTGCATAGGTATTCTATTATAATTAGAAACATAAATATACATTTTAAAGTTTGCTTTTCAACAGAAGATACATTATGAAATATCCTTTATTATGTGTTTCTCTTTTCAGGATCTAAAGTAATATATTCTATAGTTTCTCATAAAATACCATCCAGTTTGAAAGTAGAAACAGAGAATTGCCTTCATTGTCTTAGCAATATCTTTACCAATACAGCTCCTAGGGCAATTGAAACTAAAGAGAAAATTAACAAATGGGACTACATCAAAATAAAAAGCTTCTGCACAGCAAAAGAAACCATCAACAAAACAACAAGAAAGCCCACAGAAAGGGAGAATATATTTGGCAATCTTATCTCCAATAAGGGTTTAATCTCCAACATTTACAGGGAACTCATACAATTTAACAAAAGGAAGATAAACAACCTAATCAAAAAATTGGTAACGAACCTAAATAGACACTTTTTGAAAGAGGACATTCAGAAAGCCAAGAGACATATGAAAACATGCTCAAAATCACTAATCATCCTAGAGATGCAAATCAGAACAACAATGAGGTACCATCTCACACCTTTCAGAACTGCTATCATCCACAAATCAACAAATGACAAGTGCTGGAGAGGATGCAGATAACAAGGAACCCTCCTTCACTGCTGGTGGGAATGCAGACTGGTGCAGCCACTGTGGAAAACAATATGGTGTTTCCTCAAAAAAAATTAAAAATGGAACTACCATTTGGCCCAATAATACTACTTCTAGGAATATATCTCAAGAAACCAGAGAGACCAATCAAAAAAGATATATGCATCCCTATGTTCATAGCAGCACAATTTACAATAGCTAAGATTGGAAACAGCCTAAATGCCCATCAGCAGATGAATGGATCAGAAAACTGTGGTACATCTACACAATGGAATACTATGCTGCTGAAAAAAATAAGGAATCCATACCATTTACAATAGCATGGATAGAACTGGAGAGCATTATGCTAAGTGAAATAAGCCAGTCAGTGAAAGATAAATACCACATGATCTCACTCATTTATGGATAAATAAGAACATTACAAACTGTTGAACAAAAATAGACAGAAGCAAAAAAGTAATGAACATACTGTCAAACTACAGTGGTAAGTTAGGGGAGGGTTGGGGGTGGTACGAGATACAACTGAAGGACTTGTATGCATACATATAAGCACAACCAACAGACTCAGAACATCGGGGATAGGGGAATGAGGACAAGTGCCAGAGCATAAGGGAGGCTGTAGTGGAGGTCAGTGATGAGGGGGGGGGGGGAAGAGACATATGTACTACTATTTGTAATACCTTAAACAATAAAATTAAAATAAAAAATTTGCTTTTATACAAAATAATATTGAATGTAAACTGTAATGGAAATATTTAACTAATAAATATAAATCACTATTCATGAGTAGTTTAGTTGGCCTCATGAAATTCCTTATTATTTTATTTGAAGTCTATATTATCAGTATATGTCTCTTAAACATAATGAAGCCTCAAAGGGGAAAAACATATTGAATAGGTAGCAGGCTCCAATATCAGTAACATTTTACATAAGAAAGTTTACCTTTATTCATTACAGAGGAAGGTTTTAGTCACAGCTAATATTAGTAGCCTTATGTGCATTTAATAATGTTTTTAAAAATTGCCTTCAACAATTGTATTGGGGGTGGCAATTAATATTTTAGGCTTATAATCCTCTACATGTCATTCACTTTATAAAAAATAAAGTTTTCTTCTGCTTCTTGTTATGGTTGAAAATATTACTGAAAATTGCACTGTGTGTTGTCAGGGAAAATGCGCATCAAGCAGTCAGAATTCACAGAATTCTTCACTCGCCCATTCCCTCCCAGAAGCATGTGCTGTATTTCCCACGACAGATGCATAGCTGTCTAGTCAATAGTTCTAATGAGTCTGAGCTTAGTATCAAGTTGACACTATGAACTATACGGAGATTAAAAATAGAATGATTCATTGTTGGTTGCTAATAATTGGAGTTTCAGAGTCTTGTGAGCTAAAGGCACATGTATTGACAAAGTTCAAGTATTATTTTTATTTGCATACCCTGTAGTAGAGTGTTAGGAAGAAGGAAATTAAGTAGAAATTCAACAACTATGCATATTTTTTATTTTTTTCTATTCTTTGCCTTTTCAATTGTTAAGTAAGTACCAGTGTTTTATCTTGGAATAGCTCTAGATGGAATCCAAGCTCTCTCTTTTATTAGTCAATAAAATATTGAACTGTAACTGAAATACATTTCAAATCATTCGATGTCCAAAGAATAGTCTGTCCCCTTTTATGCTTTTTTGTTTGTTTTCCTGAATCAACATAATTAAAGAAAACACTAGTTTCTGTTCTTTATTTCCTTAAACCTCTTTTCTTTTCTGCTTTGAAACTTGACATACAATAGGAAGGCATAAAATCTAGGATGTAAAAACATATATAACACTAGTCAAAATAGAACACAGACTAATCTAGAGAAAGAATGAATAATTTTTATTTTAAGATTATTAAAGTAGTATTTTCAATTCTTCCTGTGGATCATAAAATTAAAAATTATTAAAATTTAAGGGTTTCCAAAATTTTCTATTTTGACCTTTTCATTTTTTTCAAGTGAAGAGAGTAAGCTATTTATTTATTTATATATTTCCTCATAGCTGTCATTGAAATATTATTTATTAAATACATGCTGCATGTATACTATGAACCAAATGTTTGTGCCCCATCAAAATCCAAATGTTGAAATTCTAGTGTGCAATATTATATTAGTACCTGTGGCCTTTGGAGGGTAATTAAGTCATGAAGATGAAGGCCAAATGAATGGGATTTGAGCTCTTATAAAAGAGAACCCCTGAACTCCTTAGCCTTTTACACTATGTGAAGTTACATGGAAAAGTCTGCAACCCAGAAGAAGCCCTCACCTAACTATGGTGCCACCCTCGGGCTTCCAGCTTCTGGAACTGAGAGAAATAGATTGATGTTGTTTATAAGCCAACCCAGTCTATTGCATTTTGTTTTTGTAGTCTGAACTTCCTAACAATGTGGGAAATTGTCCTGGAATTCAAAATTATATATACATATATATATTTTTTCAACATCCTTTTCAAATGTAATTAGTATCTTTCAGCTTCTGAGTAAAAATGAATTAAGGTAGTGAAAACGTGCAACCTGACTTTGCACATTCTTTTAAGCTACTCATAAACTGCACCACATTTCTGTTTAAATCCGACAAATTTAGTTTCCCCCTGGCCAGGTGGCTGGGATATTTGGCGTGTCCTCCTGTAAACAGAAAGTTTGCTGGTTCAGTTCTGCTCAGGCCACATACCTAGATTATATTTCAATCCCCTGTCCCGAGTACTGGAGGCAATTGATGGATGTTTCTTTCCACATTGGTGTTTCTCTCTCTCCCTTACTCTCTCTCTCAAAAAAATCAAGAAAAACATGTTGGTCAGTGTGATTCAGTGATTGAGGGTTGACTTATGAACCAGAAGCTCAAGGTTAGATTCCTGGTCAGGGCACATGCTCAGGTTGTGGATTCGATCCCCAAAAGAGGGCATGCAGGAGGCAGCCAATCAGTGATTCTCATCATTGATATTTCTATTTCGCTCCCTCTCCTTCCTCTCTGAAATCAATAAATATATATTTTTAAAAACTCAAGAAAAACATATCCTTGGATAAAAATTAAAATAAAATTTAAAAAAAACAGTTTCTCCAGTGTTGTTGCCATTGGCCCTCTTCTTTATGTGTTCTTTGCCCTGTGACTCTAAGTGCCTTGATCAGACTCCAATTTTCCTATCTCAAGGCAGTGTTCCTTGGTTTTCTTCAGTGTTTATTAGACCATTTTGGAGTCTAAGAGACCAGCTGAAAGTCAGCTGTATGAAGCAAGAAAATAAATGATGGAGGGTGGAACTGAGTCAGTGCTGAGGGTGAAAGAGGAGGAGACAAAAGCTGTCAGCACTAAGAATAAGCTATGGATAAGCTATAATAAGGCTTGGGCATAACCCTCCCACACACATTCTCTCAGCACGGTTGTGAGGGGTCTAAGTTGCCACAGCCTAGGGCCTACAGAAACCAGGAATCAAAAGAACATGCCACCAATTTGCCGGCCCATGGTTTACCCGGTTAACTGGTATATTTAGAAGTCATTAATGTATAGTTGCTTCTAATGGCAATAAACATTTTAGAAAGAGCTCTAGCCTTTAAAACAACTAAGTAAGTCATTTAAGAATAGCTGAAAGGCCTTAGATAACATTCTCTTTTTTTCCCTGCAACAATTGATGAGCCACTCAGAAAACCAATAAATATTTTTAAAATAATAATCAATTCAGATAAATAAAGGACTTGGGTGGATTTTGGATTAGCAGATGTAATTATAACCAGCTTGCTGCATAACCAATGCTTATATTGTAGCACAAAGGAGACACAGCCCCAAGGGTCTAAATAGACAGTTTTTCAAACATTTGTGAAACAGTGGCAATTCTAGTGTTGTCTGCTCCCTGCAGATGGTATTAGATGTCTCTGCAATAATTCAGGAGATATAACAATGCTGTAAACTAGTATCAGTGTGTGAGTGGGTGCCAGACAAGTATGCATGTACAAGTAAAATAAATCTGTTTACCACTTATTTGATAATATTTTCAGGGATATAAAAAGGGATGTCATTATCCCACAGAGAACTTCTTCTGGGCATTGTATCATCAAAGAGATGGCACTTCTCCCTTAAAGGCACATCTGGTAGGTGTGGATAGGTTTCAGCCAAAAAAGCTTTACAACGTATTTCAGATCCTGTTCATGAAAAGAACTTGGGTCTCTTGGCAGCCATAATAGAGACATCTGCTGCTTTGTTTAAGTCAACCTTTCTGCCTTTTTTTTTTTTTGTAATCACCATAGTAAGTCTCAAGTAACTGGTCATATAATAATAATAATTATTATTAATATGGACATTATTATAATTATGATTACTTAGAAGTTAATCTAAGTGGTCTGTAAATTGGTGATTTTGTTGATTTGGAGGTGTGTATTTGTGTCTTTGCCATTTATCACAGAGCCAAACAAGATCAGCATAACTTTGAGCAGCATTTCTAACCAGTTGGGAAAGAATTAAGAAGAACCTGCAATTTGCTTGTGCTTAAAAAGAAAACTTTGTGGAGTTTTAGGCCTCTATACTAGAGGCCTAATGCATGAAATTCGTGCAAGAGTAGGCCTTCCTTTTCCGACTGCTGGCACTGGCTTCTCTCTGGCACCCAGGACCCAGGCTTTCCTCACAGTCCCGGCTTTTTCCAAAAGGTTGTCCAGAAGAATATCTGGTCTAATTAGCATATTATGGTTTTATTATTATAGACTAGAGTAGAGGTCAGCAAACTCATTAGTCAACAGAGCCAAATATCAATAATACAATGATTGAAATTTCTTTTGAGAGGCAATTTTTTAAAACTTAAACTTCTAATGCCACTTCTTCAAAATAGACTCGCCCAGGCCATGTTATTTTGTGGAAGAGCCACACTCAAGGAGCCAAAGAGCCACATGTGGCTCACGAGTCACATTTTGTCAAACACTGGAGTAGAGGCCGGGTACATGAAAATTCATGCACTGGAGGGGGAGTCTCTCAGCCTGGCCTGCCCCTTCTCACAATCTGGGAGCCATCAGGAGTGGAAGGCAATCCAGCAATCAGGGGAAGGCAATGCCCCCATCATGCCTCTGTTGCTGCTACTGCTGGCAGTGCAAGCCGCAGCCAGCCCTGGTTGCCTCAGACTTGGGTGGCCCTGGGTGGCTGGGCAGCCACCATCCAAGGCATGCCTGTGCCTTGGGCCAGCCCTGGGGAGCTTAGGGGCTGAGGGAACGGGAGAAATCTGGAGGCAGGGATGTGGCAAGTCCGGGCCTGCCTTGCTGTGCACCTGCTGCCCCAGTCGGGCTAAGGGGATTGGGTGCTGCCATCTTGAGGCTGTGGGCCCTGCCTTTTTTGAGGGCATGGCAGTCAATTAGCATAATCCCTCCTTATTGGCTGTGGGCACCACCATCTTTGAGGGTGTGGCAGTAAATTAGCTATTCCCTCTTTATTGGCTGTGGGCACTGCCATATTTGAGGGTAGGACAGTCAATTAGCATATCCTCTCCTTATTGGCTGTGGGCACCACCATAATTGTGACAGTGTGAGGGCCAATTAGCATATTACCTCTTTACTAGATAAAATAGAAAGACTTGTCTGTTAAACATTTAAAAAGCAATTCCCTCCACAATATTTGCCTTCCACCTGGGTCAGGGACTTACACTATCCAATGTTTAAAATAGTAGACCTTTAATTAAATGAAAAATGCACAAGATGAGCAGAAAGGGAATATATTGAGCACCATAAAAGGATCTGGAGATATATACAATATCTGAAATAGTGAGCCTTTCCTTTGTAGATAAAATTTAGTATAAATAAAAATTTTATTTGAAAAACAAAACATCCAAAATTTACATGATAATTCAGCCATATCTAAAAAAGGAGAACAAGTGGCAAATCCTAATAGTAGCCCAATGGTTTAGCCTAAATGGCATTTTTGCTACAAGTTTAAATGTAGAAGAGTATTTTGTAGATACAGCCTCAACCAGATGAGCTTAACTAGATCTGCAACCTGGTAAATATAGCCAGGTGTAACGGAGAAATCAACATGCAGTTAACCACATAATGCACAATGGCTAACTTTCTCTTCCCAGAGACTGAGCTTTGGATGGGAATCCCCAGTCTTCTTTATTTGTTGAAAGTAAATATTGAATAGAACATCACAAGGGGAAAACCCTTTGAGTTCCATAACAATATTGCATCAGTTTTGGAATAGCAATCAGATTGAAATACAGTGAAGTTGCATGTATTCAGAGAAGTAACGTCAGGATATTAAAGCTTAAAAAAAGGTTCAGTTACATGTTTGCTTATGGTCCACCTCTTCTACTAGATGGTAACACAGGAGGACAGTTCCAAATCTTTCCAGTTAAAGATTGTTATCTCAAAGGCCTAGCACAATACCTGGCACAGAGTAGCTCTTCAATATGTCAATGTACATTTTTGATAGACTTAATAAAATTAGAATTCTCTGCTCTATGCAATACTCTGCTCTATGAATATATGTCCTGAAATAATTTAAGAGCAATTCTGTGAAAGCTTAAATATATTCTGTATGCTAGTGGTAGAAAGAAAAGAGAAAAAACATTTTAATTTAGAGAAAAAAATTGTCATTAATTCAATGATTCTTCTTGTTTTAGTTTGCATTTTAGAAAGGAAGAAAGTATCTAAAAAGTGTGTCAAAACTTTTAGGAATAATTTGGTGATATTTTCAGCTTAAAGTAAGAATGCATTTATTTTTAACTATTACACTGTTCACAAATAATTATTATAGCAATAATATGTGATTTCTATAGCAAAATAATCCAGCAATAATGTAGATTAGATTATTCAATGCAGTGGTAAATGTGATTGATAGGTTGATTTATATAAGAATAAAAGTATAGTTCTGGGATTGCTAGATAAACATTAGTGCATTTACCACAAAATTGCTAACTTTACCTGATGACTGAAGTTATAAATGTGAATGTTTGGTTTTTATATGGACCATACAATTCTAAGCTGAATTAACATACTTTTCCCCCCTTAACATGCATAACACAAATAGTCACACATGTTATTAGATATTAAAAATTAAATATTTATATTTCCATAAAATCAGAACCAGCTGAAGAGTAAAATAGACATATGTGTTTGTAGCACTGGTAATAATCCTTGATCGTAAGGGTTCATATTTGGCAAAAAGAGATATGAGACACTTTTTAAAATTTCTTTTTATTAATTTTACTGGGATGACATTTGTTAATAAGATTATATAAGTTGGGTCCTTGCCTGTGCAACACAGTTGGTTGAGCATAGTCCCATGCCCTGAAAGGCTTTAGGTTCAATTCCCAGTCAGGGCACATACCTAGGTTTCAGGTTAGATCCCTGGTTAGGGGACATTCAGAATGCAGCCCATTATCCCATTGATGTTTCTCTCTGACACAGCTCTTCTCTCCTCCTCCTCCTCCTCCTCCTCCTTCTCTTTCTCTCTCTCTCTCTCTTCCCTCTCTCTCTCTCTCTCTCTCTCTCTCTCTCTCTCTCACACACACACACACACACACCAGAGGTTCGGTGCACGAAATTTGTGCATGGGGGATGGGGGGATGTCTGCATGTTTTCAAATCTGGGACCCCTCGAGGGATGTCCCACTGTCCGTTTGGGCCCTATTTTTTTGGGATCAGGCCTAAACGAGCAGTTGAACATCCTTCTCATAATCCAGAACTGCTGGTTCCAAACTGCTTGCCTGCCTGCCTCCCTGATTGCCCCTAACTGCTTCTGCCTGCCAGCCTGATCACCCCCTAACCACTAGCCTACCAGCCTAATTTATGTCTAACTGCTCCCCTGTCAGCCTGTTTTCCCCCAACTTCCATCCTCTGCCAGCCTCGTCACCCCCAACTGCCCTCCTTTGCAGGCCTTGTTCCTCTCAACTGCCCTCCCCTGCTGGCCTGATTGCCCACAACTGCCCTCCCTTCCAGGCCTGGGACCTCCTAATGGCCCTCTCCTGCTGGCCATCTTGTGGTGGCCATCTTGTATCCACATGAGGACAGGATCTTTGACCACATGGGGGCAGCCTCTTGTGTATTGGAGTGATGACCAATCTGCATATTAACCTTTATTAGATAGGATAGAGGCTTGGTGCATGGGTGGGGGCCAGCTGGTTTGCCCTGAAGAGTGTCCTAGATCAGGGTAGGAGTTCCCTTGGGGTCTGGGGTGTGTGGTGGCCTGGGCAAGGGGCCTATGGTGGTTTGCAGGCCAGCCACCTCCCCTAGAGACCCAAGCAGAGACCCTGGGACCTGGGGTTAATTTATGTTCTACAATTGAAACTTTGTAGCCTGGCCGGAGCCAAGCCTTTTGCTCACTCTGTTGTGACAGCCATTTCTGTTTGGGTTCATTTAAATTCTATAATTGAAACTTTGTAGTCTAGAGTGGAGGCCTAGGTGCTAAGGCCACTGAAGCTTGACTTCCTCCATCACCCAGGAAACCCTAGCCTCTGCTATTTCTAGCTCCATGGCTGCTGCCATTTCTGTTGGGATTATGTATCTTCCATAATTGAAACTTTGTAGCATTGAGTGGAAGCCTTAGGCCGGAAATGGCAGGCAGAAAGCTTGGCTTCTTCCATTGCCAGGGAAACCCAAGCCTCCCTCCTGCTCTCAGTGGCCACAGCTATCGTGGTTTGGATTTATTTGCATAATTTGCCCCTGATTGGCTGATGGGGATGGCTATGGGTGTGGCTTGATAGAAGGTATAGTCAGTTTGCATATTACTCTTTTATTAGATAAAATACACACACACACATATATATGTATATACTGTGTGTGTGTGTATATATATATAAATATATAAATATGTCCTTAGGTAAAGATTTTAAAGAAAGATTACATAGATTTCAAGTGTACATTTCTATGATATATGGTCTTCATTTTGCATTGTGTGCTCACCATCATGAGTGAAATCGTCTTCTATCACCATATACTTGACCCCTTTACCCTTCACTAACTCCCACTCCCTTCTCTTTAGAAACTACCATACTGTTGTCTATATTTAAGAGGTGTTTTTCTTTTTTTTCTTGGTGGGAATGTAAACTGGTAGAGCCATTATGAAAAACAGTATAGAGATTCCCTAAAAAATTAATAATAGAGTTACCATATGAGTCTGAAACCCCTCTTCTGGGCATCTATCTGGTTAAATTTTACAACATTTATTTGCAACCCTATGTTTATTGCAGCACTATTCATGGTGGTCAAGACATAGAAACAATTGAAGTGTCCCTCAATAGATTTTTGAATAAAGAAGATGTGGTACATATCTACAATGAAATACTATTCAGCCATAAGAAAAGATAAAATACTATCATTTGTGACAACATGGATGGACCTTGAGAATATTATGCAAAATGAAATAAGTAAATCAGAAAAGCTGAAAATCAAATGGTTTCACTCATATGCCAGATATAAAACTGAAAGCAACAAATGATCACATGATATAGAGATATGCTTTTAAAAAAAATAATCATTTGAGGTATTATTTGAAAAACTTTTTTAAAATATAAAGAGTAAGATTTATAATTGCTGAGAACCCCAAACTGTAACCAGTAATATAAAGAATTTTAGAGATAGAGATGTGATGCATGAAAATTCATTCACTGGAGGAGAGGTCCCTCAGCCTGGCCTGCCCCCCTCACAGTCCGGGAGCCCTCAGGGGCGAGAGGCTACCTGATGATCAAGGGAAGACGGAAGACATGCCCCATCATACCTCTGCTGCTGCCATTGCTGGCAGCAAAAGCCTCAGCTGGCCCTAGTTACCTGAATCTCAGGCAGCCCTGGGTGGCTGGGCAGCCACCAGCAGAGGCTAGCCTGTGCCTCAGGCATCAGGTGGGCAGCCACCATCCAAGGCTTGCCTGTGCCTGAGAGGCTAGGGGGCTGAGGGGACTGGACACCACCATCTTTGAGGGCATGGCAGTCAATTAACATATTCCCTCCTTATTGGCTGTGGGTGCCGCCATCTTTGCAATGGCCTGAGGGTCAATTAGCATATTCCCTCTTAATTAGATAGGATAGGAAAAGTTTTATAAGGCTTAGCAAATCAGTCCTCAATAATATTAAAAGAATTATATGACTAACTGATAATTTTTGAGTAATTAAGGTGGATAATCTGATTTATATAAGAGACCAAATAAACAGAATAAAATTATAGCATAAAATTTAATTGTATTCTAAAATGTTTAACGTTGAGGTTATTATATTTCTATAAGTCAGAGACTATATAGTCTATTGTGGAAACTTTGTATGGGTATTTTAAAAGAGAATGTAATGATTCCACAAAAGTAACCAAAAAACTCTATCAAGTCTCTTTACATTTTCATTGCCTTGGAAATTCACTTTTTCATCAAATATATATTAAGTTCTTGGAAAATGTCAGAAACTTTGTAAATGCCAAGGATATATAAATTAATAAGACAAAAGTCCAGGCCTTTAAATATTTCAAAGTCTTCTAGGGACTAGAGACACAATATCCAGAAAGCATATTACAAACATTAACTCCTGTAATGAAAACAAGAACCAATGCACCAAGATTGGCATAAAAGGGATGACTTCCATTTGCTATTGAAAATAAGTAGGAATTTGCAAGGGAAAGTGTATAAGAGCATGAAAGAATATAGCTTGTTCAAAAACATTAGGAACATAAGTTTCCAAGAAACACATGAAGCCTGGGGCACTGTGGGTTAGAACCAAATTATAAATATGCTTATATAGAATGATGACTACAGATTTTTAACCCGAAGATTACTTAAGGAAAGAATCACATAATTTTTACTGAGGAGAACTCAAACTGATGCAAATATTTTGGAAACTGTTGCTGCTCACTCTAGAGATGGCCTATAGTGAAGGAACAGTAGGAATAAATAGGCTGAAAACAGGGCTGTGAAGTAGTTTTGAAATGATTATAAGGTTGCCCTTCTTAAGGCTATGAGCAAATTTCGAGAGTCATGTCCATTAGAGTGTGATGATTTTGAATCCATTTAGCTAAGTTAAAATAACAAAATTAATTTTCCTGTGTCATTCAATGTTAGGTTGGCCATAGATACATAAGATTTAAAAGAAACAAGCATTATGTTTTTAAGGTTGGTGAATTGCACAAAGGGTTGTTTATTCTCATGCACATTGTCATTATTACCCCCCTCTACACATTATATTCTCTCCCAAAACTGTTGCCATGTTTCTGTTAAAGATTTTTAGTTTTTGAATCAAATATTCTCTGGCAATCTGTTGCTGAATAATAAGCCACTTCAGTACTTAATGGCATAAAACAAATATTTGAGTGCGTTCACTGACTTATGGTTCAGAAGTTTGAACAGGGCTCAGCGGGGATAGCTTGTCTTCACACCATGATGTTTGGGACTCAGGTAAACTAGCCCAAATGGCTGGCTATGGCTGAGATGGCTGACATCTGGACTCCACAATTCTCCATATCATTGTTACTGGGACTGTAATATTCAAAAGAACCTCCTCACTCATTTGCTTAGTGCCTGGACTAGAATGGATGTAAAGGCTAATGGCTAACTGGGCTTCTCAGTCTTAGCCTTTTCTCTCTTTCCATGCAGCCTCACCCTGTGGACTTCCTCATCAATTAGTATTCAAATGATAGACATCTTACATGGTAGCTGATTTGACCTACAGCAAGCATTCCTCCAAGGGATCTGGATAAAAGCTAGCCACACAAATCCAAGAATGCCATTTTCATTGTATTTTATCATTTAAACTTATGAAAGCCAGTACAGACAAGGGAGGAGCTCTGCCTCTCAGTGAAAGGAATCACAAAGAAGTTTCAGCCATTTTCAGTCAACCACAGAGTACACAAAAGGTGTGTGTAAAAAAACCATAAAGATAAATGAAAACCTGAAATAATTGAGATTTTCAAACTAGATTAAATGATTACTTCATTAATGGATAGTGAAATAATGCTGGCTTCCATGGGTTGAGCTTGAGATCTAGAACCTAACTTTAAGTAAATGCATAGAGATCAAACGTTAGCTACCAGCAAGTTTAGATGTGAAACCTTCACCATTCTCATGTATAAGATATCAAATAAGAAAATGCAACTATTAACTTCCTGAGAACCATTAGTGTATTACTTGATATATGGAAAGGAAGCAACTGATCATCCTAGCTAATAAAAGAGTAATATGCAAATTGATCATCACTCTAACACAAGATGGCTGCCCCCATATGGTCAAAGAGGTTGCCCCCATGTGGACACAAGATGGCTGGCAGGGGAGGAGAGTTGTAGGCAATCAAGCCAGCAGGGGAGGGCAGTTGGGGGGGGGGGTCAGGCCTGCAAGGGAGGGCAGTTAGGGGTGACCAGGCCTGTAGGGGAGGACAGTTGGGGGGCATCCTGGCCTGCAGGGGAGGGCAGTTGGGGATGACCAGGCTGGCAATGGAGGGCAGTTAGGGGTGACCAGGCCTGTAGGGGAGGACAGTTGGGGGGGGGACCCAGGTCTGCAGGGGAGGGCAGGTGGGGGAAACAGGCTGGAAGTGGAGCAGTTAGACATCGATCAGGCTGGCAGAGGAGTGGTTAGGGGGTTATCAGGCTGGCAGGCAAAAGTGGTTAGGGGCAATCAGGCAGGCAGGCAAGCGAGCAGTTGGGAGTCAGCAGTCCTGGATTGTGAGAGGGATGTGCAGCTGCCCATTTAGACCCAATCCCTGTGGGTGGGACCAGGCCTAAATGGGCAGTTGGACATCCCTCAAGGAGTCCCAGATTTGAGAGGGTGCAGGCTGAGGTGAGGGACACCCCCCCATGCATGAATTTCATGCACCAAGCCTCTAGTATATTTTATAATATTTTGCTGTTAAAGCCAGACTTTTTGCTGGAACAGTTTCTGCAATGGAGTTAAGTTTAGGGATCCCACTTATGTAGGTCTTTGCAAGATATAAAAGCAAATGGCTGACTTGTAGATGTTGAAAGCTGAGTTGCGATATCACAGGCTATTTGCCCCCCACTCGGAACATGGTGCTGGGCCTGGGGAGAGGAAATGGAAATGCTGCTGATGAAGCAATTCTCTGTCATCCTCCCTCAAATTTGCCAGTGTCTAGAAGCTGCTGCAGTTGTATGAATCATCTTGAAACAAGGAAAGTAGTGGGAGTTTTTAGACTAGAGGGGAAGTAAAGAAAAAATCCTCATTGTTGGAAGGAAAAGGGGTGAAATAAAAAAAAATGCAGTTTCTTGTTCTTTCTCACCTTTCTGAATCTTATCTTCCTCCTCTGTGAAATAAAGGTATCAACCAGAGATCTTTAATATCCTCCCAATTCTGCAATTGACTTAGAGAAATAATAGAGGTCAATTCCTTACTAATCTAAATGTGAGGATAAAGCCAATGAAACATATGCCATGGATCCACATGGTTGCCTGTCTTACTTTATCTGGATGATCTTTACTTCTTCTCATTTAAAGTAATGATAAAGCTCGTGTTTTCAGGAAAAATCTTAGTTTAGAATTCTAACTATGCCTCTGTATTATTCAGACCACAAATCTGAGAATTAAGTGTGAAAATGTATTTTTATAACTAGAAACATGTTTGCTAAGACTCCATATTCCAAAAGGACAAGTCTCCAAGATGTCTTTAGCAAAGGTATGTGAGATTTATGCTGCAATCTAATGCCAAAATAAAATGAAATGTATATAATATAGAGAAACGGGAAAAAATGGGTATTAAATGTCAAAAAACAAACTGATTGCCTACCAATAAATGTCTATGAAAATGTATTTCAGTTTATCAAAGCCAGTGATGAAGTATATTTTACTCTGTAATGTTCGTACAAAGTACCACTCTGACTTTTTGGAAATGTTTCAGAATGAGATAGTCCCTAGTTCCCACATGCTGACAGTCTTTTTTAATGTTTTCCAAAATGCTGAATTATTTCCTAAAAAGTTATAGAATGGAAGTGTTTAACTCCATATCAACACACATTTTATGTGAATTTAACAGAAGAAAATATTGTAAATTTTTTAATTAAAAAAAAACAGGAAGGACATTAGTGATTTTTCCATGATCACTAATAAGAAATCCTTGATGAGTGCTATTACAACATTTTTTACAAATATTGGCAAAAATATTCCTGAATAGTTTTGATTACATAATGTAATCAAACCTGTCGTGTGTTAATTCATGAAAATGTGAATACAAATCCTTTGAATTCTTGCTAATTTTTGCCCTCATATGAGACCTGAAGCTGGTTTTCATAAAAGTTGCTAAAGGAATGGTTTGGGAATACTTCTGTTGCTAACAGTGTAGCTAAAATAAGACTCATCTTTTCCTGTTGAACAATTTCGTTATTTAATCCCAGTATAATAGATGTTAAAGTAGACAAAGGGATGATCAGGAAGGGGGTGGAGGGTAAACATAATATCCACTGACTCTGGGAAATGTCGCTATCACAAGGTGCAGTGTGAGACCTTCAAAAGCAAATGATAAATGTGTACCTTTGTCCAGTTATTATGGGTTATAGTCAAGTTTTCCCTGGTCATTTCTTTAAAAGTCAGTTTTTTATAGAATGAGAGATTGAAGAATCATCGTCTTTGTATAATTTTAAGCAAAGACTATTTTAAAGAACAGATGCAGACAGTTTGTACTGTACTTAAGAGAATAAGATATAGAAATTTTCAAAGTCTCATCTAGCTCTATAACATAATAATGTGACCATATATAGTTATATGTTATTGAGCTAGATGAGAATATATATGTATATAGTCTGGAGGCCCAGTTCACAGATTTGTGCACTGGTGGGGTCCCTTTGCCTGGCCTGTAGGGATTGGGCCAAACTGGTTCTCCTACATCCCTGAGGGGTCCCAGATTTTAAGAAGGTAAGTCTTGGGTGACGCACACCTGAATTGAGCTCCATCCTCTCTGGTTCCAGGTGTGCCACCCAAAACCACAGCTGCCAAGTCAGTGCAGCTCAGCAGCTCCTACATTGAGCAACTGCACGCTGGTGGTCAGTGAGCATCATAGCTACCAGTTGGATGGTCAAACAGCCAGTTGGCCAGGTCACTTAGGCTTATATATATAGTGACGAGATCAGAAAATTTCATAATGGATAAATGGCACGGATTAATATGCAATAGAATCTTATAAATTCTAAGCCACAGCTATCCAAGTTAATAAAGTAAAGTGGAGAAATAATAATATAATCCTGTCAATAAAGATTCAACTCTAAACGAGTTAACCCAGATAAACATCCAGATAAGACAAGGCACAGGAGCAAAGAATTATTCTTTTTCTTTTTTATTAAATTTATTTGAATTATATTGGTCAATATAGTTATATGGGATTCAGGTGTACAATTCCATAATACATCATCTATACATTATATTATATGTTCAGAATCCCAAGTCAAATCTCCTTTTATCACCATTTATGCTCTCCTAGACCCTCTTCTAACTCCCTCCATCCCCTTTTTCCCTCTAGTAATCATCATACTGTTGTGTAGGTCTATGAGTGTTTTTTTTTTCATTTGTTTGTCTAACCCCTTTGCCTTTTATACCCAGTCCTGCAATCATCCTCCCTTCTGACAGCTATCAGTCTATTATCTATGTATCCAGTCTCTTTTGTTTGTTAGTTTATTTCATTCATTAGATTCCACATATGAGGGAAATCATATAGTATTTGTCTTTCTCTTACTGGTCTATTTCACTTAACATAATGCTCTCCAGATCTATTCATGCTGTCACAAAGGGTTAAATTTACTTCCTTTTACAGCAGAGTAGTGTTCCATTGTGTAAATGTGTCACAGCTTTTTTATCCACTCATCTATTGATTTGGACTGCTTCCAAATTTTGCTATCTTTCTCATATAATAAAGAGGTAATATTCAAATTTACCATAACTCCAATACACAAGATGACCACCCCATGTGGTCAAAGATGGCCACCCCCATATGGACACAAGATGGTTGCCACAAGATTGCCACCACAAGATGAACAGCAGAGGAGGGCACTTGGGGGTGACCAGGCCTGTATGGGAGGGCAGTAGGAATGGACCTGCAGGGGAGGACATTTGAGGACAAGCAGGCCTGCGGTGGAGGACAGTTAGGGGCAGTCAGGCCAGCAGGAAAGCAGACAGGCATCGATAGGCTGACAGGGGAGTGATTAGGTGGTGACCAGGCAGGCAGGCATGTGAGCATTTGGGAGCCAGCAGTCCTGAATTGCGAGAAGAATGATCTGGATTGAGCCTAAATAGGCACTCAGACATCCCTCCAGAGATCCCAGATTGGAGAGGGTGCAGGCTGGGCTGAGGGACACACACACCCCAGTGCACAAATTTCATGCACCGGGCCTCTAGTATATATATATAAAAGGTTAAACGATTTTCCAACCATCTGACCATCCAACCAGGTGGTAGCTGGTAAGCACTGACCACCAGGGGACAGACAATCAACGCAAAAGCTGCCAAGCTACAGTGACCATAGTGTGCAAACTGCTGTCAGTTACTGACCATATAAAGTGAAATTTACCTCAGCAGATTCTGTTGCCTACTGATATCTCCCTTTTGAAGTGCCACTTGTTGGATCCTGCTCTGAAATTTTCTAAAGCTGTACACTAGGTGTGCTTATTCTGGCTCCTTGTGGGAGGGCCTCTGATGTAGGATAATGTCAAACACTGCTTGTGACTGATCTGAGAAAACCTGATTGGAGCTTCAAGCAATCCGCAGTTTGTGGATGCATTTGTTTGGCTTGTGGAATGTGGGAAAGACAAAGCTTTATACCAATGATAGCTTTTACCAGAACCAGGACTTGAGAAAGTTCAGAAAAATCCTAAGACACCCCAAGATCCGCCTATGCCTGCCTCTACTCCCAGCTGCATATTAGGCTCAGTCACTGAAAGAACCTCTGGCAGTATTCGAGTTACAAGAGTTAGGTTCTCAGTGAGTCACCAAGTAAGGATGAGTGATGCTTACCAGATTAATTTAGGTACAAATTTGGTGCCAATGCTGAGGCTGAAACCATTCAGCAAATATATCCTGTTACATTAAGTCTACCAGCCGCTATCTGAGTACTTGCACATGTTTATGCTTGGGTGGAGTCTCAGGGGTTCATCAGGATGAAGCCAGCAGAATTTATCAGGCTCAAATAGATCAAGATTTGGCTATGTTTAAGGAGGGCTCTGCTCTTGTCATGTGTGTGAGGAAAAAATGTCCCCTGTTCTAGAGTCACGCAACTTAATCTGTCCTGGATTTTGCCTTAAGCTCAGCAGAGCAGAGCCATTAGAAGTTGGGCAAATGGGGCCTTCTGAGTCCAGAGGGTGGGTTCACTGAATGCCCAATGTGTGGTTCTACTGGCTCTTCCATGAGGAGAAAGAGCCAGTCAGGTTCGTGGAAAAGTGGGTGGAATGGTCTGCAGGCCAGAGCTACAAACTCAGTCATTGACATCCCTTGAGTCTTTCCAGACCTCTGCTCACCAGCTAAGACAGATGACTCCTCAGCAGGGCATATGCTCCACTTAGTGGAGCAAGAGGGAGTCCAGGCTAGTGTCACAGGAGAGGAGTGGTCCACCCAAGAAAAAAAGATAGTGTCTGCGATATGGGAGAATGATTCAGTACAGGGATCTTGGCACTATCCCTTCCCTCTCTCCCAGAGCCACAAATACCATACTCTCCTTATGTGAATCTAATCTGCTCCACTTTCCTTCTGCCTGAGGCCAGGGTGAGTGGTTGTGAATGAAATTGTTTGTGTTGGTCTAATAGGAGGACCCCTGTGTCGCTAGCAGACTCCATTTCTCCCTGATGGAAAGATTCCCTGCTATTTTTCACAGCCAGATGTTATGGGGGTGCTTCTTTCCATCTCTGGTGCTCTGGGATGGTGTAGACCCTACTCTTCTCATGGGAAACCCCCACAGCTGAGATATCCCCTGGAACCATAGCCATTGCCCATGGGAGGAGAGTCAGCCCTTTTTGTGTCTCCTCCTTTCCAACCATTCTTGATGTGGCTTTTTCTGTAAATTCTTGACTGTAAGACTTTAGTAGTAGTTCCAGTTGGTCTTGGGAGGAGTGAGTGTAGCTTTTCCCTGCACTGCAATTCTGGAATCCATGATTATTATTTTTTAACTAAAATGAAATATGTTGTTTTTTTAATTAATAGAATAATTACCTCCCATTCTAATGTGTTGTTGCTAAAATCCTGACATATTTGTTTTCTTAACATTTGAAGTAATGGTGAGAGAAACATAAAACAAAGGGAAAAAAGTAAGTATTTAAAAATTAAGAGTTTATACCTGATAAAAATTTTTGTGATAGTAGCATAAAATCCAAGATCATATTCATCACTATTTCTTTCATCTATGTCAAAGCTCCCTCAACTAAAGTTTTTATTTTCCTTTTTATTATTGAAAATAAATTCATACTAAGATTGGGACAGAGAACTAAAATGAAAATCCCTGTTCTGAGGTGGGTGGGGGGAAGAATGTTCTTCAAGGTCTGAAATAAATTACTTGCTGGGACTGTGTTTACCTGGGCACAACAATCTTTTCAGCAACAGACAGAAAAGCTTGCCAGGCCCATAAATCTGAGGAATCCAAAGGGCAACAAATACATCAGAATAACCAGCCCCTACCAAGTCAAAGAATGAATAATCTCTCTCTTATTTAGAACAGAAACATAATGCGAATAACAATAATATCACATGCAAAAAATTCATAAAAATATAGCTAGAAAACTGGATTCAACTACAGAGTTTTTGTCTATATATTCTACTATATTTCAGACCATTGAAAAACATAAATTGATTCTAGACTTAACACTTTTCAAACTCCCCAAATAGCCAAAACTTAATTATAATACTATTAAGAACATGGATGTTCTATATGAATAAAATTATTGACATAATATATAGTGTGTCAAAGTCCTCCAGCCAAAGACCATGGAGAATCTATGTGCAGTTGAACAAGGAACTAGGAGGTCTCAGTAAGAGGGTTTTAAAGAGGATTTATTATCATACTTGTGCTTTGGTGAGATGATTTGGGGAAGGTTGAAGGAATCAGAAGTTCACTCTGGAGTAGGTGATGACAGAAAGCAGGGATCACTCTGTAACTGCATATCTTAATCTCAACTAGAAGGAGGAAATATTGACATCAGGCTAAACTTTGAACATGTAAAGAAGCATTTCAGCTTCATGTTACATGAGATGGAGGATGTGTATGGGGGGTGCTTAGACAAAATCATGAAGTTGTCTTTTTTTATATGTCATTTCATCAGTGTCACAGAGTGGCCTTTTCTGATGCTGGTGTTCTGTGAGGTCATTTATGTCCAACAGAATTGACAGACCATGACCTAGTAGCTTTAAATGCCAAATCAGTACCCAGCTGTCAAGGGAGCTTTTCTTGTTCTTGAGCTTAATACTTAATTAACCATAAAGTGATAAATAAAAGTGGTATGATAAGGTCACACACATATGCACAATTTAAGTGAATCATTTAATGGATTAAAAGTAATTGTAAACAATTATTTTATAGAACTCTTATGTAGTACCTGCTTTGGGCCAGGAACTTCCTAAACATGAATTCATTTAGTCTCCATAAAGTAAGTGCTGTTTCTACCTCATTTTTAAGTATTAGGAACCTGAGGCGCAGAAAGATTAATCAATCTGCCAAAAGATGCACATCTAGTAAATAGTAAAGTTGAAATTTAAATCCAGACACCTGGCTTCAGAGTTTAAAGTCCATGTTGTGTTACAACTAAAAAATAACTCTACTTTCTAGACTTTAAATTAATTTTCACATTATACATATGGAATTATTAGGGAAAAAATAGAGACTTCCTTTGTTTTTCTTAATATTTAATTAAACCCATCTCCTGCTAATTTTTTATGTTTTAAGCCTTAACACACTTTGGAGTTGCTTAAGGAGAGAGACTCTTGGTTATATAAATTCTGGCTATTCAACCCAGAGGGCTAATTAATAAGGATAGGCCATGCAGAGGAAAGAACAGAGACCAACCAACCTTGGCCCAGACCCATGAGAACAAAAATCTGGATTACCTAATCACTTCTACCTCTCAATTTTTACTGTTTCTTTTAAATTAAGATTTCAATACAGTTAGTTTGCCTTGGCTTATCACAATTAGAGGACTATTTATGTGATTTCAAACATTTCTCTAGTTCTCAATAATATTTATTGATTTGAATTAAAAAATAAAATTGAGGCTTGGGTAATGAGTTAGTGCTACTGCTTTAACTGCTGCTTCTCTAGAGCCATTCTACTGACTCTGCCCCAATCCTCTTCATTAACATTGTTTATGTATTACCATTATGATCTACACAACCTGTCCACAACAGTAATTCATTATGCTTTTCCCTTAAATATAAATTTTAGATTCCTTATATAGTAAGAGCCATGCGTTCTGGATATGTATGCATTTTATAGAAGAACTAAAGTCCTTCAGGTTGTGATAAAACATCTACAAGCTGCCTGCACCAGCTCTTGACTTTGCATTCCCCTCAAATTTAACAGTTGAGGTCTTTCACCTGCAGGTTCAATTCATCACAGTTCCTATGACCAGGGTATGAGGCATATAAATACACTCCTTTGCTTTGTTCTGGGCTCCAAAAGTCATTTGTGGCCCAAAGCTTCTGAATTGATGTCATCAGAATTAGCACTAAACTTCCAAGTACAAGCATATCTGGGAGATATTATGGATTTGGTTCCAAACCACCATAATAAAGTTTTATAATAAAGCAAGTCATATTCTATTTTCTAGTAGAGGACCTTACTTTCCATCTGTAAAACAAACAAACAAACAAACAAATAAACAAAAAACCTCCACCCAACAAAAATAAAACAAAAAACCCTACAACATCTGCGAAGTACAATAAACTAAAGTGCAATAAAAGGAGGTTTGCCTGTGTTCAATAAGTTGTACCTTCTTCCTGTTCTGCCATACACCCCCATTCTTTTCACAAAGCTCCTAAAACTGTACTCCACAAAATATTTATTTTCTTAAGTGAATCCTGTATTGAATATTAAGCTTAACATCAATCACTGTAAATCACTATTACAGCACACATTTTTCTAGACACTAGCAACAAAACAGGATACAAAGTAAACAAAAATCCCAACCCTTGAGTTTACATTTTAGTGAAAGACTTTGTATGCTTGAGTAGGCAAACACTAAAATACATATATTTCCAAATATTTAATGGCTCAAATAAAATAGAAAGTTATTTATCATACAGCTAAGTTATCAAAACGATTCCTCTGGGTCAGGATGGAGAAGAGACTGGTTTGCCCCATAGATCCATTCAACATGTGGCTTTAAGAAGGTAATGGGATAAAATATCGAATAAAAAGAAGAAAAATAAATAAAGTAGAGCATGTGAAGCATTTGTGTTATTTTTCCTTTTAATTTCTATGTTTCAGTTACTTTCAATATTATTTTGTATGAATTTCAGGTGTGTAGCATAATTGTTAGAGAATCATATACTTTACAAAGCATATTTCTAGTAGCTACCATCATACATACATAGTTACTGCATTCCCATGACTATTCTCTAACTATCAACCTGTAGTTCTCAATCCCTTCATCTTTTTAACCCCGTCCCTCAGCTGGAGGTATTTTTATTTACTTCTGCTTAGATTCCATTGGCTAGAATAAGTACTTCTCTTAGACATGGACTTGTGGGGACTCTATCTTAGGTCCTGCACAACAGAGGACTCATATTTTAGAGTACTTTATTTGATTTTTCTTATTCCTCCAGATACACTAGAACTGCAGGACTTTCCAAGTAGGATGCCTGCATCCCAGACTAGGCTGTATATGGACTCTTGACAATTTCTCACCTTGGGTTATCCTGTAACCCCTACTTTATGGTGATGTCAACTAGATAATGCAGGAGCTCTAGAACTTAAGACCATGAGGCCACTCTGAGTTCCTGTGCCCAGGCTTTGGTTCCAGGATGGTGGCCTCAGGAGCAAATCATTCCCACAGGCTGGCATGTGTTTTGTTTTGTTTTGTTGTTTTGTTATTTTTCAATGTGGCCTGAGATTAGGGTGCCTGGATTGGTTGGCATGCTGATGTGGAGTGACTCTCACTCATGTTGGGCATGTGCTGAGTTTAGAGAGCTAGGCTATCTACAACCAACACTACCACTTGGGCTTGAGCCGCAAGAATGGGCCCGTGCATCAGCTGTTTCTCAACCACCAGCTCTCACTGTCCATCTTCTGACTATGGTGTTAACTCTGTCCTGCAGCACCCACAGGTGGTAAGTAAAGGTTGAAGATGACTTTTATTCTGTGAGTCCCTTCCTACTAGTACCAAATGCCACATGTCAGACCATCCTATGGAGTGGCTACACATGTGCATTTCAAAGGATTTTGAGATTATTACTCCACAATGACAAAGTATCCTCTGATTATTATCTTTTTGACTCAAATAGATATGGTAGGATTGTGCTCATCCAACTCAGTCTTCTTATTATTATTTAAAGTATTACAAATAGTAGTACATATGTTTCCTTTTTCCCCCATTGAACTCCCACTGGCCTCTCCTACCCCCCAGCACATGCCCTCACCTGCCCCCCCCCCCACAGCATCTTGTATCCATTAGTTATGCCTATATGCATGAATACAAGTCCCTCGGTTGATCTCTTACAGCCCCCGCCTCCCAACCTCCCAACTCAGTCTTAAGTTATGCCAGAAGATAGATGTAACTACTCTTCTGGATCCACTCATAAGCCCCTTAACTATTCTCTTCACTGATGGTGGTGTATGGAAAGCAATGATGCAACAGACATTGAAAGAGATCACATTTCAAGAATATAAAGTTAATGGCTTAAAGAATTCGAGAGAAGTAATTGTTGGAACATGTCCTAATATACTCTTTAATTATACCATTATACTCTGGCAACTTGAACGTGACCAGAGATGAATTATCTTGCACACTCTTCTGCATTCGTGGGATAATGCTTGCATTTGTGGTCATCACGAATGAAGCACGATAAGAATCTCTGAGAAAGTCACCGAAAGCTGGTGATCTCACACAGCGTAATGGATAATGCAGTGTCTTGAATAATGATGTAATCGGCATTAAATAAATGGTATTAGGACCTGCAGAGGCAAGAGAATATATAAGGTTTAAAGACAAACAGATTCCAAAAAGCCTTGACATTGTTAGCAATAAAAGTGTCACTTACTAGTGACAAAGGGAGAGAGGATATTAGCCAGGAGTGTCATATTTGACAATAAAGAATCTAGAAAGGTTTCTTAATCTTAGCAGGAAGAGATGATACTTGGACACTATAGAGAACATTTGTGTGCATTTATTGGACAGTAAATCAATACAGAAGTAACTATTCTCAGCCATTATTCTAAATTTTCATTGGCAAATCGCTTTATTTCAAATAGACCCATGAATTATGCAACACATTTTTAATCTCATTAATAAGGACCCCACAAAAAATATTTTCCTGGTTCTCTGTACATCCCAAGTTGGCCTTGACTAGAACCGATTCGCATGCACACACCTAATTATAAGAGACAATGAAAAATGCCCTCTAGCTAAAAGCCAAACAAGAATAGAAAGCATTTGTGTGAGTATGTACACTGAGAGTCAGCAATCCTGTCACACTGAGGGTCAGACAATGAATCTGAATATGTTAGTTATCAAATATATTTAAGTATAAAATTTGTTTTGGAGAAAAACAATGTTGAGAATAGAGAAAAGGAATGTGTAATCCATGATAGATCCTTTAACAGCGGGAGAAAATACCTTTTCACCATATTCTTAGTTTTGGTCCTTCTTTTGTGTGCATAAGGGACTACTTTCTTATATCTATATAAATGTATCTATCTATGTGTAAAGTATCTTTTTATTTGCTTATCTACATTTAATTAATTGTTTAAAGTCCAGATCAATTAGAATTTATTCAATTGTGCTTTCTCTTCTCGTTGAACCTTTCCTTCACTAGTTTTTCTGTAAACTTTGCTTATGTTTCAACTATGCTGCCTATCTCATTCTACACTATGCCACACTACCTACTCCACTGTATTTGAAGGCAGGATGCATCACTTTATTTTCAGTTTTGAATCTCAGAATACTTATCATTAACTCACTTTAACAAGTCCTCTACAAATGTTTGTTGAATGACTTTTAGACCTGTTCACCTTGGGAAGCTACAGAGGGTTAGCTGCTATTAAACGATTGTGTTTTAAGAAAATTCATTTAGTTGAGTCTGGGATGTTTTATTTTAAAAATATAAAATATTAAGGTGTTTATTGAAATATCCCTTAATTATCAGGCTCCATGGCAATTAGTCAAGAAATATTATTTCTTACCCTTTGTTCTTAAAAACTCTTATATTTAGGGTTATATTGAATATAGAGGAAGAAAGCATTAGTGAAAGAATGCAGCAATTAATTATTAAAACAGACCTTTTTTGGAGATCAGTACATAAAGATATAGCATCAGCCTAGCCCATTATTTTAAGTCACTAAATATCCATTAACATTTTAATAAAATATTTTTTCCTGTCTACTTACAAATAAAATTCTGGGAGATATGTACAGACAGGTACTTGAAACTTCATTCAAGAATACTGATTTCAAAAACTAAGAATGATTATAATTCTTATATAATATTTGGAGATACAGAGATAGGATTGAGAATCCACATTGTGAACAAGGAAGAAATTTCAGGATAAAAAAAATTTAGAAAGCTCATTTCTGAACCCTTTTGCCTTGTAAACACAATGGCTGTGTTACATTTTCTCTCCTTCATCTTTAAATCGTTAGCTATAATATGACTACAGTGGGCACTGATGCCAACCTCCTTCATTATTTGGGAACCCTCTAATGTTCCATACTCATTAGGATATTTAGTATTCCAAATAGCGAGTAGTGGGCAGTACTGGGTCTCACTGATAACAGCCACGCTCAACTCCTTCATTGTCCCTGCTTAACATTTGGTTTCTCAGCTTGGTGCTATGTTCCTGGCATTTGTTTCTTTCCTTTCATAGCTGTGTGAATTGTGTATGCATACCCAGAGAGCAACTGACCTTTTTGAAAAAGCAATAGAGTAAATAAATTCAGTTTGAGTTCTTTATATCATACTCAATGTGTAGGCTTGATGCCGATGCAGGACCAAAATCACTATTGGCATCCTCTTGAAATTTACGTTTAGGGAAAATGAAGACTGTGGTTTAGAGGTGGGGTAAGGTAGTTGAAGGGTGGGGACTTGAGAAATAAAAGGGTTGTTTAAGGAGGCAGGAAGAGGGAAGGACTTGGGGAAGGTGCTGGTCAGCTGAATTATGAGGCCCAGTGAAGGTTATGTGGGTTTTAGGGCAGCAGGGGTCAGAGAAAGGTCAAGTTTGCCTACAAAAGCCTTCAGTTGCACTCCAGCTATCAAGGAAATGTAACCCTTTAAACTGCATTCCCTGGACTAAGCAAAACAGCACAGAAGACATAAAATCTTTCAGAGTAAAATATTCCCACTTTTGTTAGTGAGAACAAATCAATATATTACACAGAACAAAAATATTCACAATAAGTAATATCAGTAATTTGAGCTAGTGGGGATTTTAAATGCATATTTTCATGTGCATAGATTAAAAATGTTTACTTACTTTCCATAGATTGTTTTGTATTACATGTTCTGTATCCATTTACTTTCAAATATATCTTTTTTTTTTTTTCTGATGCAAAAGCAAAGGGTCTTTATTCAAGCCTGGGCTTGGCTCCTCCAGCTTCCTTACCGACGCAGCGGCAGGGCGAGAGAGCTCAAATATATCTTTTACCTGTTATTGTTACTATGAGCTGGGCTTAGAAGTGCAACATCATTTAATATCTAATAAAGTTATCTCATCACTACATGGTTTCTTTTCAATGATGTTTGGCTGGGAAATTGTATCTACAAGTGAATTTCTGAAACACATGATTAATTCAACTACATCTATTTCTGGCTGTGGTCCTTTTTATCTGGAAACTCCTAAAAATGGGTAACTTTAAGATATTGTTTACTATATTTTAATATTAATATAATATAATATAGTTAAAATTAAATATAATGTCAACTTTCCATGCCAGACCAGTGATCTAAAATCATGCCGGTCTATTGTTATTTTCTATTGCTATATACTATTAAATATATATTTTGTATGTATTTCAAACAAAATGCTTTCATTTAATACTTACTGAAACCATACCATTTTGCATGCTAAATGTTTAGAAAAAATATTTTTAATTTATAATGTAAATTAATTTTTATTTTATATAGAAATTAATCTATAATTTTAATTTATATATAAATTTAATTATATAATATATTGATGTAAATATATAAATTATAAATATACAAATATATTTTAATACATATAGATATATATGACAACCTCCTACCTTACTGAATGCATGTGGTTCTAATGAGGGTAAAAACAAAGTTATGTGAAAGCATATTTTAATAGATATTATTTGTACAATAGTCTTGGGTTCACATAAAAATTAAATGGAACATTTCATCCCTGCTCCCACATATGCACAGCATCCTTTATTATCAAAATCCCACACTAGAGTAGTACATGTGTTACAAGTGATGAACCTACATTAATATGATTCGCTCTTGATTTTGTACATTCTATGGTTTGGTGCAAATGTATATCAACACATATATACTTTTATAGTATTACCAGAGACCTGGTGCATGTGGGGGTTGTCCTCAGTCCAGCCTGCATCCTCTCACAATTCAGGATGTTCGGGGGTGTCCAACTGCCAATGGAATCAAGCCTAAACCGGCAGTCAGACATCCTTCTCACAATCTGGGATTTCTCGCTCCTAACCACTCCCCTGCTTGCCTGTCTGCCTGATCGCCCCTAACTGCTCGCCTGCCTGCTTGATCTCCCCTAATTGCCTCTGCCTTACTCCCACCACCAAAGCTTCATCCAGAAGGACATTCCGAAGGTTGTTCAGCTGTCCAGTCTAATTAGCATGTTGTTATAGACACACAGTGGTTTCACTATTCTAAATAGCCTTTATGCCCTGTTTATTTGTACATCCTTCCCCTTAATCCCTTGCAACCAATGATTTTTGCATTGTCTCATAATGTTGTCTTTTCAAAGGATCATATAGTTGGTAGCAGACAGTATGAACCCTTTTCTTTCACTTAGTAATATGAATTTAAGAATCTTCTATGTAAAAAAAAGTTTTAAAAAAAATAATCCTTTGTGTCTTTTCATGGCTTGTGACATATTTATTTCTGTGTTAAAAAATATTCCATTGTCTGGATATTCTACATTTTATCTCTTTATTCATTTTATTTCTCTACTAAAAGGCATCTTGCTTGTTTTCCAATTTTAGCAATTATTAATAAAGCTACTATAAATATCTCTGTGTAGGTTTTTGTGTGTGCATAAGTTTTCAAATCCTTTGGGTAAAGTGCTCCATTGCATGGAAAGAATATATTTATTTTTATTACCAAACAACAAACTGTCTTCCCAAGTGGCTGTATTATTTTGCATTTCCCTTATCAATGAATGAGAGCTAGTCTTGCTCCTCATCATTTGCCAGCATTTACTGTTGTTAGTGTTTTAGAGTTTGGTCATTCTCTTAAGTGTGTCTTGGTATCTCATTGGTGTTACAATTCCTCCAATACTATATGGCATTGACCATAATTTTAAATGCTTATTTATAATCTGTATATCTTCTTTCATGAGTTATGTGTTTGTATCTTAGGTCATTTTAATTTGGTTTGTTTCTTTCCCTGTTGTTGAATTTTAAGAGTCCTTTATATATTTTGCATAGTAGTCCTTTATCATATATATCTTTTGCAAACATTTTCTTCCAATCTTTGGCTTATCTTCTCATTCCCTTGACCATATGTTTTCCAGAGCAGAAGTTTTAAATTTCAATAAAGTCCAGCTTAGCAAGTCTTTGTTTCATATATTGTACCATAGATTGTTTCATAGAGAGTACCATAGAGTTGTATCTAAAGAGACATTGCCATACCCAAAGTCATCCAGATTTTTACTCTATGTTATCTTCTAGGAGTTTTCTAGTTTTATATTTTACCTTTATGTCTATGATAGATTTTGAGTAATTTGTGTGATTGTGTAAGGTCTATGTCCAAATTCTTTCTTTTTTTTTCCTTTGCATTTGGGTGTCCAGTTATTTTGGCACCATTTGCTAAAAAGACTATTTTGTTCCATTGTATTGGCTTTTTCCCCTCGTGTCAATGATGAGGTTATTGTATTTTCTGGGTCTATTTCTGGGCTATTTATTCTGTTTTATTGATCTATTTGTTTATTATTTCACCAATACAACCACACACTATTGATTACTATAGCTTTATACTAAACCTTGAAGTTGAGTAGTGCCAGTCCTCTGATCTGTTCTTCAATCTTATGATAGCTATTCTGAGTATTTTGCTTCTCTATATAAATCCTAAAATCAGCTTATCAGTATCTACACAATAACTCACTGGAAATTTAACTGGGATTGAACTGAATATATAGATTTAGTTGGAAAGAACTAGTATCTTCAGTCATCCTATGCATGAAAAATCTCACTATTTATTTAGTTCTTCATTGATATAGTTTATCAGAGTTTTATAGTTTTCCTCATATAGATCTTGTACATATTTTGTTAGATTTATACTTATTTTATTGTTGGAGGGTACTCATGTAAATGGCATTATGTTTTTAATTTCAAATTTTGCTTGTTCATTGCTGGTACATAAGAAAGTGATCAACTTTTGCATATTATACTGTATCCTGCATTTGTCCACAATTTCATCTTTAGGAGTTTTGTTGTTGATGATTATTCCAAATTTTCTAGACAGCCAGGTCATCTGAGAAAAAAGAGAACTTTATTTTTTTCTGCCTATTATTTATATAATTTATCTCTTTTTTCTACCTTAATTCATTAATCAGAACTTCCAGTAGGATGTTGAAAAGCAGTGGTGACAAAGGGCATCCTTGCCTTGTTCTTAAGCTTAGTGGGAAAGCTTGAAATTTCTCTCCATTAAGTATGATGTTAACTGTACATAGTTTGTAGAGGTTCTTTATGAAGCTGAGGAAGTTCTCCTCTAATCTTTGTTGCTGATAATTTTTATTGTGAATTGGTCTTAGGTTTTTTTTAAATTTTTTTCTTGTATCTATTGATACAATCATGTGATTTCTCTAGCCTATTGATGTGATGAATTACACTAACTGATTTTCGAATGTGAAATCAGCTTTGAATATCTGAGATAAATCCTACTTGGTCATGGTGTGTAATATTTTTATACAATTTTAAATTTGATTGGCTAATCAAATTGGTGATATATATATATATATATATATATATATATATATATATATGTTTATGAGAGATGTTAATCTGTAGTCTTCTTGTAATGTCTCTGTTTTTGGCATTATAATAATACTGATTTCATAGAATGAGATAGGGACTACTCCTTCTGCTAAGATTGTAGAGAATTGGTATATTTCTTCCCTTAAATATTTGATGGGACTCACAGTGAACTCATCTAGGCATGGTGCTTTCTATTTTGGAAGGTTATTAATGGTTAAATTTTAGTAATAGATATAAGCTTATTCTTATGTCTATTTATTATTGTGTGGGTTTTGGCAAACTCTGTGTTTTGAAAAGTTGACCTATTTCATCCAGAATATCATACTTGTAGGCACATAGATGATCATAATATTCTGTAATTATTTTTAAACCTCACTCAAGGATGTTTTTATTGATTTTAGAGGGAGAAAGAAAGATCCATGTGAAAGAGCATATCCATCAGATCAGTTGCTTCCTATAGGCACCTCAAACAAGGAATGAAACTGCAATCTGGGTATGTGCCCTGATGGGAATGTAATCTGTGACCCTTTGGTGCAATGGAATGATGCTCCTCCAATCAATTGATCCACACCAGCCATGGTCAACACATTTGATAATATTCTTTATTTGACTGCTTAAAAAGATATAGTATCATGACAATTGAGGAAATTACTAAATTTAATAAATACTGTTCCCCATTCTTATTTATTTTGTAAAATTTCTATGAATAAAGGCAGACCAAGCACAAAATAAGAGAAAAAAAAAATTTGGACATTTAGTCTCCTTTTTTTTTGTTGTTCCATAAAATGACAATAAAAACAGAGTATTAGGCATTAAGTATGGTCCTTATATCATTCACCAGTAAATATTTATATTTTCCTGTTTGATAGAAGTTTGTGGTCAGGTGAATGAAGATGGTGATAGAGTAGGTGGAAGTTGAACTAGCTTCCTCCTAGCCCAAAACTGAAATTAAAACTAAATTATAAAACAATTGACTAGAATAACCAATTGAATCCAAGCTGAACAGAAGTCTTACAGCCAATGATTTAAAAGAAATCACATCAAGACTGGTAGAAAAGGCTGAGGCATGAGGAGAGCTACCCCACTGCCCATGGATAGCAACTGAGTATCTGGAGGGATATATCAACTTCCCCTGAGGAAAGTGGGGGTCTTAACCCCATCCCATGCTCCCCAACCCAGAGCAACAGAGCCAAGAGGAAGGGCCCACATAACACATCTGGCAGTGGAGATCTTGGGTAGTCTGCCCACCAGGGAGAAATGGGAGTCTGCTAGAGACTCACCTGCCTCTTGAAGGGTTGCTGCACAGGATCTCTTTCACAGCCACTCACCTGAGAATCTGGTGGAGGGAGTACAGGTTTGAGCAGTCTAGACTCTTGAGATAATAGACTGAGCTGTGTGGGTGTTGGGGAGATAGGAGGGAATGGGCCACTAGTCCCTTTGGTAAATTTCTTTACCACACCACCCACAGATGCCTTTTTTTTCTGGGTTGAACAGCCCCCTCCAATTTATATTGGCCTAAGGGTACTGCACAAGCTCCACTATCCTGGTCCTCTGTCATTGTGCCAAAGCTTATGCCTGAGAAGGAGTCTTCTGCCTGAACTCTCTTGAAGGGATATTGAGAATGAACCAGTAAGAATCAGAGGCAGAGCTGTGTGATTCTGGGGTGGAGACCATTTCCCCACCCTGCCCACTGCAAGCTAGGGGAACCGAACCTATAAATATAATAGCAAGACAATCTGCAGCCTTGCTTTGTATGGCTATAGCAGCACAGTCGCCTGTCTGCCAGAGTGGCCATCCCCCATCACTGAAGTCAGAGAGGTGGTGTGAGAACCCCCCATGGGGAACCCACTAACCCCATCATGGAAGAACCAGTAGTTTCACCCTTCTGAGTCCTGGTAACCATGTCTGGCTGAACTTGTACCTCTCAGTTTTGCCAGTAGGGTTTCCCAGTGCAGGAGACTGACTGTTCAAGAGATCTGGACAGACTCTGGGAAAAAACTAAGTTGTTGGCTCTTGGGAGGCACATTTTTTCCTGAGTACTCCAAACCAGTGCCATTACTGTACAGAGCCCTCCATTTACATGACCAAACCTTGATTGCAGTGTCCCTGATAAACACTGCTGGCCTCACCCTGATGAACCCCTGAGACCTGGTCCCACTACAAAGGTCCATAGGCACACAGAAAGGGGTGGCTGACCTTGGTATACCCCGAGACAGTGGCTGAGTGGCCTCAAACTCAGAATGGACACCAATTTTGAATCTGTATCCATCTGCTGAACATCATTCACCCTTACCTAATTACTCACTGAGAGCTTCCCTCAAGAAAATCATGTACTGCCAGAGGCTCTTTAACTGAGCCTAACAGACAACTAACAAGAGATGACTTGAGGAGCCTTGGCCCTTTTGCTGACCTGCCCCCAGACTTGGAGCTAGTGAAAACTGGCCTTCATGTATAGCTGGCCGCCACCATGAACACCCAGGACCAGCAGAGACAGCCACAAACTGCAGATCACTTTGTATCTCCAAACAAGTAGCCCAGGGCCCATTACTGGTAGCACTTTACATCAAACACCATGGGAAACCCTGAACCAATGGGCCCCAGAATCAACACAACCAGGGGTTCAGATTACATCAGAGCACAACCCAATTGCATCCACAGATAGCACACACAAAGATAGATCTCAACAGTCTCCAGATCCTGTTGAGGCAAATTCAGCTTTATGAAGCCAATCCCCACACAGCAGCTGACATATTGATCTCAGGGTTGATCCTCATTGACAGCAGAAGGGCAACCCCACCCACAAACGGGCCAATGGCAATCAAGGTTCAGCTACAACAGGAGTGTTCACATATCCACAACAAGAGACATTCTTGGAGCAGGTTAGGCTATTAGAGAGGCTGTGCTCTGAGCTTCACAAGACACCTACCACATACAGTCACCACACCAAGGCATAGTAGAGCCACCTAATACACAGAAGCAAATACAGAAAGGCAGTCAAAATGGAAAGAAAAGGAAGCATGCCTCAAATGAAAGAAAGAAAACAGCACTAGAAAAAGAAGTAAATGAAATGGAAGCAAACTACCAGACACAGAGTTCAAAATAATTGTTATAAGAATGCTCAAGGAACTTATAGAGAACTGCAACAGCATGAAAAGGGACATAGAAACCATAAAAACAAAAGAATCTGAACTGAAAAATACACTAGAATGAATCAATAGCAAGCTGGTTGAAACAGAAGACCAAATCACAGATTCAGAAGGCAATGTAGAAGAAAACACCAAATGAGAACAACAAAAAGAATAAATAATTTTTAAAAAAATATTAGGGTAGTCTAAGGAATCTCTGGAACAATATGAAGTATAACAACATCTCATCATAGGAATACCAGAAGAAGAGAGTAATGGTGAAACTTCCCTAACATGGTAAAAGTAAACCACACATAGGTCCAAGAAGTACGGAGTCCCAAACTAGATGAACCTAAACAGGCCTATACCAAGACATCATAATTAAAATGCCAAAGTTAAAAAACAAAGAAAGAATTTTAAAGACAGCAAGAGAAAGTCAGTCACTCAAATGGGAGTTCCCAGAACATTATCAGCTGATGTCTCCACAGAAATATTTCAGGCCAGAAAGTATTGGCATAAAATATTCAAAGTGATGCAAAACAAGAACCTACCACAAAGACTACTCTACCCAGCAAAGCTATTATTCCAATTGATGGTGAAATAGAGAGCTTCCTGTATACAAAAAATAAATAAAGTAGTTCATTACCACCAAAACAGTTTTACAAGAAATGTTAAAGGATCCTCTTTAAGATGTGAAGTGGGGAGAAGAGAGAGAGAAAGAGAGAAAGGAACATAGTTTTAAAGAATAAAATGGCAATAAATACATACCTAACAATAATCAATTTAAATGGCTTAAATGTTTCTATCAAAAGATGTAGGGTAGTTGAACAGATAAGAAATAAGATCCATATATATGTTGTCTATTAGAGCCCCACCCCAGAATGAAAGAAACATACAGACTGAAAGTAAAAGGATGGAAAAGGATATGCAAATGAAAATAAACAACAACAAAAGTGGGTAGCAGTACTTATATCAGACAAAATAGACTTTAAAATAAAAACTATAATAAAAGAAAAAGAATAACACTACCTAATGATCAAGGGAGCAATTCAACAAGAGATTAGATAGAACCCTTATAAACATCTATGCACCCAATATAGGAGCACCTAAATATATAAAGCAAACCTTCATGTGCATAAAGGGAGATATCTAAAAATGTTTTTGTTATAATTTTTCTTATATGAGCCATATAATATTTTACAGTTTTAGAGCATGGTGTAGTTTATAGGGCCAAATATGAGACTACTATCATTATTCCCACAACACATACATATTCAAATGTGCACACACACGTACACACATATCCTATCTAAAAAAAGAGTAATATGCAAATTGACTGTACCTTTGCCACACCCATCAGCCACTCCCACCAGTCAATCAGGAGTGATATGCAAATTAACACCCAATCAAGATGGCTGCTACCCAAAGTTGGAAAAAGCCTCAGCCAGAGGCCCCATCACAGGACAATCACTACATGCCCAAGGCCAGAAAAAGCCTTGGCCAGAGGTTTTTTTCTAGTCTTGGGCAGGCATGGGCTGGAGCAGAGCCAGCAAGCGATCAGCCAGATTTCAGGGTAATGGCTGGCTGGAGTCCCCTGCCCAAGGATGAAAGCCTCGGCCAGAGGCTTTTGGCCTTGGGCAGACTGGGGGTGAGCTGTCATTAGGACATCCCTGAAGGCTCCCAGTATGTGAGAGAGGGAAGGTTGTGCTGAGAGACCACCTACCCCCAGTGCACAGATTTCGTGCACCAGGCCCTTAGTATAAAACATTTTATGAAGCCTTATATCCATATTCTCTTTGTTCTCCCTTAGTTAAGACCACTGGCTGCCTTAATAAAATCAAACCTAGAGCCACTAACTTTGGCAAAAGCCATGCAGGGAGAGAACTCTGGACCTTACTAACCAGCACTGTGTAACAGAATTTTCTGTGATGACAAAAACATTATATAAATATGCTATTTAAGAATGTATTTATACCAAAACCAGTTTGGCTCAGTGGATAGAGCATTGGCCTGCAGACTGAAGGCTCCCAGGTTCAATTACGGTCAAGGGCATGTATTTTGGTTTGGGGCACATCCCCAGCAGAGGGTGTACAGGAGGTGGCTGGTCAATGTTTCTCTCTTATTGGTGTTTCTGACTTTCTATCCCTCTCTCTTCCTCTCTGTAAAAAATCAATAAAATATATTTTAAAAAATAAAAAATTTAAAAAAAGAATGTGGTCACTAGTTCCGTGTGGCTATTGAGTATGTGGAATATGGCTGAGTGCCTTAAAGATGGAATTTCAAATTTTGTTTAATTACCTTAATTTAAACTAAAATGTATGTATCACATGTAGCTAGTAATTATCATATTGACAGAATAATATAGACTCTAGACTTCTGTTCCTTATGATTTCCCCAGACATGAATTGAGGCCTTACTGTTCTATCAAAGTTGTACTTAATTCTGATTGAACATTAGATTAGCTGAGGGAGATTTAAAAATATAAACTTCTTGGCATCACTTTGATGATTTTAGTATAAAGCCAAGGCTCAGAATAATTGCTACAGCCCAAGTGCAGTCTTACAAATCTTTGCTTATCTCTATTAGTACAGGTACAACCATTTAAACCAGAAGTTATTCAAAGCTTTGTGATAAGAGAATGAGAATAGGCCCACAGAGTACATCCATCCCAATCAGCGATTCTCAGAATGTGTTCAATGGGACACTAGATCCATAGGATTATTGTAGAAGCTTTATTACCAATAGTCTGAGGTACCTGGGGTAAAAGAAGTGAAGTAATTTTATTTATTGTAGAACTTTTAAGATAATTTAAATACTAATATATTGGGAATTTCTAAGAAGAATAAATTGTACCATGGTTATTTTTCCCCACAATTTACTTCTCCAGAATTCACTTGTCCATTCTTCTGGAATAGGGTTTTGCCCAAATTCTGATATTGCTTCTATCATCTTCAAGAAATGGGAAGAATCTGAACGCTTACCCTCCTTGCAGGCTAAGAAGTTAGCCTGTTATGATGTCATGAACCCTTGCAAGAGACATGAAACTCTTCATTCAGAGAAAGAAGATTTATCATGCAAGTCACAGCAGTATAATGAACATTATGTATCCATCAGGTCTTCTTGACCTCAAGTCTTATAGGTGCCACACAGAGGGGCACTAGCAGATGCTGTGTGCACAACTGGTTTGTATTACAGTGAGAAATTCAGAGCTTAGGAGGACCCTATCTTGTTAGTTGTTGCTGTCAAATTTGTTCAATTTTTGCCTTATGGGGAGACATTATGCTCACTTTCCTGATCTGAAAATAAATTTGCCCTCTGTCCTGAAAGAAGATACTAGTTCTATTCTCCTAGGTTGTTTGCTATACCAACATCCTTGGACAAATATTCTGGGACAAAATTTATCAACGTCAACATCTCTTCGCAAAATGTGCAGAAATTGAGAAGATCCATGGGAATTATTTTTCAACATTTTTCACTAGTTGCTTTACCTAAGTTTCAAGTGAAATTACAATTAAAATGAATATACCATCTGCTTCATAGAATTCTTCAGTGATTTAAACAAAGTGTTCCAATGCTAGTAAATAAAACATAACTCAGAAAAAAATAATAATGTAAATTTTAGTAAAGTTCTAGAAGAATGCTCAGTCTTCCACTTTTTCTTAATTTTCATCAAATAATTGTTTATATTTTTACACTATATTTATTATCAAAGATAAACTATTACTTTCCTATTGCATAAAAACTCCCTCAGTGCAGAAAGATTCCTCTCCTCATTTCTTCCAATCCTTTCCCAAATATGAGAAAGGGCCCTGAGACCAGACAAACAGCTCTGGCATCAAACAATCTATTTGTCTCAGAGTTTCCAGAATTCATCATTGTGGTTTTTCCTGATTTGTTGAATCCCACTTTCTTTGGATATCAAAGCTGATTGTGCATTGATCTGAAATGAGACACTGTTTTCTCTCTTTGATCTTTGAAACTGATGTTTGAAAATGTAGAGTTAAAAACAATGAGAAAGAAATTGAACAAAACCCTCCTGTCTAAAATATTTTCAGTCACAGCCTTTTTGCTATGATTTCAAGAACATGCATTGAAACCCAAATCTAATGTTTCACACTTTAATTTTGTTTTATTGCCCTACCCAGAATTGGTTCTAGGAACTCTTTAAGGGAATGTGAAAGGGAATCATCATTTAAAAAAGGTGGGAGTATATCTCAGTTAATAGTTCAAAATGTTTTCTGTTAAGTATGGCAGGACTTGGAGATGGGAGATCATTTTGGTTAATCTGAGTGAACTCAATTTAATCACAAGCGTCCTTATAAGAGGGAGGCAAAAGGGCCAGTGCTATAAAAAGCAATATGATGACAGAAGCAGTGAGAGAGATTGGAACACACCTATATACATAGCATATAGACACAGATAATAGTGTGGTGATAGCCAGAGAAAAAGAGGGGGTTAAGTGGAGGAGAGTTTATCATAACCAAAACAATAATGCAAGAAATGCTAAAGGGAATGCTGTAAAAATAATAATTAAGCAGGTAAGAAGTAATGCAGACACAAAAATAGATATGACTACAAATACCTTTCAGTAATAACTTTAAATGTAAATGAACTATATGCCTCAATCAAAAGATACCGAGTGGCTGAATGGATAAAGAAAACATAACCCATATATATGCTGCCTACAAGAGACCCACTTCAGAACAAGAGACTGACACAAATTGAAAGTGGAGGGATGAAAAATATCTTTCAGGCAAATGGAAAAAAAAAAAGCTGGGGTGGCAATACTTACATCTGACAAAATAGACCTTAAAGTAAATGCCATAACAAGAGATAAGGAAGGCCACTTTAGACTACAAAAGGGATTGCTAAATAAGAGGATATAACCCTGATAAACATATATGCATCCAATACAGGAGCACCCAAATACATAATAAAACTCTTAGAAGATATCAAGGGAGAGATCAACAACAATACAATCATCGTAGAAGACTTTAATACACTACTGACATCACTGGATAAATCCTCTAGACAAAAAATCAGCAAAGACACAGCAATCCTCAATGATTCACTAGAACAAATGGACTTAATTTCAGAACATTTTACCCAAAATCCACAGAACATAGTTTCTTCTCAGGTGCACATGGGACATATTAAAAAATAAACCACATATTGGGTCACAAGCAAAGTCTCCCAAAATTCAAGAAGATTGAAATCATACCAAGCATCTTCTCAGACCACAATTCCATAAAATTAGAAATAAACTACAATAAAAACAATTCAAAAATCTCAAGCACTTGGAAGCTGAATAGCATGCTATTAAACAATGATTGGGTTATCAATGAGATCAAAGAAGAAATTAAAAGCATCCCGGAAATAAATGACAACAAAAACACAACAATCCAAAATCTATGGGACACAATGAAAGCAGTCTTTAGAAGGAAGTTTATAGTTCTATAAGCCTTCCTCAAAAATCAGAAAAAAATGGTAGTAAATAATCTACCTCTAGATTAAATAATCTTAATCTCAAAGAATTAGAAATAGAGCAACAAGAAAAGCCCAGAGTAAACAGAAGGAAGGAGATAGTAAAGATCAGAGCAGAAATAAATGACATAGAAACAAACAAAAAGATCAATGAAACCAAGAGCTGGTTCTTTGAAAGAATAAACAAGATTGATGAACCTCTAGCCAGGCTCACCAAGAAGCAAAGAGAAAGGAATCAAATAAACAAAATCAGAAATGAGAGAGGTGAAATAACAACAGACCCCACGGAAATACAAAGGATTGTTAAAAAATACTATGAACAACTCTACTCAAACTAAACAACCTAGAGGAAATTGACATATTCCTAGAAAAATACAACACTTCAAAACTCAATAGGAAAGATTCTAAAAATCTCAATAGGCTGATAACTATGGAAGAAATTGAAGCAGTCATCAAAAAGCTCTCAGCAAACAAAAACCTGGGGCCAGAGGACTTCACTGAAGAGTTTTACCAAACATTAAGGAAAAACTTAAAACTATCTTCCTCAGACTATTCCAAAAAATTGAAGAGGAAAGCACACTCCCTGGCTCATTCTATGAAGCCAGAATCACCCTAATACCAAAACCAGATAAAGACAACACAATGAAAGAGAATTATAGGCCAATATCCCTCATGAACATAGATGCCAAAATCGTCAACAAAATTCCAGCAAATCAGATTCAGCAGTACATCAGAAAGATCATACACCATGACCAAGTAGGATTTATCCCAGGAATGCAAGGATGGTACAATGTCCGCAAATCAATAAATGTGATACATCACATAAACAAACTGAGAGATAAAAATTACATAATCATATCAATTGATGCAGATAAAGCATTTGACAAAATCCAACACCCCTTCTTGATCAAAACACTCAACAAGGTAGGAATAGAAGGATCATATCTAAGATAATAAAAGCTATATATGAAAGACCCTCAGCCAACATCATACACAATGGACAAAAACTGAAACCATTTTCCCTAGAACAGGAACAAGACAGGGATGCCCACCCTCACCACTCCTGTTCGACATAGTACTGGAAGTACTAGCCATTGCAATCAGACAAGAAGAAGAAATAAAAGGCATCCAAATTGGAAAAGAAGTAAAACTGTCCTTTTTTGCAGATGACCTGATATTGTACATAGAAAATCCTAAAGACTCCATCAAAAAATTATTAGACTTAATAAATGAATTCGGCAATGCAGCAGGATACAAAATTATCACCAAAAAAATCTATGGCATTCCTTTACACCAATAGCGAACTTATAGAAAGAGAGACAAAAAAAGCAATCCCATTTATCATCACACAGAAAAAATTAATATACCTAAGAATAAATTTAACTAAGTATGTAAAAGACCTGTATGCGAAAAACTACAGGACATTGAAAAAAGAGATAGAGGAAGACAAAAACAGATGGAAGAACATACCGTGTTCATTTATTGGTAGAATCAACATCATCAAAATGTCCATACTACCCAAAGCAATCTACAGATTCAATGCAATCCTCATTAAAATACCAATGGCATATTTCACTGACCTACAACGAATTTTCCAAAAATTCATAGGGAACAAAAAACAAACAAACAAACAAACAAACAAAAAAAGACCCCAAATAGCTGCAGCAATCCTGAGAAAGAAGAACAAAGTAGGTGGGATCTCAATGCCAGATTTCAGGCTCTATTACAAAGCCACTATTCTTTAAAAACCTGGTACTAGTACAAGAACAGACATATAGATCAATGGAATAGAATAGAAAACGCAGAATTTGACCCAAACTACCATGCTCAATTAATATTTGTCAAAAGAGGCATGAACATAAAATGGAGTCAAAATAGACTCTTCAACAAATGGTGTTGGGAAAATTGGACAGATACATGCAAAAAAAATGAAACTAGACCACCAACTTAAACCATACACAAAAATAAACTCAAAATGGATCAAAGACTTATACATAAGAAGGGAAACCATAAAAATACTAGAGGAATATACAGGCAGAAAAATCTCAGACATATGCCGAAGGAACTTCTTCAATGGTACTGCTCCTAGAGCAATGGAAACTAAAGAGAAAATAAACAGATGGGACTACATCAGAATAAAAAGCTTTTGCACAGCAAAATAAACCATCAACAAAACAACAAGAAATCCCACTGCATAGGAGAACATATTTGCCAATGTAACCACAGACAAGCATTTAATCTCCAACGTTTACAGGGAACTCATATAATTTAACAAAAGGAAGATAAACAATCCAATCAAAACATGGGCAATGGACGTAAATCAACACTTTTTGAAGGAGGAAATAAGAAAAGCTAAGAGACTTATCAAAACATGCTCAAACTAATTATCCAAGAGATACAAATCCAAACAACAATGAGGTATCATCTCACACCTGTCAGAATGGCAATCATCAACAAATCAACAAACGACAAGTGTTGGTGAGGATGCGGAGAAAAAGGAACTATTTTGTACTGCTGGTGGGAATGCAGACTGGTGCAGCCACTGTGGAGAACAGTATGGAGTTTCTTCAAAAAACTAAGAATGGAACTCCCATTTGACCCAGTGATCCCACTTTTAGGAATATATTCCAAGAAACTAGAAACATCAATCAGAAAGGATTTATGCACCCCTATGTTCATTGCAGCACAATTCACCATAGATTTGGAAACAGCCTAAGTGACCATCAGCAGATGACTGGATTAAAAAACTGTGGTGTAACTACACAATGGAATACTACGCTGCAGTAAAAAGGAGTTCTTACCATTTGCAACAGCATGGATGGAACTGAAAAGCATTATGCTAAGTGAAATAAGCCAGTCTGAGAAAGACAAATACCACATGATCTCACTCATTTGCAGAATATAATGAACAACATGAACTGATGAACAGGGACAGATCCAGAGGCAGAGAAGCAGTGACCAGAATGCTGGACCTAAAGGGATAGGTAGGGGAAGGAGGGGGCTAGAAGGAGTGATCAACCAAAGGACTTGTTTGCATGAATATAGGCATAACCAATGTACATAAACACCAGGGGGGTAGGGCATGAATGGGGGGAGGTTTGGGGGTATTAATAGAGAGATAAGGACACATATGTAATACCTTAATCAATAAAGAAATTTGAAAAAAATAAAAATAAAAGAGGGTCTAAGAAACTACAACCTAATTTGTTTGTTTGGTATATGGCATCATTTGAGTGATGCATTATAAATAAATAGATTATATTCAATATATTTAGCAATTGATATGCAGTGATATTGGTCCTATTGATTTGAAGAGAAGAAACTTTTGGAATGAAACTATGGTTTATCTTACAAATCTCCTCAAAGTCACAATATAATTATTACATTCAGTAAATGCTTAATAAATGCAGTAAAAGATTTTTTTAAAAAGTGGGAACAAGGTCTCTGAAAACCCAAAGGAACTTCATCTCATGCAGCTGGGATTCAGAAAAAGGTAAAAGTCAGCATAAGGTTCAATCGTCAAAGTATCTGGACACTAAAGATGGCTGAATGTTGAACTGACCTTAATTGGAAAAAATTGGAACCTTGACATGTAATTTTGGGACATCTCTGTGAATGTCTATGAAGGTTTCTGACTCCTCAACTTTGTCTGAAACACTTGAGCCTTATTAAAGAAATGGCCCATCATCTCCCATCTCGTTAAGAGTTAGCTTGCTTCTGGAAGAAAAGACAGAAATCTTTCCTCTGCTAACTTCCCACTTTCATTCCTGCAGGCCTACAATCAGATATAAGTGGTTACATAAGTTAGCCATGCCATGCTGGGACTAATAGGAGAGCAATGAAATTAAACCCCCAAGTAATTTCTGGAATGAGGAAGCATTTATCCTGACCAACAGTGAGACAGGAATCTGAGGGTGTTTGATCAAAGGAACTGAAACATAGCCTGGGAAAAAGGCAGTGTATTGATATGGGGACTAGTTCAGTTTGTATACAAGAGTTCACATTCTGTTAAGACCCGCAGGGTATGGTGCAAACTTGCTGCTAGGACTATATCTAGAAGCTGAGAAAACATAATGACTACATTGAGTGAGATTAAAATGCCCAAATTGTCGTAGCAGATAATAAAGGGATTAAAGGTCAAGGGAAGTAGGCATATTGGAATGAATATATTAAGTGAGACCTAACAATCTTGTGAGGTCATGCAGAGAATTATGAGAACATCCAGGGAATTATGTTCCATGACCTTGAAGCCATACCATTTACCCAAGGCTGTCAGAAAAACACTAGTGAGAAAAATGTTTAGTGGCAGGCATCATTACGAACTTCAGCTGTGGCTTTCCTCTGACATTCAGGGCTGGTTGCAGAGAGGCTACTACAGAATTTGGCTTGCTGAAATCAATGGAAATGACAATACAGCCTCAAAGTAGTAGAAGGCAGATGGCAGTGTGGAACCACCAGAAGCCATGAGGTTATAGTTATCATAATGACAGACACGTTTGGAGCAGCTCCATTGGCCAAGGGTCCCTGACACAGAGAATCGTGAAGATGTTTAAAAGACCAGGGTATCCCTAAGAGTTAAATAAAATAGAGCTAACAAAAGTACTACTAAGTTATATGTGTGTGCAAATAATTAGTGAAGAAAATGAGCATAAAGTTGAAAGTAGTTTCTCTAATAGAAATTATCGTGTGGTGCTCAGTTTCCAAATCTGAGCAGATTTTCCAACCCAATCCATAACCTGCTGCCGTTACAGATGTACTGATCCCCAGAGGGAGGACCCTGACATACTACAGCCAACATATACTGTAGTTATTCCCACAGTAATTATTCAAAGGAACCCATAGCTACTTACTTGAATGATTGTGCACTAGGTTAAGAGGAATACACAGACATTTTGAGGGTCATTAGATACAGGGCTCAGTTAACACTGATATTTGCAGACATTACACATTATCATAACTTCCACCTAGAGTGGGAACATGTGATCAAATAATAAACAGAGGTTGGCCCAATTCTAGCTGCAGTAGGTCATATAGATGGTGAATTCAAGCACTGTTTATTTGTCTGATCCCAGATGCATTTTTGGAGTTGGATACAATTAGCAATTTTAATAATGTCCACATTGGATCATTGAGCAAGGGGATAAGAGCTATTATAGTGGTGAAGGCCAATTGGAAGGCTCTGAAACTGCATGCCCCTCCAATCGGAAGAGATGGTATTGCCATTGGAGGGTAAGAGAAAAAGTTGAGATGAGTGACACTTCTTAAGATTTCAAAAATGCAAGGGGAGATTTTTAGTATATATATATTTTAACTCATTAGCCTGGCCTCTGCCAAAATTGAATAGACCTTGGAGAATCAGTTTAGACTACCATAAAATCAATTAAACAGTAGACTCAATCACAACTGCCATATCTGACAAAGTATTGTACCAAGGGCAGACTAATATAACCGCAAATACATAATAACATGCAGCCAATGATTTAGGACTTTTTAATTTATACAAATCAGGAAAGAAAATCAGAAACAGCTCACATCAACATAGAATGCAGCACAATATTTATTTAGTTTTTCCCCCAATGGCTAACCATTCTATCTTCTATTTTAATAAAAACCCAAAAGATATTGGCTTTCTGAACATTTCACAGAGTATCATGTTGATTTATTATAATGATGGATCATGCTGATTAGGCAGAATGAGCAAACGGTTGCTATGTTATCTCATTAAGTTGAAAATGCTCCAATGACTGGGAAGTAAACAACATGAAGAATTGGGAATCTGACAGTACAGCAAAAAAAATTAGAGGTCCAATGGCCAGGGGCATGTCAATACTTACCCATCAAAGCAAAAACAAAGAAACAAATTGCTGTATCTTCTGCCCCTTCCTACCAAAAAGGAAGCTCAATATTATGAAAGCCTCTTCAATTCTACAGATAACATAGAATAGGAATGGTATTCTGGCCCAGACACAGGGTGATGTAGGAGGCTGCCAGTTTGAATGAAACCTGGAACAGGAAAGGTATTTTCATCCGATTCCATACTATAGTGCAAGTACTTCTGTCACTCAGATGATCCATATTATATCGTGTTAGAGATTGCGGTGGTGAAAAATATTAAATGCAGATATTATGGCAGGCATCAGTGGAAAAATCACAGTCCCCAGGGTTTCTGGAGCAAGGCAATGTCTTCTCTACCAGAAAATTATATGGGTTTCAAAAATAGCTGCTGGCATGCTGCTGGGCCCTGGTCGAGTTTAACTGGCTATAAATAACCAAGGAACCTACCTGACAGTGAAGGGCATGTAGAGAGAGCCTCTTGAATATGGAACCCACAGATTATATTCACAATCATGAAGATGGCTGTCTGTTGGTATATGCATAGCTGAAGTAACCTCTCAGAGTCAATACCAGAATGAATTGAGTAAATAATTATAACTATTTATTTTAAAAAGTACAGTAATTCTGGCCTGAAAAAGCTATCAAGAGCACAGAATTTTAAGGATTGAAAGTTTGACTCATACCATCAGGAAACTCACCAGCAATGAATGAATTTTTTTACAATGAATTTTTAGTGGAATATAATGAATTTGCTTTTTTACTCTGGGCATTTTATTAACATGCCTACAGTGGTGTTTATCATTTCATGGGATATGGATTATAAATTAGAGATGAACTACAGGGAGACATTCCTCTCCTAACTTGATCCTCAGGAAGAGGCTCTACCATACTGATAATACCTGCTTTCTGATCCTGTGTTGAGAAGTGAAGCTGCAGGGTCCACAGAGTAGATTGGAAATGAGCCATTTAGATCTCCCTTCAAAAGAGAACTTGCTACCCACTTGTGATGAGTGTGAGTAGATGATTGCCTCTAGCTGTTAACTTATCAAAGATCCACCTCAGATTTCAAAACAAAGCCCTTTCTGTATCAGCCTGGCCTTCAACCAATTCTTATGGAAAGTGGTGGGAAACAGCATAGCCATTTTCTTCTCAGGACTCCTCTAATGGGTAATATTCAATCTTTTGCACCGCATTGGGCTAGCAAAGATTTTTAGGGTCAGCAACAAGGTTTGGCAACTCCCCCTATTCATTGTTGCTTCCTCCCCTTTTCTTCCACTTGTATTTCTTAACCAATAACTCGTTCACACACTTAACTTCACCTTAGCAACTGATTCTCAGAGAACCCAGCCTGTCTCAACTACCTAATCTCTGTACATTCTCTGTGATAATTAAGGAAATGTCTTTCAAGGAATTATACTGATATCATATTATTTTGCAACTACATTAATAGGAAGCCATGATATGAGAATAGCATTATTAACATGCAGTTATCTAGTGAAAGGGGCTAAGCCTAAATTTTAGCATGGACATGGTTATCTATATGATAGAAAGAGATGATAACATAAAATATTTTAGTCAATCGCATTATGTACTACCATATTGTCAAAAGAGAATAAAAATAGGTGAAAAGGAAAATTTATAACAGAACAAAAAAAGTAATAGTTTTCAACTTGCTGGGTAAAAGAACCATAAACTTATACCTTTTATTAACAGCTATCTCCTAGTACAGAAGAGAAAACAAAATAGCCATGATTAACACCAACAAACTGAGATTAGGCATAAATTTAGAGCACAACAAGAACAGAAGAAATACAGCTGAATCTTTAGCTCAATCTCATGAATCATTTTAAACAGAAATTTATAATTTTCAAATAATTGAAATACAAATTATTACAAAAATATTTTCTAATATAATATTTTCCAAAATATTTTCTAATTGATTATTAGACAATGCAAAATAGATTTAAAATATGTTAGGACCAAGTACTGATTCTTCATTTAAAATATAATCCATTTTATCCTCCCATAGTTATGATGAGAGTATAATTTATTACACTCAGAAAGAACACTAGTTCATAGAAAATATGCCTTTTATAATTTTGCTGATCATTTTATTAACATTCTCCCAGTGGTATTTATCATTTCATAGACTATCAACAGTTAAAAAGGTTCAAGTATTAAAATTTTATTTTATCTGCAGACTGATTCTAGAAATAAACTATTCACAATGCAGTATCTCTATTATATCTTCCCTTGAGCAACTATCAACTTCCTCGTGTAACTATCCTTTATGGTTTTACACTTCTTGAGAATGGGATTGGCATTAGATTATTCCAATAAAATATTTTATTTGAGAAATTAGAGTAGTATAATTGAGATTATCAGAGAAGTGAATTAAACTAGGCTTGGAACACAAGGTCAGTCAAATTATTTTTGTGATAGTCAAGAATTTTGTCCCTTATTGCATTAAAAAATGAACACAAGCAGTGTGAGGCAAAGTTTTAGTAGGCAATATAAAAAAACAAAACAAACAAACAAAAAACTCCTTTCCAAACTCTTACCATTCACAACAGCATGGATTGACTTGAAGCTCTTCATGCTAAGCAAAACAAAGCCAATAGGAGAAAGATAAATATCCCACGATCTCACTCATTTGTGGAATATAATGGACAACATAAATTGATGAACAAAAATAGATCCAGAGACAGAGAAGCATGGAACAGACCACCAAACTTCAGATGGAAGGCAGGGAAAGGGGATGGTAAGAGATCAACCAAAGGACTTGTATGCATGCATATAAGCATAACCAATGGACACAGACATTAGGATGGTGAGGGCATGAGCTGGAGAGTGTGGGTGGCCGGGGAGAGGTCAATGGGGGAAAAAGGAAACATATGTAATACTAAATGTAGTGCAGTAAACAATAAAGAATTTTTTTAAAAAAAGTAAATTCTAAGAGCACTAAAAAAATAATTTTAATGGATTAGCAGATTAAAAAAAAAAAAAGAACTCCTTACCTTTACTCAAAATATTTTCAACTTTATAGAACTTGACAATTTCTACACTGGATATATAAATCTGAAATGCTAGCTTTCCTATAAATGAACTATTTTGTCCATCAGCTGTCTATTAGTTCATTAAAGTTTGCATTTGTGACAAAATATTAAAGATGTTGGGGTCCTTTAATCAGATCAGAAAAATATAAAACAAAACAATCATTTACTTAATAAATAAACTCTAGTAGAGAAAGGTGATTTAAGGAAGCCACATACACGAATATTAATGTATAGTAGTTTGGTGGACTCAGTAATTAAATCCTAGAAAAGAAAGTGGTTGAATTCCTTTTTTTAGAAATATTTAAGGCTAGAGTGGACATTTTTCTTTGGGTGTCTTTTCACTCTAAAATTCTTCAATTGGCATGTCTGTGATATTTATGTCTTGAGGACCACTTCAGCACTTTCCATCTCCTGAGTTTAACAGAAATGCCCCATGCATACCACTTTTTAAAAATTAAATAATAGACTATTTTTCAGAGCAGTTTTAGGTTTATAAAAGAAATGAGCAGAAAGTAGAGTTCCATGTATCCTCCTCCTCTCCCACTGCTGCACATGGTTTTTCTATATTATTAACAACTGGCTTTAGTAGTACACTAGGTACAATTTTAAACTAATATTGAATTATTATTATTAATTAAAGTCCATCGTTTATATTATGGTTCAGCTCTATGGGTGTTGAGAAGTGCATAATATCATGCATTCAGCATACACATTGTAATTCATTATCTAAAAAACCCTGTGCTCCATCTCTGCATCCCTCCTTGGCACCCATTGATCCTTTCACTGTCTCTATAGGTTTCCCTTTTCCAGAACGTCATATGGCTGGAATCACACCATTCTATCATTTTCAGACTGGTGCTGGGTCCTTCATCTCTGTTTTGCACATCAATGTGTCTCTCAAAATACAGACTTTAAGAAGCATGTGCTTTATCACATGTGATACTTACATTTAAGATCCCATCTAAATATTTCAGGATACTAATGATATAAATAACATCAAGTTCTAGCTAGATGACCAAATATTTTGTATTACAACTTACATCAATATATGCTTCGATATGTTAGTGTGCATTTTACTTCATATATTTAAGGTGCTAAGGTCTGCTTTTATCTTTTTTAGTACATAACATCTGTGGGAAAACATGTTTTATTTAATTTATAGACAAGCTGAAGCAAAATATTGCTAATATGTCAACTACTTTGTTCATCGTTTTCTTTCTCAACTTTGCTGATGGTAGAATACATCATCAAAGTATTGTCAAGGTTGATGGGTTTAAAAGATGTTGATCTGTTGTTGTTCTTGCAGTGTTTTAACATACTGTTTTGCCCCTCAATTTTTGAATATGATAGGTATGTGAGATCATGACTAAAATGACTACATAAGTAAATCACTGATTTTATGTTGTGTTCTGTTCATAAGACCAGAAAAAGAAATTTAAATGATCTGTTTCATTCTATTAAATGTAGACACATGAGAGTAATGATATTTTTATTTAATATTTAAAAAATAAAATGTAGTCTACAATATTGAGAATGGTTGTGAGTGCTAATTTACATTTTTATAGATTAAATGGAATAGCTTCAGGATGGAAGAACAATTTTTTCCCCTTCAAGTTTACACCTGAAAGCATTTTCATAAATTTTGGAGATTTTAAACAAAAAATTAAAACTCTTTAAAGTAAAACATAACATATATCTGGTCAAGTTTCCTCACCCATATTGTTATAAAACTAGAGGACACATTATATTTGTGTCTATGATAGATAGAGTGTGTGTGCTTTATAGACAGACAGATAAGAGCTCACCAGTAATTTCTATCTTATAGAAGAATAAAAACTAGTCAATTTCTATAGTCACTAGTTATATTTTCAATACTGTTAGAAGTGTTTACATATATTCTCTTATTTTTAACCTTCACATGAACTCTATAGAGAAGGCCCTAGCATTATACCTGTGAAATAGATTAGGAAAGTAACAACAGGTTTAGCTTTTGCAGAGACATTTTGCGATAGAAGCAGCATTCATACTAAGGCAGTATCAGGCCAGAGGCCACACACTCAGTCTCTATAATGTTGCCTACCTGCTCTATTGACTGATTTTCTTCATTAAATAAATCAATATATTATAGAAAAATCTATTTAAAACCAAAACGAATCTTTCAAAAGAGTGTTATATAAGTTATTCCATTTCAAAGCAGATGGGGTAAATTGATAACAATGTATTAATATAAGCTTTTAGAATGCAGGTCTTATTGTTTATGCCACATATTTTTATAGGATCTTTTCTTTAGAAAATCAATAAAATTCCCATTTTACTATTATAAATTCTTTCCTTATTTAAAAGGGCATGAGTTAGTCATATAAATTAGTAAAATTTATATGAAAACCTTCCTCCTGTCAGAGTCTGGGGCGCACCACGGGACCCAGAGTCAAGTCCCCACTCACTACATGTGCCTCAAAATCACATGAGATCAAGACCCCACTCCTCTCCCCCTCCCCCGCATTAGGGTAGAACCAGACCCTCCCAGTCTCACTCTTGTCAAGCTACCAAGGGTACGGTGTGTCCTCAGGTCCCCTGACCCAGCACCAGGATGGGGAGCATGGCCTGAGGTCCCCCACCAAAGCCCCACCAGGCAGAGGAGCACAGCCTCAAGTCCCCCAGCCCAGCACCAGGAGGGAGGCAGAGCCTCAGGTCCCCCATCAATCCTCACTGGCACAGGGGCACAGGCTCAGGCCCCCTGTGAAGCCCAGGTGGGTGCGGGGCACAGCCTGAAGTCCCCTGTCAAGCCCAGCCAGGCAGGAGGGGCACAGTCTCAGGACCCCTGGCCTGGTGCTGGGGCAGAGGGTATGGTCTGAGGTCCCTCAGCCTGGTGCCAGGGTGGGGGTATGGCTTGAGGTCCCTTGTCAAGCTCTGCCAGGTGGGGGCGCAGCCTGATGTCCCCTGTCAAGCACTGGCAGGTGGAGAAACAGTCTTTGGTCCCCTAACCCAGCAACAGGATGGGAAGCGCACCTTGAGGCCCCCTGTCAAGCCCTGCCAGGTTGGGAGTGTGGCCTATAGTCCCCTCTCAAGCCACACAAGGTGGGAAGCACTGCCTAAGGTCCCCCAGCCTGGAGCTGGGGTGGGGGGAGCAGCCTGAGGTACCCTAGCCCAGCACCAGGGTGGGAAGCACACCTTGAGTTTCCCTGTCAAGCCCTGCTGGGTGGGGGGCTTGGCCTGTGGTCCCCTATCAAGCCCCTCTGGATTCGGGGAAGGTGTAGGCCTCCCGCCCCGCACACTGCAGCCATGCCCCCCGCCTGCCTCCAGTCCTGCTGCCATGACCACTGCATGCTCTCCGTGAGCAGGTATGCATAGGGAAGGCTGGGCCAGGATAATTGGGAGGGGTGATGGGGGGCCAGCATCCTGGGTGAGCTGGGCCTCACAGCCTCTCTACTTCAGCTCCCAGCACCCCGGACCTAAGGAGTAGTGCTTTCACATGGGCCTGGCAGGCACTGGATATGGCGATGCCTTAAAAACAGAAGAAGCCCCCTTTAACTCTGGCTGGAAGTGCATTGGAAACTTATGGTTGGGGGAAGCAGCGCAACATCAGGGCTGAAATAAGACCTTGGGTAGCCTCTGGAGGGGGCAAACTAACTGTAAAAGCCATCTTTGAAACAAAGACATTTGAACGTACAGTGGATATTAGGTGATATTAAGGAATTACCTTAACTTTTCAAGGTGTGACAATGGCTGAATATTTACTTCTTTTTTAAAGATACTCATTAGAGCATATTTAAGTGGGAAACAACTTTCTTTGAAAGTATGGTGTTGTCCTGGCCCAGCCCTCGCCACACCACAAAGGCCTCAAGGACCGAGCCTCTCCCGCTCGCTAGGCTCTCAAAAACACCCTGTGCAGAGGCGTGGTCCCTGCTTCGTTCCCCACCCCCGCCAGCGTGAAGCTAAGAGTTCCCAGCTGGCGCTGGCCTGAAGCGCTTCGTTCCCCGCCTGTGCCGGTGTGAAGCGAAGTGTTCCCCACAGGTGTGAGCACTTGAGGGCCAGCATGGTGAAGGGAAGTGTTTACTCGCCCCAGTAACTGTGGCCACGCCCCAGTCATGCCCCTGCTCCTGATTGGCTGGTAGCATAGCCAATCAGGAGCCAAAGTACGGTCACATTTGCATGTTACTCTTTTATTAGATAGGATAATTATGGAATCACAGATATGAGTTATTGTGCATATTGTGCCAAATGTTTAGAGGAATACACAGATCCATAGTCCAGTCTGTGCCTCCAATGAGTTTGTCATTTATTTAGTGAGACAGCGTGCATATAAACAAAACTAAAAGTGACAACCAAAGGCCATGCAATAGCCTTTACAGATAGCTAGAGTCTGCAGTTTATTTTCGGCAAATTTTCAGATATTAAATATTTTAGGATTTGTGAGCTTTATGTGATCTCTTTTTTTATCTTCAAGTTTTTATTTCATATCTCTTTAAAACTATAAAAACGACCCAGCTAGCATGGCTCAGTTGTTGAGCATTGACATATGAACCAGGAGGTCATGGTTCAAGTGCCATTCAGGACACATGCCCAGGTTGTAGCCTGGATCCCCAGTGTGGGGCATGTAGAAGGCAGCTGATCAATTATTCTTTCTCATCATTGATGCCTCTTTTTTCTCTCCCTTTCCCTTTCTCTCTGAAATCAATAAAATATATTTAAAAAATATATATATATATATATGTATATAAATGTTCAACTGACTAACAATATTTTTTCTCACTTATATGTAACACATGCCCTGTATCTTAATAATATCTTCTCTATCTGGAATTAGGCTGCAGTCAATCTGAATTCTATAATATTTTCTTTTAAGATAAAAAGTCAGTGAATAAAGTTTCTGAATGTATACAAATACACACACACACACACACACACACACACACACCCTGTTTACAAAACCCAAAACTTCAGTACCAAAAGCCTTTTCTCTGTCTTATAGGAAACCCTCCATTACTCTTGCTTATAAATTTTCTACTCACTAGGACTCCTCCTTTATGATTTTGTTCTGATTTCCCAATATACCCTACATTAGAAGCAATAAACTGAAATTTGGAAAATCTCTAATAAATAGGCCTTCTTACAATGGCCAAAAAAAAAGGAGACTAAAAATAGAAAACAAATTTAATCTCACAAATGTACATAACACTACACTATAAATTACAATAAAATAGTGACTGCTCATATTAGTAAAGCTCTCTAAAGCAAAATTACTCTAGATTTAGTTGCCCTCTTATAGTTTTGAAAACTTCTTGGAAATCCAAGATAGAAATCATTACTATATCCTTTTTGCGGCTCTAAGAATTCATACAATCAGTGCAGCACATATGTCAAATTGCACTTTATTTATTTGGATAAGCATCTCTCCTGCCAGACTATGAGGTCTTTTATGAAATTATTTATTTTCTTTTCCTTGAGATTTCTAGCATAGTCTCAGCACAAAATAGGCACTTAATGCTATTGAATTTAATTAACTGGCATGAAAGAGCAACAATGTCTGGATACTTATAACCAGGATAAATGTTGTGCCCATGAAGAACAGAAAACTGATTATGTTACACTTATGGACCAAGAGAAAGGTCATTACTCAAAATAATCATGCTCTACTGATAAATAAAATTGAAACTACATATTGGATTTAATAATTTTGGTTTAGAAACTTTTTAAAATATATTTTATTGATTTTTACAGCAAGGAAGGGAGAGGGATAGAGAGTTAGAAACATCAATGAGAGAGAAACATCGATCAGCTACTTTCCGCACACCCCTAACTAGGGATGTCCCTGCAACCAAGGTACATGCTCTTAACTGGAATCAGTCCACAGGCCAATACTCTATCCTCTGAGCCAAACCAGTTAGGGCAGGGTTAGAAACTTTTTACAATTTAAATACAAATCCCCCAAAGAATGGAGTGAAATGTTAAGCTATTATTAGGAATTTAGTCCTGAGAGTCAACCATAGAACAGGGAGCAGATTAAAGACCAAAGATTTAAAAGAAAGAGAGGGAGAGGAAGAGAGAGAGACTGAGAAAGTTCTAGGATTCTTTTTTTTAAGTTATGTTACTTTTATGTGCCAACTTGGTTAGGCCAAAGTAGCTAGATATTTGGTCAAAAACCAGTCTCAGTATCTCTATGCAGGCATTTTAAGAATGAGATTAACATTTAAATCAGTGGATTTTGAGTAAAGCCTAATGTGGATGATCTTCATCCAATCAGTTAAAGATCTTAAGAGAAAAAGGACTGAGGTCTCCCTAATCAGCAGGAATTCTGCCTCCATACTGCCTTTGTTCTGGAGCTTGAACATCAAATCTATCCTGGGTCTCTAGTCTGCAAGCCAACTATGCAAATTTGAACTTTCCAGCCTCCACAATTGTATGTCTAATTCCTTACAAAACCTCTCTTGCTCTTCATTTTTTTTATTTTTTACTTTTTGTTAATCCTCACCAAAGGATATTTTTTCATTGATTTCCAGAGAAGTGGAAGGGAAAGGTAGAAACAAAGGTAGAGAAACTCTATGTGAGAAAGACACATCTATTGGTTGCTTCCCGCATGCACCTTAATCAGGGCCTGGGACTAAGCCTGCAACTGAAGTGCATACCCATGACGGAATCAAACCCAGGACCTTTCAGTCCACAAGCTAACATTCCATCCACTGAGCAAGGCTAGATCGGTCTCTCTCTCTCTCTCTCTCTCTCTCTCTCTCTCCACACACACACACACACACACATACATACACACACACACACTGTTGCTCTGTTTTTCTGGAAAATACTAATACATAATAAAAGGGGGGGGGGGAATGCCAGGAAGAAGTAGGTTACTGGATACTCAAAAGATTTTTTTTAATTTACTATTAATGCTGGTCATTCACAAGCCTGATTTCCAATATAAGGCTTATGGAAGCAAATGTAAATGTGGAACTTCAAAACAAAGCAACTGTCAAGTGTCATAATAAAATTTCTCAAATAACACATTTTACCTGGTTTTACAGTTTCTCGTCTCAGCAATGACCTGCATATGTTATCTAATTTTTCTCACAAGTGAAATCTTTCATGTTTATTATGTGGTCAATTTCTAACACCTAAGGGAGAATTGCACATTTTATAGTCTGTATCTTCAAACACGATTAGCTGGCATCCTGTTGTTATTATCATCTACATTTAGTGGCTTCTTCTCAATACCTTACAAATCTCTTAAGGTTTCAAAGTAGTTTATTTTTCTAGTAACTGTTTTTGTAAAAACTAGTTTCTAAGTACTTTTTTCTAACCCATGATTGTTTAAAATGAAATGCTTTCCCAGAATCAGTATTTTCAGAACCAATATTTTCAAAAAGTAGGAATCTAATTAACAAAATAAACCGATGAAAAAAATTGAAATAGAAGCAAGGATACATTGGACAGATGGAAACTATCAGAGGGGAGGGGAGAGGGGTACTCGATGAAAGAAAGTAAAGAGATTAGCTAAAGAACATCCTATTTAATAAAAGCCCAGGGACTGAAACAGTGAAACAGAGACCAGAACACCACGACCCCCCACCCAGGAGCGGTTAGGGGTGCCCCTAAGCAACATGATAGGGTATACGTTTGTAGGGAAAATTTGAAGAAATAGGAGGGAAGGTCTTAAGGGTCTGCGGGATTGGGGTGGTCAGCCGGAGTAGGTTTGGAGTGTGCTGAGGGAGGAAGAGGACGATCGGATTGGAAAACGGCTCAGCACAGCACCTTTCTTACTGCAAACCAGGACAGCGCCAGACATGGACTGCATGGGCGGTTGTTTCATGAGACCCACATGCTCATGGCAGTGGCAGTACTCTCGAAACGTCATTGATTCTAAATAGTAAACAGCTACCAACAACAAAGAACAGAAAAATCTTCTTCAACTAGCGACCCTGGATGTTGCAACGAGACTGAAAGAAACACCATTTAAGGAGGAGCTAGAAAAATTAGAAGTATGTACTAAGAGGACTGGGGGATTGTGGAGGACACCTGTGCACCTGCCCCTAGAACATGAGCTGTGATTAGGCATGTACATAGTCAGCCCTGCAGTCCTCAGCCTCACAGTATGTGGACGTGACTTCTGGTGGGAAATTGTTTCGATTGAGGTTTACTGTTCCCTTGCAACAAGGACGATCATAATTAAAGGTTTCATTTGTTGTTTTGGTTTGAAGTAGAGGAAAATGGAATAGTGGCGAGTAAGAAACTTTGGAGATAGTGAAGGGCAGTTTGTCCAGACTGTTGAGAGCTCAGAATTAGAATTTAACTTGGATAGAAGTCCTGCTGATAGCACCTGATGCCTGAAAGCTGAGCATTCTACGTTTAGGTTTTCCAGATTGAGTTTTTGGACAAAACAAAACAAACAAACAAACAAACAAACAAAAACATTCCTGGTTGGAAAGTGTGTGTATAGAAACCCATAAGTATTAAGTATTTGCTGTGTTTACGATATTAGTTCTTAATAAGGAACATGGAATAATGTTAGATGTGTCATGTTCTCAAGAAGCTTGAATTTTAAAATAAAAAATAAAGAAGAAATATAAATATTAAAAATTTTTAAAAGAAGCTTGAGTTTTATTCAGAAAGTCTTCAAGGACTTATCTTATATAATAAAAGTCTAGCGACTGAAAAACTGGAATGACCAGAATGACCAGAGACTAGAACACCACAACCCCTCGCTCAGGCTGGCCCTGACCCCTGGGAGCAGTTAGGGGCAATCAGGCAGGCAGGTGAATGGTTAGGGGTGATCAGACAGGCAGGCAAGCAGTTAGGAGCCAACAGATTGCAAGAGGGATGTCCAACTGTCACTTTAGGGCTTTAACCCCAGGATTGGGGCATAAACCAACAGTCAGACATCCCCTGAAAGGTCTGGGATTATGAGAGGGTGCAGGCTGGGATGAGGGATCCCCCACCATGCACACATGTCATGTACCAGACCTCTATATATTTAAAGCCTAAGCAACTGGACAACTGGACAACCAGACAGTAGCTATGATTTATACTGACCACCAGGGAGTAGATGCTCAATGTAGGAGCTGCCCCCTGGTTGTCAGTGCGCTCCCACGGTGGGAACACCTCTCAGCTGACAGATGGGCGCTAGATGCCAGACTGATGGCTGATAAGCACAGCTGCAGCAGTGCAAGCTTCTCCTATGGACACTCCCCCTACATGCCTGAGCAGGGGCAGCAGGCATAGGGGGGCAGAATGAATGGGAGCAGTGCAGCGCTCAGCCCGAGCTCAGCCTCCTTCCTGGCCACCTGCCGCTTTGCACACTACTTCATGCTATACAGGATCAATGTGGAAAGCAGGCTGTCGCCTGACAAGCTGGCAGGTAAGGCCAGGCTGTCGTGGCTCAGAGGTCCACTGATCCCCATAGGCCAGGCCAAGATTCTGTGGTATATGCATAATACATAAACATAGACAACAGTGTGGTGATGGCCAGAGGGAAAGAGGTTGAGTGAAAGCAAGCAATGGGAGGGTAGAGGTCAATGAGGATATCTCACTATATTTTAATGAGAGCATTATGCTAGCTTCACCTGCAAAAGAAAATGAATTTATTAAATGAAGAAAATTAGTTAATTAATTAATCTACTTAAACATTAGTTTAATCAGAGGGCTGTAGCACTTTTTCTAGAAGACCTGTACTCTATGATAATAAAAGCCTCGGTGGCCCTCCTGCCCTCAGGTGACACCCTCACATCGTCACAAGATGGCCACCACAAGATGGGCGCCACAAGATGGCTGGCAAGGAAGGGCAATTGGGGGTTACCAGGCCAGCAGGGGAGGGCAGTTGGGGGTGATCAAACTGGCAGTGGAGGGCAGTTGGGGATGATCTGGCCAGCAGGGGAGGGTGTTTAGGGGCGATTGGGCTGGCAGGGGAGCAGTTAGGGGATGATCAAACTGGCAGGCAGAAGCAGTTAGGGGCAATCTGGCAGGCAGGCAGGCGAGCAGTTAGGAGTCAGCAGTCCGGATTGTGAGCAGGATGTCTGACTGCAGTTGGATATCCCTGGAGGGATCTCAGATTGGAGAGGGTGCAGGCTGAGCTGAAGGATACCCCCCATGCAACAATTTCATGTGCACTGGTATTCTAGTATTATATAATTCTCTGTAGCCTTATTAGAACTAAGATGGTTTTATTACTGAAATAAATTGTAAATTATTCATCTATTTTCATCATTCACAGTTTTAAAAGCAAAATGTCCCTCAGCATTACTCAGTTCATTATCCAAGTTCTCACTCTGTGGCAATGAAATCACCCAAAACTGTCTGACAATTCATGTCATTTTAGAATCATCCAAGAATTTACCAAACTAGTCACGATTTTAATCTATCCACCTAATAACACTATAAATTTCTAGAACATGATATAGCATGTATGTTATGGATATGTATGTATAGAGACACATACAGATAAGTTTATTAACTTATTACACATTTAGCAGATTAAAATGGAAGTAACTATTAATCATTTTGGAGGGGGGCATTTTTAACCCAAAACTCATTGCCTCATTATAAAGTTATGGATGCTGAACAGTTTTTTGTTTTTTTTTAGTTTAATAAGTTGTTTTATATACTTAGAATAACAATTTAATTGCACACCCACCATTGGACTACCCAAAATTTTGTCGAACACCAGTGTAGTTTTCTTGAATTAATTCACCATACCACATTACTTTATATAGTGAGCACTTAATAATTTATTTATTTATATTTTATTTTTTCCATCACCACTTATCCCCTATATAAGTTTAAATTCCTCAGAAAACTATTTTTAAAATACATGCAAATTAGTCTTTGCTTTTCATAATTGAGGTCACTTATCCATTTTTATAGTCTTCATAATTGGATTTCAATAATTTTATGTCAAATGATCTCCAAAGTATGGACTTTCTGTACTAAATCTTGATCTGTAGTATTCTGTCTTGATTGGCATATTAGTCAGGACTGAGTTTTTAGAAACAGAACACACTCTATGTATTTTTTTAAAACAAAGGCATTTAATAGAGTATTGGGTACTTACAAAATTATTGGAAGAGCCGGAGCACAGAATTTTAGGCTAGATGTAGTTTTTCAGCAGCAATTTGTGTCATAATCAGGGAGATGGGAAATCAAGTAATCATACTGGAACTTTGGCTAGATCAGTGGTCGGCAAACTCATTAGACAACAGAGCCAAATAGCAACAGTACAACGATGGAAATTTCTTTTGAGAGACAAATTTTTTTAACTTAAACTTCTTCTAATGCCACTTCTTCAAAATAGACTTGCCCAGGCCGTGGTATTTTGTGGTGGAGCTACACTCAAGGGGCCAAAGAGCCACATGTGGCTTGTGAACCACAGTTTGCCGACCACTGGACTAGGTCATGTTGCAATAAAAAACAAACAAAAACTTAGGATTCCAAAATAGTGGCTGAGGATGTAGAAGGGACACTAACATGCTCCCAGTATCAAATTGGAATTAGAACTAAAATACAGAAAAACATCCTGTATAATCAACTGAAGACTATCTGAAGAGAACCCTGGTGAGCAAGGACAAGAAGTGATAGGAAGTCAGACGCACGAAAGAGCTGGCACAGACAGCAGCTGAAGTTCCGGAGGAATACCTCAGCTGAGGAAGGGTTCCTACTAAAACTCTGGAGTCTAAACCATAGTCTGGGCCCTCAAGTCCAAAACACCTCAAAATCTCATTGGGTTAAAAATTAAACCTTATTTCTTGTTCATAAAATGTCCTGTGTGTGCCATAAAGATTCTCTTTGTGGTGGTCTTCTGTGAGCTGTGTCATATTTGCATTTCTATGTAAATATGGGCTTGTGTGACTACCATAGAAGGGAGAAAACAGATAGAAAATATTTCAAATATTCTTACATATTTTCTCCAATAAGTTACATGTGCCATTTTTGCTTGATTTTCATAAGCGAAAGCAAGTCAGCAGGGAAGTTTATCCCGACCTCCTGTATGGATAGTAATCTCTAATATTATTGAGCAGTACTAATAACTACCATAGTCCTTTTAATGTCTCCAAGTCCTAATTGTGGCAATTAGCTCAAAGTCAAAGAATTCTTGGTTTTTATGATAGGCTCTATACTAGATCCAAATGTGGTTGCTCCTGATTCATCTACCTATAATTAAAAAGACAGATTATACACCCTAATATCCATTTTTTATGAGTGACAAGGATTATTGCAATGAATACTTCATTTTTTTTTTTAGTATGTGAATGGGAGTCACATAGAAGACACCAATCTGTAGAAATTCAGAATTCCCAAGGGCTTTCTATTTTGTGGGGAGGGGAATATTCCTTCATTTTGCCCTTTCACTGCTCAGGAATGGTACTTCCTCTAATTGACCATGGTCCCTGACAAGAAATCTTTCTTTACCATTTTCCTCCTTGTTACATGAGAATGGGGAATTGGGGAACTATAACTTTCTTTGTGGCTGAGCAATTTCTCAGACCAATTCCTGCTTATACAAGCTTGCAAGCCAAATGTTCACATTAAGTCTTCAGTCAGAGATTACTTCTAATTTAATCTTTGCTTCATTTGCTGGAAAACCTCTTGAAAATTTTGTAAACTCTTTATTTGATTCCAATCAATAACACATGTTAATAGCTCAATGCAATGTTCCCCTCAGGACATTGTTTCTAAATTTGCAGTATTTAGTTTTTCTTTCACCACTTTCTCTCTTTTTTGACCTACTGGTGATTCTGTGTACTTTATTATGGTAGCTTTGTGATTGATATGTACCCTAATCTCTTTTCTTTGAGATCTTGTAACTAATTAAAAGGTTGGCTCAGCCTGGCTGGCATGGCTCAGTGGTCAAGCATTCACCTATGAACCCGAAGGTCATTGTTAGATTTCTGGTCAGAGCACAGGCTTGAGTTGTGGGCCCCCTAATGGAGGGCATGCAAGAGGCAGCCAATCAATGGTTCTCATCATTTATGTTTCTATCTCCCTCTCCCTCTCCTTTCTTCTTTAAAATCAATAAAAATATATATATTAAAAATTAAAAATGGTTGACTCAGCCACACTCTTAGCTGGATCTTAAATTTGTGATACATTCAGAGATTATAGTAACGGATATGATGCGCATCTTCTTAATTTAATTCCTACCATTCAAGGCCTTCTTTAAGTTTTACATGTATAGTGAGGAGTAATGAAATAGCTGCTTTTACCAACTTCAGAAATCTCCAAGTTTTTAATTTGCTTCTCTTTCTCTTTATTCTTGTTTATTAAATGGCCTAATTCTTTTCTGAACTCACTTATTTCATGTAATGCCTCCCAACCATAATCAGTACTATTCATGTTCACTTTGCTTGCTATCTTCTTCCTCTAGACATACAAGGCCATTAAGTACATGATCATCCTTCCATGTTCCTTCAAAAGTCCATTTTTAAGTTATTTTTCTATGTATGTATATAAACCTAACCAATGAATACAGACACCAAGGGATTGAGGGCATGTGTGGGGGTGGGGGCTATAGGGGGATAAGGACACATATGTAATACCTTAATCAATAAAAAATGAATAAAAATAAATTCAATATCTGTAGCAGGAAGATGGCATCTATTTCAATTCTGCCTACAAAATTTATATGAACAACATTTTTTGGTAGATTCTCATGTGTATTTAGATCAGGGCACATGTTTTCATTGATTTTTGAGAGAGAGGAAAAAAGAGAGAGAGAGAGAAATATCATTGTGAAAGAGTAACATCAATCAGCTGCCTTCTGCACTCCCTCTACAGGGAATCAGACATGCAACTAGGGCACGTCCCAAAGCATAGGAAACCACACTAGAATCTTGGACTGGAATCTGACTGCCAATTTACCATATAAGTATATCATGTTTGATGATATCTGTCTTCTTTCTTCAAAGATCCACAGATCTGTCTAGTCTTATCTTAGTATGATATGAAATAGTATGTGCCAAATAAGTCTAACTGCTCTTGTGTAGTAACTTTTCAAATATTAGGTCCTCTCAAGCCTCTCTTTGCTTATAGCTAAATATACTCAATTACTTTCATTGCTTCTCATACTATATTTCCTCAACATTTTGTTTATTCAAATCTGAATCCTTATAGCTTATCAATAATATTCATCATAAAAGGCAGAACCAAAATCTAAATATAATCTTCTGGGGAAAAAATGTAAGGAGAAAGTATACCGTATGTTATACTCACTATACAAATTCTCTCAGTTCCACTATTATTATAAAAATAGAATTAGTTCTCAATTAAATACCCTTTTTTATTCTATTTTATCTATTACTACCTGATAGTTTCAAAATAGGTTTCATCATTGTTTGTTTTAGCTATATCTAACAATAATTGGCATAAAAATTGCAAATATTGCTAACTATACTTATATTTGAATAATGCTTTAAATGTTAGTGACTAATAAACAGTATCTGATAGAAAGGTTGATAAAATAACATTTCAAGTGACTGCTATTAACTAATTAAGAGAAATACATTTGGAATAATTGAAAAATATTTAAGCAAAATGATCTATTTTGTTTTCATTCTACAGAAATAAAACTGTTGTATCAGGTTATATAATTATGATAAAAGGTAATTTTTAGATCATAAATTTAAGAATATTTCCAAAAAACACAATTTTTCCCAGTCATTAATCTTTTCTTTTTCATCTGCTGTCAACACATTGAACATTCCCTCTTTGAAAGCATTTTTGAATGTTTATGAAATAATCACTCAATTGACTTTTTTCATATCTCATTGGCCACTTATTTCCAACCTCCTAATTATCTTCTTTCTTATCCAACTTACAAATTTTGTCCAAAAATTAGTCCGGGTCCCTTGTTTCTTATAAAGTTACCTTTCCCTTGTATCTTATTAAGTCCTAGAGCTGTATGTTCTAACTTCCCAATCATGACTTCTTTTTAAAACTGTATCCTAAAACAAACTTTCTACTTGACATCTTCATTAGGAAATTAAATATTTCAAACTAAATGTATCCAAAAGAAACTCTAATTCCCAATCACTTTTAACTTGTTCCTCACCTACTCTTTCTTATTAGTGTACCCCAACATTTTCCCAGTATCTTAGAGTTAAGTTTATTTACTTTTGTTACACCCAAATAAGTCGTGTTGGGCTTTATCTCTAGAACATAACATGACTATTTACAATTTTCTCAGTCTTATCTCTACTTTCTCTGTAGCTACCATCTCAGTTACAGGCAGCAGAATCTCTTGCTTAGATTATTGATTAGCCACCTAACTCTTTTTCAAAGTGTGTGTGCGCGTGCGCCTTCTTACAATATACCACTTACACAATAGCCAAAAATATATTTTATAAATTAAAAATCAAATAATGATGATTTTTTAAATAAACTTTTAAAATTTTCATTGATTTTTGAGAGAGAGAGAGAGAGAGAGAGAGAGAGAGAGAGAGAGAGAGAGAGAGAAAGAGAGAGAGATATGAAAGAGAAACATCAATCAGCTGCCTTCTGCACTCCCCCTACAGGGGATCAAACAAGCAACTGGGGCATGTGCCCTGATCAGGAATTGAACCAGTAACCTTCTGGTGCATTGGAAGACACTCAACCAACTAAGCTACACTGGCCAGGGCAGCAATGTTAACTTTTGCCTTAAAGTCTTTCCAGTAAGTTCTCATTTCAGTTAGGATAACAGCCAGTCTCTTTGCATGACCTAGTGTGTCCCAGAGGAATTAATGTTCTAGTAATAATCTATATATATTAAAGCCAAGCAATCATCAGACTGATTGCTATGACTTACACTGCGGCTGACCAACTATTCCAATTGGGGTCGGCGCCCTCCCCCCTGGCCGGTTCTGCCAGGCCAGATCAGGGGCAGAGCCAGCCGGCCAACTGTCCACAGCCCTCCCCACAGCCTGCCCAGCCCCTGGCTGGCCCCCATCAGGGCGGGCTGACTGGACCCCACACATTAATGCACCTGGTCTCTAGTATATTAATAATATACAAAGAAATAATATACAAAAAAATTTCAGTGCTTTAAATATATTATTTTTCTCTTTAATGCTACTTTCTGTTATGGGTCAATGAAGGACTATGTTTAGTACTGTCCCTCAGACCTTAAACTATCAGAGTAACCCAAATCTTAAATGTTGCCAGTTACCACATCAGATTGAAAAAAAAATGAGGTTTGATTAGTCTTTTGGGGATAATTAAATGCTGGACAGAGAATATAAGGATGCCTCTCCAGTTTATAATTTGTTATCCATAACTATTGAAATGATGGCACTGAATTGCAATGAAACTAGGAAATCCTACTTTATGTCTGGAATGTGACAGAATAGGAAACCAAAATATTTTATAAACATCATTTATTACTGCCAAAATATAGATGATCTAGCTCCTGAGGCCTTAGGTATTAAGTGTTTAATTTATTATTATTATTATTATTATTATTATTATTAGGTTGTGCATAAACTGCTTTCTATTATTACAAAACACTATGCTTGTTCTCATTTAGGGAACATTTCAGTTGTTGGACCCTTTGTATAGAATTATCCTTTCTCAAATCTATGCACAGGTGTCTCTTTCTTATTGCTAAAAATTCAGTTCAATATAAAATAACTTTCCTAACTAGTATATGAAATAAGCAGGAATCAGGATGCAAAATTAAACACAAATTTATTTTTCTCCCTTGCTGTTCAGTCACCCATTTTGTGGAATTTCTCATTTCTCTATCTCGAGATATAATCTGAGGTACACTTTTATTATTTCTCTGTGACTTTCAAATAATAAAAAGTTCTCTGGTGGGTAGGATTCTGCAGCCGGTTCCAATAAGCAATTCTCAGAGAACAGCTTGGTGTTCTACAATTCAACTCAATTCTAATCCTAATACCTGGAGATAGCCTCAAATCTCACTGGTTAGGACTCTGCCCCACAAGAGTCACCCCCACCTACTTCAGCCACCAAAGGCTAATGCAGATTGTCACCAGTGATTCTGACCCCCCAGCTATAGATTGAATGTTCTAATGACTCCCACCTAAGGATTGATTAATTTGCTAGAATGGCTCGCAGAGCTCTAAGAAAGATTTTATTTATAACATTATCATTTTATTATAAAAGAATATATCTCAAGAATAGCCAGATGGAAGAAACATATAAGGCAAGATATAGGGGAAGGACATGGAACCCCAAATACCCATGTGTTCATTAACCTGGACATTCTCAAACCCTGTCCTTTGGGGGGTTTTATTGAAGTTTCATTACTGAGGCATGACTGATCAGTGGCAATTGCTGATTGAATTCAAACTAGAGTCTCTCTCCCCTCCTCAGAAATCAGGGCATGGGACTGGAAGTCCCAACCCTTTCATCATAAGGTTTGTTCCTCCTGTGACTATTCTTCATCTTTAGGTTACCCATGGGCTTTACAAAAATAACTTCAGTAGCGTTATAAAAGACTAGTGGCCCAGTGCACGAAATTCATGCACGGGGGATGAGGGATGTCGCTTAGCCCAGCCTGCACCCTCTCCAATCTGGGACCCCTCAAGATATGTCCGGCTGCCCATCTAGGTCCTGATCCTGGTAGGGTCAGGGCATAAAGGGGCAGTTGGATATCCTTCTCACAACCCAGGACTGCTAGCTCCAAACTGCTCACCTGCCTGCCTCCCTGGTTGCTCTTAACGGCTTCTGCTTGCCAGCCTGATCACCCACTAACCACTACCCTGCCAACCTAATTGATATCCCCTGCCAGCCTATTTGCCCCAAACTTCCCTCCCCTGCTGGCCTGATCTCCTGCAACTGCCCTCCCTTGCAGGGCCTGGAACCTCTAATGGCCCTCCCCTGCTGGCCATCTTGTGGTGATCATCTTGTGTCCACATGGGGGCAAGATCTTTGACCACATGGAGGCAGCCCTCTTGTGTGTTGGAGTGATGGTCAATCTGCAAATTACTCTTTTATTAGATAGGATAGAGGCCTGGTGCATGGGTGGGGGCCAGCTGGTTTGTCCTGAAGAGTGTCCAAGATCAGGGTGGAGGTTCCCTTGGGGTGAGGAGCAGCCTGGGTGAGGGGCCTATGGTTTGCAGGCCAGCCAGGCCCCCCAGCGACCCAAGTGGAGGCACTGGGATCTGGGATTAATCTATGTCTACAACTGAAACTTTGTAGCCTGGAGAGGAGCCAAGTCTTTTGCTCACTCTGGGGCGACAGCCATTTCTGTTTGAAAGATTGTAGCCTGGAGTGGAGGCCTAGGCTGGCAGTGGCAGAATGAAAGCTTGGCTTCCTCCATTGCAGGGAAACCCAAGCCTCTGTTCTATCCAGCTCAGTGGCTACTGCTATTTCTGTATCTTTTATAATTGAAACTTCGTAACAGTGAGTGGAGACCTAGGGAGGCAGAAAGTTTGGCTTCCTCTGTTGCTGGGGAAACCCAAGCTTTCCTCCTGCTGTCAGTGGCGGTAGCCATCTTGGTTGGGGTTTATTTGCATAATTTGCTCCCGATTGACTGGTGGGCGTGGCTTGTGGGCGTGGTGAAGGTTTGGTCAAATTTGCATATTACTGTTTTATTAGATAGGTTACCTTTATAGCTCTACACACTTAGAATCTAAAACTCTTGAAAATAGTAGACTAAGTATATATTTATTACTGTAAATCACATTATACCTGTTACTTCTAGCCATGTAGTCTCATTCTAGTACTCAAAAAGTCTAATCACATTTCTTTTTAATTATCAGGAATCACTTTATTTTATTATTTTAAATTTTTTTCCATTGATTGTTGGAGAGAGTGGAAGAGAAAGGTCAAGGAAAGGCAGAGAGAAAAAAATGTCAATGTGAGAGAAACACATTGATTGGTTGCTTCTCACATGAGCCCTCACTAGGGTCTGGGTCGGTAAGGAGCTTGCAACCAAGGTATATACCCTTGATAGCAATCAAACTTGGGAAGGGTCCCTAAGCCCAGGATCTATCCACTGAGCCAAATCAGCTAGGGTTGTCCAATCACATTTAATCTTTAAAACAAGAACAGATCCAGAGACTGAGAAATGTTGATCAGAACATCAAACCTCAGGAAAGGTGGGGATCTATGGGAGTAAGGGGAAGAAATCAACCAAGGGACTTGTGTGCATGCATATGAGCCTAATCAATGGACACAGACAACAGGGGGTGGGGCATAAGTGGGGCGTGGAGGTAATGGGGGAATAAGGACACATATATAAAAATATATATATAAATAAAAGTTTAAAAAAAAACTTATAGAACTTTCTACCTTCCCTTGACCTCTTACAGGTTTAGGCTTGGAAAGTCCAGAGAGGAAAGGAATTTGAAGGACTATAACACTTGCCTTTAGCTTCCAATCCTTCACACCCTCATCTTCACATCATCACTAGTCTACCATTTAACTTCTCTGTAGAAAAATGGGGGATGAGGTCAGATTTGATGGTCCCAAGAGGTCACATTTGCCTGATACCAAACTTTCTCCGACCAGGCTGTTTATACTTGATTCTTTCTGGGCTTTCTGGACACTCATAGCTGAGTGTTTGCTTTCAAATGTCTGCAGAGAATTGTTTTCCTCAGTGGGGATCTCTTCTCTTCTGTGCCCAAATTTGAACATTTACTCTGACAGTGAGCAACACCTTCCTTGGCTCTAGTTTTCTTCAGTCTACGCCAAAAGGCTCTTTTTGTTGGGATTTCATTGCTCATCTAATTATATCTCTTGGGCAAAGCTAATTTAATACAACTCACAGCTGTTTATTTTCCCAAATGACCTGTATCTAGACTAAGAAACACTCATTTCCTAGAAAAATTCTGGGAAGGCAGGTGACCCCCTAATCCAGTGGTCTACAAACCACAGCTTGCGAGCTATGGTTTTCTGCTCTGTTGACTAATGAGTTTGCCAACCACTAGACTAGACTAAATGTTACCATGTGGTTGGAAGCTGTGAGGATTAGGCAGTTATGGCATATTGTGTGCAAAGAGGTAAAGGGTAGTATATGACAGTGGTCAGCAAACTCATTAGTCAACAGAGCGACGAACCTGGTCACACCTAACTGTCCTCCTCTTCAGACCTGTGTACCTTAACTGCCCTCTCCTGCTGGCCTGGGTCCCCCCAAACTGCCCTTCACTGCAGGCCCGGTTGCCCCCAACTTCCCTCCTCTGCTAGCCTGGTTACCCCTAACTACCCTCTCCTGCAGGCCTGTTCACCCACAACTGCCCTCCCTTGCAGGCCTGGAACCTTCCAACTGCCCATCTTGTGGTGGCCATGTTGTGTTCACATGGCAGCAGCCATCTTTGACCACATGGGGGCAGCCATCTTGCGTGTTGGATAATGGTCAATTTGCATATCACTTTTTTATTAGATAGGATAGAGGCCTGGTGCATGGGTGGGGGGCAGCTGGTTTACCCTTAATGGTGTCCCAGATCAGAGTGGGTGTTCCCTTGGGATGTGGAGAGGTCTGGGCAAGGGGATTGCAGACCGGCCAAGCCTGCCCTGGTCACCCAACTGGAGCCCCTGGTATCTGGGATTTATTTATCTTCTACAATTGAAACTTCGTAGCCTTCAGTGGAGCCAAGCCTCCTGATTGCTCCATGGCCACAGCCATTTTTGTTAGGATTTATTTATCTTCTATAATTGAAACTTTATAGCCTTGATTAGAGTCCAGGGCCAGCCAGGATGTGTGTAAACCTTGGATTCTTCCATTGCTGGGGCAACCCAAGTCTCCTGCTCATTCCATGGCTGCAGCCATCTTGGGTTAATTTGCATACTTAACCCTGATTGGCTGGTGGTCATGGCTTGTCTTTGTAGTGGAGGCATGATCGATTTGCATATTACTATTTTATTAGATAGAATATTTATTGATTTTAGAGAAGAAGGAAGAGGGAGAGAGAGAGAAAGATCAATGATGAGAAAAAAATCATGGATTGGCTGCCTTCTGCACGCTCCCTACTGGGGATTGAGCCTGCAATCTGATTATGTCCCCTTGATCAGAATCCAACCTGGGACCTTTGATCCGCAGGCAGACACACTGTCCATTGAGCCAAACTGAGCCAAACTGGCTAGAGCAACAAACTAACTTTTTAAGACAACACCCCCTGATGTCTGCTCAACTTCAGCACAAACACAAAACCCTCCCTTTCTTGTCACCCAGCAACAGCCTCTGCTTGTTTAGAAGAAGTTGATTAGAAGAAGTATTGATTAGAAGAAGTTGGCTCTTTCTCTTTATTGAAAATAAAATAAACTTCCTCTCTGTATCTCTTTTAGTTGTGAATTCTTTCATAGCCTTTGTCACAAGTCAAACCCTAACAATTTTCATTCTGGCATAAACTTCTATCTCATTGTGCACAGATAATAAATAGCTCGTGAATTATTTGGTACAGTGTGCCAAATCACACCATGAGAAACACTGGTTGAGGACATAGGTCAGTGATTCAATATAACTTTCATTTAATTTTCCTGTTACCTCACTCTCAAGGTACAATTAATGGATTCCTAGAGTCAATCATGAATAAAACCATTAACATATTCCCAGTAACCTTATAGGACATTTTATAGGGATTTAAGTAATTTTAGAGTTATTCACTTCTCAAGAAAATAAATTTTTGGATCAATAAGCTCATCAATATCCTAAGCAATTGTTATCTATATATAAAACCCAAAGTGACAGACAACCAGTTGACTGGTTGCTCTATTGCACACTGACTACCACAAGGCAGATGCTCAGTGCAGGAGCTGGCCCCTGGTGGTCAGTGCATTCCCACAGTGGAAGTGCCACTCAGCTGACCAACAGGTGCCAGATGTGGGTTTTGTGGCTGGTGAGCTCAGCTGCATTAGTGGGTGATCTGGGACACCATTAAGGGTAAACCAGCTGCCCCCCACCCATGCACCAGGCCTCTATCCTATCTAATAAAAAAGTGATATGCAAATTGACCATTATCCAGTCTCTGCAGCAGTGCTACCAAGAGGCAGCAGGGGTAGTGGGGCCAGGATGAACAGGAGCAATACAGCTCGGACTCCTCCCCAGCTGCCTGCCACTTTGTGCACTACTAGATCCGTCAGGGGATGTTGGACTTCTGGTTTCAGTCCAACATCCCCAAGGAGTCCAGATCACGAGAGGGCACAGGCCAGGTCAAGGGATCACCAGTGCACGAATCTGTGCACTGAGCCTCTAGTACTAATATAATGAAAAGGAACTTTTATGAAAATCAAGACATCTCTTGCTTTGAATTAATTCCTACCTGCCTTTGGATTTAAACCAAATTTTAAAATAAATTTATATTAGAAAGAATGGTGCTAAGCTATATTGCAATTTATTTTTAAGCAGGAAGATTTTTTTTAATTTTATTTTATAAAAATTTTCATAAAAAAGCTTAGATGTGCCCTAACCAGTTTGGCATAGTGGACAGAGCATCAGCCTCTGGACTGAAAGGTCCCAGGTTCAATTCTAGTCAAGGGCATGTACCTGGGTTGTGGGCACATCCCCAGTAGGAGGTGTGCATTGGGCAACTGATTGATGTTTCTCTCTCATCGATGTTTCTAACTCTCTATCCCTCTCTCTTCCTCTCTGCAAAAAATCAATAAAATATTTTTAAAAGCTTAGATGCAGTTTTAATGAGCTAAAATTAATCTAAAAGTCTGACAGTCTTCAAAATATATATTCAAAATACCTTATGAGGAAAAGAAAATATTACTTTCATCAAATTATTTATATTTTAAAGAAGTTTAAATAGCAGTAAGAAAAATATTAATGAACCATCTGATTCTTAGAAATATTTATTTATTTAACCTTTAAAACACTTATGCTGTTTTGAGAAAAAAAGAAGTAAAATAAATCACATGTGAAAACTGTTAAGTTATTCTTTTATAATGTTAATGTGTTATCTTCATGACATTCTGAGTCTAGCTACAACCCCTGCTCTGCTTGACTTTGCTTTATGAAGAGGCTGGCCTGTGACTCACTGTTAGCCTTAACTCTGAGACAGTCTTCAGGATTAAGGGACTGTGATCTGATGCATTCCTTGAAGGAAAAGTTTAAGAGAGGGATGTTTCCTCTGACAAGTGATAAAGCCCTTCTCTTTTCAAGTTACACCAAAGACCAAAGTGTGGTTAAAATAAATTGAGAATGAGAACACAATATGATTTAAGAGACCAGTTAAGTAGAAGGCTGTGTGTAAGAAAGCAAGAGAAGACAAAGGAAAGAACATAGGCTGCCTGGAAGCAATCAATAGTTATTTTTTTAAAAGCTTAGAGTCAAGGAGAGTGATTAGCATCAAGGCCAGATCAATTTTTCTAGACACAGTATTTTATTAGATTGCTACATGACAGCATACTAATTAAAGCTGATTATTCTAATTAGAATCCCATTAACAGCAAGAAAGGCAATGACATATGTATGTGTTACCACATTCAAATTGCTTTAATTGATCAAATGCTCTGACATTTAAGTAGTTATCATTGTAGTTGTAGTCGCTATATTTTTGTTTTCTGTTTGCTTTTTTTAAAATTTAAGAAAGAAGAAATCTGGTTGTGTGACATGGTAGTGGTGGGGTTGGCGAGTGGTGAGGGACAGGAAGTTCCTTGGTACACTGTTAGTGAGGACTTAAAAAAAACAATTAGTAAAAATTAAATACTACAAAAAACTTCAATAATATATCATTTTAAAAACTCAAGCTAAAGTAAAGAAATACATTCTTTAAAGATTTGTAGGACAATAATAAATCTTCAATGCGGTTCTGTAATAAGCCACCTGATTTCCATCATTATATAAATATCCTGGTAGAAAAGCAAAGATAAAATTGGAGTAGTTTCTCCCCCTAATTATAATAATACAATTGTATATAGATTATAATCAGATTCTATTACTGAAACAATTTTAGTTGATGTTGTTTGTTTTTAACATTAAGATGCCTTTCCACCCTCAAAAAAAAATAAAAATCCAACTACACATATTAGTATACAGCCTAAGGCATTAAACAATATACTCACTATTTATTAAATAAATACTTATTGAGTAGTTTCCCTGTGCCAAACACTATTCCAGGTGACACAAATATGGTCTCTATCAAACCGATCTTCATAGGAGAAACAACAGTGAAAGCAAAGCAGTGACCAACCCAAAAACCTATCTATACATGTAAACTCTATTCAAGACTAGATTTTACTACAGAAGTTCCCAAAGAGCACTTGCAGGTCTTTGAGTTCTTGAAACCCTTACATTCCCTTTTTTTAGTCTATCATGAATTATCACGCTTGAGCATCAATATATATGGGCTATTCCCCATGATCTAGGCATTTCCACAACCTCATTGACAAGCAGACTTTCACATTTCTCTAGGATTCATATTACTTCCTAGCTGGGTCTGCCCAAATCTCTTGAGTACCTAGAACTCTTAGGCACTAGATTTCAGAGACTTGCTGATTTTTACAATCCTATACAATAAATGAGAAACATGAAAATTTGACCATACCTTCCCTACGCTACCAGCCAATCAGGAGCGGGGGGCGGGCCAAGTGGCATGAACACCTGCCCTGGGGGTGGAGACAAAGCAGTGGTGGCAGCAGCGAGCGCCCACAACCAGGGGAAGAAACGAAGCAGCGGTGGCGTGGCACTCCGGCCAGAGCAGAGAAGACTGAAGGTTCCAGCTAGAGTGAAGCCTCCAGCCGGCCAAAGCAAAACCTGAAGGCAACAGCCAGAGGGAAGGCCTGGGTCCCAGATTCCAGAGGAAAACTGGTCCTGGCAGCCAGGGGAAGGAAAGCCTATTGCATGAATCTTCATAAAATGGGCCTTATAATAGACTAGAGACCCAGTGAACAAAATTCATGCACGGGAGACGGGGATGTCCCTCAGCCCAGCCGGCACCCTCTCCAATCTGGGAAGCCTCAAGGAATGTTGGACTGTCCGTTTAGGCCCGATTCCAGTAGGATCTCTTGAGTACCTAGAACTTTTAGGCACTAGATTTCAGAGAATTTCTGATTTGTACAATCCTATGTAATAAAAGAGAAATATGCAAATTTGACTGTACTTTCCTTACGCTACCAGCCAATCAGTAGGATCGGGCTTAAAATGCCAGTCTGACATCCTTCTCACAATCCAGGACTGCTGGCTCCAAACTGCTCACTTGCCTGCCTCCCTGATTTCCCCTAACCTCTTCTGCCTGCCAGCCTGATCACCCCCTAACCACTACCCTGCCAGCCTAATAGATATCTAACTGCTCCCCTGCCAGCCTATTTGCCCCCAACTTCCCTCTTCTGCCAGCCTGGTCACCCCTAACTGCCCTCCCCTGCAGGCTTGATTACACCCAGCTGCTGTCCCTTGAGGGCCTGGTCCCTCCCAATGGCCCTTCCCTGCTGGCCATCTTGTGTCCACAGGGGGGCAGGATCTTTGACCACATGGGGCAGCCTTCTTGTTTGTTGGAGGATGGCCAATCTACAAATTACTCTTTTATTAGATAGGATAGAGGCCTGGTACATGGGTGGAGGCCAGCTGGTTTGCCCTGAACAGTGTCCTGGGTCAGGGTTGGAGTTCCCTTGGGGTATGGGCAGCCTGGGTGAGGGGCCTGTGGTGGTTTGCAGGCTGGCCACGCCTCCCAAGCACAGACCCTGGGATCTGGGATTAAGTTATGTTCTACAATTGAAACTTTGTAGCGTGGAGTGGAGCCAAGCCTTCTGGTGGCAGCCATTTCTGTTTGGATTTATTTAAATTCTATAATTGAAACTTTGTAGCCTAGAATGGAGGCTTAGGTGCTAGGGCTGCAGAAGCTTGGCTCCCTTCATCGCCCGGGCAATCCCAGCTTCTGCTCTCTCCAGCTCCATGGCTGCCACCATTTCTGTTGGGATATATCTTCTATAATTGAAGCTTTGTAGCATTGAGTGGAGGCCTATGCCCACAATGGCATGTGGAAAGCTTGGCTTCCTCCATTGCCAGGGAAACCAAGCCTCCCTCCTGCTCTCAGTGGCCACAGCCATGTTGGTTGGGGTTTATTTGCTCCTGATTGGCTGGTGGGCATGGCTTGATTGGAGGTATGGTCAATTTGCATATTAGTCTTTTATTAGATAGTATTTGGTCTACATGGCATCTGCTGTTTCTGCCCTCCTTTTAATTTTTTTATTCATAAAGTTTTCCTTTATATAGAGCATTTGAACTTGATTCTAAACCATCACTGAATGTGCTAGATTATTCTATGAGTTTCAAAAGCTCAACCTAGACCTTCTCTGTATATTTTATCCATTATTATATTGGGTTTTCATGATAGAAAGGATGAGGATATTTTAATTTTACTCCTAAATAATTATATATTATCCATTCCCAGTAAATTTCTCACTTATGGGTATATTGGTGATGGTGACCTTTTGTTGTTGTTTGCTTTTCTTTTCCAGCTGACAAAGATAATATGAGTTTCCTATTTTAATTTTTGGAATATAATATAATATTAAAATTAAAAATTTCAGGCAATCCCAATTTCAGGCAATCCCAATTTCAATTGGGTGTGTGTGTATTTACTAGAAAAGTCTAACCATATAAAAAACAAACTCCAAATATCAACCACTTAACACAACAAAGGTTTATATGTTTCTCATATCACATTCCAGTCTGGGTTGGGTAGAGGAGAACAAGTGAAGAGAAAGGGCTTTGCTCAAGCGGTTCTTCAGAGTTCCTATTTCATTCCATCTTGTTGTACCACCACCTTCAGCTCTAGCACTGGACCTCCAAGTTTGCTGCATAATGGAAAGGTGATGGATAGTATCAGACAGACTTTAATGTGTCAGGCCTAGAAGCAGTGTACTTCACTTTCATTCATAGTCCATTGACTGGAACTAGATTCCAACCTAACCTAAAGGAAAACTCTTTATGATCTTACAAGAAGGAAACCCACTGGCTTTCTCTGCCACATTATATCATCACATATGTTTTTGCACCTATTTCACATATGGGACACTTTTTTTCCTTCTCCCCGAATTCCCTCTAGTCTTTGCATCCAGCTAAAAGACCAGAAATTTTAGATGTTGAATTGCTCAGTCATCTCTATTGGGATAGGATGTGGCTCCTCTTGTTCCAGTATGAAAGCTCTCTATCTGCTTACTCCACAACACCACACTAAAAATTCAGTAATTAGTCAGAAATAGGACAACCTTGGGCATATCTGAAAAGTAGATTGAGGAGCATACCTTGCTTAGAATCTATACAAATTTTTGCAACTAATTTCCTATGGGAGTGAATCTATGGGTCTTGTTCTTTTATAACTAGTAAATTCAAACACATTTAAAATCTGAGATTATAAAATCTTTATTAACATAGTTTCACTAAAATATTCATTGAATTTTAAGGTATTTGGCTCCAATTATTACATAGGCCAGAAATATACTGAGAATTATTTTTATACATAAGTCTCAAGTTTTCTTAACGTTTACTTCCTTGTCTCTAAGCTCTTTTTCTCACCTCACTGTAGGAAACATTGAGATTATCAGGTGTGAACAAGAGAAAGCAACCTTTTTCCTGAACTTTGACCCAAGGCTGGGTCTTAATGGTAAAAACAGTTCTCTATCCTATATCCTACTAGATGATATTTAGAAGCAGTGAACTTTTCAATCTATTGAGGCCCTAAATTTGTAAACTATTTCCTTTTACTTTTGCTTTCAAACAATTCAATTGCTAGTTAGTTCTCTTCTTTGCTCATCATGTTGAAATACTGTGTTAAATCCAGCCAATGTCAATATTCACTCCCACTTTCTCACCAGACAATTCCCTTAGAGACACTGGCTCAAAAGGTATATAGATTGTCTTCAAGGTTAACATAGGCAAGTTTTTACCAAGGGTTCTGGTATTTCATTAACCTAATCACCAAGTCTCTACTCTCCAAAATCTGTTTGTTGCCCACTTTTATTTAAAATTACAGTTGACACACAGTATTATATTAGTTTCAGGTGTACAACCCCATGATTAGATATTTATGTCATTTTCAAAGTAATTGCTGGGGCTCCTCATACTGGGCACCACCTTGCTGCGGCTACCCAGATGCCGAAGAAGGAAGGATGAGCAGATTACTTGACATAGGTTCACTGTGAAAAATAGGGTCAAGGAAGGTCTGGCTGAAGGGACCAGGCAACTTCAATTGCCTGCCTCCTTAGGCTTTTATTTAAATTTTTATCTTTAGATACAATAAATAGAGTGAGTAATCTTGGGATTACTCACATTGACCTCTAGGCAAGAGCTTCCAGGGATTAAGATAAGGATTCCAGTAAACACGCAGGGTTCTGCATGTGCACAGATTTGTTTGGACAGATCAAAGACTAATTAGGGGCACTGCCTTCACCACTCTCCTAAGTGTCCCCTATGTTGGGATTCTGATAAACAGGGCAGGAAGCCTTCCACACATACCCCTTTTCTCAGAATGTCTTCACAACTTTCCAACCAAGTCTCTTGTGCTCCCCAATAAGTAATCACCTTGATAAATCTATATGACACTATATATAGCTATTACAATATCATTGGCTATATAAACAATTATGCCAATATCATATGTTTTGAGGGTGTTTTTTTACAGTAGCACCTTATTTCAAGATTCTAGTTTTAGTATTGTTTAGATTCTTTAGGATTATTTAGTATTGTTTATATTTAGTATTGTTATATCAAGCAATCACCAAACTTCAGTTGTTTAACTCTTAGGTGGTTTACTTAATGACCACATCTTATTTCTGTTTATTTCCACACATAAAATAACCTTTCCAAAGGAGATAACTTCAATTTCACCTCATTTTTGTATCCAGGTGAAAGACTAGAAATCTAAGGTGTTGTGTTGCTCAGTCATATCTATTGGATGCAGATGTGGCTCCTTTTGGTAGAGTAACTTCCAAAACTAACTGCAGTTGGGAAGGAGTGCTATGCTCCATAAAGTTACTTAGGAACTTGGGTGTTTTTGTTTTATACATGGCTTTCAATGTTGTCTCCACAATTGTCATGCAATAGGTAAAGAAAGCTAACATGCACACATAGGATTTTTATGGGCTATGCCTTGAAGTGGTTCTTATCACTTCTATACCCATTCTATTGGCTAGAACTTAGTTCCATGACATTAACCTAAATATATGCAATCTGAGAATAATTTAGGAGCTCTATACATAGGAAGATGAGAAGAAACAGAGGTTGATGAACAGTATTTGTCCTACTATCTCCATATATGCGAGCACTTGCCATATCAGTCACACACAACTGAAAGTTCCAAAAACATTTTCTGTGTTTTGAAAAATCTTAGGACAATATTTGGAGAAAAATTAGAAACAAATTCAAGAGTGAGTTTATCAGAGAGCTACTTCAAGAACAATGTATCTCCAATAATATATATATCTATATGTATACATATGTGTATATATATATATACACAGTACATGTATTTTTTATTGTGTTTGATATTTTAAACATAAGCAGCATTGAAAAAACTCAGAGTGGAAAAGGTCATGCCAAATACTTGATGGATTTCTCTTCTGAAGGAGCTCTGTCAGCTGTCACGGAAAGAAGTGTGGCTGTATCAGAAATAGACTGCACCCAGAAAGTGAGCTTGAGTGAAACTCAGTAACTTAAAGCAGGACTTGTGGAATGTTGTAAAAATCTCTACCAAAGCTTAAACAAGAATAGACATCTCAGATTTGGTCCAGGGCTAAAATCTTGCTTATGGTTTAAGCACTAAGCCTTTGAGAACCCAATGAAAGAAGTGAACACAGGTTTCAATGGATTATTTACAAACTGTATTACAGTTATAGTTGCTCTGACATCAGATAGGGTTCACATTTTATTTTTAATTTACATACTGTTTCCTTAGTGAATCTCATACTTATCAGCAGATCCATTTTCATATGCCCACACTTATGCTTCATAGCCATATTACTCTTTTAGGATTACAGGGTACGGCTATATGTTGATTAAAGTCTCTGGCATTCATTTTCTCAATATGCTCATTCAGAATTTCATCCTTTCCTAGGGTTAGCTAGGGTTACCTAAGTGGCCTCAAACGGTGATGTAATACTAATATTTCACTTCTACATTTACAAATATCTGAATTGACATGTAATATCACTCTTCTGTTATGATAAGAAGCCATACAAAACTCTTCACATAATTTTCAGTGAATTAGTTAATTCTACAATTTATTCTCTATAAATTTTTGATCCAACTGCTGGGCTACTTTGTAAAAGTACACCCATATCTATGAGTTCATATCTCTTTCTTCAACCCAAGACATCTTTATGCTTAGTGGAGATAAGTGGGCCTTCTCAAAGCAGATATGTTTGATTCAAAGTAATGGCACAACTCTGTACTTTGTATACACTGTCTTCTCAGGGTCAGACAGCTAAATTCATATTCTAAAACTAGTAATGCAGTAAGTAGATGGCAAGTAAAACAGAATTAAGTACAGCAGTTTCATTTGACATTCAAACAATATTATCAGTAGAAATTTTAAGAACCTTATGGAACAATACCATCCAAAGGTTGTTTGTGTAAATGAGATTGAATCTCTCCACAAAACTTTTCTAAGATTAATGTAAGTATGATATGTATTTATATACATTAAAATATTTCAACTGCCCTTGCACTTTATTTCTTCTCTTTTCTTTCTTTTTTTTTTATTGTTTAAAGTTTTACATATGTCTCCTTTTACCCTAACCCCAGCCATTCCCACTCCAGGCAAGCCCCCACAGCCCCAGTGTCTATATTCATTAGTTATGCTTCTTTATAGTCACAGAAAGTTTTTTTTTAAACTTCACTTGTTAGTGTTTATCCCTAATAAGTATGAGTTTATTTGATGATAAAATCTGGTCTACCATTAGTAGACCTGACCCACTAAGTCATATTACTGACAATTATTTCTGCATATAAAGTTTATTTCATAAAGTTTATTTAAATAAAGTTTATATATTCTATTAATTACATAGACTATATATAATTTTTGAAGAAATATAAGGACAACATGAAACAATAAATATTAGAAAATCTATCTGTACCTTTCTCATTCCACTTAACATCTTCAATATTGTGTTACATATAACAAGGAGAATGTTTTATATCCTCTAATAAGCTTTCAGTTATTTAAATTCACCTGTAATGTATTTATGTTTGTATCTTTTAAAATGCCTATTTTAGTGCCTAGAATATAGTAAATACTCAATTAAGTATAATATAATTGGCCTGGCTGGTGTTGCTTAATGGTTCAGTGTTGTCCCATGCACCAAGAAGTCACTGTATACATTCTGGGCCAGGGTACACTAGTATACTGCCTCCTGCAGTGACCAATGATGTTTCTCTCACTGATGTTTCTATCTCTTCCTCCCACTCCCTCTCTTTCTGGAATCAGTAAAAACATATTTTTAAAAATAAAAATAGAAAAATTATCGATCTAATAAAAGAGTAATATGCAAATTGAACATATCCCCTCTACAAGCCATGCCCACAAGCCACACCCACCAACCAATCAGGAGCAAATATGCAAATAAACCTCAACGAAGATGGCTGCAGCCACTGAGAGCAGGAGGGAGGCTTGGGTTTCCACAGCAATGTTGGAAGCCAAGCTTTCCACCTGCACTTGCTGGCTTAGGCCTCCACTCAATGTTACAAAGTTTCAATTATAGAAGGTAAATAAATTCCAACAGAAATGGCTGCCACCTCTGAGCCAGCAGAAGGCTTGGCTCCACTCCAGGCTACAAAGTTTCAATTGTAGGAGATAAATAAATCCTAGATACCAGCGCTTCCACTTGGGTCGCTGAGGGATGTGGCCAGCCTGCAAACCACCACAGGCCCTTCACCTAGACCTCTCTATACCTCAAGGGAGCCTCCAACCTGATCTGGGATACCCTTCAGGGCAAACCATCTGGCCCCCACCATGCACCAGGCCTCTATCCTATCTAATAAAAGAGTAATATGCAGATTGACCATCACTCCAACACATAAAATGGCTGCCCCCATGTGGTCAAAGATTCTGCCCCCATGTGGACACAAGATGGCCACCACAAATGGCCAGCAGAGAAGAGCAGTTGGGAGGAACCAGGTCTGCAAGGGAGGGCAGTTGGAGGTAATCAGTCCTGCAGGGTAGGGCAGTTAGAGGTGACCAAGTTGGCAGAAGAAGGAAGTTGGGGGTGACCAGGCTAGCGGGGAAGGGCAATGGAGGGGGACCCAGGCCTGCAGGGGAGAGCAGTTGGGGGGAACCAGGCCTGCAGGGAAGGGCAGTTAGAGGTAACTGGGACTGCAGGGCTGTTGGGGGTGACCAGGCCTAAAGGGGAGGCCAGTTGGGAGAGATCAGGTCTACAAGGAAGAGCAGTTGGGGATGATCAAGCCTGCAGGGAAGGGCAGTTAGGAGTAACCAGGCCAGCAGAGGAAGGAAATTGGGGGCAAACAGGCAGGCAGGGGGGGGGGCAGTTAGACATCAATCAGGCTGGCAGGGGAGTGGTTAGGGTGTTATCAGCTTGGCAGGCAGAAGCAGTTAGAGGCAATCTGGAAGGCAGGCAGGTGAAAAGTTGGGAGCCAGCAGTCCTGGATTGTAAGAGGGATGTCTGACAGTCGGATATCCCTTGAGGGGTCCCAGAATGGAGAGGGTGAAGGTTGGGTTGAGGGACACCCCCCATGCATGAATTGCATGCAATGGGCCTTTAGTAATGTGAATGAAAATGAAGAAAGTACAGGGGAAAAGGGAAGGAGAATGTTAAAAGAAAAACTTCTATAAATAGAAAACATATTTATTATTAACCTTATTTTCACCACATTATTGGTCATTTCTGAACACTAAAAATATGCTGCTATTATAACATGGGTCTAGTTTTAAAAAGCAAATTTTGTGGTACTGCAATAATTTGTAGATGCTGAATTCTTCACAAATAAATTTTCTAAATAGCAATTGAATAGTGACTTCATAAGCTTTCCAATTGCAAATTTGTGGTGAGAGATTCTTGAAAATACCAATGCAATTGTAAATTATTTTTTACTGCCAGATTTTTAAACAGAACAAAAGTAAAGTCTAGAATGTACTGGTATGTAATTTTTGAAGGAAAGCAGTGATTTGAAATTGTGATTTGCAAGCTAAAAAACATACCTTTGTTTAATAGACATTTCAAACTCACATTTCTATTTTTATACAATTGGAGAGGGACTGCCACCAAGGTGATTACCTTGACTGGAATGGAAACTGGTACCAATCAGTTTGCAGGCTGACCACTCTATCCACTGAGCCAAACCGGCTAGGGCTCTAACTTCCATTTCTAAATAAACCTGGATCTTCTCCCCAAATTCTGATTTTCTCAGTATATGTCAAATCACAATTGATGGCAACTTCTTCCCCCCAAAATTTGGAGTCATTTTGGGATGCTCCCTTTTTTCATGACCCATATTCAGTGTATCAAGGAATCTGTTTAGTTCTACTTTACAAATATACTCAGAACCAGAACATTTTTTGCCAATTTCCAAAGCAACTATCACCAAGCCAAAATTATTTTTTCCTGGATTATAGCAAAAGCTTTTCAGGGATTTTGTTTTTTATTTTTTATTGTTTATGTAATTCACATGTAACATCATGTTTAGTCTCAGGTGTACAATATGATGATTTAATATTTGCATATGTACATTGTAGAATGATCACCAATAAGTCTAGTTAACATCTGTCACTACATATAGTCACACATTTTTTTCTTGTGCTGGAAACTTTAAAATATACTCTACTCTCTTAGCAACTTTCAAATATGTAATATGATATTACTAAGTATAGTCCTCAAGCTATATATTACATTCCCATGACTTATTTATTTTATAACTGAAAGTTTGTACCTTTGGATTCTCTTCAACTATTTTGTGTACCCTCACTCCCTGCCTCTGGCAACCTCCAATCTGTTCTCTTATCTATGAGCTTGGTGTTTTGAGATTGGATTTTGAAAATTTTACTTTTTTAGATTCTACATATAAGTGAGATCATATGCTATTGCATAATTTTTTTAACTGATCTCTCTTTGTTTTCACATCTTTCTTCCCATAATCTATTTATAAGCTAGGTAGAGTAGTCTTTTAAAAACATAAACTAGATTGCTCAAATTTACTTAAAACTAGTGGATCCATGGAAGCATGGAACAGAGTGTGGAATCTCAGAGAGAAGGTGGGGGGGAGGGTGGATAGGTAGGAGGTAATCAACCAAATACCTTATATGCATACTAGAGGCCCAGCACATTAAATCATGCAAGACCCAGAGTCCCTCCTTCTGCTGCCACGGGACCCATCAATGCACCTCCTGGTGACGGTTGTCTGGTCATTATAGCATTCTGGCCACTGGCTTATAATATAGACTAGGGGCCTGGTGCACAAAATTCGTGCACTAGGGGTGGGTGGTCCCTCAACCCAACCTGCTCCCTCTCACATACTGGGAGCCCTCAGGGGATGTTCAATTGATGGCTCACCCCAGCTTGCCCAAAGCCTAAAGCCTCTGGCAAGGCCTTGGGCACCCAGCCATCACCCTGCTCAGCTCAGTCCCTGCTGCCTGCAACCACCAGCCTCAGAGGTGGCATTTCTGCTCATAGCGCCCAGGGGCTGGGCACTCCCTGCTGCTGCCACCACCGCTGCTGCTGTCGCCGCTTCCCAGCACAACACCCAGGGGCTGAGTGGTTGCTGCCACCTCCATTTCATCTCCACCCTTGGGGCCCGGTGCTTGTGCCACTTGGCCTGACCCCACTCCTGATTGGCTGGTAGCATAGCCAATCAGGAGTGAAGGAACGGTCAAATTTGCATGTTTCTATTTTTTTATATAGGATATGCATAACCTATGAACACAGACAATATGGTGTTGAAGGCCTGAGGAGGGCCTGGAAGGAGATAATGGAAGGGAAAGGGGGAAATATGCAATAGTTTTAACAATAAGAAATTATTTTCTATAAAAAGTACCCATTAGTGGCACATCTCACTCAGAGTAAAAATTATAGTCCTCCCAAAGGCTTTCAAGGTGCTACTGAACCTGCAACCCACTTACCCAGGGTTCTCCCCTCACCTCTTAGATATATCATCTTCTCAGCCCCAGCCATGATTGTTCTGTACCAGCTACACTACTTCCATATTGGCCTGAAATTTTCTAGATATTGTTCCACTTGAGGAATCCTATCTAGGGACTCTAAATAGTTCAAAAGTGATTCAATAGTGTCTACTATTTAGAAAATAGTAGGAATCTATTAAATATTTGATGGATATGGATGAATAAATAAGTGAATGGATTTTATATATTTTATATTGTTTTTGAATTATTCCATCTTTATATTTGAAGTAGTAATATAAGCTATATTGTATATTTTGCCTATGTTGGGAGATTTTGTTTGATATTTTCATTATTAATAATGTCATTGATGGTGCTTCAATAAATGTACTCAAAATAGAGATGGGGATTATTTTTAATTAAAATAAATATTTGGTTCATTCAGACACAGTTTTTTAAAAATCTATTTTTATTGATTTCAGAGAGGAAAGGAGAGGGAGAGATAGAAATATCAAGGATGAGAATCATTGACTGGCTGCATCCTGCACCCTACACTGGGTATTTAGCCTGAAACTCTGGCATGTGCCCAGGCTGGGAAACAAACCTCCTTGTTCATAGGTCACTGTTAAACCACTGAGTCATGCCAGCTGAGCAGGATTTAGGATTTAGAATATATAACTTTTCTAAGAAAAGCCAAGAAGAGGATCTTGCATGAATACTCTAGTTAGATTACTACACTCAGACACCGATAAATATTATTTAAATATGTAACATGGCATTTTATGGAAGGTATTGGAGATGAAAGAGTGAATAGGTTAAATATTGTGTAGTGCCTGATGGAGCTTATATTCTAGCTGAAAAGATTAGCAGTTAGTCAACAAAGTGCAATGAGGTATGACAGGAATATGCCTGGGGAGGTTCTGAATGTTATAAGAGCTCATATTAAGAGTTTGGTATCTCTTCATATTAAAATAAAATTTAAATGATTAGTATTTACATAGGCTGATGATAATATTAGGTATTCATATGGTTAATATTTGAACTAACAGCAAGTGCAGTAGAGGAACACTTCTGTGGTATCATACTATTAATTCTCAGGCAGCATGTCTTTCGCTTTTCCATGAGAACCAAGTACAATTGATTTGAATGATGCCATTCACGAGTGATTTATTTACAGTTTATTATTAGACAACTATTCAGCAAAGGAGCATGGTAATGATGCTCAGAGCAATCAAAATCAAAATTAAGTATCCTTTTTAAAAAATTTTGAAAGTTACCCTGATATAGAGAGTAATGCCATAGCTTTAAGAATTAAACAAATCAAATTGATCAGTGTGAATTATTTACAGCCTAGTGAATTATATATCTTTCACTGAAATATAACATGCATCCAGATAAATATAAAGTTATTTGTTCAAGATCTTTGCACAAGGTGAATACCTGCATGAAAATAGCACTCACATAAAAAAATACTTTACTGAGTACTGAAACCCTCTTGTATTACCTTTCAATCACTATCCTTAATCTAAGGGTAACTAATATTACTACTTCTAATGGCATAGATCAATTTCTGCCTGTTTTATACTTTAAAAATGGAGTTCTTCAGCATTTACATTGCATGCCTTGATTCTTTGGTTCAAAACATTTTTTTGTTATTCATTTACTAGGGGCCCAGTGCACAAATTCATGCACCTTGAAAGGAACTGTGGGCCAAAAGGCTGCAGTGGGCATTGGGGTGGGTCTAGGCCCATCATCCCTGCCCCTACTGGCCCCTCCCACCATGACACCTGCTCCCACTGCTGTAGCTCCCATACTTCGATAGAACTGGCCCTGCCCAAACCCATTGATGACATGGAACAATTGGGACCAGCAACAGCAGCAGGTGAGAGCAGGGCTGGTACCATCAGCAGGTATGAGTGGTGGCTGCTGTCCCAATCTCCCCTCAGGAGCAGGAGGAGGTGGAAAAGTATTCAGGGGTGATTGGCAATGGCAGCCACCGCTTGCACTTGCGTACAGGGCTGAAAAATAGAGGCCAGTGCCAGGCACCAGCAACAGGTACGGGCAATGGAAGTTCAAGCCGCTGGTGCCAGTGGGGCCATCACTGTCAGCAGGTGCAAGCAACAGCTGCCATCCCCAATCTCTCCTCAAGAGCAGGAGGGAGGTGGAGAAGCCCTGAAGGGTAATTGGGCCCACAGCCACTGCTTGCACCTGCTGACAGCGCTGAGCGATCGAGGCCAGCATCAAGCAATTGGGGCCAGCACTGGGCACTAGCAGCAGGTGGGAGCACCAGGCAGGACCACGGCACACAGGAGCAAAGAATTTTCAGTAACCACCAGAGGCTGCCCCCCCCGCCTTGGTCTGACCCTCCTGCTCACCTGCTTTACCACCCCACCACAGCTTATGCCCACCATGTTCCACATGCTACCTTTGGTGGTCAGCACAAGTCATAACAACTGTTTATTCAGTTGTTTGGTTGTTTTGCTGTCTGTAACTAGAGGCCTAGTGCACGAATTTATGCATGGTTGGGGTCCCTCCACCTGGCCAGCATTTGGGGCTGATCAGGGCCATCTTGTACAGTTCTAATTGGGACTGGTGGCCAGGGAGGGACCTCAGGAGGGACTGCAAGAGGCTTCAGGGCATATCCGGCCCCATCTCACCCAATTCCGATTGACTGGACCCCAGCAGCAAGTTAACTTACCAGTTGGAACATCTGCCCCAAGTGATCAATTCATGTCATAGCAACCTGTTGGTCAACCACTCAGTTGGACACTTAGCATGTTAGGTTTTTTTATGTTTTATTTTCAAATTTCTTTATTGAGTAAGATATCACATATATGTCCTTAACCATGCATTACCTCCCCACCCCACCCCATATATATGAGGCCCGGTGCACAGGGTTGGGGGAGTTGTCCCTCAGCCCAGCCTGTACCCTCTCCAATCTAGGACGCCTCGAGGGATGTCTGACTGCCCGTTTAGGCCCGATCCCAGTAGGATTGGGCCTAAACAGACAGTTGGACATCCTGCTGGCTCTCAACTGCTCACTTGCCTGCTATCCTTATTGCCCCTAACTGCTTCTTCCTGCCAGCCTGATTGATGTCTAACTGCTCCCCTGCCAGCCTGTTTGCCCCCAGCTTCCCTCCTCTGCTGGCCTGGTCACCTCTAACTACCCTCCCTTGCAGGCCTGGTCCCTTCCAACGGCCATCCCCTACTGGCCATCTTGTGGCAGCCATCTTATGTCCACATGAGGGCAGGATCTTTGACCACAAGAAGGCAGCCATCTTGTGTGTTGGAGTGATGGGCAATCTGTATATTACTTTTTTATTAGATAGGATAGAGGCCTGATGTATGGGTGAGGGTCAGCTGGTTTGCCCTGAAGGGTGTCCCGAATCAGGGTTGGGGCTCCTCTGGAACATGGGACTGCCTGGGTGAGAGGCATGTGGTGGTTTGCAGGCTAGCCATGCCCCCTAGCCACCCAAGTGAAAGCCCTGGTATCTGGGATTTATTTTATGTTCTATAATTGAAACTTTGTGGCAGCAGCCATTTCTGTTGAGACATTTATCTTCTATAATTGAAACATTGTAGCCTGGAGTGGAGGCCTAGGCTGGCCAGAGCTGCAGTAGCTTGGCTTCCTCCATTGCCCAGGCAACCCTAGCCCCTCCTCTCTCCAGATTCATGAATGCCACAATTCCTGTTGGGATATATCTTCTATAATTCAAACTTTGTAGCTTTGAGTGGAGGTCTATGCTGTCAATGGCAGGTGGAAAGCTTGGTTTCCTCCATTGCCGGGGAAACCCAAGCCTCCCTCCTGCTCTCAATGGCCACAGCCAACTTGGTTGGGGTTTATTTGCTCCTGATTGGCTGGTGGGCATGGCTTGTGGGCATGGCTTGATCAGTGGTATGGTCAATTTGCATATTACTCTTTTATTAGCTAGGCTAGATTTTGTAGTTCCAGTAATAGTTCACTTATCCTCACTGCTGTTTAATGTTCCCTTTACTTACTATAGAATAACTAATTTATTTCTTGTACTGCTGATGAACATTTGGGGTCTTTCTAGTGCTGGTTATTATGATAAGTATTTCTATGAGCATACGAATGCATTTATTTCTTGAGCAAATACAAACATTTTTGTTCACTATGTATCCTTAAGGGTGAAAATATTGGTAAAAGACTATGATAGTGACACTGAATTCTCCCAGGCAACAATGAACCACATTGAGGGCCTTTATCTCACACTGAATTCTTGAATCCATTTTCTAAACTTTCTGAGGCTTTTGAGTATACACAGTTTGAATATGACCCAAGGCCAAATAGGAGCTTTTCCAAATTCAGGTAGGAGTCTGGATTTGAACCAGAACCAGAATCACTTCCAGGTGGCAAGGCACAAAGGCAACATTAATAACCCTTCTTCCTAAGCTATTTGACATTTTGGCAGAAATTGGAGTTCGGGAAGCAACATAGAGTCTATAAAAGGCAAAATCAAAGTCATTTTGTGTTCTTCAACTTTAGGAAAAGAAAATCAAATAAGCTATTATATCACTTGAGCCCTCAGACCAAGCTCAGGATAGAAACTTGTAAAGGTTAGTGCATTTTTTTCACAGTTGTTATAGGCACATTGATTGATGATTAATTTTTTACAAAACAATTACTTCATGAATACACAATCTTCAAAATTATTACAGTATTTTCTTTTGACTACACATACACACACACACACACACACACACACACACACACAGAAATAGTTTTAAATACTGAAGATAATCACTTGTACATTTTTAGATTTTGAATGGTAAGCAAGTAGTAGTTTTTGGTCATTTTTAAAAAATCCTTAACCAGATTATATTTGTTAAATTTTTTATTAATTTTTAGAGAATGAGGAAGGGAGAGAGAGAAAGGGAAACATCAATGTAAGAGAGAAACATCGATCAGTTGCCTCTTATATTTGCACCCACTGGGGATCAAACCTGCAACCTGGTATGTTCCCTGACCAAGAATTGAACCTCCAACCCTTCAGTGCATGGGATGACACTCCAACCAATTGAGCTATATCTGCCAGAGCATTAGGTTTTGTCAATACCCATAGAATCTACAACAATAAAGCACAAAAGAAAAGAAAACAATGTTTTAAAATTATCTGGAAGAAAAATTTTTAAAAATTGAATGGGATATTTTTCCTTTTAGTTTTTTCCAGTATCTAAACCTCCTCTCTACTTCTGTGGGACTTTATAAGTCTACATGAGGGGCAAAACTTGTACCAATGATAAAAACTGAAAATTCCAAATATTCACATTCTTGGTGTCCTTTGCAGCCTATGGCCTAGATTTTCCAATAAGATCCAGAAGCCTGCCCCACATTGTGAATTAGGAATAATGGTTAGTGCTTCCTAGATGCCACAGTGGGTAAAGAGCAGTTTCTAAAGGAAGCTTTGGCAGCTCCTCATCCACAGCATTCAGAGTCCAGTATGGACTCTGTTTAGGTTAGGGTGGGTGTGACTAGTAGAGAATGGTGCCCTTATTAAACTCAATCTTCAGTTTAATTTTGGATACAATTGGACTGCTTGGTCTCTCGGAATTTTAGCACTTCCATGTGTTTCCTAATATCCTTTTGATAAATTCATTTCTGAGTTACGGCCAACTCTTTTCTGTGTCTTATAACTTGAAACCATGGCCATGAGCTGAGGGTAATCAACAATCAAGGTCTGATTATTTTCTTTAAAAATATATAAATTATTTTGGGGGGAATCTTAATTTTATAATTCAAAACAAATTTCTGGAGAGGAACTAAGATGGCGGCAAAGGTAAAACACCTATCTTGCCGTCATAATCAGCAATTTTAATACTACAACTTAACTAAAGAACAAACACCTTCCAGAATCACCAGAAAGCTCGCCGAGTGAAAATTCCACAAATAAAAGTGAAGATAAGACACTGTGACTCGGAGGAGCGGCAGCGAACAGCGTTGAAAGATTCGCGCAGAGAGAGGTTTGGAGTGTGCACCACGGAGAGGGCGTGCGGCTGAAAACCGGCCAATTTTCTCGAATGGGGAGACAAAGGCGTCCCACTGGACTGATTCTCCAGCTCTGGGCGAAGTCCAGAGAACCCACTATCACACGGGGTGAAAACTGGACAGTGGGAGGGCACGCCGAAGCTCGGGTGCTGCCGGGTCTCCCAGCTTGTGGAGAAGGCAGCTCTCCCGCGAACAGCTCGGCTGCGTTACGGCGCAGAGAGCGCACCACGACTTGCCTCTCATTCAGAAAACCGTCAGACTGCTTTGTTTTACGACCCTGGGTGAGACATTGGGCATGCAGACTCATTTTGGGAAAGTCTGAATTCCCCAGCAACCGGCAGCCGGTGGAACTCCGCAGCGGCTCTCTCTCAGAGGTGCTGGTGGCCATTGCCCCCGGCACAGAGTCCCTGGGGCCACATAGGACAGAGCTAACGCTGTCTGCTTGGCCCGGAGACTCCGCCCACCCAACCTGAGCACAGCTGAGCTTCACAGACAATTGGCCTGGAGGTCAACCCTCCAAGTGCTAACAACGATTAACTGAGCTTAACTTCAGCAAGACTGTGCAGCCCATATCCACCTCAGGTAACCGGGGAGGCTGAGCCACTATCCCTACTAGGAAGTCTACCACACAAAGCTAATTGACCAACTCAGGGAAGCAGCCACCATGCAGCAACATAGAAAGAAATCAGATGTGAAAGAAAAGGAGGAAAAAAAACGACTGGACATGGAATTCTGAACCACGGTTATAGGGTTTTTTAAGAGGCTCCAACAAAAGATCGAGGCCTATAAGGAAATAAGCAAGACCACAAAGGAAATGAATGAGTCCTACAAGAAAATGAACAAGACCCTCAAGGATATAAACGAGAGCTGCAAAGAAATGATCAAGACCAATGTGGAAATGAATGAGTCCTACAAGGAAATGAAAGAAACCCTCAAGGATATAAAGCAGACTCTCAAGAATATGAAAAAGGACCAACCAGAAATTAAGCATACACTGACTGAAACAAAAAAATATTATACAAAGACCTAAAAGTGCCCTGGAGCACCCCAAGAACCAAGTTAAAGATTTGAAATACAAAGAGGTAAAATCCACTCAGCTGAAAAAGCAAGAAACCAAAAGAATCCAAAAAATTGAAGATAGTGTAAGGGGCCTCTGGGACAACCTCAAGCATACCAACATCCGAATTATAGGGGTGCCAGAAAAAGCGAGAGGCCAAGACAATGAAAACCTATTTGAAGAAATAGTGACTGAAAACTTCCCACACCTGGTGAAAGAAATTGACTTAGGAGTCCAAGAAGTGCACCGAACCCCAATATATAGGAACCCTAAGAGGACCACACCGAGGCACATCATAATTAAAATGCCAAGAGCAAAAGACAAAGAGAGAATATTAAAAGCAGCAAGAGAGAAACAGTTGGTTACCTATAAGGGAGCACCCATAAGACTGTCAGCGGACTTCTCAACAGAAATGATGCAGGCCAGACGGGAGTGGCAAGAAATATTCAAAGTGATGAACAGCAAGAATCTACAACCAAGATTACTCTATCCAGCAAAGCTATCATTCAGAATTGAAGGTCAGATGAAGTGCTTCGCAGATAAGAAAAAGCTAAAGGAGTTCATCACCACCAAACCAACATTATATGAAATGCTGAAAGATATTCTTTAAGAAGAGGAAGAAGAAAAAGGTAAAGATGAAAATTATGAACAACAAATACACATCTATCAACAAATGAACATAAAAATCAAGTGAATTGATAGGCTGTTGAACAGGATAGACTGGTGAATATAACAGAGACATGGACATAGAGAGGGAATGGACTGACAATTCTTGGGGAGAAAAGGGTTGTGGGAAGTGCAGCAAGAGACTGGACAATAATCTAGCAACAATGGGAGAGGACAGTGGGGAGGGGGAGGTGAGGGTGGAGAGTGGGATAGGTACAGGGTGGAGGGGAGCTATAGGGGGATAAAAAGAGGAAACAATGTAATTAATAAACTGAACAATAAAGATAAAAAAACAAATTTCTTTTGTTTAAGACAATATCATATTATGTTATTTATACTTGCTCCTATCCCTTTATCTAATACTCAATTAAAATTGATCATATGCATATTACAACTAATCACTGGAAGTTCTTTTAGAAAGCTTTTCAATAAAATAAGTCATTCTTTAAGTAAAATGAAGTTTTATTATTACCTGGGGATTTGGTCTTCCATGTCCTTGTTTTCTTCTTTAACTAGAACAGGAACAGGTGGACATTTCTAATATGAAACTCAAGTAATGATAACAATGATTATATTAAATAACTTAATAGGTATTTTCCCCTTTCTATGTAGTCACATATGCATTTACAAACTATGTGTGTAGGTACACTGTTTATAAAGAAATATAAAAATGACACAATCACATTTTTAAAGTGTTTTAAAGAATAATAAATAGATATTCACCCACATGAAAACATTTAGCAACAGAACCAAATGCCATTTTGGTAGTAAACCCATGCAATAGTTTAAAGCAACACAAGTCAACTATATTCTATCAATCTAACTCCAACATCAACCAAATTTTGTGCCAACCACAAAATAAATTTCATCTATCAATAGAAGGCATAGAGGACACAAGAGGTAATGGAAAAAAATAAAGTAAAATAAGATAAATAAATTTCTTCCAAAACAAAATTATTTTGACTTTAGAATAATATTTTTTGACTAATAAATAATGAATAAAGGGAAGTCCTAAGCATATCTCAATGCATTTTTAAGAGCTCAAGAGAGGTCAGAGATGACCATGTATTGAAAATACCATGACTTCTGAACAAAAAGTCAGCTAAACTCCATCAGTTATATAAGACTGCTCTGGAGCCAAAGGAGAACTGGGTGTTAATAAGTTTATTTTTATGAAGTTTAGAATGGTTACTAGAAGAGCATTCTATAAATGGTGAAGATAAAGAATGCCAGGAACAAAAATCATCTTCCTGAGTAAATAGAAATACCTACAGCAGTGAAGACAAATTATGATGACATTTTATAACACATAGAAGGAGCTTCCTTTAAAATGTAAGATTTGCACAAACCTTTAGAAAAGCCATTGAAAAGGTCAGCTTTCTGTAATGTAGTGGTTTGCAGCTACAGAGCAAAGACAAATTGGTGTGTTGCAATTAGTCATAGAGATATGGTGCAGGTAATTTGTTACAAATAATATTTAAGGTACCACAGTTTGGGAATAATTTACTTTTTTATGAACTACAGTGTGGTCAAGGTTCTCCCCATAAATAACATCACTCTTACTTACATCTCATACACTATCTAGAGAAGGACTGTGTATGTCATGGGTAGTTTATTCTTCATATGTGATATTGAGAGAGAAATGTTGATTACTATAAAATATTAGCATTAACAGATAAAGGATATTAAGGGAGTAAGTAATCTAGTTTAAATGTTTTCTTTTTTAGAAGTATTGAAAATAAACATTGATAGGGCATAAAAAATATTGGTCTATATAATGAAAAGGAATAAAAGTGGCCTAAAGTTATTTATGTTAAACTCTAAATTAAAAGCAAAATAAAAACAAGATTAATTCTTTACAGATTTGACTTAATTTAGTTTTGTTAGAATAAGCCATAAAGAACAGTAAACAAATTGGTAATATGATAGAACCTCATGAGTTATTAATTTAATTATAAGCATAAAAAAAGAAAGGTGTTATAAGCCAAAAATTAATTAAAATATTTTAAAATTTAATTGTACATTTTTCTGTATTAAAATTTATTAACTTTATAGCTATAACTACCTACAATTATATTTATAATGCATTTAATTGCTTTACCTTGCCCTCTCATCAAAAAATAACTGGATTATAGAAAGATGAAAGTGACAACACAGTTTTTTAATGTCTCAAAATCCACACTAAACAAATGATAACAAAGCAAACATAAACAAACTAGATAGCAAACCAAAAACCTATGGGCAAAACCTGCAATAAAAGTTGACCATAAATTATATCCCTGAATCTCAAAATATAAGCAGGTGGGAATAAACACCACTGAAGTCATGTGTACATTCACTACCTGTGTAGGAGGAAGCAGGGGACAACAAAGGAGCTTCTAACAGACTATAAAACAGAAGAACTCTCCAGTAACCACTGGAAAGCACCTTGCACCAAATCAAGAAAAACAACTAAAACAAAACAAAATAAAACAACCAGCAGCCTTTGCTCAACCTAAACTCTAGTAACAGATTATTACAAACTGGCCTATGGTTAGGTCTGAAGGAGCTGGAGCCACATAGCAGCCCTTCTATACAGTTGAAACTAACCCACCTAGGAATCCTTCTCAGAAGGCCCCAAATCAAGAGGAAATCTTGGGGGATGGAACCAAATTGATCAAGAAGGATCAGAATACACAAAGAAGAGGAAGTTCAGAAAAAGCTGAGGAATGGAAATGGAGCAGAAAACTCAGAGAGTAAGCTACCTTATTTTGGACACATTTTGAAACCAAGAGAAGGGAGAGCTCCATGAAAATACAAAAGCTATCTTAAACTCCCCCTAAGGGGAGTAATAGCAAAAGAACATGGGGTCCCTTTATGAGAAGATTAAAATCTAAAACAGATTCTGCAGTGATGGTGTTAAATATCTGTAGATATATTAAAAGAAAATGGGGAAAATGTGTGGCAATATAATTATTTTTCAATGAAGCTGTGTTGTTGTTTTTTAAATGAAGACAAGTATATTTAAAAAATGATCCATAGCTGACTTTATAGCATAGCAATTTTTGATAAAGAAAATAAAAAAAAACAAGATAGCCAAACAAATATAAAAATTAATTAAGGGAAACTTTACTGAAATGAAACAATTAGAAAAATACTACATAATGAAGAAGCACAACATTTATCTGAAAATATTGACAAAAAATAAATATTTATTGTCAAAATAAATGAGTGGAGGAAACATTCATAGAGATTGAGGATGTGAGAGGTTTGCTGATAAACTGAGAGGGCCAGAAAACACAGTGGAGGTGCTCAGAATTGAGGAAGTGTGGGTAATAGGGAACTATAGGAGACACCCAAAGCTTTCAGAGGATACTGACTCAACTTTGACTGGCAGCTCTGAGGGGTTGAGGTCAGTAATGTGTGTTTTAACACGTCTACAGTTGATTCTTCTGCATAGTCAAGTTTGAAGAACACTAGAAATCTGGGGCTTCATGTAGTGATTGATGTTGACAGAGATATATGACACATTGTGATTGGTTCCCATGATCTGCAGTCAGGTTGAGGTAAGACTGTGTGATTTGTTTGGGGTAGGGATCAATTATAGTCTTTTTCAGGATATCTTGGGGTTGTTGGGCTCCTTTGTGATTCCTGTAGATGGAGGACAGGAAGCTTCTTTACTGTAGAAAGAGGATACATATTCAACATGCCAAAATCAGGCCAAATGGAAAATGCATCAGTTTATATGTATGCAAGATGGTTAAAGAGTAACCTGTATTTTACAGCTAATTTAAGTCTGTATATATCCTGATGTTATTTATTTCAGAGTTCCAAGTATATTATCTATTGCTTAAATATGCTCTCTCTGTACAAAGAACTGCATTTTCCGGCACGATTGTTTTTATTGAAAGCTCATTCAGGATAATAAAATCAGTATTGGTTAAATAGGTATTCTGACTAATTGGCTTGAATTTGATGCAGCAAACAGCCAAAATTGATATAATTTTTCAAATTTTTAATAATCATTTTGTTCAGTTATAAAACTAATTCAAATGTAATTGTTGTACCTAACCCCTCAAATCCTGACTGAAAATATGTTCTTTAAATTTGTCTTTATTATTGAAAGTATTAAAAATGTTTCCTTCTTTTTTCCCCCATTGAATCCATCCACCCCACATGCAAACCTCACAGGCCTTCACCACACTATAGTATGTGTCCATGGGCTATGCATATCTATATGTATAAAACCCTAAGTGACCGTTTGACCATTCGACCCATCACTCAGTAACTATGACATACACTGGTCACCAGAGGGCAGATGCTCAACGCACAAGGATGGAAACATGGAACAAAATAATGAATCTCAGAGGGAAGGGGGCGGGAAGAGAATGAGAAGAAATTAACCAAAGATCTTATATGCATAATAGAGGCCTGGTGCATGGATTCATGCACTGGTGGGGTCCCTTGACCTGGCCTAAGGGGATTAGGCTGAAACTGGCAGTTTGACATCCCCTGAGGGGTCTGGGATTGTGAGAGGGCACAGGCTAGGCAGAGGAACCCCAACAGTACATGAATCCATGCATCAGGCCTCTGGTATGCCTATAAATTTTTTGGCTAATCTCTCCCCACCCACACCAACCCTTGCTTTCCCTATGAGATTTTTCAGACCGTCCTATGCTTCTTTGTTTCTGAATCTATTTTGTTCATCAGTTTATTTTGTTCATTAGATTCCACATCTGATTGAGATCATGTTATACTTATCTTTCTCTGACTAGCTTATTTTGCTTAGCAAAATATTCTCCACGCTGTCTGTCCATGGTGTCTCAAAGGGTAAGAGACACTTCCTGTTTATAGCTCAATAGTATTCCATGTGTATATGTACCATAGCTTTTTTATTCATTCATCTACTGATGAGCACTTTGGGCTGTTTCCAGATCTTAGCTATTATAAATTTCACTGCTATGAACATAGGGGTGCATATATTTTTTCTGATTGATGTTTCAGGTTTCATAGGATGTATTCCTAGCAGTAGTATCACTAGGTCAAAAGGCAGTTTCATTTTTAATTGTTTGAGGAAACTCCATACTTTTTTTCACAGTTGCTGCACCAGTCTGCATTCCCACCACCAGTGTATTCGGGTTCTCTCTTCTCCACATCCCTGCCAGCAGTTGATCTTTGTTGATTTGTTGATGGTAGCCATTCTGACAGCTGTGAGATGATACCTCATTGTCATTTTAATTCGCATCTCTGAGATGATTAGTGACTTTGAAAATTTTTTCATGCATCTCTTGGCCTTCTGTATAGGCATTTTGTAGAAGTGTCTATTTAAGTCTTTTGCTCATTTTTTTTTTAAAAAATTGGATTGTTTGTCTTCCTTTTGTTAAATTGTGTGAGTTCCTTATATATTTTGGATATTAACTGCTTATCAGATATATCATTGCCAAATACGCTCTCTTATTCAGTGGGCTTCCTTTTCATTTTGATGCTGATTTTTTTCTTCTTTTCAGAAGATTTTCAGTTTAACGTAGTCTCATTTTTTACAATTAGATTCTATGATTTTATTTCCTTTAAAATTTTGGAGTATTTAATGCAGATTGTTTATTTTAGATGGCCTTATTGGGTCACAATTTGAAAATTAATATCCATATGTAATTATACTCAAATAAACACACACTAAATCATTTATTGCAATGTGCTGAAAAATATAAGAATGTCTATTATTTCTCATATGTTAAAATAAGAACTAAATATATAACTGCTTCTTGAGAAAAATTGTGATTATAATGTGTAGTTATCTAGAAAAAATACCTTCTCTTTTTATCCAAGTTTCTTTGGCTTGAGGGAGAAATGTGAGGAGGTGGAAGAGGGCACAGATAAAATAAATGGTGTTAGAAAAAAATAAAACAAAATAAAATAAAATAAAATAAATAAATTCATGCAAAGATGTCATTGCTATCTCTTCATCAATCAATTGAATGAACCATGCTTATTGCACTTGAAATGTAATTTTAAACTGACTTTATTAAGTTTCTGTATATATTTAATCTGTATTATATGATTGTTGTAAGTTAAATTGTGTCTCTGAAATGATATGCTGAATCCTAAACTCCTGTATCTCAAACTATGACATTTTTTTTAGAAATAAGATTATTGTAGATACAATTAGTTGAGGTAAGATGAGGTCATACTGGTATAGGGTAAAACCTTATGGCAATGTACTTACAGGAAGAGAGAAGAAAGAGATGCAAAGAGAGAATACAATGTGAAGACAGAGATAAAGATTGGAATGAATTAGTTATAAGCAATCAGAAAAACGAAGGTTGGATGGCCATAGCAAATAGGTTGAAAGAAGCAAGGAAAGGTGCCCCCCAAGTGTTTCATAGGGAACCTGGCCCCACTTTTTAGAAATCTGGATTCCAGAACTGTGAGACAATAAATACCCAGCAGTTTTTGGCATTCTGTTTCTGCAGCCTTATGAAATGAATACAATAATGCAGCCCAAAATGGCAGAGAAAGTAGCTAAGTTCTACAGAGAGACGAGGAGAGAAAGAAAGAGAACAATGTGATTCATTTTTTATATATAATAGAGTTCTTCTAAAGAGATCAAGCTTCTCTTGAAATCATTTTTGAAGGTCATTCAAAAATGGTGATTAAGAGATCTCTGTTCCCTTTATTAAATATTTGAATTCTATCTTTGATTTGTTTAATCACTGAGTTACATTAACACATAATATAATATAACACATAATATAATATAATATAATTTTATTTAATAAAGCAGGAATATGCAAATTGACCATCCCACTATCACAAAGATGGAGGCTCCCACAGCAGAGGTGGGGTTTACATAACACAAGATGGCTGCACCCACAGTGGAGGTCAACTTCCCCTAATAAGCTTTAATGAGCAATCAGCAGGGAACTGACGCTGCATGGCATTGGGCAGGTGCCAGGGACACAGAAGATGGGCTGATCGAAGAAGAAATAAAAAAATATGATGGCAACAAATGACAATGAAAACACAATAATCCAAAATCTATGGGACGCAGTGAAAGCAGTTTTGAGAGGGAAGTTCATAGCTCTACAAGCCTATCTCAAAAAACAAGAAAGAATGATAATAAATTATCTAATCCTACAACACAGAGTTAGTAAGTGAGAAACCAGAAAAGCCCAGCATAAACAGAAGGAAGGAAATAATAAAGATTATAGGTAAACGACATAGAGATAAAAAAAATTAACAAATCCAAGAGCTGGATCTCTGAAAGGATAAACAAAACTGATGAACCTCTAAACTTCTAGCCAGCTCACCAAAAAGCAAAGGGAGAGGACCCAAATTAAAAAAAGAAAGAAAGAAATGAAAGAGGTGAAGTAACAACCAATCCCACAGAAATACAAATGATTATGAAAAAATACTATGAACAACTCTATTCCAACAAAATGGAAAACCTAGGGAATGGACATATTCTTGGAAAAATACAAGCTCTCAAAAGTCAATCAGGAAGAAAAAAAAAAACCGAATAGGCCAATAACTACCGAAGGAATTAAAGCAGAGATGGAAAATCTCCAAGTAAACAAAAGCCTTAATCTGATGGCTTTACAGGGGAGTTCTCTAAGCATTCGAAGAACTAAAACCTATCCTCCTCAGACTATTCCAAAAAATTCAAGAGCAAAGCAAACTTCCAACCTCTTTCTATGAAGCCAGCATAACCTTAATCCCAAAACCAGATGAAGACACCACAAAAAAGAGAACTATAGACCAATATCCTTTATGAACATAGATGCTAAAATCCTTAATAAAATTCTAACAAATCAGAACTAGCATTACATTAGAAAGATCACACACCATGAGCTAGTGGAATTAATACCAGGAATGCAAGGATTCTACAATATCTGCAAATAAATAAATGTGATGCATCACATAAACAAATTGAGAGACAAAATATTTAATCATATCCAATGATCAGAAAAAGCATTTAACAAAATTCAACACATTTTCTTGATAAAAACTCTCAGCAAAGTGGGAATAGAGGGTTCAAATCTCAACATAAAAAAAGCCTTCTATGACAAACCTATAGCCAACATCATACTCATTGGCCAAAAACTAAACCCATTTTCCCTAAGAACAGGAAAAAAATAGGGATGCCCACTTTCACCACTCCTGTTTGATATAGTACTAGAAGTGTTAGGCATAGAGATCAGACAAGAAGAACAGATAAAAGGCATCCAAATCGGAAAGGAGAAAATAAAACTGTCCTTATTCACAGATCACGATAGTATATGTAGAAAACCCCAAAGACTCCATCAAATAAACTATTAGACCTAATATATGAATTCAGCAATCTAGCAGGATAAAAAATTAACACCCATAAATCTATGGACTTTTCATACACCAAAAATTAACTCACATAAATCAAAACTAAAAACAAAACAAACAACAATAAAAACAATCCCATTTAACATTGCTTCAAAAAATTAAGAAAACTAGCAATAAACTTAATTAAGGAGATAAAAGACCTGTACTTGGAAAACTACAGGACATTGAAAGAGGAGATAGAAAAAGAAATAAACAAATGGAAGAAGCTACAATGTTCATGGGTTAGTAAAATCAACATCATTAAAATTTCCATACTACCAAAAGCAATCTATAGATTCAATGCAATCCCCATTAAAATACAAACAGCATATTTCACAGATCTAGAAAAAATGTTCCAAAATTTCATCTGGAATATTAAAAGTCTGGAATAGCCACAGCAATCCTGAGAAAGAAGAACAAAGTTGCAGGGATCATGATACCAGATATCAAGCTATATTACCAACCCACAGTTCTCAAAACTATCTGGTATTAGCACAAGAACAGACATATCAACCAATGGAACAGAACAGAAAACTCAGAAATCAACCCAAACCATTATGCTCAATTAATATTTGACAAAGGAGGCAAGAACATAAAACAGAGTCAAAACAGTCTCTTTAATAAATGGTGCTGGGAAATTTGGTCAGATATATGTAAAAAAAATTAAACTAGATTACCAAATTATATCATAAAGAATAACAGACGCAAAATGCCTAAAAGACTTAAATGTAAGACGGGAAACCATAAAAATCCTACAAGACTCCATAGGCAGCAAAATAGCAGACATATGCCATAGCAATATCTTTACAGACACAATTCATAGGGCACTGAGATTAAAAATAAAATAAACAAATGGGACTACATCAAAATAAAAAGCTCATGCCCAGCAAAAGAAACCATCTACAAAACAACAAGAAAGCCTATTGCCTGGGAGAACATATTTGCCAATGATATTTTTGATAAAAATTTAATCTCCAAAATTTGCAGAGAACTCATACAACTTAACAAAAAGAAGACAAATGATCCAATCAAAAAAATGGGCAAAGGAAGTAAATAGACACTTTTTGAAAAAGGATATACAGAAGGCCCAGAGAACTATGAAAACATGCTCAAAGACACTAATTATCTGAGAGATGCAAATCAAAACAACAATGATATACCATCTCACACCTGTCACAATGGCTATTATCAACAAATAACAAGTGCTGGCAAGGATATGGAGAAAGAGGAACTCTCCTGCACTGCTGGTGGGAATGAAGACTGGTGCAGCCAATGTGGAAGACATTATGTAGTTTCCTGAAAAAGTTAAAAATGGAATTCCCATTTGACCTAGTAACCCCTCTCAGAGGACTATATCCCAAAAAACCAGAAACACCAATCAGAAAGGATATATGCACACCTATGTTCATAGCAGCACAATTTATAATAGCTAAGATTTGGAAACAGCCTAAGTTCCCATCAGCAGATGAGTGGATTAAAAAACTGTGGTATATATACACAATGGAATACTATGCCACTATAAAAAAGAAGGAACTTTTACCATTTGCAACAGCATGGATGAACCTGGAGACCATTATGCTAAGCGAAATAAGCCAGTCAGAGAAAGATAAATATCACATGATCTCACTCATTTGAGGGATATAATAATCAACATCATTTGACAAACAAGAATGGATCCAGGGACAAATGGTATGTATGGGGTGGATGGTCAGAGAGCAACCAAAGGACATGTATGCATGTATGTTAGCATAACCAATGGATACCGACCCTGGGGCAATAGGGGCTTTCTCATAGTGGGAATGGCTCAGGGGGGAATGTAAATTGAGGAAAATTGACAATAAAGAATAAAATAAATAAATCATAACAAATATTACTAAATATTGTTAAATAGATGAAAAATTAGTATATCAGCACAGCCTATATACAGGATGAAAATAAAATGGTGCTGAGGGGAAAATATGCTAAAAGTCAAGACTGAAAATTAGTGAACCATTGCCAAAACACTAAAAAAATATAATTTTTAAGGAAACAAAATTAATAGTAGAGTGGATTAAATAATATAGATGAAAGTCATATTTAATGACCCAAACAAAAATATTTTATAGAAAACTGATCTACAAATCTAAATCAGAAAATTAACAAATTGAACAACCCTCTAGCAAGATGAATTAAGAGGGTGGAAAATCTGAGTTTGCTCTACCTTCTTAAAAGGAGGGTAGATATCTACATAAATTATTTTCAAGTTTTGCTTTAAGAAATTTATTCTTTCCTTTATTCAAACACTTATTTATATCAAATGGACTTATGGATATTTACTTTATACTTATTTTAATCTAACACTATTTCATTTATATTGTTGCTCAAATTATTTCAGCTTTGGCCACTGGGAGTTCTTTCTGTTGCCTTCTGAGTCCCATGTACACACTAGCATTGTTGTGTGTCTGTGTTTCAATTTTCCAGTAGATTTTTTGGCACAACTTATATCTTACCAGCTCCTATCTCAGAATCAAAAAATTTTCCCAAGGATTTTACTGGAGTTTATAATATAAATTTTAAAAACAATCTAAGTCCACCTTCAAATAACAGTACGCCAAGTTATGTGTAGTGAAGGTACCTCATGAAATTTTATGCTTACTTTCCTTTGATTATTCTGTTTTTCTTTGCATGGGATATTTCATTCACCCGCATCCTAAACTTAGACTAGAAATGTACTACTAAGTCATAATTTAATGTCTAGCTTGAATGCCATTTTCCTCTATCATCCTTCTAAACTGTCTTTTTCTTCCAAAATAATGCTGGAACCATATATGTTCTTATGGTTCTTTTTTGTATCTATCTTATATTATTTATTTTACAATATAATAGTATTTCTTTTGGTGTTTTTGGAGAGTAGGGATTCATTTTTGGACCCAAACCACTTGGACTGGGATATTGTAAATATTTAGTAAAATACATTTGATAAATTGTGACAAAAGAAAGCAATAAAAAACCAACACATGCAGTAATAGGAAGATAGGCACAAGATTGACATACTACATAATAAAAGGCTAATATGAAAATTGACTGAACAGTGAAATGACTGGTTGCTCTGACAGACACTGACCATCAGGGGGCAGACACTCCATGCTGGAGCTGCCCCTGGTGATCAGTCCACTTCCACAGGAGGAGCACCACTCAGCCAGAAGCTGGACTCATAGCTGGCGAGTGCAGCAGTGGTGGCAGTAGCCTCTCCAGCCCCCATCTCTGCTGCAGTGCTAAGGATGTCTAACTGCCGGCTTAGGCCGGATCCCCTGGGAGCAGGTGTAAGCCTGAAGTCAGACATAACTCAAAGAATCCCAGACTGTGAGACAGTACAGACCAGGCTGAGGGATCCTGCTCTTGAGTACACAATTTTGTGCATTAGGCCTCTAGTTACATAAAAAGAATAAAAGAGAAATCTTAACTTATCCTGGAAGGGAAACAAATTAGAGATAGCTTTAAAAATGGTTAACATAAGTTGTAAAACATTTAAAAATATCAGTACAGCCTGACTGATGTGGTTTAGTGGTTGAGAATCGACTTGTGAAACAGGAAGTAGCAGTTTGATATCTAATCAGGGTTGCTGGCTTGATCCCTAGTAGGGGACATGCAGAAGACAGCCAATCAATGATTCTCTCTCACCATTAATGTTTCTATCTCACACTCTCCCTTCCTCTCTAAAATTAACAAAAGTGTATATTTTTTAAATGTCAGTACAATGACTGTGAAAAGAAAAAAATTAAAAATATATTATATATATTAGAGGCCCGGTGCACAAAATTCATGCATGAGGAGTGGAGGATGTCCCTTAGCCCAGCCTGCACCCTCTCCAATCAGGGAACTCTCGAGGTATGTCCGAATGTCTTTCTAGGCCCAATCCTGGTAGGTTCAGGCCGAGACAGGCAATCGGACATCCTTCTCACAATCTAGGACTGCTGGCTCCAAACTGCTTACCTGCCTGCCTCCCTGATTGCCCCTAACCACTTCTGCCTGCCAGCCTGATCACCCACTAACCACTACCCTGCCAGCCTAATTGATTTTTAACTTCTCCCCTGCAGGCCTATTTGCCCCCAACTTCCCTCCTCTGCTGGCCTGGTCACTCCTAACTGCCCTCCCCTGCAGGCTTGATCGCCTCCAACTGCCTTCTCTTTCAGGCTTGGTCCCTCCCAACCACCCTCCCCTGCTAGCCTGATCACTCACAACTGCCTTCCCTTGCAGGGCCTGGAACCTATAATGGCCCTCCCGTGCAGGCCATCTTGTTGTGGCCATCTTGTGTCCACATGGGGGCAGGATCTTTGATCACATGGAGGCAGCCCTCTTGTGTGTTGGAGTGATGGTCAATCTGCAAGTTACTCTTTTATTAGATAAGATAGAGGCCTGGTGCATGGGTGGAGGACAGTTGGTTTGCCCTGAAGAGTGTCCCTGATCAGGTGCAGGTTTTCTTGGGGTAAGGGGAGGTCTGGGCGAGGGGCCTGTGGAGGTTTGCAGGCTGGCCACATCCCCCAGCAACCTAAGTGGAGGCCCTGGTATCTGGGATTAATCTATGTCTACAATTGAAACTTTGTAGCCTGGAGCACAGCCAAGCTTTCTGCTCACTCTGTGGCAGCAGCCATTTCTGTTTGAAACTTTGTAGCCTAGAGTGGAGGCCTAAGCCAGCAATGGCAGACTGAAAACTTGGCTTCCTCCATTGCCAGGGAAACCCAAGCCTGTGTTCTCTCCAGCTCAGTTGCTGCCACCATTTCTGTATCTTTTATAATTGAAACTGTAACATTGAGTGGAGGCCTAGGGAGACAGAAAGGTTGTCTTCCTCTGTTGCTGGGGAAACCCAAGCCTTCCCCCTGCTCTCAGTGGCAGCAGCCATCTTGGTTGGGGTCTATTTGGACAATTCACTCGTGATTGGTTGGTGGGTGTGGCTGTGGGCTTGGCTTATGGGTGTGGTGAAAGTATGGTCAAATTTGCATATTGCTCTTTTATTAGACAGGATTATATGTTTAGATTATATGTTTGTATGTGTATAGAGATGTTTGTGTGTATATATATGCACACATATATACATACACATGTTTGTACATGTATGTATATATAGTGTCATTGAAGTTTGGCCCACAAATGGAAAGGCCCCCCAAAAAAATGGTTAAGAAATAGGCAGAAAAAAACAACAACAAGATGGCGGCATAGGTAAACACCTAGGGTTTTTCCCTGCACAACAATTATGAGAATAGAACTGAAGGACAGAAAGGACACTGTGCAGAACCACGGGAAGACTGGCTGACGGGAAGATCTGAAATTGGAGGGACATAGAAGTGCACACGGATAATCAGAGCCTCTACAAAGCCCAAGTAAGGTGGAGACTCGCGTGCACAAGAGGACAGGATGTCTGAACCTGGTAGGCGTGCCCTGGCAGAAAGGAGACAAAATACTCCAGGCTGCACTGAACCCAGTTCAGTTCACACTCAAAACCCTGGGGGAACTAGGCCCTTACAGTGAGAACCTGGATTGTGGGTGGAATCCCAGGGAAGAGCCAGAGGCAGACTTCCGTAGGTGTGCACATGAGTGTGCGCAGAGGGGACAAACAGGTCACTGACTGTGTCTGTTAGGAGAAAGAAGCTCCGGCCAGAGGCGGAACTCCGGGGGTGTGCACGAGTGCTCACGGTGAGGGCATTCTGTTGACTGTATGGCTGGCATCTGGCAGAAGGGAAACAGAGTTCCAATTGCACTGAACCCAGGTGCCAGGCGAAAATCTGAGACTCCAGACCATTGGGACTAGATGTTCTGGGGGCAGGCAAAACGCAAGGGCACCTTTCTCACAGAGATGCCTGTGGCGATTGCCTGCAGACACTAGGACCCGGCATCCTTGTGGGCAGGGGCTGACTGGAAGCCAAGGATGTCAGCTCCACCCTGAAAATCCACCTCACCCAGAAACTCCGCCCCATCCAAACTGAGCACAGAGACTTTGGCAAGTTTGCAAGTCCAGACGCAGAAGGTTATCTCCTAGAGTAGACACAGCTGATCCTCACAGTCAGTTGGCCTGGAGGTCAATTCCTCCCAGTGATACCAACAACAAACAAGACTTATCTGCAACAAGGCTGTGTACACAGTCCACAAAGGGATGAGAGTGTATACCTCAGGTAACAGGGAAGGCTGAGACACCTAGCACACAAAATTACCCAACTAACTCAGGCAAGCACTGAAAATGCAGAGAGAAAGAAAAAAATCACAAACAAAAGAAATGGAGGAAAACAAATGACTGGATATAGAGTTCAAAACCACAATGATAAGGTATTTCAAGAGGCTCCTAGAAAAAGCCGATAAGCTCAGAGAGAACCTCTAGGATATGAAAAAGGACCAACTAGAAACTAAACATACACTGACTGAAATAAAAAATATTTTACAGAAACCCAACAGCAGACTAGAGGAACGCAAGAATCAAGTCAAAGATTTGAAATACTAAGAGGCCAAAAACACTAAACCAAAAAAGAAAAAAGAAAAAGGAATCCAAAAATTTGAGGATAGTGTAAGAAGCCTCTGGCACAACTTCAAACGTACCAACATCAGAATTATGGGGGTGACAGAAGAAGAGAGAGAGCAAGATACAGAAAACATACTTGAAGAAATAACGACTGAAAACTTCCCCCACCTAGTGAAAGAAATAGACTCACAAATTCAGGAAGTGCACAGAACTTCAAGCAAAAGGAATCCAAAGAAGACCACACCAAAACACATCATAATTAAAATGCCAAGATCAAAGGACAAAGAGAGAATATTAAAAGCAGCAAGAGAAAAAAAAAACAAAACACTTAATTACCTACAAGGGAGCACCCTTACGCTTGTCAGCTGACTTCTCAACAGAAACTATGCAGGCCAGATGGGAGTGGCAAGAAATTTTCAAAGTGATGAATAGCAAGAACCTACAACCAAGATTACTCTACTCAGCAAAGCTATCATTCAGAATTGAAGGTCAGATAAAGATCTTCACAGATAAGAAGAATCTAAAGGAATTCATCAACACCAAACCAATATTATATGAAATGCTGAAAGGTATTCTTTAAGAAGAAGAAAAAGGTGTCTGCTTCAAACTAGAGCATGGATGGAACTGGAGAGCATTATGCTAAGTGAAATAAGCCAGCCAAAGAAAGATAAGTATCACATGAACTCACTCATTTATGGAATGAACAACATACACTGATGAACAAAAACAGATCCAGAGACAGAAAAGCATTGACTGTCAAACCTCAGAGGGATGGTAGGGGAGGGTAGAAGTAAGGGGAAGAGATCAACCAAAGGACTTTCATACATGCATATAAGCCTAATCAATGGACACAGATACCAGGGGGGTGAGGGCATAAGTGGTGAAGGGGGGAAGAGGGGATTGGAAGGGGTAATGGGTGATGAGGACACATATATAATACCTTAATCAATAAAGAAATTTAAAAATTCAATTAAATTAAAAAAAAAGAAATAGGCAAAGCCTTGGTGGTAAAAGACCTGTTTATGTCATAGAAGAAGGTTATCATTTTTCCTGGAAGCAATCAAAAGCTGTTGAAGACTTTAGTTGGAAAAGCTGTATGTTAAGAAAGAAACACAATATACGAACTAAATGGATATGTATGCATTCAGTGCACGAATGTCTTGTTTAAAACATTGGATTATTAATTAATTTGTTAAATAACAATTAAATGATATAGGCAAAAAGTGGTAAATGATTCTGTGAAAGGACCAGGAATACAGTTTAAGGCTAATCAAAAAGCTTTACAAGGAAGCAATATTTGTATTATCCTGGTAAAAGTTTCAGAACCCCATCTCACCTTTGAGGCTCAAAGGACCTTTGAAACTAGATCAGAAAGAGATTGATCTAATTTGACTTAAAAATTAATGAAGAAATTTTATTTATGTCCTGATGTTTGCTATTTAATGGGAAGAAGGCTATGAAATTTCCTACCATATTGGAAGAATTTCCTTTTGGCTAAAATATATATAAATCATATGTGCAATGAATCACGCACACAACTCTTTTTCTCATTTATGCATTTATCTGCCGTATATTAATTTCCATTCTGCTCCTTGTAGTATAATAAGAGACATCTCAAGTCAAACAGAACAGGTATTAGCAAGCGATACGGAAGTAATCAGTCTATTAATCCAAAATTCTCCATTAATGAGAGTTGACTCTCTTAAATAATTAATCCTTTGTAAGCTCTTGGAGTCTTATTTCACATAAAAGCGAAAATGTTTCCAAATAGTTCAGACCTTTAATTGACATTTTACACCTACAATAGCTCATGGATATTCTTCAAATGCCAAAATTAGTAAGTAAAATTGATATAAAATCAGAAACCATTTTGGGGGGAAATGGGGCATATGTAATACTTTCAACAATAAAGATTTTTATAAAATGATAAAAAATAGCATTATTTTTCTGTATCAGCTTGGAATAAAAGTAAAAATTAAACCATTTTAAGCAAGAGGAGAAGGCATCACGCTCTCCTATAGGGAAATAGGTGAATAATTGAATATTCTAAGACTTGAAAATACTAGAGAGTAAACAAACAAAACAAAGCAGAAAAGAAAAAGAGGTAGTTGGGGAACAAACTTTCATTTTATAAGTGAATAGTCCCACACCACCCACACCACTGTTCCTATGCAGTCCAAATTCCCTCCTATCCCCTGATGCAGGAAACCAGTCATTACCTCACCAATAGAGATGTAAATAGAACAAACAAGAAACCTGGTCAAACCTTAATGGATCTGTTTACTCACTGCTTAGGTGAGACATTGGTAGCTAAAGCAGATGCCATCTTTAGTCTTATGTTAAGTATGAACTATTTACTCACCACTTAAGTGAGACATTAGCTGCCACTTTTTAGTCTTATGTTAAGTATGAACTATTCACATATTGTTTAGATGACACATTGGTAATTGAAGAAACTTCCACACTTTTAGTCTTATGTTAATTCTTGCTGGTTGATTTCATTGTTGGAATTTCCTGACCTAAAGGACATGGATATATCACCTAGCCCTAATAAAAGGGGATAGAAAAGCCAGAGCTGGTGGTGTCCTCCCCCTAGAGGTGGACTCACACCTGGCCCCCATGATTCCCAAAATTGATGTTTTTCCAGCCTCTCTTCATTTGTGTGTGGCCTTCTCCAGACGCTGAACCCTGACATGGGAACCCTGGACACACGGGATGTGAAAAGGATTCCCACACCCTGACTCTTTCAATGTGGCCCTTTCCTTTTTAGTACACCGTTGTTTCTTCTGCTCGCATCTTCGAATTTCATTAATGTACTCTACAGTTTGCTGGACCTGTTGGCTCTCACAGCAACAAGCTGGAAGATAGGCACTATAGAGTATGGAACTTTCCAAGTGCAATTCCATCACAGGAGGTGTAATTTACAACACAGTCATTCTCCAGGATTAGCAGAAACTACCCTCTGTGGAACTTTGCCTGAACCACAGCCTTGCTGAGATTCTTACCCTTTCTCATCTTTTGTCCTCTATTTCCTACTGATTTCTTTCAGAAGCAGTTTAAGTATAATCAGAAGTTCGGATATTTAAAAGATGGAATTACTTTAAACCTTTCTATGGGTTTACAGCATGCACAGAACATTCGAAGGAAAACAAAAAGGAATAAAAATATTTAATGTAGACTGTGAAATTTATTCATTTTGAGTCTATAAATTTCCTAAAAAGTGATTAGTTAGGAGCTGCATGTGGCAAAGTATTTGGTGTACCACCCAGCTCTCTCCCTTAGGATTCAGGAACTCATTCTGCTAGCTGGCATAGCTGAGTCTCTCCACAAGACTCCTTTGTCGAAGCATAAAGCCCCTCTAAGGAGAAGTTAGCTTCCAGTAATAGGTCACTGCATGGGCACAAAAATGCAAGCCCTGGCTTCATTTGGAATATTGCTGAAAGGCCAGCTCAGCCTGAGTATTTAGCTGAGGTCAATCTTGAAACTTCATTGCATTTATTTTTTTTCTCTACACAATCTTGCTTTGTGCATTTTTTACAAGTATTATTTCCAAGAGCAAGTCACATTAAGTTATCTGCATTAGCATCACTTTTTCAGCAGAAAATATGTCAGTCAAATAGTAGGTTTTAAATACTGGGTATTGGTAGAGAATAAATGCCTGACTGTGAGATATATATGGACCAGGTAGTTAGAATTATTCTTTGCAATTTCTTAAATACTAAAAATGCTAAAATGTGCCAGCCCAAGAGCAATTTATATGATAAAATGGCACATTTAGGATCAGACAAGAGCATTATCAGAAGGCACAAGTAAGAGATAACCCAGAAGCCAAAATACCATCTCTTTTGCATTTATCCTCCACTCATGTTTATGCATATATGTAACAAGGGGGTATTACTAATGATCAACTAATACAGGAGAAAAAAAGACTGACTTTGTTCACAGAATAGTTGGCTCATATATGGGCACACCAGAACATTTCTTCAACACTACAACACCTGAATAGCAACAGTGAGGAAAAGCTTCCTTAGAGCTTTGGGACGTATACCTGGTCAGCCACTTTGTCTGGAAAGAAAAGTGGCATGAAAGCAGTTACCTACAAGGGAGCACCCATATGATTGTCAGATAATTTCTCAACATAAACTTTGCAGGCCAGAAGTGAGTGGCAAGAAATATTAAAAGTGATGAATAGCAAGGACATACAAACAAAATTACTCTACCCAGAAAAGCCATAATTTAGAATTGAAGGTCAGATAAAGAACTTCACAGATAAGAAAAAGCTAAAGTTCAACACCATCAAACCAGAATTACATGAAATATTCAATGATATTCTTTAAGAAGAAAAAATGAAGAAGGAAAAAAGATAAAAAATATGAGCAATAAAATGGCAATAAATATATGTCTATTAACAATTAAATATAAAAATCAAAATAAACAAACTATAAATCCAATGAACCAAAATAAACTGATAAATAAAATAGAATTTGAGAAATGAAACACAGAACACACTGATGCATCTCAAAGAGAAGGGGGTGAGAAGACATTAACCAAAATCATCCTAATAAATAAAGAGCCAGGGTCCATCATGACCTAAATAAACATCTGGACAGAAAACTGAACACCAAGCTAGGGTCCAGGGTGGTACAGCAAAAGTCAATCCTGTGTCTTGGCTGGCATGGTGGAATTCAGTCCTGGGTCCCAGCTACCCGCAATGCATGCGGAGGAAGCTATGAGAATGGAGCCATGCTACCATCGGAGGGTCCTCTGAGTCCCTCCCCTTGCCTGCAGGCTACAGAGAACCAGAGCCACACTGTGATGGAACTGAATTCTACTTGAGAGGTCCCTGATTGTGACAGCATGCAGGCTGACTCTCCCAAGTGCATGAATTTTCATGTATCCTGGAGTCCCAGTGCATGGAAATTTGTGCAAGGGGGTATGTCCCTCTGTTCAGCCTGCACCCTCTCCACTCTGGGGTGCCTTAAGGGATGTCCAACTGCCTTTTTAGGCCTGATCCCACTGGGCAGTTGGACATCACTCTCACAATCCAGGACTGCTGTACTTCTGTCTGCCAGCCTGATTACACCCTAACCACTCCCCTGCCAGCTTGATTGATGCTGAACTGCTCCCCTGCCAGCCAGGTCACCCATAACTGCCCTCCTCTTTTGGCCTGGTGATTCTTAATTGTCCTTCCTATAGTCTTGGTTGCCCCCAAATACCCCCCCAAACTGCTCTTCCCTGCAGGCCTGGGTACCCACAACTGCCTTTCCCTATAGGCCTGATCGCCTTCAACTGCCCTCCCTTTCAGGCCTGGTCCCTCCCAACTGCCCTCCCCTGCTGGCCATCTTGTGGTGGCCATCTTGTGTCCACACGAGGGCGGCCAACTTTGCATCTTGTGCATTGGAGTGATGGTCAATTTGCATATTACCTCTTTATTATATAGGACTAGGGGCCCGGTGCACAAAATTTGTGCACTGGGGGTGGGTGATCCCTCAGTCCAATCTTCCCCCTCAATGGGGCCAATGATTGGTTCTGCCCCACCACCTCAGCCCAGCCCTCCTGGCCCTTGCCTTAACCCCGGCAACTTGCAACCGCCCAGCAACCGCCTGGCCCTAGGGGACCTGCAGTTGCCGTCACCTCAGCTCCGCTCCCCCAGCTCAAGCCTTAACCCTGGCGGCGACTGCCCAGCCCTGGGGGCACCCCACACTTGCGGCAGCCTCGTGTGTACCACTTGGCTGCCACTGGGACCCACTCTTCGTGCCCCGGCCACCCTGCCCCCCTGCCTTGCACATGCCTCGGTCCTGCCCCCCCACCTCGTGCACCTGAAGGCTGCCTTTGCGCTGGCCACTGTTGAAAGCCAGGCTTTCTGGGTCCACCCCCATCCCGCACTTGCTGGCCATCTCACTCATGCCTCGGCCCTGTCCCCGACCTCGTGCACTCACCAACTGTCTTGGCCATGTCCCCCGCTCCTGATTGGATGGTGGGAGTGGATGGTGGGTGTGGCTGGTGGTTATAGCGAAGGTATGATCAAATTTGCATATTACTCTTTTATTAGATAAGATATATTACTCTTTTATTAGATAGGATATATATATACACACACATACACACACTAGAGGCCCATTGCAGGAATATTCCTGCAATATGACTTCCTGCAGTGATCTCTGCTGCCCCACCTGCTTCCCTCTTTTCTCCCAGCCCCACCTGCTTTTCTCCCTTTTCTACTGCCCCACTTGCTTACTTCTCCTCAGCTTCAATCCCCTCTGTAGCATTTGGCTTCCTTCTATGCTGTCTTCAGTATTCGCTCTTTGGATATGCAAATTAACCACCATCTTTGTTGGGTTAATTTGCTCCTGATTGGCTGATGGGCATGGCTTATGGGCGTAGCAGAGGTACGGTCAATTTGCATGTTTCTCTTTGATTAGATAGGAGATATGCATTACCTATGGATACAGACAATAGGGTAGAGAAGGCCTGGGGTGGGGCAGGAATCATGTGGAGGGGAGCAATGGGAGGAAAAAGGGGAACATCTGTAATACTCTCAGCAATAAAGATTAAAAATTATAATAATAAAAAGAAAAGTGGCATAAGAAAAGAATATACAGTGATTAATGGGCAGGGGCAAATAGCTTGCTTGATTGGTCAGGTATCTGGAAGAAAAAAATATTTGGAAAATTGTTTACAAGAAATTCTCGTGAAAAGGCATATAAATAGATTCATTATAATGAGTACAAGGTGTGAATATCTTTGTATCACATAATAACAGCCCCTAGAAAGCAACCAACATTGAAAATTTATGAAACAGCCAAGGAGATATAATAATAGGGGGATCCAGGCCTGCATGGGAGAGCAGTTGGGAGGAACCAGAACTGCAGGGGAGGACAGTTATGGGTAAACAGGCTGTGAGGGGAGCAGTTAGGCATCAATCAGGCTGGCAGGCAGAAGTGGTTAGGGGCTGTCAGGAAGGCAGGCAGGTGAGTGGTTGGAAGCCAGCAGTCCTGGATTGTGAGAGGTTTGTGGGAACCGACCTAAATGGGCAGTTGGTCATCCCTTGGGTGGTCCCAGATCAGAGAGGGTGCAGGATGGTCTGAGGGACAATTCCCCCGACCTGCACAAATTTTGTGCGCCAAGCCTCTAGTTTGGAAATAAAAGGAAATACCATTACCTTCTAAAACATTCATGAACCTTGAAATCATTATGCTTAGTGAAAAAAAAAAGTCATAAAAAATAAAGAACACAAATTAATTGAAACTTTTATAGGAAATTACCAGAATAATTATATCATAGCATGTATAATAATTATAAATAAATATTTGCTTAACAACCATGTTATATACCAGACTCTAAGTTTCTTGAGGATAGATATCATATATGTCTTATTCACTCCTATAATCTCAGTACCTAATACATAAAGGAAGTGTAATGAGTGAACAATCTACATTAAAAAAAAAAAAGTCTAGTAATACACACAATGTGTACCAGGTAGAAAACTCTCCAATCACTGACTCAAATCATTTTCATTTGTATTTTTGCTATATAACACTTCATTTTCTGTCATAATTTTATTAAATTTAATATTTATTTTAATATCTATATACTCATTAAACAGAAAGCCTGAGTTATGGAAATTGTGGCTCAAAGCTATAAAGTTTAATTAAAACTATATTCAATCAAATTGAAAATTTTGCACCATCTGGTTTTTAGAGTCCTCAAATCAATGCAATGTGTTGATGTGTATTGTAGAATTTTAAGTTAAGTCCTGTGTAAAATGTCTGCTAAGAATGCGTTGCTAATAATGCTGAAATTATAGAGTGAAGCTTTCAGGGACACAGAAACAGCTTTTCTTACATCAGGGGAACAATCATAGCTATTTACATGCATTTTAACAAATAAATATGCACACATACATTGTACTGCATATCTTAAAAATCAGCATATTTCATCTAAGGAAATAACTGTTTCCTAACACAGCTAACCAACAGAATCATATAATGAGATTGTAAAAGTCCCCTAAGTCTACTACCTGGATATTACATTCATTAAATAAATAAAGAAGTTTTTAAAATCTGTCTTTTTTCAAGTGTGTTGATTTTCATAAATTCCTCAATCACAATATTATCTGCTGAATAAAAGTCTCCAAGAATGGGGAGTAGGCATCTGGATATTTATAAAACTTCCCATGTGATCTTAAATCATAGGTCATTTCAGATCTACTGGTCTATGATAACCTTTCTATTATTATCAACAATGGCTATCTCTTTTAATTGATTTATTCAGCAACTTCTCATTTTGTATATGCATTAGTCAGTTCAAGTGCAAAATTAGCATCCTTTCCAGCTCCCTGGAGGTATAAAGCCCACTGTCTCTGAGAATAGAACCATAATTTCAACATATTTAAAGAAAGATATGTCAGCCAGACAGTGATTTTGTCAATAACTGGAGTAGCAAATGTATATAAGAGACAGAATTACAGAGGTAAACTTTCCCTTGCCTCTGCCACTTTTTTCTTATCTATGGATAATATTTTCCTGTTTTGTTGTATAATTAGTATATTTTTTTAATTGAGTGATACATAGTATATAATGGAGACTTAGTTTTCTGAAGAGTGTTGATTATTGTTCTAGGAGTCAGTTCAACTACTGGCTAATCATGAATTTGTGAAGGTTTGGCTTTATTACTTTGCTAATGAAAATCTATAAAAAATGTTTTGACTTCAACTTCTAAACTCTGTCTCCCCTTAAGATCTTATTGGGCTTGTTTATAGGCTTTGTTAAGGCAAGTTAGATCTTTTACATACTACTGAGGAAACAGAACTCCTTAGCCATTCATCTGACATGTTCAGTGCCTATTATGGTGGTGAACTCATGGTCAGATAGATGCATCAGGTTATCTTATCTGGATGTCATTAACGATATCTTCATTTCCTTGATGTGTTTACTGTCCAATCTCTAGATTATTTTTCTTTTTATCTTTCTTTTTATTTTAAAGAGAGAGAAGAAGGGAGAGGGAGATGGAGAGAGAGAGAAAAAGAGAGAGGGAGAGAGAGGGGGAGAGGGAGAGAGAGAGAGAGAGAGAGAGAGAGAGAGAGAGAGAGAGAGAGAGAGAGAGAGAGAGAGATTGTGAAACATCTAACAGTTCCCTCCCCACTTGCCCAGACCAGGGATGGATCCTGAAACCTGGGTGCGTGCACTGACTGGGAATCAAACCTGCAACCTTTTGTTGTATGGGTCAATGCTCCAATTGAGCCACACCAGCCAGGTGAGATTCTGATTCTGATTTGAATCACCATGGAAGTCCAATTATTATAGAGAAAACATGTGCTTCTCATTATAAACATCAGATTTTTTTGTAGTCAGAAACTATCATTAAGAGTGATTCTTTTTTTCACCTGGTAATATTTTAAGAGCCTTTGCTAATGTTTAAAATTATGATAGCTAATAAGAAAAGATAACTGGTAGTATTCCCACCCCCACTGGGCTAACACCTAGTGAGGAAGATAGACTATTAAGCAAGCATTTGCCAGAGTGCATGAGTGCTCTGACAGGAGAATTGAGGATTTTATAGTAAATGAATATCAAGGACAGGTAATGTATTTATATTTAAAAATGGGCAAAAACACTGAATTGAGAAAAAGCACAAAATTTATAAGAAATCAAAAGAAAATCAGTGTTTTGAAGTAGAGAGTTCAAGCAGGTAGGGACTTATGAAATATAAGGGAAGCAAAGAGAAGCCAAATCATTCTGGTCTATGGAAAACTAAGCTAAGGAGCATAGATGTTATCCTGGCTATAATGTTAATGTAGTAAAAGCTTTTGCCAAAACTGGTTTGGCTCAATGGATAGAGCATCGGCCTGCGGACTGAAGGGGCCTGGGTTCGATTCTGGTTAAGGGCATGTACCTTGGTTGCAGGCACATCCCCGGTGGGGCGTGTGCAGGAGGCAGCTGATCGATGTTTCTCTCTCATCGGTGTTTCTGATTTTCTATCCCTTTCCTTTCCTTTCTGTAAAAAATCAATAAATATATTTTTTAAATGTAGTAAAAGCTTTTTTAAATTTTAAGTAGGAGATTTACCTATAATAATAAAACTGTAAATGCTAATTAGACCAGATGTCCTTCTGGACGACCTTCCAGATGAAGCCCAGGCTGTGAGGGAAGCCCGGGACCTAGATGCCAGGGGGAAGCCGGTGCTGGCAGCTGAGGAAAGGAAGGCCTACTCTTGCATGATTTTTGTGCATCAAGCCTCTAGTATGATCATAATTTAATTTAGATAGCTTCCTTTAAAGAGTATTCTGTGTGGAGAAAGGCTTGGGAACTCAAGTTTAAAAAGTATGGCAACCTGGAGAGATGGTATATTTAGAAACTATAAGCAATAGGACTGTATCAACTAAATGTAAAAGGTACATTGGACATATATCTGTGGATGGTGCTACAGCTTATTTGAATGGATCATTCTGGCTTCACAGCTGAATGATATATTGCCTTTTGGTATATTGATACAATGAAGTTTCTTAAGATGAATGTTGAACTCTTGGCTTCGTAAATTCATCAAGAGAATTAATAGGTATGTTAAACCTCATAAAAAGAGCCTGCTGATCTTGCTTCAGGTAAATATTAATATATTAGAGGCCTGGTGCATGAAAATTTGTATATTGGGAGGGGTCCCTCAGCCCGACATGCTCCCTCTCACAGTCCAAGAGCCCTCAGTGGATGTTCTACTGACAGCTTAGGCTATCATAAATGCCATAATTTTGTCATTATCTATGGAGAGCAGGCCTAAGCTACAGTCTGACTTCCCTCTGTGGGAGGCAACTGGGCTGAACAGAAGAAGGCACCACCCCCATCACCCTGCTGGGGCTGCCACTGCCAGCTATGGCAGCTGCTAGGCCTGAGCCCTGGGCTTCGCAGCCACCAGATCTCATGGCTGCCTAAGCCCTGGGCCTCACAACCACTGTGGCTTTGTCTGGATGGATGTCCTGAAGACGTACACCCAAATTAGCATATTACCCTCTTATAAGTATATTTACACACATATATATGATATATATGTACAGATAGGTGAAATATATCATCCTATATGCTAAAGAGTTAATATGCAAATTGACCCTCACACCCGTGCACAAAATATGGTTGCCACAAGATGGTTGGCAGGGTAGAGTAGTTGTGGGTGATCAGTCAGCAGTAGAGGGCAGTTAGGGGCAACCAGGCCAGCAGGGGAGGGCAGTTAAGGGTAACCTGGCCTGTAGGGGAGATTAGTTGGGGGTTAACAGGCCTACAGGGAAGGGCAGTTAGAGGGGACAAAGGCCTGCAAGGGAGGGTAGTTAGGGGCAATTGGCCTGGCAGGAGAGCAGTTAGGCATTGATCAGGCTGGCTGGGAAGTGGTTAGGGGGTGATCAGGCTGGCAGGCAGGCAAGCAGTTGGGAGCCAGCAGTCCCAGATTGTGAGAGGGATATCCAACTGCTGGTTTAGGTACGATCCCCATGATTGGACCTAAACCAGCAGTTGGACATCCCCTGAGGGGTTCCAGATTGGAGAGGGTGCAGGCTGGGCAGAGGGACAACCCTCCCAGTGCATGAATTGAATGCACAGGGCCTCTAGTATTTATGCATGTGTGTGTGCGTATATATAGGCCCATTGAAGAAAGATTTCTGCAAGAATAGGGCTGCCTGTGGCCTGATAAAAACAAAGAAGGGAGCAAAGCCCTCCGCCGCCCCCCCCCCCCCCGCGCTGCCCTGTAATTTCCCTCTCACTGCCACTGCCACCCTTGCTCTCCCTTTCTGCTTTCCCTCCCTCTTCCTTATACACTGCCTTCAGTCTTCACTCTGTACCCACATATGCAAATTAACCCCCATCTTTGTTGCGTTCATTTGCATGCTCACTCTGATTGGCTGGTGGACACAGGGTAGTGATGGTTAATTTTCATGTTTCTCTTTCATTAGTGTAGACATATCTGATCTAATAAAGAAATAATATGCAAATTAACCATCACTCTGCTACACCCACAAACTATGCCCACCAGCCAATCAGGAGCAGATATGAAAATTAACCCAACCACAATGGCTGCAGACACACAGAGAGCAGGAGTCTTGGGTTTCCCCAGCAATGGAGGAAGCCAAGCTTTCCATATCCCTAGTAGGCCCAAACTTCCAATCAAGGCTACAAAGATTCAATTATAGAAAATAAATAAATCTGAACAAAAATGGCTGCAGCCACCAATTGAGCAAGAAGATTGGCTCTGCTCCAGGCTACAAAGTTTCAATTATTGAAGATAAATAAATTCCAGATACCAGGGCCTCCTCTTGGGTGGAGTGTGGTTGGCCTGCAAAACATCACAGGCCCCTCAGCCAGGCTACCCCATGCCCCAAGGGAACCCCCACTCTGATCAGGATCACCCTTCAAGGCAAACCACCTGGCCCCCACCCATGCACTAGGCCTCTATCTTATCTAATAAAAGAGTAATATGCAAATTGACCATTGCTCCAACACACAAATTGGCTGTCCCCATGTGGACACAAGATGGCCAGTAGAGGAGGGCAGTTGGGATTGATGAGGCCTGCATGGAAGGGCAGTTGGGGAAATGCAGGCCCATAGGGGAGAGAAGTTGGGGGGAAACAAGCCTGCAGGGGAGGACAGTTAGGAGTGACCAGGCCTGCAGGGGAGAGCAGTTAGTGGCAAACAGGCTGGTAGGGGAGCAGTTAGGTATCAATAAGACTGGCAGGGGAGTGGTTAGGGGGTGATCAGGCTGGCAAGCAGAAGTAATTAGGGGCAATCAGAAAGACAGTCAGATGAGCAGTTGGGAACCAGCAGTCCTGGATTGTGAGATGGAAGTTCTACTGGGATTGGGCCTAAACTGGCAGTTGGACATCCCTCTAAGGGTCCCAGATTGGAAAGGGTGCAGGCTGGCTCAGGAATACCTTCTTGTGCACTAATTTCTATATATACCAGAGGCCCAGTACATGAAAATTCATGCATTGGAGGTGGGGTCCCTCATGCATTGGTGGTGGGATCTCTTATCCCAGCCTGCCCCCTCTGACAGTCTGAGATACCTCAGGGGAAGGAGGCCATCCGGTGATCAGGGGAAGGCAATACCCAGCACACCTCTGCTGCTGCTACTGCCAGCAGTGCAAGTCTCAGCCAGCCTTGGTTACCTGAGCCTCAGGCAGCCCTGGTTGGATGGGAAGCCACCATCTGAGGCTTGCCTGTGCCTCAGGCTGGTACTGGGCAGCTGAGTGGCTGAGAGGATTGGGGGACTCTGGAGGCAGGCACTTGGGGTGGCTAGACCAGCGTGGGGGTGGGCCTGGCCATGCTGCATGCTTGCTGCCCCAGTGAGGCTCAGTGAACTGAGAACCATCACCTTGTGGCTGTGGATGGCACCATCTTGTGGTTGTGAACACCATCATCTTTGAGGGTGTGGCAGTCAATTAGGATATTCCCTCCTTATTGGCTGGGGGCACCACCATCTTTGTGAGGGTATTATGGTTAATTAGCATATTCCCTATTTATTAGATAGATATACACACATACTAGGGGCCTGGTGCATGAAATTTGTGCACTGGGGGTGGGTGGTCCCTCAAACCAACCTTCCCCCTCTCACATACTGGGAGCCCTCAGGGGATGTCCAACTGATGGCTCACCTCCAGCCTGCACCCAGCCATCGCCCTGCTCAGCTCAGCCCTGGCTGCCTGTGACCACCCAGCCCTGGGAGCTGGGTGCTCGCCGCCACTTCCACTCACAGTGCACAGGGGCCAGGCACTCCCTGCCACCGCCACCACCTCTGCTGCTGCTGCCACTTCTCTGCACAGCACCCAGGCCCGACAATCGTGCCACTTGGCCCCACCCCTGCTCCTGATTGGCTGGTAGCATAGCCAATCAGGAGCAAAGGTATGGTCAAATTTTCATGTTACTCTTTTATTAGATAGGATACACACACACAGTCAGATAACATGTAAATAGTTTAAGTTAAAGAAAATACAGTGTTACAAAGATAGAGCTCAATAAATACATTATATTTAATGTCTAGAAACAGAAATAAAAGACAAATAGCTTACAGAGATTTTCAAATAGAATAAATTTTATTTTAGTCTTGCACTATCTTTTTGTTCATTGTAGAAGAAATATGAAGGTAGATCCTATTTCTAAAATAGTTTAAAATAGTTACAATATATTATGACTATTTTAAACTATTTTAAAAATATTTTCACCTAGTCTAGAATTATAAATTGAGAGGATTTCCCCCCTTGTGAGTACTTTAATGATGTTGCTCTACTATCTTCTCCCTTACAATGTTTCTAATTAGAAATCTTTTGTAACCTTTATGTTTATTCCTGTGTATAGTGTGTCTCTTTTCTTCTGACTATAGCCTGGCGGGCACCAGGAAATCACAGGGCCCTGTGATCCATCAGGAACCCCCATGACTGGCTGGCCCCGCCCACAGCTCGGCCAGGTATAACCCAGGGCTATCGCCCTGTGATTGGCTGGTGGGCATGGCTTGTGGGTTTGGCTTATTGGGTGTAGTGAAGGTACAGTCAATTTGCATATCATTCTTTTATTAGATAGGATTTTTACATATAAACAAATAAAATAAACTTTTAATGGAAAAGATCTCACCAAATAACTTTATCCAACACAAGCCCAAAGATTTTCATTTCAAAGTGAACACTGGAATCTCATTCAATCTGGTTCTTTCTCCAGCCATATTGTTCTCACTCTTAGTTTCTACTAAGGGAACTGCACTCCAATCACTTAGCATTGTATTTATTCAACTCTTACTGGTACTTCAGTGACTGTTGTTTCCTCTGAGTATAAGATCCTAGGAAAACCAAAATGAAATATTCACTAAAGAAAACTTCAGATTTTTATCCACAAAGCAAAGTATTTGATATAAAACAAAGAGCTGCTTCTATAAAATATACAGCATGCTTGACACACTTTGGTTTCTCCCATACCAAAGCCAAACATTCTCAAGAGAAAGGTAAAAATTTTTATACTTCAGAAGATAGAATATAGGCTCATATTAAATATACCTGGGCAACATAATTATTCTCTATAAAAAAATAAACCTGTAAATTCTTGTATAAAAGGGGGGTAGGGAAGAAACACTGATCTGCCACATGTATAAAATGTTCAGTTTAATTTAAACAACAGAACCACACATTTTCAAATACTCAAAAATAGAGTAATCTTACCAAGGGAATTTTTGGTATCCAATATATGTGTCATTTTCTTGCTCTCTCTCTCTTTTAACTGTAACATGTTTGACCTTGAAGATGCACTTGATCAAAAACCATAATTCTCCTTTGATGAGAATCTATTTCTGAGATGTACCCTGCTTTGAGCAGGGTAATACATCCACTTCAAACAAAGCAGCTTTGACCCTGTCTACTAGAAAAAGACAAAACTGTGTTTCTCTTACTGACCAAGCCTGGGGAAAATTGTGTCTTTCAAAGACGAAGGCATTACCAAGGCAGGGAAACTTGATAGCCATTATGAGTTTCAAGCTGTGAATAGACACTACATTAAAGCATCAGATAGCTGCCACCTCATCTATCAGCCATTACAGAAATAACATTAGAGAATCCATTTGGCATTCCAGATGAAGGTTTAATCCTTATTAGTTCTGATTTTCCCAGAGGAAGGTAAGTTTTGGCAACACTGCGGAGCAGCACTGGGAAAAAAAAGGTTTAGAAACAAAACTTCTTTGCTTTTCCTAATGAATCATACCTAAACAAGATGAGCATGTTCAGTGTCCCAAGTTCTTTCTGTGACAATATACTTACTTTTTTACAATTAAAACTTTATTTGGAGAGAGATATTTAAAGCTGTTCATATTTGTTCTGACTCTGATATTCATGCTGAGGAGAGAATAAAAACTCAGGGAAGTCAATATATTTGGAAAAGCAAGAAAAGTGAAGAAATTCAGCAAGTAGTTTAAGGTTGAGCTTTGCTACATATTAGAACCTAAAGAATCAATTTTTCTGTCATTAATTATATACGTCAATATTGTGTTTGTATGTACTTTTTGTGGCATTAAGCACTTTTTCCCTTCATTTTAATTTGCTATTCATTTCAGAATTACTTTATTCAAATGTTTGGTAAAAATAATAGTAGCATCATATGAGGTACTTTAATTATGAAAATAAAATTTAGTACTGTAAATCATTGAGATTAAATTGTCCTCTCACCTATCTATAGCAATAGAGTTCAGGTGTCAGCTATTGCTTTTTGAAATGTCTCTTAAGAAGTAAACATTTAACAGCTTTTCAACAGAGAGTATGTTTTCTCCAAGAAAGGGTCACTTCTTAGGATTTACTTTTATAGAAATAAAATCAATAATATCTGGAAGAGTACTTTGAAACCAATCTTACTCACCATAGCTGTGCTTGTACATGCACACAAAATTAATCTTGGTCACTCAGTGGTCCAATCATTTGTTCACTGCTTCAAAAATTCATCCAAATCTTGTTCAGAATTTTTACATAAATAATTATATCATTAGCAGGCAAGGGCAGTTTTATTTCTTCCCAATCTGAATGCCTTTTATTTACTTTCTTGTCTTATTACATTAGGTAGGAGTTACAAGTACAGTGTTGTAAGGAGTAGTGACAGAGGATATCCTTTCCTTTTTCCTGGTCTTACTGGGAATCTCTTTTATATTTTCAATTTACTCTCCAACTATATTTCTGCTCTGCACTCTTTTTATTAAGAAAATAGAGGCCCAGTGCATAAAGATTTATGCACTGGAGGGAGGGTCACTCAGCCCAACCTGCCCCCTCTCACAGTCCAGAAGCCCTCAGGGGCAGAAGGCGACCCTGAAATCAGGTGAAGACGATGCCCCATCATACCTCTGCTACTGCCACTTCCGGCAGCCCAAATGTCAACTAACTCTGGTTACCTGAGCCTCAGGTGGCCCTGGGCAGCTGGGCAACTTCATCCAAGGCTTGCCTGCAACTTGGGCTGGCCCTGGGCAGCTGGGGACTGAGGGAACTGGGGAACTCCAGAGGCAGGTGCACGGAGCCTAAGTGGGCCTGGCCTTGCCACACGCCTGCCACCCCAGCTGGGCTGAGGGGACTTGGCAGCGTCATCTTGTGGCTGTGAGTGCCACCATATTTGAGGATGTGGCAGTCAATTAGCATATTCCTTCCTTATTGGCTGTGAGCACTACCATCCTTGTGATGGCATGAGGGTTATTCCCTCTTTATTAGATAGGATGTGAGAAACAATTAATTGTTGACAATAAAAAGCTGGATATAAATTGTACCAGGTGCCCTGGCCAGTGTGATTCAGTTGGTTGAATGCCCTATATACCAGGAGGTTGCCAGTTAAATTCCTGATCAGGGCACATGCCTAAGTTGTGAGTTCAATCCTCAGAAGGAGGCATGCAAGAAGCAGCTGATTGATGTTTCTCTCATCAGAGTTTCTCTCTCTCTGCCTCTCTCTTCCTTTATCTCTAAAATAAATAAAAACATGTCTTAAAAAATGGCACCGTGTTGCAAAAATAGTTGCTGTAATATGAAAAAATAGCTCAAAACTAAAATAGTAATTAAAATTTGCTACTTAGAATACTACATTTTTAAACATTGAATGGTAGGTCAGAATAAGTGGCTAACTATAACTTAGATGGGTTAAAAACTCTCTAAAATTCTAGTTTCTTTACTTCAAATTATTTTTAATAATTTATACTTATAATTAAATTTATTTAAATTTAAATTTGCCCTAGAAAATAAAAACAAATAAGAAAAGACAGCAAGAAAGAGAAAAAAAGCACCTATTAAGCAAAAGACAATTTCTGTCTGATTGCCTTATTTCATTTTGATTGAAGTCTGATACACTTATTTCAAAGGCATATTGATTTATAAGCAAAATTCTTATTCTAACAATCCCTTAGTATCAATCAAATAAGTTTTCTATATTTTTTGCTATTTTAGTAGCTTTATATTATTTTTTAATTTCGTATTTATATATAGCATCAAACAAAAATAATTTATTTAATACAAAAATGCCCCAATTATATAAATAAGTTAAAAACAGCCCTATAATACATCATTGGGTGTAACACCTGCAACACTTAACTAAATTTTAGTTTAAGTAACATTATGTAATCAACCAACTTGTTTTTACCAGGTAATTGACCATATTTGGGGAGTACAATTACTTAAGACTTAGTGCAGTGAGCATTCATACAGTAAAATCAGATTCACATTTGGAAAATTTACTGTTTATCATTTGTAAAATTATTAAAAGAAATGAAATAACTGGATCTGAAATACAAATGTGTATCTTGTCATACTAATCATAATGAAAATAAAAACTTGAATTAAAATTCTGTGAAAAGACATAAAAGAAAGATAAAAATCTATGACACAGTGATGATATTAGATTTGCAGGGTATAAAAGAAAAAATAGAAATGGACATTATTTGAGTTTCTAAAATGGTTGAGATATACATTTTAGTGCTGTTAACTGTGGAAGTAATTCCAAGGGAAAGATGATGAGTTCAAATATAGTCACAGTTTTTGAAATCTTTATCAGACCCCCCCCAACTTTGATAGATGGTTTAATTTATGGATTTTAAGGCCTAAAAAGCGATCTGGGGTGAGTGAATTATTCTAGCATGGAAAGCACACAAAAGAGGAAGATAAATGACAACTAGATTAAAATGACCCCAAAACAGCATTTCTATGTAAAGAGAAAAAGAGAATGAAACCTTAAAGAACAACTCATTTAAAGACTTGAATAAAAAACTCATGAAGAAGTTGGACAAGAACGAGCTATCGATATATGCTGGAAATTGTAATAAAATGGCCAACACAGAGGTCAAAGGAGAAGAGAAGTTTAATAGTTTAATGGTAAGCATAATTCTCTCATATATACAAAGAGCTCAAGTAGAAAACATATTACTGCAGAACCTCCTTTATCCTGGATCTCATAATTCCATGTAAAGAAATTGCTCTTAAAGTAACTTTCCTGATAGGAAAGTGAAAAGTAACTCATCAGAATAGTGAGTTGGAAGAAGAGTATGCAGATAGCATGCCTTCCCTTTTATCTCTTGCAATGTCAAAGGGCTTGCTCTGTGGAGGAGCTTACAGCTTGGAATACCTTTGATTCATGAAAGTGTTAGAAAGCCTATCTGACTATACACATAATCCATATACATCAACTTAGGTGTTATAAGTGATAATGCAGACATTCTAAACTTCTATTTCCACTGATCCTTGTTTTATTTCTCACCTGTTTCAAAACTCAGGCATGAGAGAGAATGAACCAGTATTGACTGGTTCAAACATTAGTAATAAAAATTGAGTCATGTTAACTCATCTAATGTAGGCAGAGTGTGGTTACAAGTAACCATGTAATCATTATTATGTGGTTTTTTTGGATTGGTTGTGGATGAAGTCAGACTATAATCTATTAGAAAATTGAAGTGGTGAGAGAAGAATAGATTATTTTTATGAGTGTTGGTTTTGAAAGAAAATAAACACTGTGCTTGCTAGGGAGGACTTTGTGCTGAGGGAGGTCTATGGCTTGGCTGTTTGTTCTTTTAATATGAACAGAGAACAATATGTTCCAAGATTTAGGGTAGAACCAGCTGAATGTACATGAGAGAGAGAGAGAGAGAATTTGATGGAGTGCAGTACTTAAAGCTGTGAGAGGGATAAATTTCAGAACAGAGGTGGGCAGGTCAGTTTATGACTGAAATTAGATCAAGCCATGTAAGGACAAAGCACTAGGGATGCAAAGACAGATAAGATATGATCTTCACTGTCAGGGGACTCATCCTGAGGATTGTCATAGCTTATCATAATACATGTTGCAGAATAAAATTTGAAAATCCAATTCTTGTCCTGTAAAATGGCTCTTCTCCAATCTTGAGTGCTCCTTTATTTTCCTATAGGAAATTTAGAAAACTAGAGATCAAGTTCCTGATACAGCCTCTCTCTGAAGGTAATTTAATACCTAGAAGAATTTGACAAGAAGCAGAAACATCATTCAAATCATTATGTTATAGCTTTATTTCAGTCTTTTAAGCTTTCTTCAGTATCTTAGCATAGATATGCTGCATAAACACTTGCAAAATAGCTTGTTACTATTAAAGAGAGTGTGCATTTAGCTTTAAGAACGATGGAGATTGGCCCAGCCAGTGTGGCTCAGTGGCTGAGTGTCAACCTATGAAACAGGAGGTCACAGTTCCATTCCCAGTCAGAGCACATGCCCAGGTAGTGGGCTCGATCCCCAGTGTGGGGCGTATAGGAGGCAGATGATCAGTAATCCTCTCTCATTATTGATGTTTCTATCTCTCTGTTCTTCTCACTTACTCTGTGAAATCAATAAAAGCATATTAAAAAATACTTAGAGACTGGAAGATATCTGTCCAGATCAGATATGAGAATGAATTTAATTTTGAAAATTTTCTGAATATAGGCTATCTTCAGAAAAAATACAATGTATATAATCAAGGCATCTGTCTGCCAACACCTGGGTATTTATTTCAGTTACACATGGATGTACATAGGGCAGCACCGATGAAGGGGTGGGAGTAAAACATGACACTAAGCTTGAATATAAGGCTGGTTTAATCTAGATTCACTTCCTCTAGTGTGATCTCTGGAAGCTTGTTTTATTTTTCTTTCAGTTTCTTTACTTGTAAACTGAGGAGAGAAGGAAGAGAGAAAAGTAGCTTTTAGTGATCAATATGTTTGTTTATTGTACTCTGCTGGGAGATTTATTTACTCTAGAGCAGGAAACAAAATGGTGAAGAAATGTTTGGAGCCAGGCTTCCTCAGTCTAAAATTTGGCTTCATCTCCTAATAGCCATGTGATCTCTGTTAGTTTTATAAGTTCTTTGTGCCAATGGTTACTCATCTGTACAATGACAAAAAAAGGTAATGACTCATTTGCAATAGCTTGTGGTTATAAGTGAGTTAATAGATGGAAGCACTTAGAACTGTACCTAGCACATGGTAAGCAAAACATAAACATGAAGTGTTTTATAATTTACCTCACATTGTGGTTGCAACAATCAAATGAGATAGAAAAAAAGCTTGTCTTCACACAGTGCTTAATACCTAATAAGTTCATGACAAATGGTACTTACATAGTTTGTAATAAAATTTGTTTCACAATCTTGTCATTGGGTGTATTTATTTGCATTTTCACAATAAATAAATTGAAACAATAAAATTCCAAGAATCTTTGAAACATTGAGAAGTAAAATTCAGAATCCAAGCCCTATTCTAAAAATTAAAAATAATCTATGCTGCTTCCATTAATTCATTCTATAGAAATAATGAGCTAAAATTTAATAATATCTACCTTACATTGTTATTAAATGAGTCAGTATTTATAAAATGCTTTGTGAAGTGTAGAAGGAAAGTCATCTAAGCTGTTATTATATCCCATGAGTAAGTTTATATTCTCAAACTCAATATCCCATCATATTCCAATAGATTACATAGTCCAGATATTTACCACAATGTGATATCAAAATACGGAGTGTCTCAAAGTCTCTCCTAATTTGGAAGAGTATTCAGAGGAGGAACAGAATAAAGTGACTCACCTCAATGTATTTTATGAGTAGCTTCCAAAACTGATGTAAATATGAATATTATGGTTTCTATGAGAGGCAGACACATGAGTATCCACCCCCAAAGCCAAAGCAGACATATTCCTTTCAGTAAATGTAATGCACTGATGTGTATGTAAAAGAGCTTTACATCGAGATGTCAAAAATATCTGAAAAAATAAATCAGTGATAATAGTACTGGAAGGAAAATTGACACTAAACTTTAAAGCAATACAAAAGAAGTCACGTAAAAGAATGTATTCCTTCATAAATTGAAACTTAACTAATTTCAAATATACCTAATTCATTAACTTGTAAAAAGGAATTCATTTTAGCTAGCTTATGAGCCTGAAAATCTGGTGGATTTTTTATTTCGATACACATTTCATTTTCTATAAATATAATTATATATATTTATAAAATTACGAAAAGCAATGCCTAATAAAGAATTATTGAGTGCAAATTAACTACACAGAACTTGCAAGTGGTGTTATTAGTTTTTAATTAATAATACACTTGATCTTTTAGGAAGAAGATGATACTTCTTTATTGCTGAATCACCCTTGAGACAAGTAGGAGCTGTTCTTCAATATTTGCACCAGGTGGCAAATAGCCTGAATGATTAATTGTCACATTTAGTTTGCTTGAAAATTAAATATTTTTCTCTAACAGTGTTCTTATGAAAACTTGAAATTTATCTAAAATGAGTTAACAAATGTTTGATATTTAAAGAAGGCTAAACTATTTTTATACCTATGAGATTATGTGATCCCAAATGATTAAAAGTAATTATTGTGAAAAATAAGAATATACCGATTGATTAATACATTCAGCCTTTATCAATATTTTAGAAATGAACCATATAGAATTCAAAATAATATGTTCAGCATCACAATTCCTTATAGTTGTGGGTTTCTCCTGAAATAACTTCACAGATTTCTCCTGTGAAGCTTTCTCAGACTATGTTTTTTAGTATTTAAGGGATTTTTATTTTTTACCTATGTCTTAAAATCCATAAGCATTTATAATTGTCTGTTCCTTAGTAAACCATGTGAAAGCTGACAGAATTATATGTAGTGCCATTATAGAAGCATAAAACATCAGACATAGAAAACAACCTTAAGATCCTTGATAAAATTGTTCTTTCTATTCCAATTCAATGTTTTAATCAGCGTTTTCCAGTCTAAAGTATTTAAAAACTATATCTAGAATAGTTTTGCAATTCCATCATCTATGTATCCATCACCTATATATCCATCTATCTATGTTAATTTAATTATAGAATGGATTTAATTTTCTCCTATTTCTAATTAAAGGTGTTAATGCATGAAGCAAGATCTAACCACAGATTCTTCCATTTGATGAGTCAACAACCCTTTAGATAATAAATGTCAATGTGGAAAATATTTTTTCTGTGGTTTACAGCAAAAATAATACTAACAAAATATTGAACTAGATATTTAAGGTTAATGATAGACTACTAACTTTCTAACATTGAGACTTGTGAAAGACATTACACTGCTCAAGAGAAACAAAATTTTCAGGAGTTTCAAAGTATGTATTAAGAAAAACCTCATTGAAATGTTCAGCATTTTGTTACCAATAGAAATAGTTCTTTCCGATTCTGCCTTTGCCAAATGCATTTTTCATGCCTTCCAAAGATCTTTTGTGTCTGACTTCAGATGTTTTGTAAACTATTGTTCATTCTGTGTGGTGAGCTAAAATAGCCATCGTGTTCCTGTATTCTAGAGGTTTAAGTTCTTCAATTACTCTTTCTAGCTAAATAATTATATAATACTTCACGTTATTTAAAAATAAATATAGCTTCTGATATTAAAATGACCAGTCAAGGTAATTAGGAAGTGTCTCTCTATTCTGTTAATTCATACAGAATAATAAAGTACAAAAGCTAAGAAAAGTGTTCTGAGTTGGCATTCCTATTGTTATACAGGAGCTAAGAACTCCTGAAAAAAAAGGAGAAAAGAAAAAGTGTCGGTGTCAGTAGCTGGTGTAGGAATCCATCCTTGGAATGGCTAAATCAATTAGAAAAAATCATTTAAGCAAACCTTCAGTACCCATTTAGATCCAAAAAGGGAATGGCGGTCAACAAAGGCTTCAGAGATGGCCAGACTGTTCTGTTTAATATAAAGAGATAAAATACTGTTATTGTTGTAGAGGGAGGAGCAAGATGAAAGACCATATCAGTGAGAAGGAAAGGCAAAGTGAGATGAACCAGAGGTGAGAAAAAGTGTGTAAGTGCTGCTGTAGACTAGCCACATCTCCCCAAATTTGTATGTTGAAATCTTGTTGGGGGGTGGAGCCTTTGGGGAGTGATTAGGTCGTGAAGTCTAAATGCCCTTATGGAAGATTCCAGAGAACTCCTCTGCCCCTTAGACCTTGTATAAACCAGAAAGAAGTCTGCAGTCTGTGGATCAGGAAGTGGCCCTTACCAGACACTGAATCTGTTGTCACCTTGACCTTGGACTTCCTAGCCTTCAAAACTGTGAAAAATAATTTTTTGTTGTTTATGAGTCACACAGTCTATGTTTTCCTGGTATAGCAGCCCAGATTCAAACATCCATTGATGGAAGAAGTGATAAGGTATATGCATGCAATGGAATATTATTTAGCCCATAAAATGACCAAAATGCTGACACATGCTATACAGCTAGAACATTAAAGATATGTTAAATGAAACACAAAAGTAAAACTACTGTATGATTTCACTTTTATGGGGCACCTAGAACAGTCAACTTTTTAAAGAGAACAGAATGGTGGTTGCCAGAGATTGGAGGGAAAAGGGAATTGGGAGTTATTATTTAATGGGTACAAAGTTAATAAAAATGAAAATGTTCTGGAGGTTGACAGCAATAATGGCTGTATACACAGTACTGTGAACATACTTAATATCACTGAACTGCACACTTAAAATGCTTTAAATGGTAAATTTTGTGTAATGTGTATTTTACCACATTTTTCATTTGTAGATTTGCTGATGTTAGCCATTCTGACAGGTGTGAGATGGTACCTCATTGTCAGTTTGATTTACATCTCTCAGATGATTAATAACTTTGAGCATTTTTTTTCATATGTTTCCAGGCCTTCTGTATGTCCAGTTTTGAAAAGTGTCTATTTAGGTCCTTTGCCCATTTTTTTATTGGATTGTTTATATTCCTTTTGTTAAGTTGTATGAGTTCCCTATAAGTTTTGAAAATTAAATCCTTATTGGATGTAATATTGACAAATATGTTCTCCCATGTAGTGGGCTTTCTTGTTTTTGATTTTTCTTTTTCTGTGCAGAAGCTTTTTATTTTGATGTTTATTTCCTTCTTAGTTTCCATTGTTCTAGGAGATGTATCAGTAAAGATATTGCTATTACATATGTCTGATATTTTGCTGCCACTGAATTCTTCTAAGATTTTTTTTTTTTGGTTTTCCATCTTACATTTAAGTCCTTTATCCATTTTGAGTTTGTTTTTCTGTATGGTATAAGTTGGTGATATAGTTTCTTTCTTTCTTTCTTTCTTTCTTTTTTTTTGCATACATCTGTCATATTTTCCTAATACCACTTATTGAAGAGACTGTCTGTCTTGACTCATTGTATGCCTTTGACTCTTTAATAAAATACTAACAGAGCATAGTGGCTTGGGTCAGTTACTGGGTTCTCTGTTCTGTTCCATTGGTCTATATGTTCTTGTGCCAGTACCAGGCAGTATTGAGAACAGTGGTTTTGTAATATAGCTTGATATCTGGTATTGAGATACCACCTATTTTGTTCTTCTTTCCTAGGATTGCAGTGGCTATTCAGGGTCTTTTTTTTTATTCCAGATGAATTTTTGGACAGTTTGTTCTAGGTCTGTGAAATAGCCATGATCTTTTAATGGGGAGTGCATTGAAGCTATAGATTGCTTTGGGTAGTATGGACATTTTAATGATGTTGATTCTTCCAATCCATAAACACGCTAGATTCTTCCACTTGTTTATATCTTCCTCTATATATTTTTCCAACTTGTAGTTTCCTGAGTACTGGTCTTTCAACTCCTTAGTTAAGTTTATTTCTAGTTATATTTATTATTTTTGTTGTAATGGTAAATAGGATTGTTTTGGGGTTTCTCTTTCTGTGAGTTCATTATTGGTATATAAAAATGCCATAGATTTCTAGGTGTTAATTATCTTGCTACCTGCCAAATTTAATTATTAAATCCAGTAGATTTTGATGGAGTCTTTAGAGTTTTCTATATATAATATTGTGTCATCTATGAATAATCATAGTTTTATTTTTTTCTTTTCCAATTTGGATACATTTTATTTCTATTTTTTGTCTGATCACTACAGCTAGCACTTCCAATACTATGTCAAACAGGAGTGGTGAAAGTAGGCATCTCTGTCTTATAACTGATCTTAGGGGAAATTGTTTTAGTATTTGCCCATTGTGTAAATATTGGCCATAGGTTTGTCACATAAGGCTTTTTTATGTGGAGGTATGATTACTTTATTTCCACTTTACTAAGAATTGTTATCAAAAAAGAGTCTTGGATTTTGTCGAATGCTTGTTCTGCATCAATTGATATGATCATGTGGTTTTTGTCTTTCAGTTTGTTTATGTGATGTATCACATTTATTGATTTGTGGATACTGTGCTAGACTTGCATCTCTGGAATCAATCCCACTTGGTCAGGCTGTATGATGTTTTTAATGTGAAGCTGGATGCGATTTGCTAATATTTTGTTGAGGAATTTAGCATCTATGTTATCAAGTATATTGGCCTGTATTTCTCTTTCCTTGCAGTGCCTTTATCTGGTTTTATGATTAGTGTAATGCTGGATTCACCAAAAGAGCCTTGGAAGTGTTCCTTCCTCTTGAGTTTTTTGGAATAGTCTGAGGAGGGCCGGTATTAGTTTTTCTTTGATGTTTGGTAAAACTCCCCTGTGAAGCCGTCCTGACCAGGGCTTTTGTTTGCTGGAAGTTTTTTTATTACTGCTTTCAATTTCATATGTAGTTATTGGCCTATTCAGGTTTTCGGATTCTTCTTGATTCAGTTTTGGAAGATTGTATTTTTCTAAGAATATGTCCATTTTGTCTAGGTTGTCCAGTATGTTGGAGTAGAGTTGTTCACAGTATATTTTTTTTACAATCCTTGTATTTCTGTGGGATCTGTTGTTATTTTGGTCTTTCATTTCTGAATTTGTTTATTTGGGTCCTTTCTCTTTGCTTCTCGGTGAGCCTACCTAGGGGTTTATCAATCTTGTTTAACTTTTCAAAGAACCAGCTCTTTGTTCTACTGATCTTTTGTATTTTTATTTTTGTCTCTATGCTATTTACTTTCCTTCTGATCTTTACTATTTGCTTCGTTCTATTCACTCTGGGTATTTCTTGTTGCTCTCTTTCTACTTCTTTCAGATGTTGGGTTAGACAACTTACTACCAGTTTTTCTTGTTTTTTGTTTTTTTGTTGTTTTATTTTGTTTGTTGTTGGTGGTGGTTTTGGGGGGGGGTTGTTGTTGTTGTTGTTGTTTTTTGAGGTAGGCATATAATGCATGCTATGAACTTCCCGCTCAAGATTTCTTTCATTATCTCCCATAGGTTTTGGATTCTTTCTTTTTTTTTCATTTATTTCCAGAATGTTTTTTTTTTATTCTTTGTTCTGTTTGGTAACCCATTCATCATTTAATATCATGCTATTTAGTTCTATGTGTTCAATTGTTCTTTACTGTTTTTATTGTAGTTGATAACTAATTTTATGCCTTTGGCATCTGAGAAAATGCTTGATATGATTTCAATCTTCTTGAATTTGTAGAGACTTAGCCTGTGTTTTAATATGTGGTTTATCTTTGAAAATGTCCCCTGTCCATTTGAGAAGAATATATATTCTTTAGTTTTGGGATGAAATGTTCTGAAGATGTCAATTAATTCCATCTGATCTAGTAAGTCATTTAGGATAGTTGTTTCTTTGTTGATATTTTTGTCTAGAGGATTTATCAATGTCAATGGGGTATTAACGTCCCATACTATAATTGAAATACTGTTGATTTCTTCCTTGATATCTTCTTTTTTTTCATGCATTTGGGTGCTCCTGTATTGGTTACATATATGTTTACTAGAGTTACTAGTATATCCTCTTGTTGAATCATTCTCACTTTACTATTATTTAGTGGTCCTCCTTATCTCTTGTTGTGGCCTTCACTTTGAGGTCTCAGATATAAGTATTGCTACCCAAATTTGTTTTTTCATTTCCATTTCCCTAAGAAATTTTTTTCTCATTTCTTCACTTTCAGACTTTGTGAGGCCTTTGTTCTGAGTGGGTCTCTTATAGACAGCATATATATGGGTCATGTTTTCTTATCCATTCAGCTACCTTATTTCTTTTTATTGGAACATTTAATCCATTTACATTTAAGGTTATCATTGATAGGTACTTATTTGTTGCCATTTTTATTCTTTATGCTAGGGTTCCTTCTTTCCTTTCTATTTCATCTTTTTACAGCAGTCCCTTTTTAATTTCTTGAATTGCTGGCTGGGTGGTAATAAATTCCCTTAAACTTTTTTTTGTCTGTGAAGCTTCTGATTTCCCCTTTAATTTTGAATGATAGCCTTGCTGGATAGAGTATTCTTGGATTCAGTATCTTGCTTTGCATCACTTAGTATACTTCATTCGATCCTCTTCTGGTCTGATGTGTTTCTGTCGAAAAATCAGTTAATACTCTAAGAAGAGATCCCTTGAAGGTAACTTTCTGTCTCTCTCTGGCAGCCTTTAAGATACTTACTTTGTCAGTGTTTGCTAGTTTGATTATGATGTGTCTTGGTCTTGGTTTTTTTGGGGTTCTTCTTGTTTGGGGCTCTGTGTGCTTCTTAAACTTGTGTGACTTTTTTCTTCCCAAAGTCAGGGTTGTTTTCTGTCATTATTTATTCAGATAGATGTTCTATTCCTTGCTCAGTCACCTTTCTTTATGGCATCTATTATGTAGATGTTGTTTTGTTTCCTGTTGTCCCAAAGCTCCCTTAGATTCTTCTCCTGCTTTTAAAATTCTTTTCCAGCTGCTGCTGTGCTGGAGTGTTTATCTTGTCTTCTAACTTGCTGATTTGATCCTTAGATTCTTCTAGTCTACTGTTGAAACTTCGATTGTGTACTTTGTTGGAACTATGTTGGTCTTCATATCTTCTTGATTCTTATACATGTTGAATCTGTCTTCCAGCCCTTTTATCATTCTTATAATCATTACTCTGAAATCATTCTCTTATATATTTCTAGCTTCCATTTCACATGTTTCCTATTTTGGTGAGTCCTCCTTTTCTTTTATATGGGGGTTGTTTCTCTGTTTCCGCATTTTTGCCATTCTTTTGTGGTTATATTTATGTATTAGATCAAACTGCTATGCCACCCATTTTTTAAAAATTTGTCTTAAGTAGTAGATGTTTTATGGGATCAATGGTTTAGTCTCTCAGGTATTCTGTGCTGGGAGTTCTAGGGAAGCCCCCTACTTGAGATATTTGGGTTCTCTTGATGTAGTTGGGTCTTGAATGCTTTTGTCCTATTTGTGAATGGAGTCTTCTCTCAGAGGGGTTAGGTTATGTGACTCGCTCTCTATATGGTCATGCCAACCATTGTGGAGGTGCTGATCGAACAGCACAAAATACAACATGAGACAAAAAAAACAACAGGAACAGAACATGAATGTATTCAAGACACCTATAACCCTAATAGAAGTGATCACTAGAGAAAAGCGAATTAGGAGAGTGAAGGAGAGAAAAAATGAGTGGGAGAGAAGGGAAGGAGAGAAACCCAGAGTTTCAATGTTGTTTTACTTTTGTTTTGTCTCTACTTTTATTCACTAAACCCAGAATATAGGACTTTTAATGAGAAAAGAATAAAAAAATAAGAAGAGAAAAAATAAAGATAAAATATGGGGAGATAACAAAACAAAACAAAACAAAAAAATAAACCAAAAAGTGCAAGCGAAAAACACCCAGAAGAGGGGTTTCGGGAGGTGGGGGGAGGAGGCAAAAGCTTAGAGGCAGAGTTTAAGTACAGAAAATAAGGTTAAGGAACTGAAAGAATTATTTATTTATTAAAAAGGAGAAGAGAGGAAAGAGCAGAAAGGCCTCAATTTAGGAAGTGAAACTAATTTAAAAATTAGGAGCAGAGAAGAGCAAAAGAGGAGAGAATAAAAGAGAAACTAATTTTTTAAAAAATGAGTAGCAAAGAAAGAGAAAAGAGAAGGGGTAATGGAGTAGGAGCAGGGAAGAAGGAATTAGATATGTGAATAAGCTATCAGAGACTACAAAATAGTAACACATCAATAAAGCAGATAAAAAAGATCACTTTTTAATAAGAGGTAAAAAGAAAGAAAAGGGAAAAGCTAAAGTGGGGAAAGGAAAAGAAAAACAGGTTGAAAAATGGAGAGCTGAGGGAGAAATAGGTGGAAAAGGGAAAGAAAATACAGTAACAATAAAAAAATGAAATAAAAAATATAATACTAAAAAAACTTTTAAGGAAGATTTTTAAAATAAAAAAGTAAAGTGTCCTTTGGTTCAGCAGCATTTTAATGCCCCATGTGGGCTTGTTTAGGATCCCACTCTTGTGTTCTGTCTGCCAATTCTGGACTCTCTTTTAGGCATTTAGTTGCTGACCACTGTCCAGCACTCTGGCGATCCACCACTCCTCTGCTTGTGTCTGACTCCAAAGGCTTTGGCTATCAGCAGGCAGGACCAATCTGCCTGCTTTCCCTGTCTGCCAGCTGTCAATCTCAATCATGCAAGCATCTGTTTCTGTCAGGATTTTAGGTGGTATTGGGGCTATTTCTCTATCTTTAGATCAGATGGATGTATTTTCCCAGATCCAGAGCCACTCCTCCCAGAGTGGCCCAAAATACAATTCTGGCCTTAGTTGGTTAGAGGGGTTGGCTGGCAATATGAAACTTTCATCAGTCTGATTCCCAGTATAGTGGATCAGACCAGCTCCTCTTTCTAGCCAGCCACTGAGGGCTCTTGGGTTAAGAGCCTTTGTTTCCTTTGTATAGCTCAAAATGCTGGAAGGGTGTGACAGGCTGTATTCCCTTCCTTGAGGCCACTGGGAGGGGTAGCTCTTCTAGGGAGAAATGGCTGCTTGGATTTGGAGGGTTAGGAAGAGACTTGGTCACATCTCATCGCCCTGCCTCCTGCCTCCTGCCACAGCCGCTCCCAGCACTGGAGCCTCTGTTGAGTTTTTGCAGCTTAAAAGTCCTATATTCTGGGTTTAGTGAATAAAAGTAGAAACAAAACAAAAGTAAAACAACATTGAAACTCTGGGTTTCTCTCCTCTTCTCTCCCACCCCTTCCGCACACCTTGCCACAATAGAACAATAGGCCACTTTTCAGGCCTTCTTTTGGGGTACAGTCCCCATGGCTGTGGTCCAAAGTCTAGATTCCCCCGCCTAGTTCTCTCTCTCTCTCTCTCTCTCTCTCTCTCTCTCTCTCTCTCTCTCTCACACACACACACACACACACACACACACACACACGCAAACATACACATACCTATGCACAAGGCCCTCTTGTCTCTCCTGTGATAGGGAGATCAGTTCTCCTGTGCACACATGGTGCACAGTCATGTTGGGCTCCACACCTGGACTAATGGATTTTAATCTGACCTAAATTCTGAACTTCACCTAGCTGCAACATGGAACGGACTCTGGACACTGGCCATGTTTCTGGTTTTGCTGAACTCTCAGCTGTCCTTGTTTCAGAACTGGCTTAAGGGACAAGAGACTTTGGAACCCAAGATTTGTAACTCCACATCAATAAAATCTTCTTCCACATGACATCCTCCTATGCAAATCTTAGAAAATTCATTTTCTGAAATAACACAAAGATCTCATTCCCACTTACGTCTGGGAAATCTGGCCCTTTATTCCTCCTGCAGCACTTTGATCTATAAACCTTATAAGTATAAGTAAAGTCTCCTTAGCTGTAGCCTCCAAAATACTAATTTCATCATGCCAATGCTCATGTTAAAAATGATTGAACACTCCCAAACATTTAACAAGCCCTAGAAGAGCTTCCTATTTGCAAATCGAAGTGTAATCTTAAAAGCTGTAAAGTAATTAAATAAGAAGGATTATATTTTTTAGTGTGTTAGCTTGCTGGAGCTGCAGTGACAAAATGCTGCAAATTGGTGGTTTAGAACAATAGGCATTTATTATCTCACAGTTTTTCCTCAAAGTCTGAGATCAAGGTGTCTGCAAGGAAAATTCCTTCTGGGAGCTGTGAGAAAGAATCTGCTTGATATACAGCTAACTTCTGTCCATCATTGGTATAGATGCATCACATAATCTCTACTTTTATCTTCATAGGACAGTCTCACTCAATGCATGTCTAACTCCAAATTTCCCCACTTTCATAAGAACACCAGTTGTATTGGATTAGAACTCATCTTAATTTGATTACCTGTGAATATCATATTTCCAAATAAGGTCACATTCTAAGATATCAGGAGGTTAGCATTTCAACAGAAGAACTGAAGGGTGCATAATTCAACCCACAGCACTTGCTGTTAGACATTGATTTTTATAGATAGATACCTGTGGGCACAATGTCTGAGATACAGAAGTAGAATTTCACCATGTGAGTTGAAACCCTCCTATAGCAAAATGAGCTTGCAAAACACATAGGAAAAATAATAGCACAGAGCCTCAATTCTTCGTTCCCAGAATTTTATTTTGTGCATGTGCTATCAGTATCCAAGTACTTGAAACTTGTAAAATGCCTGTTAGGAACTCTGAGCAGTAGGTCGCTTCACTTGTTTCACTTAGAACTGATCAGAAGCTGCTGCCCTCTGCTTGATGTACAGCAAATCAAACTCAAATACACAGTGTCGTGTGCAGTTTAACTCATGACAGCAGTCAATACCAAGTATATCATATTTTTCTTGTCATAGGCAATAAACAAAGCAAATAGCAGTGAAACTGGGAAGCACTAATTTTTAAGTTATTGACAGCAAAATTTCTTATCACTTCCCTGCCAAGAACAAAGCAACTGATACACAAAAAAGTTAAACTATATCTATCCATGAGATGATAAGAATGACTTACGGTCAGATTTTTATCTTACAGTGTTGTTCTTTTCTTTTGGTTCTGCCAGAAACAGTTCAGAAAAAGACATCATCCTCTGTTATGCATTACATAAATTTCAAAACAATTTTAAGTATCTTTATATTCAATTCATAACTTAATCATCCATTTATTTAAACATTCAACAAATATTTATTTAGCATCTCACATATACCATTCTTCTAAGTTCCATTAGGCATCTAATGATTAAATAAAACATAATCCCTCTTTAAATTGTTCTAAATTAAATCACTTTCCAGTTTCTAAAAACACACTTCTATCAACAGACTGAGTTATTTTTCTATTGTTTTATATTTTTGTCACACTTCTCATATTCTATATTTGATTATTTATTGTAAATATTAAAATATTTTTCTTCATTTATTACTTATATTTTAGTTTTTTAGGTTGAGTGCTTTTACACAGGATGATTTAAATATTAATGCATTTACAGAAGAAGTGTAATTTATTGAACAATAGTCCTATATATGGTTTTCCTAAACATTAGGGGAAAAAGCAAAATTTAGTAAAACAATATTTTACAAATTATCAATCTATGGCAACAAAAATCTTGCATGATTAAAACACTATCTTAAGTGCAAGCAAGACCATTGGATTTTGGTGTAACAGAATACAAGTTTAGTGATATCATTTCAGATTACACTTTGCAACATGCTGTGAAAATAATATAAAGAAAGCCACTTCAAAATGGAATTCAGCTACCATCTTGGAGGAATTGCCTTATAAGTCTTACTTCTCAAACCTTTGGAATGTGAAAACTGGGCAAAATAATCTTTGAATGGGGCTGAGAGCAATATTATATTCCAAATGACTGTTTCCAAAGCTAAAAGAAAAGTATACACTATGAATACAGACTGAAAAATAAAGGCACTCTAGAATAGCATCACTATGTTAGCTCATTTGCACCTGATGAAATTCCTTTCTTAACTTATTAACAACCTCAGAAATCCCTTACTTCTATATATGTGATCATCCCCCTTTCTTATAAACAGTCCTTGCCTTCATGTCCTAATAGCAACAGTATTTGGATTTCTGCCTGAATCAGTGCTTCCTCAATAGCTGTACTTTCAGATCTGAAACTCTCATGTTGGCCTTTTAATTTTAGGTTAACGATACTTTAAGAAATTAGCACTTTGGGCAAGTGTGAAGTAGGCTTTAAAATAAATCCTGGCCAACTAACGATGCTTGCCTATCGAGATAGCTACAAGGGCATGTCCTTTTGTCAGAAAGGCAAATAAAACTGCTCCACGCTCCTATTCTTGCCAGATGACAGAAGAAAGGCTAGTAACTTCTGATCAAGATGTGATCAAGCTCTTGGGTGAGAAACACTAGCCCCCTGCATCTGGATCGGACCAGCAAAGCTGCTGGTCCCCAGAGGAAAACATCACTGGGATCGCTAATTAAGTTTTGTACCCGCAGCAACAGGAATTTGTCAATTGGGAGGTTTTCCTGGCTGAATAGAGCTGGCTCCCAATTGATCTTCAAAGCCCCATCTTACCTGCCAGGAGCAAGAGTCCCTCACTCCTTGATACCTCTAGGTGAACCCAGGAAAACGAGTTCCCAAGCAGCATGAGCACGTAGACTTGGAAGAGCTCTGCACCCTCTAATGGAAAGGTTAGATTTTACCTGGGATAAGGAGAGAGAGAACTACATAACCAGAGACCTAGAGAAAAGAGATCATGGGGGGAAAAAAGAAACAGCCTGCTTACGAAAGGAAAGAAGGGAATCACCTGAACAGGAAGTAAACGAAATGGAGCCAAGCAACCTATCAGATGAAGAATTCAGAGAAATGGTCATAAGGTGGACGAGACAAATGGTCGTAGGACAAATTCAACAATATGAGTAAGAATCAAGAAGAAATGAAAAATGGCATTGCTGCTATAAAGATCTCAATAAAAAGCAGCAACAGTAGAGTAGAAGAAGTGGAGGATCACATCAATGAACTAGAAGACAAGGTAGAAAAAATACCCAAGCAGAGCAGCTTCTAGAAAAAAAAATTAAAAAGCTGGACAAAGAGCCTAAGAGAACTTTGGGACAACACAAAACAAAACAACATCCCATAATAGGGGTGCCAGGAAGGGAAGAAACTGAGCAAGGAATAGAAAACCTGTTTGAAGTAATAATGACAGAAAACTTCCCTGATATTGGGAAGAAAAAACTCACGCAAATTCAAGAAGCTCACAGAGACCCAAACAAAATAAACCCCAAAAGACCAATGCCAAGGTACATTACACTTAAACTGGCAAATACCAACAACAAAGTAAGAATCTTAAAATCATCAGATTAATTTAAATTGGCCAAGTGAAATACGAGAATACTCAAGAAAATTATAGTGTACTGGACAAAAAGCTTTTCCTAAAACATTAACTGAAAAATCTATCAGTAGTTCATCTCTCTGTAAAATTGCCTAACATCCAAAGAACCTAAAGCAGTCACTTTGTGTACAAAAATTAAAATTTAAAATTATCAAGACTGCAATAGAAAATTTCCAAAAGTCCCCATTAATCAAAAAAGGGGAGGGGACAGCGGGGTAATATCATGAAAGGGACAAAAAAAATATTGAGTAAGTAAAATACATCTAGAAAATTCTTACTCCAGTAAAGTAAATTCCATTTGTAAAAACAATAGCAGGACACCCATGAAAAAACACACATGGTGTCAAAATAAGCCAAAGGAAAATCATTTAGGCAAAAATTAAAAAGAATCCCAAGTCTATTTTGCATAGAGGATCCCTTTGTTAACTTTTGGTCGAGAATGTGTTTGTGTGTTTTCAGAGAACAACTCCAAGACCACGTGGGTTCCTGTGACGGTGAGGAACTGATGGATCTGTTCCAGCCATGAGGATGGTCCAGAGATGGGGGACACTGACGACACCTTGCCATACTAGCAGTCAGCAGCTGTGCATGTCTGCAGGCAGCCCAGGACCAAACCAGAGAGGATGGATCATGCATTGACACGATATGTCCACCATCTGGATACCATTGCTGACTTATACACATAATGAATTATTTGACACTGAAACTGGGACTCAGAACAGTTGGACATTGAAACCGAGAATGAAACACTTTTTGTTCTTATACATTTATTTCTAGTATGCAGAGGCAAGATATTTTTGAAGAAAAGAAACAGGGGAGAGTGATTGATATAGAGGCAGGATGGCCTTGAACAGGCTGTCAAGCTACAGGGGGAGGCTTGGGTGGATGGGAGGCAGATGCGGGGGGAGATCAACGGAAGGACTTGTATGCATGCATATGAACATAACCAATGAATGAAAGACACTGGGGCGGGGAGGGGGGAAGCTGGGGATATGTGCTGGGGGGTGGGGGAGGCTGGGGGGAGGATAAGGGGGAGGGGGAAAGGAAAACATGTACTACTATTATACTGCAAAAAATCAATAAAAAATAATTTAAAAAAAAAAAAAGAATCTTAAAATCAGTTTAGAGAGGTAGAAAGTTACCTACAAAGGATCCCACATCAGCGACTGATTTCTCAACAGAAACACATCAGGCCAGAAGGAAATGGAATGAAATATACAAAGTCATACAAAGGAAGGCTCTGAATCCAAGAATACTATACCCAGCAAGGCTACCAAAGTTCAGGGTGAAATCAGGAGCTTCATAGACAGAAAAGGACTAAGAGAGTTTATTACCACCACACCAGCAATGCAAGAAATGCTATAGGGTTTGCTATAAAAAGAAGAAATAGGAAGTGAAGAATGAACACAGAGGTAAAGAATAAAAAAGGCGACAAACAAGTACTTGTCAATAATAGCTTTAAATGTTAATGGAGTAAATGCCCCAATGAAAAGACATAGAGTAACTGAATGGATAAGAAAACATGACCCATATATCTACTGTCTATAGGAAACCCAAAATAGATGCACACAGACTGATGATGAAGGGATGGAAAAGAACTTTCAGGTGAATGGAAAGGGAAAAAAAAGCTGGGGTAGCAATACTTTTATCTAATAAATTAGATCTCAAAGTGAAGGACATAACAAGAGATAAGGAAACCCACTTCATAATACTAAAGGGAGCAATCTAACAAGAAGAAATAACTCTGGTAAACATATATGCACCCAATACAGGAGCACCTAACTACATTAAAAAAAACTCCTGGAGGATATCAAGGGAGATATTGACAGTGATACAATCATAGTAGGGGACTTTGGTACCCCACTATCACCATTGAACAAATCCTCTAATCAAAAATCAGCAAAAAAAAAAAAAAATCAATCCTAAATGACTCACTAGATCACGTGGAATTAATTGATATCTTCTGAATATTTCACCTGAAAGCCACAGAATATACATTCTTCTCAAGTACACATGATTCATTTTCTTTTTTTTTTACTTTGTTGTTTTTTTCCCTTTATTGTTCAGTTTATAATTACATTATTTCCCCTTTTTTATCCCCCTATATCTCCCCTCCACCCTGTACCTATCCCACCCTCCACCTTCACCTCCCCCTCCCCAATGTCCTCTCCCATTGTTGCAAGATTTTTGTCCAATCTCTTGCTGTACTTCCCACAACCCTTTTCTCCCCAAGAATTGTCAGTCCATTCCCTCTCTATGTCCATGTTTCTGTTATATTCACCAGTTTATCTTGTTCATCAGCCTATCAATTCCCGTGATATTTATGTTCATTTGTTGATAGATGTGTATTTGTTGTTCATAATTTATATTTTTACCTTTTCTTCTTCCTCTTCTTAAAGAATATCTTTCAGCATTTCATATAATACTGGTTTGGTGGTGATGAACTCCTTTAGCTTTTTCTTATCTGCAAAGTACTTTATCTGATCTTCAATTCTGAATGATAGCTTTGCTGGATAGACTAATCTTGGTTGTAGATTCTTGCTATTCATTATTTTGAATATTTCTTGCCACTCCAGTCTGGCCTGCATCGTTTCTGTTGAGAAATCCGCTGACAATCGTATGGGTGCTCCCCTGTATGTAACCAACTGTTTTTCTCTTGCTGCTTTTAATATTCTCTCTTTAGCTTTTGCTCTTGGCATTTTAATTATGATATGTCTTGGTGTGGTCCTCTTTAGATTCCTATGTTTTGGGGTTCTGTGTACTTCTTGGGCTTTTAAGTCAGTTTCTTTCACCAGGTGGGGGGAAGTTTTCAGTCACTATTTTTTCAAGTAGGTTTTCATTAACTTGCTCTCTCTCTTTTTCTGGGACCCCAATAATTCGGATATTGGCATGCTTGAGGTTGTCCCAGAGGCCCCTTACACTATCTTCAATTGTCTGAATTCTTTTTGTTTCTTGCTTTTCCAGCTGAGTGGATTTTGCTTCTTTGTATTTCAAATCTTTGACTTGGTTCTTGTGGCCCTCTGGACTGCTTTTAGGACTTTGTATAATATTTTTTATTTCTGTCGGTGTATGCTTGATTTCTAGTTGGTCCTTTTTCATATCCGTGAGGGTCTGGTTCATATCCTCAGAGGTCTTGTTCATTTCCTTGAGGGTCTCATTCATTTCCTTGTAATTCTCATTCATTTCCTGGTTGGTCTTGTTTATTTCCTGGTAATTCTCATTAAGTTGATCGGCCTTTCCCAGGAGCCTCTTGAAAAGCCTTATAACCGTGGTTTTGAACTCTATGTCTTGTCGTCTTTTCTCCTCCATTTCTTTCACACCTGATTTCTTTCCATATCTCTGCATGGTGGCTGCTTTATGTGGTAGATATCCTCAAAGGGACAGTGGCTCAGCCTCCCCAGTTACCTGAGGTGGCTAATCTTACTGCAATCCTTTATGGGTTGTACAGTATTTTTGAATTTAAACACAGTTTGTTGTTGTTAGCCCTAGGAGGGTTTGACCTCCAGGCCAATTGGCTGTGAAGGGAGACTGTGTTCAGGTTGGATGGGCGGAGTCTCTGAGCTGCGTAGGCAGCCTCAGTGTCAGCTGCGTCCTATGTGGCGCTCGCGTGCGTGGGTCTCTTTTGGATGGGGATGGCTGCAGACACCTCCAAGAGAAAGCCACTAGTCTCTTCCCCTTGCCAGACAACTCTGCCTTTCCCCAAATTTGTCTGCACACCAAAAGTCTAGCCCAGGGTTGTAAAATAGATGGTTTCCGGAACCAGGAGACGAGTTTCCAGGGGGCAAGTCGTGGGTTTGTGCAACCCTTGCGCGGAAACTTCTTTTCCCCACCTCCTCCGGGTTTCTCGCAGACTAGGAGCCTCTGCCGTGCCCTGCTTCCAGGGTGCATCCCCCGGACCTTGGACCTCGCCTGCCACTGGGGAATCTGTGCAGTGGGACGTCTCCACGTGTCCCGGATCTCGGACCTTGCCTGGCACTGGGGAATCCGTGTAGTGGGACTTCTCAGCCCACCCCGTAGGCGAAATCCAGACGAGGTTGCTGCTCCAGCCCCAGCCCGCACGCGCGACCAGGATGGCTCCTAACCTGTTTCTGTCTGAAAGGCTGTGTTCCCGCCGCTTCTCTGAGTCTCAGTGTCCCACCTTTACTCTTATTTGTGGAGTCTTCACTCAGCCAGCTTTCTGGCAATTCTGGATGCTGTCTGTTCTGCTGTTATGTTGTAGTTCTTAAATCGTTGCACGGGGCAGAACAATAGGTGTTTACCTATGCTGCCATCTTGGTGTTCTCTACATGATTCATTTTCAAAGATAGACCATATATTGGGTCACAAGCAAAGTCTCTTCAAATTCAAGAAGACAGAAATCATATCAAGCATCTTCTCAGATCACACTGGCATAAAACTGGAAATCAACTGAAATAAAAACAATACAAAATCAAACACCAGGAGACTAAATAGCATGCTATTAAACAATGACTGGGACACCAGAGAGATCAAAGAAGAAAAAAAAAATCATAACATGTTTTTTTGTTATGACAATGAAACAACAATCCAAAATCTATGGAACATAGCAAAAGTAGTCTTGAGAAGGAAGTTCATAGCTCTACAAGCCTACTGCAAAAAACAAGAAACAATGGTAATAAATTATCTAACCCTACAACTCAAAGAGCTAGAAAGATAGCAACAAGAAAAGCCCAGTATAAGAAGAAGAAAGTAAATAATAAAGATCAGAGCAAAGATAAGCCACATAGAGACAAAAAACAAACAAACAAAAAACCACAATACAAAAGATCAACAAAACCAAGAGTGGATTATTTGAAAGGATAAACAAGATTGATGAACTTCTAGCCAGGCTCACCAAGAAACAAAGACAGAGGACCCAAATAAACAAAATCAGAAATGAAAGAGGAGAAATAGCAACAGACCCAACAGAAATACAAAGGATTGTTAAAAAATACTATGAATAACTCTATTCCAACAAATTGGACAACCTTGAGGAAATGGACATATTTTTAGAAAAATATAACACTCTAAAACTCAATCAAGAAGAATCTAAAAATCTCAATAGGCCAATAATTATGGAAGAAATTGAAGCAGTCATCAAAAAGCTTCCAGCAAACAAAAGCATGAAAGAACCAAGAAGCCAGATGGTTTCACAGGTGAGTTTTGCCAAACATTCAAAGAAGAACTAAAACCTATCCTCCTCAGATTATTCCAAAAAATTCAAGAGTAAGGAACACTTCCAAGTTCATTCTATGAAGCCAGCATCATCCTAATACCAAAACCAGATAAAGACAACACAATGAAATAGAATTACAGGCCAATATCCCCCATGAACATAGATGCCAAAATCCTCAACAAAATTCTAGCAAGTTAGATTCAAGAATACATCCAAAACATCATACACCATGACCAACTAGGATTTATCCCAAGGATGCAAGGATGGCACAATATGTGCAGATCAATAAATGTGATATGTCACATAAACAAACTGATAAAAACCACAGTCATATCAATTGATGCAGAAAAAGCATTTGACAAGATCCAACACCATTTCTTGATAAAAATTCTTAGCAAGGTAGGAATAGAAGGATAATACCTCCATATAAAAGACATATATGACAAACCCAGAGACAACATCATACTCAATGGGCAAAAACTAAAACCATTTCCCCTAAGAACAGGAACAAGACAGGGATGCTAGCTCTCACCACTCCTGTTCAACATGGAACTGGAAGTACTAATTGCCATTGCAATTAGACGACAAGAAAAAGAAATAAAAGGCATTCAAATTGGAAAAGAAGAAGTAGAACTGTCCTTATTTGCAGATGACATGATATTGTACATAAAAAACCCTAAAGACAACATCCAAAAACTACTAAACTTAATAAATGATTTTGGCATTGTAGCAGGTTACAAAATTAACACCAAGAAATCTATGACATTTCTATACACCAATAGTCAACTTACAGTAAGAGAGCCTAAAAAAGCAATCCCATTTACTATCACACACACACACACACAAAAAAAATAAGATACTAAGAATAAACTTAGCTAAGGAAGTAAAAGACCTATATGCCGAAAACTGCAGGACACTGAAAAAAGAGATAGAGGAAGACATAAACAGATGGAAGATCATACCATGTCCATGCATTGGGAGAATTAACATCATTAAAATCTCCATACTACCAAAAGCAATCTATAGATTCAATGCAATCCCCATTAAAATACCAACAGCATATTTCACAGACCTAGAAAGAACCCTCCAGAAATTCATCTGAAATTAAAAAAGACCCCGAATAGCCACAGCAATCCTGAGAAAGAGGAACAAAGTAGGTGGGATCTCAACACCAGATTTCAAGCTGTATTACAATCCACTGTTCTCAAAACAGCCGGGAACTGGTACAAGAACAGACATATAGACCAATGGAAGAGAACAGAGATCCAGATATGAACCCACACCACTATGCTCAATTAATATTTGACAAAGGAGGCATGAACATACAATGTAGTTGAGACAGTCTCTTCGATAAATGGTGTTGGGAAAATTGGACAGATACATGCTAAAGAAAAATGAGATTCAACCACCAATTTACGCCATATACAGAAATAAACTCAAAATGGATAAAGGACTTAAACATAAGACAGAAAACCATAAAAATACTAGAGGAATCCTCAGGCAGCTAAATCTCAGACATATGCCGAAGCAATTTCTTCATCAATACTGCTCCTAGGGCAATAGAAACTAACGAGAAAATAAACAAATGGAACTACATCAAAATAAAAAGTTTTCTTATAGCAAAAGAAACCATCAACAAAACAAGAAAATCCATTATATGGGAGAACATATTTGCAAATATTATCACTAATAAAGGTTTAATCTCCAACATTTACAGGAAATGCATACAACTTAATAAAAGGAAGATAAATGATCCAATAAAAAAAATGGGCAACAGACCTAAATAGATACTTTTCAAAAGAAGACAGAGGGAAGGCCAAGAAACATGAAAACCCACTCAAAGTCACTAATTATCCAAGACATGCAAATCATAATGACAAGGTGATACGAAATCCAGTCAGAATGGCAATCATCAACAAATCAACAAACAACAAGTGTTAGTAAGAATGCAGAGAAAAAGGAACCCTCATGCACTGCTGTTGGGAATGTAGACTGGTGCAGACACTGTGGTGAACAATATAGAATTTCCTCAAAAAACTAAAAATGGAACTCCCATTTGACCGAGTAATCCCTATTCTAGAATATATCCCAAGAAACTAGGAACATCAGTCACCCTTATGTTCATAGCAGCACAACTCACCATAGCTAAGATTTGGAAACAGCCTATATGCCCATCAGGAGATGAGTGGATTAGAAAACTATGGCACATCTACACAATGGAATACTATGCTGTTATAAAAAAAAAAGGAATTCTTACCATTTGCAGCAGCATGGATAGAGCTGGAGAGCATTATGTAAAGTGAAATAAGCCAGGCAATGAAAGAAAAATACCACATATCTCACTCATTTATTGAAAATAAAGAACATTGTAACCTGATGAACAAAAAGATAGACACAGAGGCAGTAAAACATCAAACAGACTGTCAAATTACAGCAGGAAGGCTGGGGTGTGTTGGGTAAGGGGTGAAAGAGATCAACTGAAGGACATGTATGCATGCATATAAGCACAACCAACGGACACAACCAATGGGGTGAGATGAGGGCATGTGACAGGTGGTAGGGGAGGCTGGGTGAAAGTCAATGGGGGAAAAAAAGAAAATATATGTACTATATAATACTTTAGACAATAAAATAAAATTTTAAAAAAGAAAAAAAAAGAAATTAGCACTTTCCCAATTTTGTGTAGGATCAAATATCCACAACAATCTGAAAATACTTTTAAGGAACTTCTTCTTTTGCAACTGCACATTTGTGTGAGGCCAGATATTTCCTTCATATATTTCAAACAGAACAAAATATTGCAAAAGACTGAATATAAACCATACATGACAATTTCTCTGTCTTTTATAAGGTGAAACAGAAAAGAGAGTTGCAAAAATATAAAGCAGTGCCTTTTATAAAATAGCTATTTTTTAAAAAGTTATTTATATTAGCATTTAATGGTTTATTCTAATAGTGAACATGCTAATTGAACATCATGCCATCACAAAGATGGCAGCACCCAGAGCCAATAAGGGAATATGCTAATTGACTGCCATCCCCTTAAAGATGACAGCGCCCACAGCCACAAGATAATGGTGCCCAGTCCCCTCAGCTCCCCATCACCCAGGGTCAGCCCAAGGCACAGGCAAGCCTCGAATTGCATCAGCCCAGTCACCCAGGGATGGCCAAACGACTGAATAAGCAGGCTGTGTGGGCAACCAGGCCAGCAGGGGGTTAGTGAGGGACAACCAAATGACTGAACAGCAGGCTGCATGGGGTGACAAGGCTGGTGGGGTGGGGAATGAGGAGTGTCCAGGTTGGCAGGAGCAACCAGGCCAGCAGAAGGGGCTGTTGGAGTGTGACCAGGCAGCAGGAGGGGGATAATTGGGGGTAACCATATCAGAAGGGGGGGCTCTTAGAGGGTGACCAGGCTGGCAAAGGGGACAGTTGGGGGCAACCAGGCTGGTATGGTGGGCAGTTAGGAGTGACTAGGCCAGCAGAGGGGAAGTTAGGAACAACCAGGCAAGCAGGGAGGGGGCAGTTGAGGGTGGTCTGGCTGGCTGCGGGGGGCAGTTAGGGGTGACCAGGCAGGCAGGCAGGTGGACGATTAAGAACCAATGGTCCAGGATTGTGAGAGGAATGTCTGGATTGGAGAGGGTACAGTTGGGCTGAAGGGACCTCTTCCCTCCCCCACATGCATGAATTTTGTGCTCTGGCCTCTAGTTTTATATAAATAAATATGGGCAACTTCCCGTTTTATTTCTAATACAGTAATATTGATAGGTATAACCTACTAGTTGGCAAACTGGTGCTCGTGAGCCACATGCAGCTATTTGGCCTCTTGACTATGGCTCTTCCACAAAATACCATGGCCTGGGCAAGTCTATTTTGAAGAAGGGGCGTTATAAGAAGCCTAAGTGTAAAAAAGTTGGCTCTCAAAAGAAATTTCAGTCGTTGTCCTGTTGATATTTGGCTCTGTTGACTAATGAGTTTGCCAACCACTGGCTATAACTCACATAAAACAAGACCTCTTTGGGGTCCACAATAAGTATAATGAGGCCCAGGTACCAAAAAAGCTTAACAACTACTGTATGGCTGTACATTCATTAGCACAATGTAATCAATAATGGCAATAAAAAGATGCAGCTATTGCCTACCTGGGCTCCTCCCAGCCTGGCCCAGAGTGGGAGCAGTCCTGTAGAGACAAGTTAGAAAGAAATTAGAAAAGTTCCCTGGCACGTTGAATGAAGAAAGTGAGACAAGTGGCTAAACAGATGGCTGGAGTAGTTGTGCCATTAATAGCCAGTTTATAAATCTCAAAACGGTATCCTCCCTAACCAAAGATATCTAAGAGCAAGTGGTTTAAATCACCTTCATCAGGAAGACAGATACCAAACCAAGCCAACCAACCAAACAAAAACAACAGCTAAAGCCAAACTAATCCAAAATATAGGTGAAACTAGTCAGAGAATGACCCCAACTCCATTGTATGCTGACTGTAATAGATCAGCATACTACACCCTGAAGACTAATATCCTGACGAGATCCTCTCTAGGACCCTCCCTCAAAGTCCTGCCTATAGATAAAAGCTTCAGGACAAAGAACATCAGTTCGGGCTCTTCTTTGATCAAGTTCCTACTCTTTCCTCAATGTACTTTGCTTCTCCTATCTTGAGCTCTAAGGGTCCTCACCAGACCTGCACGCAGGGAGCAATGGGGAGCAGCAGCTCATCACAGTTCTTACCCTTGTCTCCAGAGGCCCTTCTTTTGCCTCACTATTCCAAGCTTTAATAAAGGTACTCTCACTTTCACCTGGACTCCTGTGTTGAATTTTGCCTGCACGAGTCAAGAGCCTGGAGGTTGCCTGACCCATGAAAGGTCCCTATGGTGCTGGGGCAGGGCCAGACCCTGAGTGGAAGCTGTCCAGTAACACTCTCAGAGCAATGGGAACAGGGGGCATATGTAGCAGTTCTCTGCATCCAGTGCCATTAAACATTTGAATCATATGTATTTTATGTCTGTTTCCATACTCACCAAGAAAACTTCTGCTGATGAGTTTCTAGCTTATCTACAAAAAAGCATTTTATGGTTTCACAGAGTTTTAGTTATTAAGAAATTATATTTTTCATAAATAAGTAAATTGGGATTCTGATTGTAACTAGTGCAGCTATTTTAACCACTCAGGAGATGACTTTGGTCACTTCAGCACAAACACTAGGCTCTTGAGTACTTCCCATCAGTGAAATTTGGGCCTCTAAGTTTGCTTAAATAGATTTCCCTAAACTGGTATCAGGATGTGAGTCCTGTCTGTTCCAGAAGGCCCTGGGGCCTCCTTTCCCCACCATTCACAACACTCTGAATTACAAGGGGTCTCAAAAGAGCAGCTAGCCTATGGCCCCAAAACATGTAATCCTATCGCCAGAACCATGCCTTAAGAAAAATTTTCAAGAGAACTTTCTGTCTCTAACTGTAAAGAGCAGAAACTGAATTCTTGATTTGTAAGAAGAAAGAAATCAAGTTCTGTCCCAACAATTCATTATACCTGGAAAGTCAAAACAACGATGTGCTTTTATATATTATAGCTTAATGATTGGTTGAACTGGAATTGCCTGGATTCAGATATGCTGACTCAGCAAAGTGGAAAAACAAGAATATCAGAACATTAAATATACCAAAATGGCACTAACTTGTGAAAACCTTAATTCACAAAAAGATACCACCTTTGTATACACTTGTGATTTCACCAAGATATACTAGCTTGTTTTATTAGCAATTTCTGGCACTTTCCAATAAAAGTAGTGGTAATAAATCTTTATTAACATAGCTAAAGATGTCTCTATAGTCTGAGCTCTTTGTGATTTTTTTAAAGCTCTGTTCTAGTCTTTGAAATTCTATCTTGTAATGTTATATTTCTCAACAGTTAATCTACTTTGAAATTATAGCTTTCAAGAAAAATAATAGAAAACCTTTATTTTATTATAATTTTATTGTTATTTTTCTATTTTATTTTTTCTCTACTTTATTTTTCCATCACTTTCTATCCCCCTATACCCTCTTCCACTTCCAATCAGTCCCTTCCCCCACAATCAGCATGCTATGACTCAATTATTAAAACTATCCACTTTGTTTTTTAACAAGGATTGGCAGAGTAATACTACAGTTCTGCCTCAAATCTAAATGTTCTGTTTTATACTATTCTGTTTCTTTGTCACAGTATTTCATATTCGTTTGCTGTATAAAGCTTATACTAGACTCCACTGAAAAGAATTGACCATGTTTTGAGGTGTTTTAGTTCAAAATTGGTAACCAATTAAATAAAAATATGGACAACAGGGTATCTCTTCTAATATTATTAACTCCCCTTGTTCCTCAGTTTGCATTCAAAGGGTGTTCACTTTAACAATTATATACTTAACTAGAGGCCTGGTGCATGAAATTCGTGCATGGGGGGTGGGGGATATCCCTTAGCCCAGCCTGCACCCTCTCCAATCTGGGAACCCTGGAGGTATGTCCAACTGCCCATCTAGGCCGGATCCTAGTAGGATCGGGCCTAAATGGGCAATCAGACATCCTTCTCACAATCCAGGACTTCTGGCTCCAAACTGCTCACCTGCCTGCCTCCCTGATTGCCCTTAACTGTTTCTGCCTGCCAGCCTGATCACCTGCTAGCCACTACCCTGCCAGCCTAATTGATTTTTAACTGCTCCCTTGCTAGCATATTTGCCCCCAACTTCCCTCCTCTGCCGGCCTGGTCACCCCCTAACTGCCCTCCCCTGCAGGCTTGATCACTCTCCCTTGCAGGCCTGGTTCCTCCCATCTGCCCTCCCCTGATGGCCACTTTGTGGTGGCCATCTTGTGTCCACACAGGGGCAGGATCTTTGACCACATGGGAGCAGCCCTCTTGTGTGTTAAAGTGATGGTCAATCTACAAATTACTCTTTTATTAAATAGGATACAGGCCTGGTGCATGGGTGGAGGCCAGCTGGTTGCCCTGAAGAGTGTCCCAGATCTGGGTGGGGGTTCCCTTGGGGTGAGGGGCAGCCTGGGCAAGAGGCCTGTGCCCCCCAGCGACCCAAGTGGAGGCCCTGGTGTCTGAGATTAATCTATGTCTACAATTGAAACTTTGTAGCCTGGAGCTGAGCCAAGCCCTCCATGGCTGCAGCCATTTCTGTTTGAAACATTGTAGCCTACAGTGGAGGCCTAGGCCAGCAATGGCAGACTAAAAGCTTGGCTTCCTCCATTGCCAGGGAAACCCAAGTCTCTATTCTCTCCAGGTCAGTGACTGCCACCATTTCTGTATCTTTTATAATTGAAACTTTGTAGCATTGAGTGGAGGCCTACACCGGCAAGGGCAGGCAGAAAGCTTGGCTTCCTCTGTTGCCAGGGAAACCCAAGCCTTCCTCCTGCTGTCAGTGGTGGCAGCCATCTTGGTTGGGGTTTATTTGCATAATTTGCTCCTGATTGGCTGGTGGGCGTGGCTGATGGGCGTGGCTGATGGGCGTAGCTGTGGGTGTGGCAAAGGTACAGTCAAATCTACATATTACTCTTTTATTAGATAGGATATGTATCTTCAAAGAATATTGTATCTATTATCTGCCACTTCTGGGATTTGAAGATTCATTGATTGTCTGTATTCACTCTTTCATTCAACCTCCAATGAATCCAAGTATTTTGATAGATTCTGAGAATATGAAGATAAATGAGCTTTATTTTTTGTTCACTTAGAGGAGTGACAAAATATAAATAAATAAAATAATCTGATGTAATATAGTATAATATGTTTAGTTTATGTAAAGAGCTGTGAAAGAATTGAGAAGAAACAATTCATTATGTCTGGGAAATCATAATAAAATTCTTCAGAGAAGAGCATAATTAGTCTGTGTTTTTAAAGAATAAGGATTAGTGTTACACTGAGGAAATGAGTGAAATGCCACATGATTGTGAGGGTGAACGAAGTCACAAAACAGTGCAGTATATGTGTGCTTGGGGAGTTAAGAGAAATGCAGGTTGCCTGCAGGGTTACATGTATCACAGAAATGAAAGGCATAAAGAAGTGAAATGAGGCTGTGCCCAACTGTGAATTCCATGCTAAGCAATATGTTTTTTGTCAAATAGGCAATATTTGTGAGACATTTAGTATTATCTTTTAGAAATGTGAGTCTGACTGGAATATGGAGGATGGATTATAGTACAGAGAACAGAAGGATTGAGTCAGTTTGACAAAGCAATGAAAACACAATGTTACAGGAGAAAAATTAGGAGAAAAAATATATATATTCTGAATTGTTTTATTTTCTAAAGAAAATTGAGAATATTGCTCACACTACAGATTGATAAAGTCGACTTTTTCATCTGTTATATTTTGTATTCATTTTCTAGAAATTGTACTGAATTGTTTGATATCTATATTGATACACTGAAAGAATTTCTCTAATTAAAAGTTCAATATCATTTGAAAGGTGTATGCTTGTATTCTTTGTCATGCATTTAATTGCTGTTTTTGCATATGTTAATGGATTATAGGGTTTCCGTTTGGTCATCTACCTTTGATGTAATTTTTTTTTTAAAGTTTCTCTTCCCTCCAATGATAGCCATATTTAATTTTATTTAATCATTATAATTTTTTCTTTTGTTTACATTGTCTTTATAGTCCATAGTGATCATAACAAAATTCTGAAATATTTCATGAGGTGTTTTTAAACAATCTTTAAATTTCCTGTGTGTTATTGACCCTATAAGCCATTTTCTTATAATTTTCTCTTAATAGTCACATTTTATCTATCTTAACACAGACAAAGCAGGTCAGCTATGATTAAAATTAGATAATAATACACAACAGATAAAATATAGTTGTATATGAGGATTTTTTTATTATGAACTTACCTCATTTGGCTCAAAGAATAAAATATCCTATCTAATAAAAGAGTAATATGCAAACTGACCATACCTCTGATCAAGCCATGCCCACTGCCACACCCATCAGCCAATCAGGAGCAAATTATGCAAATAAACCCCAACCAAGATGGCTGTGGCCACTGACAGCAGGAGGGAAGTTTTGGTTTTCCCGGCAATGGAGAAAGTCAAGCTTTCTGCCTGCCTTTGCCGGCGTAGGCCTCCACTCAATGCTACAAAGTTTCAATTATAAAAGATACAGAAATGGCGGCTGCCACTGAGCTGGAGAGAGCAGAGGCTAGCCCAGGTGATGGAGGAGCCAAGCTTCTGCAGCTCCAGTGCCTAGGCAACCACTCTAGGCTACAAAGTTTCAATTATAGAATTTAAATAAACCCAAACAGAAATAGCTGTTGCCATGAAGCAAGCAAAAGGCTTGGCTCTGATCTAGGCTACAAAGTTTCAATTGTAGAACATAAATTAATCCCAGGGCCTCAGTTTGGGTCACTGGGGCATGTGGCCAGTCTGCAAACCACCATAGGCCCCTTGCCCAGGCCACTCCACACCCCAAGGGAACCCTCACCCTGATCAGGGACACTCTTCAGGGCAAACCAGCTTGCCCCCACACCCCCCTCATGCACCAGGCCTTTATCCTATCTAATAAAAGAGTAACACACAGATTGACCATCACTCCAACATGCAAGAGTGCTGTCCCCATGTGATCAAAGATCCTGCCCCCATGTGGACCCAAGATGACCACCACAAGATGGCCAGCAGGGGAGGGCCATTGGGAGATTCCAGACCTGCAAGGGAGGGCAGTTAGGGGTGACCAGGCTGGCAGAGGAGGGAAGTTGGGGGCAAACAGGCTGGCAAGGGAGCAGTTAGACATCGATTAGGCTGGCAGGGTAGTGGTTAGGGGGTAATCAGGCTGGCAGGCAAAAGCGGAGGGCAATCAAGCACGCAGGTGACCAGTTTGGAGCCAGTAGTCCTGGATTGTGAGATGATGTCTGACTTCCCAGTAGGATTGGGCCTAAATGGGCAGTCGGACATCCCTAGAACGGTCTCAGATTGGAGAGGGTGCAGGCTGGGCTAAGGGACATCCCTCACCCCCCATGCACAAATTTTGTGCACCAGGCCTGTAGTATACTTATAAAATACACATGTTTTAAACTAAAGTTAAGCTTGCCTCGGCTTTTTAACAACACCCAGAACCAGGAAGAAGCTGTTGCAAATTTCCCTGGAAAAAAGTATCTTTAATTTAATCACTGTCTCTGGAGTCCCACAGATCAAGTGCAGCCAAATATGAGTTAATTACCAAGAACTACTCAAAACTAAAGGAAAACAATTGAACATAAATGGGAGTCAGCAGAAAAATTAAAAATTAGAATTTTGCAAAACTTCAGTTATTAGATGCATCATATGCAGAATATAAAACACCAGTGTGCGAAACTTTAAACACATAAGAATGCACTTGATAAAAGTATACAAAGAACACTGATTAGGTAAATTTTAAAATTAAATAATTTTTTAAAAATAAGAAATATGATTAATGAAATTAAACATTCAGTAGATGAGACATAAACAACATATATTTCTGAAGAAATGTATAGTGATTTGGAAAATTTGTATTTAAAAATTATACAAAGTTCAGCACAGAAAGACAAGAAGGGAGTAAGGAAAATCCATGTTAACCTAAGAGAACTGCAGCACAAAATAGGAATGACAAACAGAAGCTAAATTATAGTTTCACATGTAACATCAGAGAAAAAAAGAGAAAGAAATGTTTAAAATAATACCAATTGAGAATTCTACATTTGTGAAATACAGCAATCATGATATTCAAAAATCATAGTGTAACCATGATTATCTTCATCTCATGGTGCTCCAGGTAACACCAGAGAAAATAACTGCCATCCCAATTTGAGTAACTAACTAAGCTTTAAGAACAAGGCAAATAAAAACAAAAAATGTTTCATGTTAATCAGGAACCAGAAGGAATCTTATTGTTAGCAGATAAAACAGTAAGAACTAAATGAGTTATTTTAAGTTAAACATGAATCTAATAAAAATAGGATATTTTTGAAAAGTGTGCAAAAATATGGTGATACATTAAAACATTTTTTAACATAAGGTCATAATAAAATAATTATCTAATTTGGTAGAGTTTAAAAATAGAACTATAATAGGTTCATTAACTGTAGCAAATGTTCCACTCTAGTGGGGGGATATTAATAAGGAGGTAAACTATGCATGAATGTGGGGAAGGGGTTATGGAGAATCTCTATAACTTCCTCTCAATTTTGCTGTAAGTCTAAAACTGCTCTACACAAATGAATTTTTTTCCAAGTCAAACTAAAACACTGGAGAGTAATAGCTTTTAACCCTAAAGAAGAGAAGAGAAAGTTTATGTTCTGAATTAAACCCTTACAAGGACCTTCTGGTGCTTAAGATATATGATAATGATTTTTTTTTTTTTACTTCTTCAAATTTAAAAATCTTGGTAAAAATTTAAAAAGCATTTTACTTTAATAACCATACAGAAAAATGATAGTAGAAGTATTGAATTAGCCTTAACTGGTTTAGCTCAGTGGATAAAACATTAGCCTGTGGACTGAAAGGTCTCAGGTTCAATTCCGGTCAAGGGCATGTACTTTGGTTGTAGGCACATCCCCAATAGGAAGTGTGCAGGAGGCAGCTGATCAATGTTTCTCTTCCATTGATGTTTCTGATTCCCTATCTCTCTCTCTTTCTCTCTGTAAAAAATCAATAAAATATATTTTAAATAAGAAGTATTGAATTAATCCAAATAATATAAGAAATTAAAATAATAAAGCAGGGTAAGTATAAAGCTTAAAATATGACAGCAAAAGTACACCCAAAATTACAATAAATAGAGTTTGTGGAGGATTAAAAATGTTCACAGATTCTTTCCATTTATTTTTTAGAGAGTGGAAGCAGAGAGGAGAGACATAGAGAGAATCATCAATATGAGAGAGACACACCAATTGGTTGCCTCCCGCACGCACTGAGGCATGCGTCCTTGACTGGAATCAAACCCGGAACCCTTCGATCTGAGGGCCAACACTATAGCCACTGAGTTAAACCAGCTAGAACTCTTCCATTTCTAACCATCAAGAGATCGAGTCTATTTCTTACCCTGGGCAGTGTGGCTCAGTTAGCTGATCATTGTCCTGTGCACTGAGAGGCCTCCGGTCTGATTCCCTGGGATTCAGTCTGGATCCCCAGCAGCAGGTTTGCAGGAGAGACCTGATTAATGGTTCTCTCTCATCAATGTTTGTCTCTTCCTCTACCTTCCTCTCTCTATATAAAATTAATAAGAACATTTTTAAAAAGAGAGACAAAATCTATTTTTCCATTTTTTTATTCTGGCTGACCTTGTAACTCACAGGTAAATTGACACTGGGCTATTTCTAAGCAAATAACTTACATTCTCACTGTCTTGCTGCCTGGAGATGTACCTGTAGAGATGCTCCATATACCCAACTTGGGAATTAAAAAAACAAACAAACAAACAAACAAACAAAAAAACCCATAGACAGAGAAGCCCATTATTAAAGATTAAATGAATCACCAAATCATGATATTTTAAAGAAATTATTCTCTGGGAAGTTATCACATTTCCAAATGCACATACAACACAAGAGAATATATTATAAGAATTCAAAAGTTACTGTGAAATCAATTAAAATAGTAAGACTATTAACATGTGTCTCTTAAAGGATCAAGCAGACAATATATTACTTATCAAGTGTGACCATCTGCCTGTGTGCACCAGTTCTTTATAGTTTATACCTATTCTGATTGGTGATACATGCCCTAGGGTTTATAATTGCTTCACCATTACTCCCATTGACAAAGTATTACATTTTTTTGAACATTGCACTAAACAAGCTTTATTGAATGGACATATATAGAACCCTGTTCCCTAAAAGTGAATAATGCATATTCTTCCCCAGCAACAATAGAGCTTTTTAATAAGTATTTCCCATGGCTTTTTCATAAAGCAAGTCTCAACAAGTTTAAAAATATAATGTTTCATACTAGATGCCCAGTGCATGAATTCATGAACCAGTGGGGTTCCTTGGCCTGTCCTGTGGGATCAAGCTGAAACCCATTCTCCAATATCCCCTGAAGGGTCCTGGATTGTGAGAGGGCACAGGCCAGGCCAAGGAACCCCACTGGTGCACGATCAGGGCCAGGGAGGAACAAGGGAGGTTGGCCAGCCAGGGAGGGACTTCAGGAGGGCTCCAGGACATGTCTGGCCCATCTTGCTCAGTCCTGATCAGCTGGACCCCAGCAGCAAGCTAACCTACCAGTCAGAGAATCTGACCCCTGGTGTTGAGTGCACATCAAAGGGACTGGTCAACTAGTCAACTGTCTGCCCCCTGGTAGTCAGTGTACTTCATAGCAACTGGTCAACTGGTGGACTGTCTGCCTCCTGGTGGTCAGTGCACATCATAGCAAGCGGTTGAACAGCCTTAGCATAACATTAGCATATTATATTTTGATTGGTTGAACAGACAACTGAATGACCAGACACTTAGCATATTAGGCTTTTATTATATAAGATATTTCTAATCATTATGGAATTATGTTAGAAATCTATATTAAAAGCATAACTAAACAATAAAACATTTGGACATTAAAAAATACTATAAACAATGTATGAGTCAAAGAAGAAACACTAATAAAAATTTAAATATTTTAGATGCAATAATCCTAAAACTATTAAAAAATTTTACTGAAGCCTAAATAATAATAATACATATTGACCATATTGTTTTTTAAATAAAAGTTTATTTTAATATTACAAAAACATTTAATATAATTTATCACATTCTCAGGTTAAGGAGGACAGCATATTTGATCATCTCAATATAAACATAATGTTTAGGTAAAATAGTTGTAGTGATAAAATGATAAGAAATCAAAGAATACAAAGTCTTAATAAAAGAGATCTAACAAAATTCCGTAAGGAACATTATACTATCTGGTAAAATGTTTTGAAAAATATTTTTATTAATTTCAAAGAAGAAGGAAAAGGGAGAGAGCGAAAGAAACAGCAATAATAAGAGAGAATCGTTGATTGGCTTTCTCCTGCATGACCCACACTAAGGATGGAGCCCTCAGCCTGAGCATACGCCCTGACTGGGAATCAAATTGTGACCTCCTGGTTCATAGATCAGCACTCAGTCACCGAGCCACACCAGCCGGGCTAGGTGGTAAAAATCTTAAGTATTTCTTTTGAAAAAGGGGCCACATATGGTAATGCAGATTGTCCGCCTTACAAAACCAAGGACAGTGGTAAGTAAAATAATGGAAGAGAGCACCAAAAGAAACATACACCTATAGGAAAGTGGTCTTATAAGATGAATGAAAAAACAAATATTGCTTGTCTAGTCTATTACAATTTGGGAGGAGAATTTATATCATATCAAAGTGAAATTGTAAGTGGAATACATTATTATATATGAAAAATATAAATGTAAAACATTTAAGTGAAATATATTTGTGACCTCAGAATACAGAAGATTTTTTATATAAGATACAAAAAGCACAGAAAAATAACTATATATTCAACTATATTAAACTTTAGAAGTTATACATCAGAGGTCATCAAATAAGAATTAAGAGTGAAAAAAGATAGCTGCAACAACTATAACTAATAGAGTATTGACATTCAGAATATATAAACAAAGTTCTTTAAGAAGGGATAAATCCCTAAGTAAAATCAGAAAAAATAGTAATAATAAAACTTTTACAGAAAAAAAAAAGACAAATTGAAAGGGAAAAAAAGCTCTTTTTTTTTTTTTGGAAATTAATATCATCTAAGTTAAATCTTCAAGGTGATACAGTTTCATTCTCACCAGATTATCAAAATTGTTTTATAGCCTATAAACTCCAAGTAAATGTGAAGATGCAGTGTGATAATCCAGTCATACTCTGCTATTGTGAATATAAATAGTAGAACCATTTTGAAGATAAATTTGATTTATCTAATTTTTCTGAAGAGATGTCAACCACAAAATTCAGCAATTTCATTCCTAGGATGTTTGAGATATACTTAATCATAGTACTGTCTATATTAATATCTCTCCTACAAAGTATGTAACATCTCATTTTACTTTTTATCACAATATACATATTGGCTAAGATTTAGAAGATAAGCAGTATATGCTCCAATATATTCATATAAATATTATATATATATTACATAAAATGATGAAAATAACCAAAGTGTCTATATAAGAGAATGGAGAGAGAAATTAAATGCAATCAGAGAATGAAATACTATACAGCAATGAAAATGAATAACTAGAGCTATGTGGATCAACATGAATAAATTAAAAAGTATAATTTTAAAATGAGCTTCAGGAAAATACATACAATATTGAAAATATTGCACATAAAATACAAACACATAAAAATGAACAATTTATCATATATATATATATATATATATATATATATATATATATATTATTGATTTTTTACAGAGAGGAAGGGAGAAGGATAGAGAGTTAGAAACATCGATCAGCTGCCTCCTGCACATCCTCTACCAGGGATGTGCCCACAACCAAGGTACATGCCCTTGACCAGAATCGAACCTAGAACCTTTCAGTCCGCAGGCTGACACTCTATCCACTGAGCCAAACTGGTTAAGGCTTTTTAAAAAAATTTATCTTTAAGAATAAAACAATCATAATACAAAGCAAATGCGGGATAAACTTTCTAGTTCACAAGATGAAATATGTCTTTACAAAGGACATGCAAAAATTCAATTTACTTGCTAGAGATTCTTCTAGGAGCTGTCTCTATAGATATTTCACTTACTATATTTTTAACTTTGTTATATTCTCTATCACATACATAAAATATTTAATAAGATTTTGATTATAAATAAAAAGGATTATGAAATCTTAAGAATTTAAGTATTATCAATAAATAATCAGTTTAATAAATTAAACATATCCATAAAATGTAATTTTGTATACCCATTATAAAACAGTTATGCAAACCTATGCAAAAAATATAATCATAACATATTTTCTGTGGTTACAGAAAAGAATTTGTAGTGCAAGCCAGCATTTGTAAGATTATACATCAATATTTATATGTGTGAAGTGCATTTAAAATCTATAAAGTTGTCCATCAAAATGTCAGCAGTATTTTTGTCTGGGTAGCAAATTTTACTTTTCTTTTTAACACTTTTGTAAATTGTTTGAACTTTATACAAAAACCATACATGATATTTATAGCCAAGAAAATATCTTTGTAAATGTTTTAACTATTTACACATGTACATTCTTTTACACACACACACACACACACACACACACACACACACACCAAATGTGTGGCTAAATGGGAAGATGAAGTCCTTTGTCAAAACTCATCTGCAGTACTTGTTAAAATACCACAATTTTAGTTGAACACAGCAGGATAAGAATTCCATCTCTACCATGTTCTAGTTGTATGGCCCTGCATAATGGATTTAACCTATTTTATTTTCATAGTTTAGTTTAATCATTATTATTTATTTAATACATGTAAATGAAAAATAGCCATTCTTCAGCTGTCATCTAGGTGGGTAAAAATAAAAATTTGGGGGCTTAAACCTAATTTATAACATTTTATAACTATAGTCATATCTTGCTTGGTTTTATGGAAAAGAAAATACAGCCTTATAAAATTTAAAGGGACTGACAGGAATTACTATAATAAATTTTGGAGACTGACTCTTGTCTTAACTATAAATATTGTGTATGTTGCCAAGATACTCATGTAAATATTGAGACATATATAAGACATCTTTATAAAATATATGAAAAAATCTGACATAGGAAAAACTTTTTTGCACATCATCAAAATCTCCAGTCAAATCACTTGATTCAGTAGAATATCTTAGCATGAATATGTCTAAATGTAGCATCAAAATATTTAAACAACTTAGTTTCAATTTTCCTGGGTATTTGTCATCATATGAACTAAGCATAGAGATGACTAAAGACCAGTTTGAGTAAATTCATTGAACAGCCCAGATATGTTTTTAAAATATATCATAGCCTTATATATTTCTACATTGTTAATTGCCTCCCTCCTTTTTCCGTTTTTAGAAAACAATGAAAATCAGCTCAGCTATGCTTATTCCCATGAAGGGCACTGCTTCATTTCTACAAACGCTAATTTCAGTCTATAGATCAAATGGAGAATGAAAAGTGAAATCAAGGCATAAGAGAGAATGGAGCAACCAGGAAGAAAAAGAGAAACAGAAAAATGGGAGCTGGGTGGGGAGGAAGAGAGGGAAAATGAGAGAAGAGGGGAGGGGACTAAAGGAGAAGGGAGGAGAGGGAAGGAGAAGAAAGAGAAGGAAAGGGAAGTAGGGGGAAGGATTGGAGAGAGGAGGAGAGGAAAGGGGAGGAGAGGAGAGGAAGGAATGAAGAAATCAAAAATGAGTAAGGCCTTGGCAGTCAGTTAGCTTGGACATCATATCTTATCTGTTAACTATACCTTTGTGTATGTTTTTAATGCATAGTTCAATGATTGTTTTCATACATCAAGGTCCATTTTTAAGTCTACTTCAGATGTTTTAATTTTTTAAGTCAGTAGAAAAGGATTATACTTGGGCTTAAATAGAATATCTATGCTGGATTGGAAACATCAACATTGCAAATGTATGTCAACATGAGTGTACTCTTAATTTTATTTTATTTTTAATATATTTTATTGATTTTTACAGAGAGGAAGGGAAAGGGATAGAAAGCTAGAAACATGGATGAGAGAGAAACATTGATCAGCTGCCTCCTGCACACCCCCCACTGGGGATGTGCCAGCAACCAAGGTACATGCCCTTCACGTAAATCGAACCTGGGACCTTTCAGTTCGTAGGCCAGTGCTCAGAGATCCATGAGCCAAACCGTTTTCAGCTGGATTCTTAACTTTAACTCAAACCTCTCTGAAATCTAATTGTTTTTTGCATAAAATGCAGAAAGGTAGAAACATAGCTTAGCTTAGCTGTGATTTTAGCATCAACAGTTGAACTATTAATAAAAGAAAGACTTTCTATACAATTTCAGTCAGTTTGCTCAAAGATAAGCATATATCTAAATCAATCCAATACAAATGAGCATATTTCCCACATGTGTGACCTGATATTAAAAGACAAAGTATAGAATTTTAGAAAGTCTCCAACCCTTTCTACAAGATCTTATTCAGATTGAGTTTTTCAAAGTTCCAAAAATTGGTATGTTTTTCAGGTCCATTGGGAATGAGTGAGAATCAAATGGAGTAAAGTGGTGAATAAATTCTGTATAACATAAATGCAATAAGAATGATATACTAGTATAAACTACTAATTAAATCCTTGTAAATAAAAAAAAATCTTTTACCAGATTCTTTTCCTCTTATCTCTTCTCTTTCTGTCCTGATTAACTCAGTTCTAAAGCCATTAAGTGGACAGGCATGATAGGCATTCAAACAGACAGGAATGGGGAGTAGGAGCTATAGTGACCTGGAACTGTGTGATAAAATCTGAGTGGTGTAGCAAGGCTGCCTGGATCAGGTCGTCAGAGCCTGAGCAGAGAGAAGAGGGTGTCTAGCCAGGGCTTAGCTCAGCATAGGGTGTGAGAGCACAAGTGAGTTAGGAAAGTCATGATCAAGAGTATAATTCATGTGTTATCAGGGCCAGAATGGGGTGAAAGGGGGCATTCATGGCACTCTGGCATAAAATATTGGCGTGCAAGTGGAAAGAGGCCATTCCTATTTAGGACAGTCTGCGATATAATGTCAGCACCTGAGCAGGGTGGCAAATGCATACATGTGGGAGGTGGAGGACACCCTGGCCTCCGGAATCATAGCCGAAGCAGAATGAAGGGATAACCCCTGAAATAAGGTGTCAATGCCTGAGCAGAAGAACATTCACAGGGCAGAGGTCAGAGGTCAGCCCAAGGCAAGGTGTTGGAGCTCAAGTGAAATAGTGAGGAGAATAGCTCCAAGAAAGGGGATATGGTATATGATTTTATAGCCTGGACATTCTGAGGAGGATGTGCATACAGCCCAGCACAGAGGATGAGCAGGAAGAGAACAGCTTCCACGGGGTGTACATCTGAGAATGGAGTTGTGGGACCCAAAGTGAGTAAGGAGACTGTCTGCATGGGGAGGCACCGAATGGAGGCCCGGAGTGAGAAGGGCACCAGCTTGGAGGAGGGTGTGGAAGTAGAGATGGGAAACAGGTTTCATGCAGAAGGAATAATTAAATTATTAATATTTTAAAAGCAACAGAAATCAGGTTTGTCACTGTTGGAGAAGAGATAAAGAAATAAGGAAAGGAAAAAAAAGCTGGAATGAACCCTGAATTGCTGGATTAGAACTGGAAATACCAATGTTTCCGATGGCTAGAGAGATTTAAATAAATAAATAAATATAAAGGTGTATACATTATGTGCATCTGTGTGCATTATATTATATATATAGTGTGTGTTCACACATATTAATGCATATAAGTATGTATATGCATGCAATTATTCCCTAACCCTGTCCACTGAGAAGATGTGGAAGAAGCAAAATTTCCAAAACATTGAGCATGTCTGGTGCTGAGTGTTGGCTCTAAACACAGTTCTCCAGAAAAAGGGATAAGAGCGGCTCAGAGAAATGCCTGATTCTGGGCTGAAGCCCAGAAAATACAGGGTGAGCCAGGAAGTTCTGTTTGTACAAAACAAAGAAGGAAGGAAGGAAGGAAGGAAGGAAGGAAGGAAGGAAGTAAGGAAGGAAGGAAGGAAGGAAGGAAGGAAGAAAGACAGAAAGAAAGAAAGAAAGAAAGAAAGAAAGAAAGAAAGAAAGGAAGAAAGAAAGAAAGAAAATGCTCAAAATAAGATGGTGGGGACATGTTAAAAGGCAACAGATTATGGCTTGAAAGGGATCCTATTGGTCATACCAGGGACAATTTGAAAATCAAACCAAATGCTGATATTAACAGATCAAACCCACTGGAAAAATCAGAAAATTTTTAACCCATAGTGACATTAATTGGTTTGTTGATTAATTAAATGAATAGAATATTTTACATAGAATCCAAGTAACTGTCCCCAAAATATATATTAATTATAAAGGGGGAAAGGGTAAGTTTACACTGGATAAGTTTGACATGCACCATTTTAATCCAGTAATTAAACTAAACATTATATATAACTAGAAGCCCAGTGCATGAAATGTGTGCATGCAAGAGAGGGTCCCCTCAGCCCAGCCTGCACTCTTTCCAATTGGGAACACTCGGGGGATGTCTGACTACCGGTTTAGGCTCTAACCCTGGGATCAGGCATAAACTGGCAATCGGACATTCCTCTCATAAGCCTGGACCACTGGCTCCTAACCACTCACCTGCCTGCCTGCCTGATTGCCCCAACCACCTCTTCCTGCAAGCCTGAATGCCCCTAACTGCTCCCCTCTGCCAGCCTGGTTGCCCCAACTGCTCCCCTCAGTTGGCCTGGTTGCCCCTAACTTCCCCCCACCACCGACCTGGTTACCCCTAACTGCCCCCCCAAGCTGGCCTGGTCACCCCCAATTGCCCCCCTCTCACCAACCTGGTCACCCCCAACTGCCTCCTGCCAATCTGGTCACCCCCAACTATCCCCCCCCACTGGCCTGGTTGCCCCTCACTGTGCCCCCTGCTGGCCTAGTCCCCCCACACAGCCTGCTTTTCGGTCATTTGGTCATCCCTCACTAAACCCCTTGCTAGCCTGGTCAGTCATCCATCTGGTTGTTTCAGTCATGACAACCCCTGTATTTATATATATATATTGATAGACAAATAAAAATTGTGTTGCACCTTATAGATGCAGATGAGAAGAGTGAAAAATAATTGCTATGATTATTCTAGCAAGGGAGGCAAAACCTGAATCTAGTCACAAGGAAACATCAGACCTAAGTAGGGGATATTCTGTAATAACTTTTCATCTATCAACATGAGAAATTTGAGGAAAGATGAGAAATATTTCCAGACTGAGACATACATACTAAATGTATGGAGTTTGATGGTTTGCCATAAAGTGCTTTATGGAGACTATTGATGCAGCTGTGTGAGCCTGATGATTAGATGGTAAGAATTTATCAATATTAATATTTAAATTTTTTGATAGTTGCAAAGTAATTATAAAAGAGAATGTCATTGTTTATAGAAAAGTATTTTTGAAGATGATCAACATCAAGTTAAGAAGTCAGATGTCAAATCTAAACTTTACATTCATTAAGCTTTCTTTTGTTAGTGACAATTTCTATCTATTCTCAGAAGATTTGGAGTACACATTCATGTCTATTTTGCCATAATAAGACTTCCTTAAAAATAAAAAATGGAGCCACATTCAATAGAAACTGTCTCTTCCTGCTCGAGATGTCCTTGGTGCATACATTCAAGATAAGTTCTCTTAGGTCTCACAGTTCATTTCAAGTGGAACATGTTGAGGAGTTTGTCCTATATGAGGTGTAGTTGGTTTTTTTTCCACATTGATTTTGCATTATAAAATATGACTCTTCTAAAACTTTCTTTTGGAAGAGATTTAAGAGTCTACTAAAAAAAATATCCTCCCATGAACATGTCACAAGGCAAAACTGTTGAGAAAGGAATTGAGGGGAATAGCTGTATTCACATAGTAAGAATATATGATATGATATTATGATATCCACAACATAATGAAAAGTCTGTCCACTACATAAAATATTGGTCCACAAAACCTCAATGTATGAAACTATATGGTAATATAAATTCTTCTTTAATCGAATTATCTGTGGGCTCAAAAGCAAAATATAACAAAATCTGCAACAGAGAATAACAAAAATGCCAAGATATCTCAAAACAATATATTTACTCATTCAATAATATTTACTCATTAAGAAGAGTTGGAGAGCTCAAGACCCTAATTTTGGAAAGAAATTCCTTATTGAACATAATAACATAGCGAAAGTATTTAAGTAGTGTCATGTTGAAGAGGGAAGAATTAGAAATAATAAGTGAAAATTATAGAAAGACAGATTTCCACTCAGTTAAAAAGAAAATCAAACATTGAAATATTCAAAAATGAAAGTGGTTGCCTAGGCAAGATATTAATTTATTAGGATATTCACAGAACAGATAATTGCTTGATAAAAGGGGTCAAGTAGCAGGCTGGTCACAAGGAATCTGTGATTTGTAAATTCACTTCTGATATTTTAGTTCTATCCTATCTAATGAAAGAGTAATATGCAAATTGACTGTACCTTTGCTATGCTACCAGCCTATCAGGAGTGGGGGGGGGCGGGGCCAAGCAGCATGAGGGGTTGGGCCCAGCAGCATGAGGTGGAAGGCGAGGCTGAGCAGCGTGAGCTTTGGCGCTAGTGTGGTGGATGAGTATGCCAAATGTTTTAGAAATGTATGTAGGTCTGAGGCACACAGAGAGAGCAGGGGACACCCCAAGCAGCAGACACAACTTTTGCATGCAGATGCAATTGGAGTGCTGGGCTGGCAAGTGGAGTGGGTCGAGCAGAAAGGGAAACCAACTATTGTGTGTTCACAGCTTCCGAGCCCCGAGTCACCGCAGCTCCGCAAGGGTGGCTGTCAGCACCAGGAGCGAAGAGAGTCCCAGGAGCAGTGGGTGGCCTTGCCAGGGCTGCCACAGGTAGCATGGTACGCAGCAGCAGTGGCCACGAGTGGGGTATGAGTGGGCTGCAGCAGCGGCAGCCCTGGGGGCTCAGAGGCTGTGGAGGTGGAGGCAGAGGCCCCGGGAGCTTCAGGGAGTGAGCACCATCAGCACCACGGCTATGGCCAAGGGGCACTGGAGAGACCCATAGCTGCTTCTGACTTTTGTGAGCAGGAACCGCTCCAGTGGGACTGGCCTGCCAGGAGAACCCCAGAGGGGAGGAGGGAGGATAAAGAGAGGGAGAAGGGAGGGAAAGATGGGGCAAGGGAAGGGGAGGGGACATGGCTGTGGGGGGCGAGGGGAGCTCGGGGGCGGGGAAGGAAACTGCTGGAGCAACAACCCTGAGCGACTTCAATAACTTTCAATTTCAAGAGGGAAAGAGGGAGCTGGAAAAGTACAGGCGCTGCGCTTTGGCAGAGGCATGGGAAGAGGCGCCTAAGGGGTCCCGGGTCTGAAGGGGAGCATCTCTAGGCAGGCAGGGAAGGTGGGAGAATGGGAGCCACAGAGCTAGGGAGGTGCTGTGTGCGTAGCAGGGCCCTTCAAAGGGCAGCCTTCACTAGAAGAGGCGGACACGTGGCCTGAAGGTCCAGAAGGTGAGAGACCCTCGAACCCTCCTCCCAAGTCCCACCGATCTCTGCAGTCAAGGTTGGGCGCATCCGGGCTCTGCGTCCAGAGCCCACACCCCCAGTGCCGTGCAGTGACCAGGATCTGGGCACCTTGCCCCTTGGCCACCATGAGTGCGGGGTGCCCCCATGGCTGGGCAGTCTCCACTGGGGCTAAGGCCTGAGCTGGGGAAGGAGGGCCGAGGAGTCTGGGGCACAGCCAGTCCCATTGAGGGGGCAGGTTGAGCTGGGGGATCACCCACCCCCAGTGCACAAATTTCATGCAGCAAGCCCCTGGTAGTTTTATATTTTCAAACCCATAAAAATAGGCTAGTAGCTCTGAAGTTCATAAATCAATGTGACCTTAGAATACATATACTACACATTTCTAAAGGTTATTATACAAGCATGGTTATTCTTTTCTAAAAATAATCTATTTCACCTAGATAGGCTATGGCTAAATTTTATAAGTCCCCTGAAATAGCTCTGTAAATGATAAACTCCAAAGGAATTATATACTGGAATGCAAACATTGATTAAAAGGAAATATACTGGCTTTTGGTATATCATGTACAATAGTGGCCCCACTGTCAAGTAACATTCATTTACCTGCAGCTAACCAATTTTGTATTGCTGTAACATAAGCAAAAAAACCCACATTTTTTCAATCAGTCCATAGTGTAGAAGTGCGTGTTTGTTTCCTTAATCATCATTTAGAAAGTGACATTCAAGGACATGTGTGTTTGTGAAATCAGATCATTACAAATTTTATATATTATATCTCCAAATCATGCTATAGAGTTCAAAGAACAGCTAAGCAGTTGTCTTTATGCAACTTGGATTGCAGAACTAATTTCTTTGCTGAAGTATTATTTCAAATGTCTATAACTTATCATTAGTACACCAAATGATACCAAAATTGTGTCAAGATAAAAGTCTAGGTACTTATGATAACAAATATACCATCAAAATCAAATTATTCCATTTTTGGATATTTGAATGATATAACACTTAATATCTATATATATGGGAATACATGAGTGACTAAATGAATTGCTCACTTTTCATCTGAATATATATAAAATACTAATATGCTAAGTGTTCTTTCCTCTGTCTGACCAGTTGCTATGATGTGCACTGACCACCAGGAAGGCAGATGCTCAATTCAGGAGCTACCAAGCTGCAGTGACTTGGCAGCAGTGATGCCAAGGTGACACAGGTGAGACACCACGAAACCAGAGAGGAGGGACCTAATTCCTCACGTGATTCTACCTTTGGCTGTGGGTTATGATGTTGCTGGGGTGCTGTGGGCCCTGAATCCGGTTTATTGCACACTTGCATTTGCATTCCACACCCTGGAGGACAGCAACTTTGCAGAGTGCCCTTTTGTACTCCAGGACCTGGAGTTTGAAAGCTGGTTTCAGCCCAGTCCCCACAGGCCAGGCCAAGGGACCCCACCTGCTGGAGGAGCCCACTTCCTCTGTAGACACCTTTTGAACCATGGCACCACCCCAGGTGCAGCTGGCTGGCTAGGTAGGGATCACGGGAGGTTGGATCCAGGTAATACCCAGTCCTTCTTGCCCAGTCCCACCCCACCGGCCACATTCTAATGAATTTCTTTTCAATGTGCACAAATCCATGCACTGGGTCACTAGTATCTACATAATGGGCTTAACATTTCTTCACACAAAATTGAAACACTATTATCTACCTATAGCTAGTTTTCAATCATAAATTCATCCATAAATAAAGAAAATGCCTTAGTAAAAAATGTGTGGTTTAAAAATTAAAAATGAATATATACTTACTAGAGGCCCAGTGCACAAAATTCGTGCACGGGGGCGGGGGGATGTCCTTAGCTCAGCCTGAACCCTCTCCAATCTGGCACCCCTCAAGGGATCAGGCCTAAACAGGCAGCCGGACATCCTTCTCAAAATCCAGGACTGCTGGCTTCAAACTGCTTACCTGCTTGCCTCCCTGATAGCCCCTAACCACTGCTGCCTGCCAACCTGATCAGCCCCTAACCACTACCCTGCCAGCCTAATTGATGTCTAACTACTCTCCTGCCAGCATGTTTGTCCCCAACTTCCCTTCTCTGCTGGCCTGGTCACCCCCTAACTGCCCTCCCCTGCAGGCTTGATCACCCCCAACTGCCCTCCCCTAATAGCCTGATGGCTCACAACTGCCCTCCCTTGCAGGGCCTGGAACCTCCCAACGGCCCTCCCCTACTGGCCACCTTGTGGTGGCCATCTTGTGTTCACATGGGGGCAGGACCTTTGACCACATGGGGGCAGCCCTCTTGTATCTTGGAGTGATGATCAATCTGCAAATTACTATTTTATTAGATAGGATAGAGGCCTGGTGCATGCGTGGGGGCCAGCTGGTTTGCCCTGAAGAGTGTCCCAGATCAGGGTGGGGGTTCCCTTGGGGTGAGGGGCGGCCTGGGCGAGGGGCCTGTGGAGGTTTGCAGGCCGGCCATGCCCCCCCACCCCAGGGAACCAACCGGAGGCCCTGGGATCTGGGATTAATCTATGTCTACAATTGAAACTTTGTAGCCTGGAGTGGAGCCAATCCTTCTGCTCGCTCCCGTGGTGGCAGCCATTTCTGTTTGAAACATTGTAGCCTAGAGTGGAGGCATAGGCCAGCAATGGCAGTTGGAAAGCTTGGCTTCCTCCATTGCCAGGGAAACCTAAGCCTCTGTTCTCTCCAGCTCAATGGCTGCCGCCATTTCTGTATCTTTTATAATTGAAACTTTGTAACATTGAGTGGAGGCTTAGACAAGCAACAGTAGGCAGAAAGCTTGGCTTCCTCTGTTGCTGGGGTAATCCAAGCCTCCTTCCTGCTCTCAGTGGTAGCAGCCATCTTGGTTGGGGTTTATTTGCACAATCTGCTCCTAATGTGCTGGTGGGCATGGCTGTGGGTGTGGCTTGTGGGTGTGGCGAAGGTACGGGCAAGTTTGCATATTACTTTTTTTAGTAGATAGGATATGGTCAAAATTGTAGACTCATAAATGCACACCTAGTAAAGTTGAAATAAAGATTATAAGGAGCTAAATTCAACCCAAATCCAGAATGATAATTTATGACAAGGAAGGTTTTCATGATAGAGGGAACTATCCATGTAATGAAAACACCACCAAGAAGTTGACTAGTCACTCAGCAATGGCAATAGTCAAGCTGGAAATGCACACTATTTTAACAAGCTGTCATTTCAAGCCTCATTATTCATTAAGCCATTGAGCAAAGAGGTTTACAGAAGAAGGAAGATGGATGATCTCTGCAGAATAGACCATCCTGTCTACCTGACTTGAGACTCTTCACAGAGATAATCTCTTCTTGGTAATATTCACATGGGATAAAAAAAACAATCAGAAGAGACCTGGGGGAGAAACCAAGATGGCAACATAGGTAAACACCTAGGATGCTGCCTAGCACAACAATTTCAAGAATACAACTAAAAGACAAAAAGTACATCATCCAGAGCCACAGGAAAGCTGGCTGACTGGAAATTCTACAACAGGAAGGAAATAGAAACACACATGGAGAGTCAGAGCAGCTGCAAAGCCTAAGATATGATGCCACACGCGCATGCGAGGAGAGGACAGGCTGGAGAGGACAGGGATTCTGAGTGCCTGGCTGGTGTGCGCCAATGGGAAGTAGACAAAGGCTCCAGACTGCACTGAACCTATTTCCAACTGAACTGAGCCCCAGTTCTATGCAAGACCCCAGGGGATCCATTCCCTTACAGGGGGAATCTGAATTGTGAGGTGAAATCTCAGAGGCACAGCCAAAGTTGGTGCTCCAGATGCCCGCACGTGAGTGCACACAGAGAGGGCAGATTGTTGACTGTGTCGCTGCCTTGATCTGGTGGGAGGGAGAGAGGAGCTCCAGATGGTGCAAAAACTGAGTTCCGACTGCACGGAGCCCCAGTACCAGAGGAAATCTGGGAGTCCAGATTCATTGGGGGAGAGACTGGACTGTTTGGCAGAGGGCAAAACTTGAGGGTGCCTTTCTTTCAGATGTGCTTACAGCAATTGCCTGAGGAAACTGAAAGCCAGTGACCTCCTGGGGTGGAGTTGACTAGAAGCCAAGGCTGTTGGCTCCACCCTGAAGCACCACCGCACCCAGAAACTCTGCCCATCCAAGCTAAGCACAGAGACTTTGGCAAATTTGCAAGTCTTGTCTCACAAGGCTTTCTCCCAAAGTAGACACAGCTTATTCTGACAGCCAATTGGCCTGGAGGTCAATTCCTCCCAGTGATACCAACAACAATCAAGACTTAACTGCAGGGGAACACCAAGATGGCGGCATAGGTAAACACCTATTGTTCTGCCCCGCGCAACGATTTAAGAACTACAACATAACAGCAGAACAGACAGCGCCCAGAATCGCCAGAAAGCTGGCTGAATGAAAACTCCACTAACTGGAGTGGAGGTGGGACACTGAGACTCAGGAGCAGCGGGAGCGCAGCCTTTCAGACGGAAACAGGTTAGGAGCCGTCCTGGTCGCGCGGGCTGGGGCTGGAGCAGCAACCCCGAACGGATTTCTCCAGCGGGGAGGGCAGAGACGTCCCACTGCAAGGACTCCCCAGCGCCAGGCGAGGTCCGAGGTCCGGGGGACGCACCCTGGAAGCGGGGCGCGGCAGAGGCTCCTAGTCTGCAAAAGACCTGGAGGCAGCGAAAAGAAGTTTCCGCGCAAGGGTCGCGCAAACCCGCAACTTGCCCCCTGGAAACTTGTCTCCTGGTTCCGGAAACCATCTATTTTACAACCTTGGGCTAGGCTTTTGGTGTGCAGGCACATTTGGGGAAAGGCAGAGTTTTCTGGCAAAGGGAAGAGACTAGCTGCTTTCTCTTGGAGGTGTCTCCAGCCATCCCCATCCAACAGATACCCACGCGCGCAAGCACCGCATAGGACTCAGCTGAAGCTGACGCTGCCTACGCAGCTCAGAGACTCTGCCCATCCAACCTGAACACAGTCTCTCTTCACAGCCAATTGGCCTGGAGGTCAAACCCTCCTAGGGCTAACAACAACAAGCTGGGTTTAAATTCAAAAATACTGAATATAACCCATAAAGAATTGCAGTAAGAGTACCCACCTCAGGTAACTGGGGAGGCTGAGGCACTGTCCCTTTGAGGATATCTACCACATAAAGCAGCCACCATGCAGAGATATGGAAAGAAATCAGGTGTGAAAGAAATGGAGGAGAAAAGACGACAAGACATAGAGTTCAAAACCACGGTTATGAGGCTTTTCAAGAGGCTCCTACAAAAGGCCGAACAACTTAGTGAGAATAACCAGGAAATAAACAAGACCAACCAGGAAATGAATGAGAATTACAAGGAAATGAATGAGAACCTCAAGGAAATGAACAAGACCTCTGAGGATACGAACCAGACCCTCACAGATAAAAAAAAGGACCAACTAGAAATCAAGCATACACAGACTGAAATAAAAAATATTACACAAAGTCCTAAAAGCAGTCCAGAGGGCCACAAGAACCAAGTCAAAGATTTGAAATACAAAGAAGCAAAATCCACTCAGCTGGAAAAGCAAGAAACAAAAAGAATTCAGATAATTGAAGATGGTGTAAGGGGCCTCTGGGACAACCTCAAGCATGCCAACATCCGAATTATTGGGGTGCCAGAAAAAGAGAGAGAGCAAGTTAATGAAAACCTACTTGAAGAAATAGTGACTGAAAACTTCCCCCACCTGGTGAAAGAAACTGACTTAAAAGCCCAAGAAGTACACAGAACCCCAAAATATAGGAATCCTAAGAGGACCACACCAAGACATATCATAATTAAAATGCCAAGAGCAAAAGATAAAGAGAGAATATTAAAAGCAGCAAGAGAGAAACAGTTGGTTACCTACAGGGGAGCACCCATATGATTGTCATCAGATTTTTCAACAGAAACAATGCAGGCCAGACGGGAGTGGCAAGAAATATTCAAAATAATGAATAGCAAGAATCTACAACCAAGATTACTCTATCCAGCAAAGCTATCATTCAGAATTGAGGATCATATAAAGTGCTTCACAGATAAGAAAAAGCTAAAGGAGTTCATCACCACCAAACCAGTATTATATGAAATGCTGCAAGATATTCTTTAAGAAGAGGAAGAAGAAAAAGGTAAAAATATAAATTATGAACAACAAATACACATCTATCAACAAATGAACATAAAAATCAAGTGAATTGATAGGCTGATGAACAAGATAAACTGGTGAATGTAACAGAAACATGGACATAGAGAGGGAATGGACTGACAATTCTTGGGGAGAAAAAGGTTGTGGGAAGTACAGCAAGAGATTGGACAAAAATCTTGCAACAATGGGAGAGGACATTGGGGAGGGGGAGGTGAGGGTGGAAGGTGGGATAGGTATAGGGTGGAGGGGAGTTATAGGGGGATAAAAAAGGGGAAACAATGTAATTAATAAATTGAACAATAAAGAAAAAATAAGTAAATAAATAAAAAATAAAAATAAATAAAAAAAAGACTTAACTGCAGCAAGACTTTACACACAGTCCACAAAGGGGTGCACCAAGAGTGTCCACCTCAGGTAACAGGGAAGGCCGAGACACCTAGCACACAAAGCTACCCTCCTGGGAGAACCAAGATGGTAGCATAGGTAAAAAATCTATCTTGCCGTCATACACAGCAATTTTAAGACTACAACTTTCACGAAAGAACAAACACCTTCCAGAATCACCAGAAAGCTGGCCGAGTGAAATTCCACAAATAAAAGTGAAGATAAGACACTGTGACTCAGAGGAGCGGCTGAGAACAACGTTGAAAAGACGCACAAAGAGAGGTTTGGAGTGCGGGCGCCAGCGGATAGGGTGGGCGGCTGAAAACCGGACAGTTTTCTCGAATGGGGAGACAAAGACATCCCACTGGACTGATTCTCCAGCTCTGGGTGAAGTCCAGGGAACCAACTATCACACGGGGTAAAAACTGGACAGTGGGAGGGCACGCCGAAGCTCGGGTACTACAGGGGTCTCCCGGCTTGTGGAGAAGGCAAGCTTGCACGTGAACTTGGGAACAGCTCAGCTGCGTGACCGCGAAGAGAGCGCTCGCGACTTGCTATCTCATTCGGGAAACCATCAGACTGCTTTGTTTTACGACCCTGGGTGAGACATTGGGTGTGCAGACTAATTTGGGGAGAGTCTGAACTCCCCGGAAGCCAGTGGAGCTTGGCAGCAGCTCTCTCTCAGAGGTGCTGGCGGCCATTGCCCCCAGCACAGACTCCCTGGGGCTGCATCGGGCGGAGCTAACACTATCTGATTGGCCCGGAGACTCCGCCCATCCAACCTGAGCACAGCTGAACATCACAGACAATTGGCCTGGAGGTCAACCCCTCCAAGTGCTAACAATGATTAACCTGAGCTTAACTTCAGCAAGACTGTGCAGCCCATAACCACCTCAGGTAACTGGGGAGGCTGACCCAGTGTCCCTTGTAGGAAGTCTACCACACAAAGCTAATTGACCAACTCACGGAAGCAGCCACCATGCAGAGACATGGAAAGAAATTAGATGTGAAAGAAATGGAGGGAAAAAATGACTGGACATGGAATTCAAAACCACGGTTATAGGACTTCTCAAGAGGCTCCTACAAAAGGTTGAGACCTATAAGGAAATAAGCAAGAATGAAAAGGAAATGAACGAGACCCTCAAGGATATGAAGGAGACCTGCAAGGAAATGATCAAGACCAACATGGAAATGATCAAGACCAATGTGGAAATGAATGAGTCCTACAAGGAAATGAACGAGACCCTCAAGGATATGAAGGAGACTCTCAAGGATATGAAAAAGGACCAACCAGAAATTAAGCATACACTGACTGAAATAAAAAATATTATACAAAGACCTAAAACTGCTCTGGAGCACCCCAAGAACCAAGTTAAAGATTTGAAATACAAAGAGGGAAAATCCACTCAGCTGAAAAAGCAAGAAACCAAAAGAATCCAAAAAATTGAAGATGGTGTAAGGGGCGTCTGGGACAACCTCAAGCATACCAACATCCGAATTATAGGGGTGCCAGAAAAAGAGAGAGACCAAGACAATGAAAACCTATTTGAAAAAATAGTGACCGAAAACTTCCCACACCTGGTGAAAGAAATTGACTTAGGAGTCCAAGAAGTGCACTGAACCCCAATATATAGGAATCCTAAGAGGACCACACCAAGGGACATCATAATTAAAATGCCAAGAGCAAAAGACAAAGAGAGAATATTAAAAGCTACAAGAGAAAAACAGTTACCTATAAGGGAGCACCCATACGATTGTCAGCGGATTTCTCAACATTAACGATGCAGGCCAGACGGGAGTGGCAAGAAATATTCAAAGTGATGAATAACAAGAATCTACAACCAAGATTACTCTACCCAGCAAAGCTATCATGCAGAATTGAAGGTCAGATAAGTGCTTTGCAGATAAGAAAAAGCTAAAGGAGTTCATCACCACCAAACCAATACTATATGTAATGCTGAAAGGTATTCTTTAAGAAGAGGAAGAAGAAAAAGATAAAAGTGAAAATTAGGAACAACAAATACACATCTATCAACAAATTAATCTAAAAATCAAGTGAATTAATAATCTGATGAACAGGATATAACAGAATCATGCACATAGAGAGGGAATGGACTGACAACTCTTGGGGAGAAATCGGGTGTGGGAAGTGCAGCAAGAGACTGGACAAAAATCATGCAACTATGGGAGAGGATAGTGGAGGGGGTGAGGGCGGAGGGTGGGATGAGTACCAGGTGGAGGGGAACTCTAGGGGGAAAAAAGGGGGAACAATGTAATTAATAAACTGAACAATAAAGATAAAAACAAAAAGCTATCCTACCAATACACTGAAGCAGTGAAAATGAGGAGAGAAAGAAATAGATCACAAATGAAAGAAATGAAGGAAAACAAACAACTGGATGTAGAGTTCAAAAGCACACCTATAAGGTTTTTCAAGAGGTTCCTAGAAAAGGCCGATAAATTCAGTGAGACCCTCAAGGATTTGAAAAAGGACCAACTATAAATTAAGCATACACTGAATGAAAAAAAAATATTTTACAGAGATCCAACAGCAGACTAGAGGAAGGCAAGGGTCAAGTCAAAGATTTGAAATACCAAGAGGCCAAAAACACTTAACCGGCAAAGAAAAAAAGAATCCAAAAATTTGAGGATAGTGTAAGAAGCCTCTGGCACAACTTCAAACGTAGCAACATCAGAATTATGGGGGTACCAGAAGAAGAGAGAGAGCAAGAAACTGAAAAGCTATTTGAAGAAATAATGACTGGAAACGTCCCCCACCTGGTGAAAGAAATAGACTTACAAGTCCAGGAAGTGCACAGAAACCCAAACAAGGAATCCAAAGAGAACCACACAAAGACACATCATAATTAAAATGCCAAGAGCAAAAGACAAAGGAAGAATCTTAAAAACAGCAAGAGAAAAACAGTTAATTACCTAAAAAGCATCACCCATATGATTTTCCGCTGATTTCTCAACAGAAACTATGCAGGCCAGATGGGAGTGGCAAGAAATTTTCAAAGTGATGAATAGCAAGAACCTACAACCAAGATTATTCTACCCAGCAAAGCTATCATTCAGAATTGAAGGTCAGATAAAGAGCTTCACAGATAAGAAGAAGCTAAAGGTGTTCATCAACACCAAAGCAGTATTATATGAAATGCTGAAAGGTATTCTTTAAGAAAAGGAAGAAGAAGGAAAAGGAGGAAAAGGTGGCTGCTTCAAACTAGAGAATGGATGGAACTGGAGAGCATTATGCTAAGTGAAATAAGCCAGACTAAGAAAGATAAGTATCACATGATCTCACTCATTTATGGAATATAATGAACAACATAAATTGATGAACAAAAACAGATCCAGAGACAGAGAAGCATTGACTGTCAAAGCTCAGAGGGAAGGTAGGGGAGGGTGGGAAAGGAAAAGAGATCAACCAAAAGACTTGTATGCAGGTATATAAGCCTAATCAATGGACATGGACACCAAGGGGGTGAGGGCATAAGTGGTGATGGGGGGCGGGGGTGGAGGGTAATTGGGAATGAGACCACATATGTAATACTTTAATCAATAAAGAAATTTTAAAAAATCAAACCTGAGTCTATTCCAAAATGCTCATCCCCATTATCCTTTCAAAACTTATTGCCCAAGACCTATAAGAGTCTACATTCACTATGAAAGACTTGAAATCTGTATACTTCAGAATTTTTGAAATCCTGTTGCCATATATAACACTTAATTTTGACATGCTGAAAGAAATACAAATTTTACAGTGGATAAATAAAGTAATAATTAGTTCATATTGGACATTTTTTCAGATATGAACATATTCAGGTATTTGTTTACTTGTTGATACAGACATTTGATCTTTTCTGGGATGGGGTAGGGGCTGGGAGAGTTTTCTTCAAATGCATTCCTGAAATTACAAAGGTCTCCTTAGTAAATTTCTTATTTACGATAGGATCCAAGCAGTATGAGGATTTTATTTATACATCTAATATATAGCCTGATTCAAGTGAAAAAACAGCAGTATTACATTCTAAAGCAACTGAAGGATGTATTTTGCCTTGGAATAAAATCAAACCTTAAAGCTTTGCTGATTAAATTAATCAGAGGAAGACATCTAAAATGGTCATATGCTGTTTTAATTTTTCTTTTTCTTTTTTGTTTTTTTGCTAGCTATTACAGATATCCCTCATTTTCCCCTTCTTTTGCTCCCCTCCACCCAAATCCCACCCCACCCCAGGCCTTCAGCACATTAGTGCCTGTGTCCATGGACGATGCATATGGGTTCTTTAGATAATCTCTTCCCACATACCTCTCCCAACACCCTGCTCCCTCCCTCTGAGATCTATCAATCGGTTTCATGCATCCATGTCTCTGGACCTATTTTGTTGGTCAGCGTTTTTGTTTGTTTTTATTTTATTTTATTGTTGATATTATAGATGTCCCCCAAATACCCTCCTTTCCCCAACTCCTAGGCCCTCTCCCACCCCAGGCCTTCACCACACTCTTGTCTGTATCCATTGGTTAATCTCTTCCTGTCCTCCTTCCCTCTGAGATATGTCAGTCTGTTCCATGCCTCTATGTCTCTGTTCCTATTTTATTTATCAGTTTATTATGTTCATTAGGTCCCACTTAAAAGTGAAGTCATGTGATATTTATGTTTCTATGACTGGCTTATTTCACTTAGCATAATCATCATCAAATCCATCTATGCTGTCTCAAAAGGTAAGAGAACCTTTATTGTTTAAAGCTGCATAGTATTCCATTGTGTAAATGTACCAGTTTTTTCATCCACTCATCTACTGATGAGCATTGGATTGTTTCAAGATTTTAGCTATCCTATTTAATAAAAGAGTAATATGCAAATTGACAATCACTCCAACACATACGATGGCTGTCCCCATGTGGACCCAAGGTGGCCGGCAGGGGAGGGCAGTTGTGGGCAATTATGCCAGCATGGGAAGGCAGTCAGGGGTGACAAGGTCGGCAAGGGAGGGTAGTTGGGGTGATCAGACCTGCAAAGGAGGGCAGTTGAGGGCAACCAGGCCTGCAAGGGAAGTTGGTGGTGACCAAGCCTGCAGGGGAGGACAGTTGGCAGTTGGTGGGGACCCAGGCCTGCAGGGCAGGGGAACCAGTCCTGTAGAAGAGGGCAGTTAGGGGCAACCAGGCCAGAAGGGGAGAGCAGTGGAGGCAATCAGGCTTGCAGGGGATGGCAGTTAGGGGTGACCGGGCCAGAAGGGGAGAGCAGTGGAGGCAATCAGGCTTGCAGGGGATGGCAGTTAGGGGTGACCGGGCCATCAGGGGAAGGCAGTTGGGGGGACCAGGCCTGTAGGGGAGGGCAATTGGGAGAAACCAGGCCTGTAGGAGAGGGCAATTAAGGGTGACTGGGCCATCAGGGGAGGGAAGTTGGGGGAGACCAGGTCTTCAGGGGATGGCAGTTGGGGGAAACCAGTCATGCAGGATAAAGCAGTTGGTGGGGATCATGCCAGCAGGGGAGAGTAGTTAGGGGTGGCCAGGATGGTAAGGGAAGGCAGTTAGGAGTTACTGGGCCAGCAGTGGAGGGCAGTTGGGGGGGGGGGTGTACCAGACTTGCAGTGGTGGGCAATTTTGGGAAACCAGGCCTTCAGGGAAGGACAGTTGGAGGCGGCCAGGCTGTCAAGGGAGTGGTTAGGGGGTTATCAGGCTGGCAGGTAGAAGCACTTTGAGGCAATCAGGCAGGCAGTCATGTGAGTGATTGGGAGCCAGTAGTCCTGGATTGTGAGAAGAATGTCTGACTGCCTGTTTAGATGGGGTCAGGCCTAAACAGGCAGTCAGACATCCCTCAAGGGGTCTCAGATTAGAAAGGGTGCAGGCTGGGCTGAGGGACACCCCCACCCCCAATTCATGAATTTTGTACACCGGGCCTCTAGTTATAAATAATACTACTATGAACATAGGGTGCATATAGCCTTTCTGATTTGTGTTTCAGGATACTTAGGATATATTCCTAGAAGTGGGATCCCTGTATCAAAAGAAAGTTCTATTTTTTAATTTCTTGATGAAACTCCATACTGTTTTCCACAGTGAGTGTACAAGTCTGCATTCCCACCAGCAATGCAATAGAGTTCATTTTTCTCCACATCATCACCAGCACTGGTTTGTTTGTTTTTATTTACTGATGCCAGCCATTCTGGCAGGTGTCAGATGATACCTCATTGTAGTTTTAATTTGCATATCTCTGCTGATTAGTGAGGTTGAGCACTATTGGCCATCTGTACATCCTCCCTGAAGAAGGGTCTCCTCGGGTCCTTTGCTCATTTTTCATTTGGATTGTCTGTCTTCCTGGTGTTGAGTTGTGCGACTTCCTTATATGTACTCTAGAAAGTAACTCCTTATCAGATGTGTCATTGGCAAATATGTACTCCCAAACAATGGGTTCCTTTTTCCTTTTGTTGATTATATATTGTGCTGTGCAGAAGCTTTTCCTTTTGATGTAGTCTCGTTTATTTCCTTCTTAATTTCCTTTGACCTTGGACAGTGGTGGGCAAATTCATTAGCCAACGGAGCCAAATATCAACAGTACAACAATTGAAATTTCTTTTGAGAGACAAATTTTTTAAACTTAAACTTCTTCTAACACCACTTCTTCCAAACAGACTCACCCAGGCTGTGGTATTTTGTGGAAGAGCCACACTCAAGGGGCCAAAGAGCCACATGTGGCTTCCGAGTCTCAAGTTTGCCAACCACTGACTAGGACATGTACCATATCTGCAAACATACTGCTAGGTGAGATGTCTGAGATTTTGCTGCCTATGGTTTCTTCTAGGATTTTTAAAGACTTAAATATAAGTTTCACGACTTATATTTAAGTATTTTATCCATTTTGAGTTTATCCTTTCATATGATGTAAGTTGTTGGTCTAGATGCATTTTTGGCATGTACCTATACAATTTTCCCAAAACCATTTATTAAAGAGATTGTCTTGACTCCATTGTATGCTCTTGCCTCTTCTGTCAAATAATAATTGCACATAATACCGTTGATTGACTTCTAGGCTCTCTGTTCTATTCTACTGACTTAAATGCCTGTTCTTGTGCAAATATCAGGCTGTTTTGATCGCAATGGCTTTGTCATACAGTTTGATATCTGGTATTATAATTTCTTCAACTTTGTTCTTCTTTCTTAAGATTTCTGACACTATTCAGGGTGTGTTGTTTTTGTTTGTTTGTTTTGGTTTGATTTTTTATGTGTTTTTGTTTGTTTGTTTGTTTTCCACATAAATTTGTAGAGTATTTCTTTCTAGATCTATGAAACATATTGCTGGTATTTTGATAGGGGTTGCATTGAATCTATAGATTGCTTTGGGTTGTATGGACATTTTAATGATGTTAATTATTCCTCTCCATGAACATGATATAGTATACTTCCACTTGTTTGTATCTTCCTCTGTTTATTTATTTTTTAAATATCCTATAGTTTTCTGAATACAGGTCTTTTACCTCCTTAAATTTATTCCTAGGTATACACGTCTCCAGCAGATTTCTCTTTCTACTAAAAAGCAAAAGTTCCTTTGTTTTCAAGAGGTTAACAAGAAAATTCTAGAATACTGAAAGTTTACTTGTATTACAGATGCCTTATGTTATTGCTACCTTGTTTCTCAAATCCTGCTAGGCTTTCTAATAAAATCATAATGATTAAAATTAACATTCATTTTCTTTTAACATGTGATAGTTCCTCTTTTTTAAAAAGTCTAAGCACTTTAAATATAATAACTAATTATATCTCCAAAATAACTTTATATGATAGGTGATATTATTAATCACATATTATTGACAAGTGAAATAAAATATAAAGATACATATAAAGATATTATAAATATAATATCAGTAAACAGTAGATCTCAATTTGATCATTATATCTTTCTCACAAGTTCATGTACTTATTATTTCCCCTTTAAAATTTCCCCTTTATTTCACTTTTCCTTTTTTCTCTCCATTCAATTCATTATATGATATTTATAGCATATTTCTTTGGAAATATGATAGTTTAATTTTGTCTTAGCACACACTACATGGCCCCTATAGAGACCTTCCTTTTCATTACTTACAAAAGGCTAATGACTGGAAAAGTGAAGTTTTAGCCTGAATTGTTATTGTTTAATCTCTACTCGCTTCATTTTAACTTAAGTATCATAGATTCAGCAAGAAGAGTAATCCTATTAGTTCTACAGGTATTATCAATATAAAAAATCAATGATATTTTCTAGTTTTAAAAAGTATGGTATATTTACTATTTAATGTACTGAGATGGTTTTAATATAACCACCAAATATAATAATTTTTGTCACTCAAAGCTTCCAGAATATAACCTTAAGACATAACTCTATTGATATATGCTCATTTATACCTTATATATTCTTAAATTGAAACCTATTTTATAGGATATAATATTCTTAAATTCACCTTATACCCTCATTACTGCTATTACGTATTCCAGCATCATTCTCTAAGAGTATCACAAGATACAAGACTCAGGTCTTTTTTTTTTCCCGTGGACAGCATGAATTTCTCCCTATTTTTCCACCTTTCCCTAAATTAAACTCTTAATCTCTGGAATAGAGAGCAATTTCTCCCCCCAAATGTTTTGTCAAGAAATCTTGTGATGGATCAGGGATCAGTGCTAGTGACAAGTTGACAAGAACATAGTCCTTGTCCAGAAATGTCATGTTTAGTGCCTGAGTGAGTCATAATAAATTGAAAATCTTCCTCTGCTCTTGCCCCATCATGTGCCAAATGTTCCTGTAGGCATAATCACTCACTCACCCATTGCTTAGGCAGTGACATGTAATTAAAATGGCATCATATAAATAGGATGGGAAAGTGTGAATTCCTGTCAAAGAACAACAGCTTGGCAAAATATTGCAAAGCACATCTTATTTTGTTTGTTTTTAATTTTAATCCACCTTGATAAAACAAATGTTTATAAAAGAACTAAGCTATTCATGTTAAAAGATGAATGTCAGCATATTTTATAAGTGAGTTTATATCCTATTTATATTTAATCAGCATTCAACTACATAGAGCATTTTTAAAGACCTAAGCACTGAATACATCCTATGGCTCTAAAAAATGTCAGTAATGATTATCTTTAAATGGTGCGCTTTCAGGTGATTTTTAAATATACTCCTTTTACTTTCAAATTTTTACAATGGTTGTTTTTACAAATACTAAAAAACCTATTTTAAAAACTACAATCTGAAATATATATGTATATTCAAGTAGTTTTTTTAAATTTATCATAGCTTACAAATGTTGAAGACTCTAAAGGAAACAAAAATAATAATTATTACCTAATTTATATTTTAATCTCTACCAAAATATCCACAATATTGTACATATCCCTAAATAATATTGCAGCAAAAATAGGTTTCAAGCAGGACTAAAATTCTGGCCTTTTTGAAAAATAGTACACTGGGAAAATGACCCAAATACCATCTCTGATTCGGAACTCTGAGTCTTTTATCCTCACTGGAATTCTCATCATTTTTAACTGAGTGGAAATTGACCTTTACTTCTTCCATCTACAGGAAACACTCAGGGATATCGTACCTGTACAAGAAGGTAGAGTCAATTTCCCAATTACTTGAAAGAGCCAAGGAGCATGTAAATCCACGTGAGAAAGGGAAAGGGAAATGTTTGAGGAACCTGATGGTGTCTTCACCCCTGTCAGGTGGCAACATTGACAGACATAGCACCTTGCTGGGAGCTAAAGGCAAAAGAATCTCCAAGTTGCAAGAAGCATTGCTGTGTTTCCTGCTCTATGCAGCTATCTCAGTGAGATAGTGAGATGGCTTTTTTCTTTTCTTTTGTTTGGGGCGGAGGGGGGGGGAGCTTTTTTAAATTATGAAATCCTTTCATAATTTAAGTAAATATATGTCTTTGCCTGTGAATGTTGGTTGCTTAGCATCAATTAATCACTATTCCTTTAGGACAACAGCCCAGGCAAAATTGAATTTTATGTATTTGTTTTTCTTTATGTTATCCACATTAGAATCAAGAATAAAAACAATTAAAGCTTTGCCCTGGCTTGTTTTGTTCAGGATTTAGAGCATCAGCCCAGGGACTGAAAGGCGGGGTTTAATTCCCAGTCAAGGGCACATGCCTCTGAATGCAGGAAGCAACCAATGGATGTGTCTCCCTCAATTGATGTTTCTCTCTCTCTCTCCTTTCTACTTTCTCTAGAAAATCAATGCAAAAATATTTGCAGGTGAGGATTAACAAACAATAACGAAACTCAAGCCCTTTAAATGAATTCAAACCTATTCTTTATCCAGATTTTTTCCCCTGTGTTATGGATGATTATTAATTGCCTCCTCAGCAGCAACCCCACATTCCACTTTTAATAATTTTATTTTCATTTTTGGAAGTTAAATTTATGCAAAATCCTGAAATGCCACGTGCAAGTCAGGCTAAGCCAATTGGGCATTCCATTCCCTTGGCCATCATGACTGGTTCAAAGTTAAGTGGACCTGATACTGTCCACTCAAAGTGCAGTACATGAAGTCACCTAGGAATGTGGGGGTGAGGGGTGGGGAAGGGAAGATTCCCTTTCATTTATAAAAATAAATAATGGGGATCCAGTAAAAGTTTTCTGGAAGCCTTTTTGGCCCACAAAGAGACTCAATCTTAGTATAAATCAGAATAATTGAGAATTAAAAAGTAATAACGAGAGAAAAGGAAAAGACGGAACAAGAAAGAAGCTGGATTCCATGTTAAATAATTAAATATATTAATTTTCTTTCCTTTGAAAACAAAAAAAGTAAAGTACCTATACTTTATATAAATTAATAACCTTATATAAGATTTATTTGGAAAGTAAAAATATCCAATAAACTTTATAAAGCATGGTTCTATTCTTGTTATATCTCTTGCATGTTTTATTTCTATTTTTGAGATAGCACTAGATTAAAAAAAAAAAGAAACTCTTTTAGAAGGAGGCTATTCTTAGTATTTTAAAACTTCAAACTTGATATCATAAAAAAAAAAAACACCTTAATTTTGTTTAAATTAGAAACAACTTTCCTGTTTTCTCAAGCATTTAAGTATGTTCTCCTGACCATAAAAATTCAGGTCACAATGTCATCTCTTTTCTGTAAATTCTCCTCACTTCCCACAAGCAGCTAAAGAAATGACCCCTCATTTAGCACCCTACAGCATTTTATAAGAACCTAATGCAATATATCCTATTTATTTGTCTACATGCCTGTCTCTCCTTGTGGAGAACAAGCTTTTTGATGGCAGGAATTATGTCATATTTATCTTAATATTTCCTGGATTTAATATAGTTCCTGACACATAATAGGCAATAAATGTGTTAAATTGTGTTTAGAATGTATCTACACAGTGAGGCCTGATTTATCTGTTTTAGTTTGGTTCATACATTGAAGAAACTACCACGGCAATTTTTCTTTCACATTATAAAATTGCCTTTATGTTGCCCAAACATAGACTGAGCTTAAATTTGTTTTGATTTTTCAGGAAAACAACAAATAAAAAACTGACAGGCTAAAGAAGGTAAAGCCTTTTTATTTTTCCTAAAATGATCTGTACTTATGCATGTTTTAACAATAAGATTTAGCATTTGTACATCTGAATGGGGATGTTATAATAAATTTATTTTAGTTGGTAACTTGTTGGTCTCTCTAAGGAATTATTTTTTATAAACAAATAAATAGAAGAGACATGTTTTAAATGTTTTGGGTTTTTTTTTTTGTTTGTTTTTCTAAATCTCACAAGGAATACTAGAAATATAAGAAAGAAAAAGATTTGGGGAAAAACACCCCATTTGCCTGTGTTCAACAGTAGATTATTCAGCATCAGTTAATAATTTTATTGCAGCTTTCCTGACTTAGTAACAATTCTAAACTTGAAAATAGTAATGTCAAATATAAAATATGCATGTTTTTCTTTTCAGGCTATTTAATATTTAAATATAAGGGATACATTATATAGCTGTAAAGAAAGCAGGTAAACATATATGTAGGTGGTTTTGGTCCCAATACTTCATAATCTTATGTGACTTTATCCAAACAAGCACCTTAAATTCATTGATTGTTCCAGTAGTAAAAGTCAAGATAGCAGTCCTTTTTTTCTTTGCATCTCAAGCAATATAATTAATTTCCATTATTATCAATAGAAAGATATATATATTAGTGATTCAAAGGCACTAATGTGGTAGCCAGATCCTAAAAAGCCACCCCTTTTTTAAACCACACCTCCTGGTGTTCAGACTTTCTCACAGTGAATATGGGCTGTCCCTGTGTATCTCTACATTGAGGGTGAAGTGACAAGGTGATTTTCAAGGTCGTAAGAAGCCTTGAGTCTTCTTTTGTTTCTGGGAATACTTCCTCAGGGGAAAGCCAGGGGCCTATAAGGAGTCTAATTTTCTGAGGTGGCCCCAGCAAGCCATTGGAAAGCATACAGGAAGAGAGATATACCTGGCCAGTCCCAGCTGAATCCTCTCACTTCCTGCACCAGGCTTAACAATAAGGAAACCATTGTAGACATTCCAGCCCCAGTAGTCTGATGTGTAGAAGAATCAAGGGGCCCATTTGACAGTCAGAACCAGGAGCTCAGAGATCTGATACTAACTCTAGCAGTTTAAAACACAGCACTCAGTTCCCCAGTCATTATGGATCAGAAACATGCTGCTCTCCCCATTTCCCAACTCCCAGAATTGTGAGTAGTGCTGTTGCTGCATGCCAGTATGGGATGGTTTGTTAAGCACAAATAGAAAATGAAAATAACCAATGAGAGAAAACAAGAAGCAAGAAAGAATAACAATTTTTATTCAGATACTATTTTAGTGCCAATATGGTATTCATCAATTACTTCCTTCTAGTCATTTGAAAAGGAAAGTAATTTCTTGAAAGTATGGCACATATGCTGGATCTATTAACCCACCTAAACAGGAAATAAGGCTTCTAGGACACCTGAGATATAACAGATGGCCTGCCAGATCCAATCAAGGCTTGTCCTTGCCTACACAGCACTAGTGAACCCTGAAACTCAGCTTGTTGCAATAAGATTTAGTTATGTGTTCCATATTCTAGAAAACAAAGCAATTGGTTGAGAAGTAACAAAGAATAGTTAATAAAAAACAGAGAATACGTGTGAATATGCACATAAACATCCCAAATACCTATATTCTGGATATTTCTAAATCCTCCACATTTTAATCATAAATTGCAGTGGCTATAGCTAGTCTATATCACCTATAAAGGGGAAAATTTATTTTTCTAACAAATAAACAAAAAACAAAGAAGGGAGAGGAAACATGAATAAGCCTTTTATTAACCTGATTATTTTCTCTGTAACAAATTATGATGCAAAGAGGTAATTTGAAATCTAGATTAGAGTGAGTTAAAGAATAATCTTATTTAAGAATTTAAGAGAGAATTTACAGGCAGCACTTGAGGTATTTTTTAAAATATTTTAATTGATTTTCAGAGGGGAAGGGAGTGGGAAACAGAGATAGAAACATCAATGATAAGAGAGAATCACTGATCAGATGCCTCCTGCATGCCCCTACTGGAGATCAAGCCCACAACCTGGGCATATGCCCTTGACTGGTATTGAACCCAGGACCCTTCAGTCTGCAGGCCAACTTTGTATTCACTAAGCCAAATTTGCCAGGGTGAGGTATTTTGATATAAGATTGAAATAATTAAAAAAAAGAATGGTGAAGAGAAATGTGGGATTGAGGAGGTTGTTGGTATGTGCGTGTGTTTATAGAATGTGTGTGTTCTAAGATCAGTAAAGTTTAAGCATACTTGAATGTTTGATGACAAGGACCCAGTAGAGAGAAATAAACTGATAATAGAAAAAACAAGAAGAGTCATTCTAGAGTAAGGATCCAGAAAAAGCAAACAGGAACCCAAAACAGGTTGTTAGCAAAGTTTTGACAAAATGCATGCACATAGGCCAGTTTATATTTTCAGAGAAGGTATATTTCCATTATTTTGCCCCTTTCCGTCTTCCAAGCTCCTTGGAAGCAAATAAAAAACTAATGTATTTAAATTGCTATATGGACGTTCGCATCTACATTATGAAAGAAACAGATTTAGTCCATGAATAATATAAATAAACATGTTCAATTATAAATACATTTTTGTTAAACAATTTAATGATTCAAGATACTTAATAAACACACATATATGATAATAAAAGCATAATATGCTAATTAGACCAGACAGCAAAACGACCTTCCGGACATCCTTCTGGACAACCTTTTGATGAAGCTGGGGCTGCGAGGGCCACGGAAAGCTGCCATGGCTGTGAGGGCCAAGCCCCTTGCATGAATTTCATGTATTGGGCCTCTGCTTGGACTATAATTATAATAAAATTGAAAATTTTTAGAAATTTTGTTAATTTTACAGGCCTATATTTCTCACTAAATCATATTAATAATTTATGTATTTCCATTAAAAATGGTGTAAATCCAAGTTACCTCATGGTTATAGGAAAATAATGTCAATTTTATTTTACTGAAACTCAATAATAACACCAAAATCAGTGATTTTTCTTTTATTTCATAGTTATACAAAGAAGATAAAGTTGCTTCTGATCAAGCATCAAAAAAGAAAGAACTATAGCTACATGCAACATCACAGATAAATCCTAAAATCTACATGTGAGAAAAAAATTAGCCAAACATAAAAGAGCTCTGTTATTTTTCTAATCCTCAACCAAGACTATGTTTATTGACGTTAGGGAAAGAGAGAGAGAAATATCAATCAGTTGCCCTCTATACACGCCCCAACCAGGGACTGAACCTGCAACTGAGATATATGCCCCAATTGGAAATGAATCCTACAATTTTTGGTTTATGGGGTGATGTTCCAACCAACTGAGCCACCCAGCCAGGGCAAATATTTTGATGTGAGAATTGGTTACATAGAGTATACGTTTTTCACATCAAACTGTATACTTGAAATTATTACATGTTATTACTTATAAATTACTAGAGGCCTGGTGCATGAATGTATGTGCCAGTGGGGTACCTCAGCCTTGCCTCTGAGATCAGGCCAAAATTGGCTCTCCCACTTCCCCCAAGGGGTCTCAGATTATGAGAGGGTACAGGCCAGACCAACGGACCCTACTGGTGCAAAATCAGGGCTAGAGAGGGATATGGGAGGATGGCAAGCCAGGGAAGGATCATGGGAGGGCTCCAGGGCATGTTCAACCTATCTTGTTCAGTCCCGATCAGCCAAACCCCAGCAGCAAGTTAACCTACCGGTTGGAGAATCTGCCCCCCAGTGGTCAGTGCACATCATCACAAGTGGTAGAGCAGCTCTTAGCATGTCATTAGCATACTAGAGGCCAGGTGCATGAAATTTGTACACAGGGGTGTGTGTCTGTCAGCCCCACCTACACACTCTCCAATCTGGGACCCCTCGAGGGATGTCCAACTGCCAGTAGGATCAGGTGTAAATGGGCAGTCAGACATCCCTCTCACAATCCAGGACTGCTGGCTCCCAACTGCTTACCTGCCTGCCTTCCTGATTGCCCCTAACTGCTTCTGTCTGCCAGCCTGATCACCCCTTAACCACTTCCCTGCCAACCTGATTGATGCTTAACTACTCCCCTGCAGGCCTGATCACCCACAACTGCCCTCCCTTGCAGGCCTGGTACCTGCCAATTGCCCTCCCCTATAGGCCTGATCACCCTCAACTGCCCTCCCTTGCAGGCATGGACCCTCCCAACTGCCCTCTCCTGCTGGCCATCTTGTGGTGGGCATTTTGTGTCCACATGGGGGTAGCCATCTTGTGTTGAAGTGACAGTCAATTTGCATATTACTCTTTTATTAGATAGAATAGAGACCTGGTGCATGGATGAGGGCTGGCTGGTTTGCCTCAAAGGGTATCCCAGGTCAGGATGGGGGTTCCTTTGGGGCCTGGGGTGGCCTGGGTGAAGGGCCTGTGGTGGTTTGATGGCTGGCCACATCCCCCAGCAACCCAAGCAGAGGCCCTGATATCTGGGATGTATTTATCTTCTATAATTGAAACATTGTAGCTTTGAGTGGAGGCCAGGGCTAGCCAGGAAACTTGGCTTCTTCCATCACAGGGGGCAACCCAAGCCTCCTGCTCTTCCTAGCTCTGTTGCTGCCACCATTTTTGTTGGGATTTATATATCTTCTATAATTGAAACTTTGTAGCCCTGAGCAGATGCTATGGCTAGCCAGAGTAGGCGGAAAGCTTGGTTTCCTTCATTGCTGGGGAAACCCAAGCCTCCTGCTTGCTCTGTGGCTGCAGTCATCTTGGTTTGGTTGACTTGTATACTCACTCCTGATTGGCTGATGAGCATGGCTTATGGGAGTATAGAGGTATGGTCAATTTGCATGTTTCTCTTTTCTTAAATAGGATTACACTTTGGTTGAACAGATGACCAGACACTTATCATATTAGGCTTTAAGTATATAGGATACCGCAATAAAATTGCATTTTGAGTATTTCAACTAAAATTCAATAAAAATACATATTGCCAATCTGAATACTTTCTTTTGTTCTTATTATGTCCCAAATATACCAGCCTTCAGAATTAGGCTTGTTTTTATTGGCATCCACTCCTCATCAACCTGTATCATGGAGGGTCATGTTTTATATTGGTCATCAAGACACTTCAAAAAGTCTCCAGGTATATCTGAGATTAAGCAAGTGAGACTCTTCTATAAGTTTCAAGCAAATATATTAGCCTTCTTTTCTCTTATTCAGTGTCCATACTCAACCAACCATTCCCAAACATCCTGACAGCTTAGGAACAACTGTCTACCCTCAACAAGTGTGTGATTCTACACTAAGCTAGTTTAATTAAGTCAAAGATCACTGCCCTCACTTTCGTTACATTTTCCCAGTCATGTAGCAGGCTCAGCTCTTAAGGTGCAGGCTGGGCTGAGGTAACTCCACCCCCACCCCATGCAGGAACGCCATGACTAAGATTACTTCACTCGGCACTACTTCTCTCAGAACCTACTATCCTCCTGATCAGCTTCTCCTGCTGGGTCTAGACATCCTGAAACAAGAAGGGCTCTGAATATGCTAAAAATAGTCCATCTCTTCTTATCCCAGGATAAGTCTTATCTAAGTTAGATTTTCTATGAAAATATGGTTGCCTTTGGAAAAAGTATAATTCCCTAAAAACCAAGTTGTTTTCTCATCCTATGGACCTAAATAGTACAACTGCATCAGAACTGAATAGTCCTGCTGTAGTACAACTTATGTTATCTAGACATAAATGTATGTGTGTGTATATACATATACACACACACACACACACACACACACACATATATATATATATTAATGTATATATATTAACTGATGTTGATCTGTGTCTTAAAAAAATTTTTTAGGCAATTTTTCAGTTAAGAGTGGTGATTAAGCCTAAGAATTGCTTCTTCCTATTTTTCCAACTATCTGACCTCTTCATCACAAGTGCACACACACACACACATGCGCGCGCGCACACTAGATCAAGCAGAATTACTAGTACAATGTCAGTGCATTATAATCCACACAAAGGAGAAAAAACAACTGCCTCCCCTCTGCATAAGTTCAAAATTTAAAAGGCTAACACATAGTTGTGGCTCAAATATTAATATTTTACATTATTAGAGAAAATTTTTCTTAGTCTAACACAAGTTTCTATGGTTTCAATATTTCTTCAATAATAATGGGTGGTATTATGTATAATAATAAAAGTGTAATACGCTAATTAGACCAGATAGTCGAACAATCTTCCAGGTATCATTCCAGACATCCTTCTGGAAAAAGGGGTGGTGGGGGGGGGGCAAGGGAAAGGTGGTTAGGGGTAATCAGGCAGGCAAGCAGGTGAGCTATTAGGAGCCAGAGGTCCTGGATTGAGAGAAGATATAAGCTGGACTGAGGAACCCCCCCCCCCCCATGCAGAAATTTTATGCACCAGGCCTCTAACCCTATATAATAAAGAGGTAATATGCAAATTGACCCTCACATCCTCACAAGATGGCTGCCATGACCAGTCCAGTAGGAGGGGTTAGTGAGGGACAACCAATGACTGAACAGCAGGTTCCATGGGGGTACCAGGCTGGCCAGGGGGGGAAGTGTGGGTTGACCAGCCAGGCAAGCAGGCAGGTGAGCAATTAGGAGCCAGTGGTCCAGGATTGTGAGAGGGATGTCTGACTCCCGTTTTAGACCCAATCCCCAGGATTGAGTTAAACAGGCAGTCGAACATCCCCAAAGGGGTCCCAGAGTGAAGAGGGTGCAGGCTGGGTTGAAGGGATCCCTCCATGCACAAATTTCATGCACCAGGCATCTAGTTTGCTATATAAACGTAAATAGGGCCTCTTACAATATACTTTTCCCTGCATGTCCCTCAAAAGACAAATGTAAAATTTCCAAATGTAAAATTTCCAAATATAAAATTCAAGATTCTATTTCTTGGTGATAAAATGCTTCTTTAGTCTTTAAATCATACTATTTTTACTAGTTTCTACTTTTAAATATTTTTGTTTTATTTTAGGAACGACTTTCATACATATGATCTGTTGCCAAAACAAAAAACTCATGCTGGTATCCTTCCACAACCATTTCAAATACCGCAAAAACTGAAAAATCTTACTTGAACTAATATATTACTAAGCATTCCTACCATCCAAAATGATGTCAATAGAAGATTCCTTTACTACTAGAATATCTTAATCATGAGCACTTTTTTTGGGGGGGAGGGCAAGGAGGGAGGAGAAGAAGACAAAGGAAAATGAATACAGTAAATAAAATGACTAAAAAAGGGAATTGGTGAAGTAAAAGGAGGATGAAAAAGTGGAGACTAAGAACAAAAAGAGGAAAGGATGAGCATACTTAAGCAGATTTAAATTTGTATTATACTTTCTAATACACTTCATACAACATCTTCATACCCTTGTGTTTTTCGGGAAAATTCTAAACCCACTTTGTGAATTTTACTTTCTTCTATCTTATTCAACACAATAAGCAACAAAACATATATAAAATGAAAGTATTTTTCTGAGATTTAGCCTTTACAAATTGGTTACATGCTTCCTAATGCTATTATCAGTGGAAGTGGAGTTCTTATAATAAGCATTTCCAAAGGCCCCCAAGGGAGGATAGGATATGGTAGAAAGCTTAATTTCTCTGGAGTTATAACCCTTCAGTAAAGCTAAAATCAGAACAGTGTCCAAAGTTTCCTTTCCATGTTGGAGCAAAAAGCTAGTTGCAATCTATTAGTCCATTGTGTGTGAGGTCCACATGGCCATGGCAAATGAAAGGGAGCCCCAGAAGTCCAGAGTCACACAAATCCCAAGAGTCCCAAGAGCAGTAAGAGGACCAAGAGAGCACAAGAGCACCAAGAGAGTGAGTTTCTTTGCTCAGGGGATTAATTATCCCAAATTTGATTCTTTTGAAGTGGCCATGCCCATTCTGGCCAATGACCTTTGTTCTCAGTTGTGACTGAGGGAATATACCTTCCCCTCATCACCACAATTTTACTGAGCATATATGTATCTCCCCTTTGTTGGACCAGTGGGGAGTGTAACATTGTAGCTTCCTGGTAAATCTGCCCAAATGACATGTCTCCAATGTCTGGCCTTTCCTTTGCTCCTTTCCTATTGGTGATAACTAGGTTAATTACAATGGTATTGCCTTCACAATATCACATCTAGGATATAGACAGTATTTCCACAACTACGACTTGCTCTTCATAACCCTGATTTATCCATGTTTGTTCCTGCAGCAATGAAAAGGGATAAAGCTTGATTCTCAGTAAAAGGAACAAAGACAAGAATAACAATAAGGACATTAATTATTATAATAACCACATAATAATTAACATGCATGTGCCAGATAGCAGTTCAAGTACATTATATATTTTATCTTGAATGATCTTACCAACAATACTGCCAAGATAATATTATAGTTGAGAAAATGGAGACTCATAGAAATTAAACAACTTGTCCAAAATTCTATACTAGACTGTATCAGCATCCAGTCTGAATGATAGTCAAATCAGCACACTTTCCATTCCCCATCTGAAATTTCCAGAGGATTCTCAACCATCCCTTTTTTTCCTACTAGGGGATACACAACACTTTGCCAGATATTCTCCTCAACTTTCACTTTCCCTGAGATTTTTATTACTCATCCTAAAAAATCTAAGAAGTTTGTTGGTTCCATTAGTATCTGTCTAAAGCTCGGGTAATTTTGAAAGAAGTCACAAATGTGACTCTGACTCAGTGTGAGCATATGACCCTGCAATACATTGCCATATCCAAGTTTGCATCATTTCCACCCCCCCATTTACTGTGGGCTACATTATCATGTCTAAATTGCTAGCCACTTAATTGCTAATATTCTCCTTTCTACAAACATTTTCTACTTTCCCAATAGCCTACATTTTGCCTGAACCCATGTTTTTTTAAAGATTCTTGGTAGGAATCTGAAAGTAGAATGAAATATTCTTCTGTGTGACCAAAATTTGTGGTCTCATGCAGTCAGTTTCTCTCGGCCCACGGAAACAAACAATAGCAGGATTGTGGAAGTAAGAGGTCATTGCTGGAAGGGGGCTGGGAAGTCCTCTCTAATGCATACACCTGCTTGGTCAGACAAATTTCTATTCAAAAATCAAAGAAATGAATTTGGAGCTCTTGAGAAAAAGCCTAAGAATGTTGTTCAGCTAATTTCCCAAGATAATAGCAGGCATTGTCATGTTCATTTGGTCCTTAATACACAAAAACCATAAAACTTGTTTTTGTTTTTACTTTTTGTATAGAAAAATATGTCTAAATGAAAAGTGACTGTCTTGTCTTGCTGAAAGGGAAAGAAAGAATACAAATTTTTATTTTTTTTCATGAATTGAAAACTATTTCAAAATATGAAGTACTCCAACGACAATAGAAAGGAAATGAACAGAGATCTTTAACTGCTATCTTTTTTCCCCAACACATCCACAGTTGAACATGGCATTCAGTACAGCTTACAATAGTGAAACAGAAGAATACAGTAGTAATGAACAGTGCTGAACACAGTCTGTCTGATTTTTCAAGACAGAAATGTCCTGTAAAATGAGTTTAAATAAATGAAATTTTGTAAAAAGTAGATAGAAGGGAGAAATTGGTCATAAGCTGTAATCCTTCTAAGTTTTTGAAGCTGTAAAACAGACCAAAAAAAAAAAAAGAAATAATTTTATAAAAAGTGGTTGAGAAGCAATCTATTTAAAAAGAAAATAATATTTGAACAAGAGTTGTATTAGCAATTACATGGATCCTCATTACTTGCAACAGACTTTAGAAATGAATTTAAAAAATAAAAACTAATAAGTAAGGAAGGAAATATGAAGAGAAGAGAATGAAAATTCAGGAAACATAAGGAGAAATTTGGATGCTTTTTCACATTAAAAAAAGTGCATTGAGGAGAAATATGAATACTGTATCATCAACAGTTGCCTAAAGGTACATCATCTAACATTTAAAAAGATAAAATTTGTACAACTTTACTAACCCCACTGATAATTCATAACTGTACCCAAAAACAATTATTCCTGTAAACATTCCTATTAATTGTCTACTCTCATGATTCTATAAATAATTTTAAACAATGCAGTTCCATGTTATATTTAATGAAGGTGGGACTATCAAATTTCTTCTCTTGAGCCATTTGAATACTTAACAAGTTTAAGAAATTTTAGATCTGGAAACAATTTCAGAGTTCGTTTAGAATTATGCAGATAGATCATTTCATGTTTACTCCCAAGGAGGGGTAGGATTGTCAATACTATTTCTCTGTTAGTTGATTCACTAATTCTACTGGAGGCCTAGTGCATGAAATTCCTGCCCTGGATGGGGGTAGATGCCTCAGCCCAACCTGTACCCTCTCCAATCTGGGATCCCTTAAGGGATGTCAGACCACCCAATGGGTAATTGGACATCCCTCTCACAATCCAGGATGGCTGGGTTCGAACCGCTCGCCTGCCTCTGCCTGATTGCCCCTAACCACTTCTGCCTGTCAACTTGATCACCCCCTAACCACTCCACTGCCAGCCTGATAGATACCTTACTGCTCCCCGGCCAGCCCAATTGTCCCTAACTGCCCTCCCCTGGCAGTCTGGTCACCCCTAACCATCCTCCCCTGCAGGCCTGATTACCCCAAACTGCCCTCCCCTATTGGCCCTGTCATCCCTAACTGCTCTTCCCTGCAAGCCTGGGTCCCCACATACTGCCCTCCCTGAAGGCCTGGTTTCCCCAACTACCATTACCTACAGGCCTGGTCTCTCCAACTGCCCTCTCCTGCAGGTCTGGGGCCCCTCCAACTATCTTCTACTGCAGGCCTGGTTCCCCCAACTGCCCTTCCCTGTGGGCCTGATCCCCCCCCAACTGTTATCCCTGTAGGCCTGCCCCCTCAACTGCCTTCTCATGCAGTCCTGTTCCACCCACAACTGCCCTCCTCTGCTGACCTGGTCTCCTCCAACTCCCCTCCTCTGCTGGCTTAGTCAGCCCTAAATGCACTCCCAGCTTGCCTTATTGCCCTCAAATGCCCTCCCCTGCAGGCCTAGTCCCCCCCAAATGCCCTTCCTTGCTGGCATGGTCTCCCCCAATTGCCCTCCTCTGCTGGCCTGGTCACCCCCAACTTCCCACAACTGCCCTCCCCTGCTGGCCATCTTGTGGTGGCCATCTTGTATCCATATGGGGACAGCCATCTTTGACCATATGGGGGTGGCCATCTTGTGTCTTGAAATTATGGTCAATTTGCATATTATTCTTTTATTAGACAGGATGTTTGAACACTCGTTTGTTTAACTCTTTCATTTTATAGCTAATAAAGATGAAACCTAAGAGAGGTTAATGTTTTATTTTTGTTTTCCAAAGAGTACTCAGGAGTGATAAATACTCATTTACATACATTTTTTAAAAAGCCATAGCATCAAATGAATTTTGAAAATGTGGTGGGTTTTTTTTTAATTAATTTATTGACTAAGGTATTACATATGTGTCCTTACTCCCCCATTACCTCCCACCCCCAATTCATGCTCCCACCCCCCTGTTGTCGGTGTCCATTGATCAGGCTTATATGCATACATATAAGTCCTTTGGTTGATCTCATACCCTTACCCCCACCCCCACCCCCGACCTTCCCCGAGGTTCGACATTCTGATCAATGTTTCTCTGTCTCTAGACCTGGTTTTGTTCATCAGTTTATGTTGTTCATTACATTCCATAAATGAGTGAGATCATGTGATACTTATCTTTCTCTGCCTGACTTATTTCACTTAGCATAATGCTCTCCATGCTGTTACAAATGGTAAGAACTCCTGTTTTTCTGCAACATAGTATTCCATTATGTAGATGTACCACAGTTTTTTAATCCACTCATCGGCTGATGGACACTTAGGCTGTCTCCAAATCTTAGCTATGGTGAATGTGGTGCTTTAAACAGTTGATTAAAAAGGTTGATCCATTGAGGGTGTTACAGGAATTTATTTAACTAATTTACATTGTAATTCTCTAAGAGAGATTGAAGTTTTACTTTTGTTTTAAAGGGTAGAGGTACAGAGGATGGCAGGACCCATTTTCCTAGAATATATTTTGAGAACGTTAATGTAAGTGGCTTTCCCAAGCCTATACTGTGTATTATCTAAATCTCAAAAATATCAGGTATTAGTTTTAAGCCCAGGTATTTTTGTGCTTTCATTAGATATGAAAATCAGCTTTTGCTAATTTTCTATGTATATCATTTTAAAATTTCCATCAGTTCCTTCGATGACTCCTCAGGGTCCTTTCTTCATGGAAGGTTAAGCTACAAATGTTGGTTTAACTGAAATAAAGAAGTGAGCTGGGGGACTGTTTATGTGGCTCTCAGTCTCAAATGATCTCCCTATGCCTTTCTAAACTTGACTAATCAGATATTCCTTTCAGCATTTAAAAATGGAAATTATATCCAGAAAGCTTTAACTCATGTGTCAACCATGAGCCTGTATTCCAACTGACAGCTAATGCTCTAAGAAAATAAAACTTCTGTTTGGAAGACCTGAGTAACTTTTCAAAATAGGGTACCTAAAAAAAGTGCAAGGAACTAGGCAAGGGACAAGGAAGGGAGGATTTAGGAACTGGAAAGAAACCAAGGAAAATAGTCACTTAAATTCTGCCAAATTGTTCTGCATCTGTCTCCAGTTGAGGGGTCCAAAATTTGACATGGTAATATACTCGATTTTTTAATTTAAAAATAATTTTATCTTTTTATAAGCATATGTCATTTTACTATTATAAAATATATATGTGGATATATATATATATATATATATATATATATATATATATTCTAAAATACTTTTGATTCCTTAAAGACACTTAAGAACAAAATCTTTCCTAAATTAGAAAATTATACTCAACTCCACATAACCAGAGGATATCTTTAATTTTGGAAGATCTTATTTGCTAATAAATTATCCACTATTCTATTTACTTTGACAATTGGCCACAATAACAATTATAGAAAACAACAATTTTCTTAGAAACAAAAGCCACTTCATCCATCATTTGTCAATGAGAACTGGTGACCAGAGAAGGGTATAAGTCAGAAATTAAAGGTCTCACTTTGAAAAGCTGTGGCCGTAAACAATGACAAAATGTTTCATTTCAGCTGAAATAAACATGAAAAACAGCATCCTTCACAATGTAGAAAATACTAATATAAATTCCCTTAGAAGTTTATTTGATTTGTGTTATTCTAATTCCATTATAAAGCCCCAGTTCCAACAATATCATCTTCTGGCCATTCCCTGTTTGGGGTTATTATTGCCAAAGGAATAAATATAATGGCATTAAATGACATGCTTATTCAGCAACTCAAAATGTCAAAAACGATTTGATTAATTCATGTGGTGCCTGACTCTCACATCCTTCTTCCCTAATTTCTCCTTTATTCAGCACTCACTAATTAAACATGCATTATCACAGAGGCCCAGCCTTCAGTCTCCATAGCCTAAATGCATGTGAAAGCTGGCCTAAAAAGCTCCGAGTGAAAGACAAACACTACTCCAATTTCATTTATAATGAGAACTGCTAACACGTGATGACAGCCAGAGCAAATCAGGCATTGGGAAGTACTTAATTTCAAGATTTAATTTTGACCTAAAAATCATCTAGTTGCTTGATTTTTCCAAGTGTCTTAGGAAAGAACTCAGTTCAAGTATTAGTAAGTAGATTTAATAAGATATATGGTGACATTTAAGTACCTGGGTAAGTTTAGAAATTATCTTAATACCATGGACAGCACTAAAAACCTGCCTTGGAAGCTGGATTATACTTGTCATTATTACTATAGGATTTATGGCTCCTGTAGCATACATGAGGGGAATCAAGGCAATTCTGAGCCAACTGTAATGACATCATATAAATGGCATCTCTTCTATCATATGAAAAATCAGCTTTTGCTAATTTTCTATGTATATCATTTTAAAATTTCCATCAGTTCCTTCTATGACTCCTCAGGGTCCTTTCTTCATGGAAGTTAATAAGCTACAAATGTTGGTTTAGAAGCAGAATTATATCACAAGACAAAGGGAACTTATTTTTGCTCCCTTGTATTTTTGCTCCCATTTCTATGTTGTTTGCATCACCAGTTGGGAAGAAAGAAATCATCATCATGAGTGTGTTATGGAGGACAAGGTGACATGGGTTACTTTACAAGATAAACATTTCAGTTGTTTGTTTCTGTGGTAAATATTTACCACTAGTTTGAAGATGGAAAGAGACATTAAAATTACTCTTTAGTTATCATAACTGTGTTTTGGCTGGTTTTGTGTCCAAAGCAATATAAATCTTGAGCAGCAAAATGAAACAAATTTATGTTTAAAAGTAGTTTGAAGAAAATATTGCCAGGGTGAAAGAGGGAAAAAAGAGAAAGCAATGATAAGAACAGAGATTATATCTGAAACCTCAAAAAATTAAATTCAGTTTATATCAATAAGCTGTTTTCCATATCTCTCTTCTCTGTTCCTTGGCCTCCCTCCTTCCAGGTGCAGCCCTTCGCTCATATGTGATTTTGCTCATTTCTTCTAAAACAACCTGAAATTCACAGCAACAAAGACCAAAACCTTGCCCTGACTGGGTGGCTCAGTTGGTTGGAGCATTGTCCTTTGCACCAACAGGTTGTAGGTTCAATTCCCAGTCAGGGCACATACCCAGGTTTCCAGATTTGATATCCAATCAGGATGCATATGGGAGGCAAATGAATGTTTCTCTCTGTCTCTGTCTCCCTCTCCCCACTTGTCTCTCTCTAAAAATCATTTTTTTAAAAAAAATCCTCAGGTGATTTTTTAATTTTAAAAATTTTTTAAAAGGTCATAAGAAACATGAACAAGTAAACAATAACTTTGCCTAGAGGCAGCCGGTGCTGAAGCCAGCGGGCCCTGACTTCTGAGATCTGATTGTGCATATCTGTTATAAGTCCCCATACAGTGACTTCACATAGGTAGCTTGAAATCAGCTGTGGTGGAAGAGTTTACACTATGGAAATCAGCAAATGCTACAAATCAGTCTTTTTCTTCTCTTTTGAGAGCCATTCTTTAAACACCAGCACACCACTGCATTCAGTAATACTTAATGACTAGTGCATAATTTTATGTAAATTATCTCATTTAATATTCTCACCAAACCTATAAAAAAGGTTATAAAAGCATGAGTTCCAACAAGCTCTGAGAATTTTTTGGTATTTCCTTTTTAAAGTACTTCTGAATATTTATAATTAAAACTAGAGCCCAATGCATGAAATTTGTGCATGGGTAGGGTCCCTAGGCCTGGCCAGTAATCGGCCAATCTGTGGGGCAACCAGCAGGGCAATTGGGGGACTCCCACTGGCATCTGCCTTGGCTGGCCTGGGGCCCACAGGTTGAGGGCAGCTCCTTTGTGGAGCATCTGCCCCCTGGTGGTCAGTATGTATCAAAGTGACTGGTCATTCCACCCTTCAGTTGATTTGCATATTGCTTTTATTATATAGGATAAATAATTCCATATACAGCATGTCCTGGATACATGTATACACACTTTCACAGCTGATATAGCTCAATTGGTGTTTACTTCTCTTCAGCAGACTGAACTTAGAACAAAGTAAAGTCATTCTAAAATGCCACTGAAAGTTTGAAAACTCAATTTAAGTACAAACACTGCCTTTATAATTATTCAAAGTGTGTATATATTTTTTGGGGGGACCTATCTCCCCAAAAATGTACATACATTCACAGCTGATAGCTCATTTAATTTTCACTCCTTTTCAGGTTTAACTGATTTGAAATAATGGGTAAAGCCGGACTAAGCTTTGAACAGAGAAAATCTATCCACTAGACGTTTTTGTGTTTTTTTTTTTTAATGGGGATGCATAAAAGATAAAGTTTATAATACAAAACTGGCAACAGTTGATTAATTGAGGGCATACAAATACTGAACAAAATTATTCTTGATGTTTGTGATTCCATTGCTTTACATTAGCAGCAGTGCCTGGACCAGAATGGTCATCAGTTTGAAAACAGGCAGTAAAAAAAAAAAAGTCTTGATTTCTGTAGATTCTTTTAAATATTGAAAATAAACTATATGTTAATAAACACTGACTTTTTAATCACTCAAAGTGTATATACATTTTTTGGGGGAAAACCCTAAATTTAGCCAAAGATATATGATGGAAGATTGTGTCACTTTGGGTGGTGGGCACACAATGTAATATGCAGGTCATGTATTTTAGAAATGTACACTTGAATCCTCCATGATCCTATTAACAAATGTCACCCCAATATATTTAATTTTTTTAATTTAAAAAAAACAATTTCTTAATTAAAAATTTAAAAATTAACTATATAAACTAAAATTGATTAGAATGTTATGTGGTTATGTTTCTCAATGTTTCATTTGATGTGTAATCAAAATACTGCTAGTGCACAAATAACATACTACTTATTGACCAAAATAAAATAAAATAAAATAAAATAAAATAAAATTATGAATGAAATGACTACAATGATGATGAGCTGGATAACCTTGTACTGGTTGAATCCCTGCTAAATGCAAGGTATGCAGGCAAAAGATGAATGAGACGCAGCAAAGAAAAAAGGCAAAGCTTCTGGCCTCTGAGAGCCTGTAAGCAGATGGGGAAATAATTCAATCAATAGTACTTGACATTTCTAAGATACTGCTGGCCTCTTTTGGAAGCTTACAACCAATCACAAAGGAGCTGTATAACCAAAATGAATGGTCCAAATAGATAATATAATATCAAAATGTCACCTTGTTTGGAACTGGTGGTTGCCAGAGACAGGAAAGTGATGTGGGTGGAAAAAAGGGTAAAGGGGGTCAAAAGGTACAAGCTAAAATGTATAAACTTCTAGCTATAAAATGAGAAGTGTACAGCATGGTGACTACCCTGTATAATAAAGAGGTAATATGCAAATTGACTGACACTCCAACACACAAGATGGCCACCCCTCCATGTGGACACAAGATAGTCACCACAAGATGACAGGCAGGGGAGGGCAGTTGGGGGGACCAGACATGCAGGGGAAGGCAGTTAGAGGTGCCAGGGCCAACAGGGGAGGACAGTTGGGAGGAACCAGGCATGCAGGGTATGGCAGTTGGGGGCAACCATGCCTGCAGGGTAGGGCCAGGCTTGCAGGGGAGGGCAGTCAAGAGCAAGTGGACTGGCAAGGGAAGGCAGTTAGGGGTGACTGGGCCAGCAAGGGAGGGCAAGTGGGGGTGACCAGGCTGGCAGGGGAGGGCAGTTAGGGGCAATCAGACTGGCAAGGTAGAAGTTAGGCATCCATCAGGCTGGCAGGGAGTGGTTAGGGGGTGATCAGCTTGACAGGCAAAAGTTATGGGCAATCAGGCATGCAAGCAGGTGAGCGATTGGGAGCTAGCAGTCCTGGGTTGTGAGAGGGGTCCCAAATTGAAGAGGGTGCAGGCTGGGTTGAGGGACACCCACCCCCAGGCACAAATTTTGTGCACCAGGCCTCTAGTATTTAATAATACTGTATTGCATATTTCAAAGTTATTCAAAGAGTAAATCATAAAAGTTGCCATCACAAGAAAAAGTATTCTATCATGGAGAGAGATTTTAACCAAATTTATTATAATGATCATTTTACATATATGTTAATAACAAATCATTATGTTATACACTTGAAACTAATACAATGTTAGATGTCAATTATACCTCAATAAAAAGTCACTCTTTTATACTAGTGGCCGATGCACAGGGTGGGAGGGTTTCTACAGGGTGGGGGATGTCCTACAGGGATCGGGCCTAATCTAACAGTCAGACATCCCTCTGGCAATGTGGGTCTGTTGGCTCCTAACCACTCACCTTCCTGCCAGCCTGATAACTCCTAACTGCCTCTACCTGCCTGCCTGATTTCCCCTAACCCCTCTGCCTGTCTGCCTGATCACCCCTAACTACTCTCCCCTGCTGGCCTGATCTCTTCCCAACTGCCTCTGCCTGCCTGATCACCACTAACTGCCCTCCCCTATTGTTCTGATCTTGCTCCAAATTTCCCTCCCCTTCCAGTCTGATCGCCCCTAATGGCCTCTGCCTCAGCCCCCACAACTATGGCTTTTTCCAGAAAAAAGTCAGACATCTGGTAGATGGCTGGTCAACGCTGTCTAATTAGCATATTACCCTTTTAGGAGTATAAATAGATTATATAGGAGAAGATTGCTTAAATGGTGGGGTAGCCTTTTTTATCAGGAGGAGATGCTCTTGGCAGACAAAATATAAACCCTATATCTTGACTTATAGCCAGTCATATGCACTATACTGACAATCAGGTCATTAAAAAATTGAACCACTTTCTTACACCTTACGAAAAACAGCTGTTGCCCTTAAAACCCCTTTGCAGTTCACCCAGATGAGGTTCTGATTGGTTGGTTTCTATGCCAGCTGGTGTCAAAAGCTCTGCCTCCTAGCAGCCATTGGCTCCTAGCACTTCACCTAGATTTGGTTCTGATTGATCAGTTTCTATGCCAGTCAGCATCTCCAGGCCTATCAACAGGCCTGCTTGGAGAGGCCAGGCCCAGAATCAAAGAGAAAGGCCACTGCTGATCAACCACTGCCATGGAGGCTAGGGATCAGATCCTGCTTCTCTCTCCAGGCCTCTCTTCAGGACTGATCTGCAGCCCCCTTGGCAATCAGTGCTGGGTCCAGGCTCCACAGCTGTGTAATTCAATGCTGGGTTGTCTTTTACATATAGACAACCCAGCACTGACTTCTGGTCAGTTGAGCCTTCGGTCGTTTTGGATATTACAGATCATGGGTTTTTATATATTAGGACTAGTCTACATTTTTAGGGTGATTAAATCTGAAATTTCCTTTCTAACACTTTTTAAATAGTCAAAGTCATCATGTTAAACTTTTTTTGGAATTTGAGCAAGGTATATTTTATAGTTTCTCGACAGCCACTACTATAAAAATGACCATTCTGATCTACACACAATTATAACTATCAGTCTATTTCATCAACAAAACCAACTACTTTACCTGGTCCATTCCATGTCTCAGAATGTTAGCTTTCTGCTATCAGTGAAACCAATTCAAAGCCAGATTGTACATTCCAGCCTAAAACAAATCTTTATAATCATTATACTAACAATGTTAGCACTAAACTTTAATTAAGCCAAAATAATTATCTATTTAATTTCAAAATAGTCAATATATGAAAAACATTAGTAGAAACTGAATAATTTCTACAATTTTCAATGCAATGAATTTATTTATTTATTTATTTGTTTGTTTGTTTGTTTGTTTATTTATTTTTATTTACTAGCTAAAGTTTTTCTTATGTCTCCTTTTTCTCCAATTGAACCTCCCCCTGCAAGCCATTTCCACCCCAGGCAAGCCTCCAATGCCCCAGTGTCTGTGTCCATTGGATATTCTAATATGCATTCATACAAGTCCTTTGGGTTGCTCTCTAACCACACCACATCCCCTGCCATATGTCTCTGGATCTATTCTGGTTCATCAAATTATGTTGATTATCATTTCCCACATATGAGTGAGATCATGTGGTATTTATATCTCTCTGACTGGATTATTTTGGTTAGCATAATGCTCTCTAGGTCCATCCAAGCTGATGCAAATGGTAAAAGTTCCTTTCTTATAACAGCATAGTATTCCATTGTGTAGAAGTACCACAGTTTTTTAATCCACTCATCTGCTGATGGGCACTTAGGCTGTTTCCAAATCTTACCTATTGTAAATTGGGCTGCTATGAACATATAGGTGCATATATCCTTTCTGATTGGTGTTTCTGGTTTCCAGGGATATAGTCCTAGAAGTGGGTTTACTGGGTCAAATGGCAGTTCCATTTTTAATTTTTTGAGGAAACTCCATACTATCTTCCAGAGTGGCTGCACCAGTCTGCATTCCCACCAGCAATGCATGAGGGTTGCTTTTTCTGCACATCCTCCTCAGCACTTGTCATTTGTTGATTTGTTGATGATTGCCATTCTGACAAGAGTGAGATGGTACCTTATTGTTGTTTTGCTTTTCATCTCTGAGATGACTAGTGACTTTGAGCATGTTTTCATATGTCTCTTGGGCTTTTGTATGTCCTCTTTTAAACGTGTCTATTTAGATGCTTTGCCAATTTTTTAAATTGGATCGTTTATCTTTCTTTTATTAAGTTGCATGAATTCCCTGTAAATTTTGAAGTTTCAACCCTTATCTGAAATAGCATTGGCAAATATGTTCTCCAATACAGTGGGCTTTCTTGTTGTTTTGTTGAAGTTTTATTTTGCTGTGCAGAAGCTTTTCATTTTGTTATAGTTCCATTTGTTTATTTTCTCCTTAGTCTCCATTGCTCAAGAGCTGTGTCAGTAAAGATATTGCTACAATATGTGTCTGCTATTTTGCTGCCTATGGAGAGTTGTAGGATTTTTACAGTATCCTGTCTTATATTTAAGTCCTTTAGCCATTTTGACTTTTTTTGTGTGTTTGGTATAAGTTGGTGATCTAGTTACATTTTTTTGCATGTATGTGACAATTTTTCCCAGCACCAGTTAATGGAGAGACTGCCTTGACTCCATTGTATGCTCTTGCCCCTTTTTCAAATATTAATTAATCATAATGGCTTGGGTTGATTTCTGGGTTCTCTGTTCTATTCCACTGGTCTATATGTCTGTTATTGTGCCAGTACCAGGAAGTTTTGAGAACTATGGCTTGGTAATAAAGATTGATGTCTGGTATTGTGATTCCACCAAGTTTGTTCTTTCTCAGGATTGCTGAGTCTATTAGGGGTCCTTTTTTATTGCAGATAAATTTTTGGAGAGTTTGTTCTAGATCTTTGAAGTATGCTGTTGGTATTTTAATAGGGATTGCACTGAATTTATAGATTGCTTTGAGTAGTATGGACATTTAATGATGTTGATTCTACCAATCCATGAACATGGTATGTTCTTCCATTTGTTTATATCTTGCTTTATCACTTTTTTCAATGTCCTGTAGTTTTCTGGGTACAGTTCTTTTACCTCCTTAGTTAAGCTTATTTATAGGTATCTTAATTTTTTTGGTACAATGGCAAATGGGATTGTTTTTTTTTTTTTAATTTTGGCTTCTGTGTGCTCATTATTGGGGTATAAAAAAGGCCATAGATTTATGGGTATTAATTTTGTATCCTGTTACATTGCCAAATTCAATTATCAAGTCTAGTCATTCTTTGATGGAGTCTGTATAGTATCATGTCATCTGTGAATAAGGACAGTTTCACTTCTTCTTTTCCAATTTGGATGCCTTTTATTCCTTCTTCTTATCTGATCACTATGGCTAGCACTTCCAGTACTATGTCAAATAGGAGTGGTGAAAATGGGCATGCCTGTCTTGTATTGTTCTTAGGAGAAATAAATTTAGTTTTTGCCCATTGATTATGATGTTGGCTATAGGTTTGTCATATAACTCTTTTATTATGTTGAGGTATGATCCATCTATTCCCACTTTGCTGAGAGTTTTCATCAAGAAAGGGTGCGGGATTTGTTAAATACTTTTTCTGCATCAATTGATATGATTATGTGATTTTTGTCTCTCAATTTGTCTATGTGATGTATCACATTTATTGATTTATGGATATTCTACCTTCCTTGCTTCCCCAGAATAAATCCTACTAGGTCATAGTGTATGATCTTTCTAATATAATACTGCATCTGATTTGCTAGAATTTTGTTGAGGATGTTAGCATCTATGTTCATCAATGATACTGGCTTATATTTATCTTTTTCTGTGTTATATTTATCTTATTTTGTAATTAGGGTACTTCTGGATTTATAGAAAGAGCTTGGAAGGATACCTTCCTATTGAATTTTTTGGAATAGTCTCAGGAGGATAGCTTTTAGTTCTTCTTTGAAGCCTTCATAAGAACTCCCCTGAAAAGCCATCTGGACCAGTGCTTTTGTTTGTTGGAAGATTTTTGATCCCTGCAAGCAATTTCTTTGGTAGTTATCAGACTATTATAGTTTTTTATTCTTACTGATTGCATTTTGTGAGCTTACGTTTTTCTAGGAATATGTCAATTTCATCTCAGTTGTCTAACTGGTTGAAATAGAGATGTTCATAATATTTTTTCATAATCCTTTGTATTTCTGTGCGATAGGTTGTTACTTTACCTCTTTCATTTCTGGTTTTGTTTATTTGGCTCCTCTCTCTTTGCTTTGGGGGGATCCTGGCTAGAGTTTCATCAATCTTGTTCATCTTTTCAAAGAACCAGCTCTTGGTTTTGTTGATCTTTTATATTCTCCCCCCGCCCTTTTTTTGTCTCTGTCATTTGTTTCTCCTCTGATATTTATTATTTCTTTCCTTCTGCTCATTCTGGGTTTTTTCTTGTTGTTCTCTTTCTAACTATTTGAGTTGTAATGTTAGATAATTCATTGCCATTCTTCCTTGTTTTTTGAGGTATGCCTGTAGAGCTATGAACTTTTCTCTCAAGACTGCTTTCACTGTGTTCCATAGATTTTTGGATTGTTGTCTTTTCATTGTTATTTGTTGCCATAATGCATTTTATTTTCTTCTTTGATCTCGTTGGTAACCCAATCATTGATTAATAGCATGCTATTTAGCCTCCAGGTGTTTTACATTTTATTGCAGTTTATTTCTGATTTTATGTCAGTGTGATCTGAGAAAATGCTTGATATAGTTTCTATCTTTTTGAATTTGAAAAGATTTTGCATGTGTCCCAATATGTAGTCTATCTTTGAAAATGACCCATGTGCACTTGAGAAGAATGTATATTATGTGGCCTTGGGATAGAATGTTCTGAAGATGACAATTAATGCCATGTGTTCTAGTGAGTCATTTAGAATTCATGTTTCTTTGATGATTTTTTGTTTAGAGGATTTGTCCAAAGGTGTTAATGGGGTATTAAAGTCCCCTACTATGACTATAATCCTGTCAATCTTTCCCTTAATATCTTGCAGAAGATTTTTTTTTATGTTTTGGTTGCTCCTGTATTGGGTGTGTATATGTTTACCAGAGTTATAACTTCTTGTTGAATTAATCCCTTTAGTATTATGAAGTGGCCTTCCTTGTCTCTTGTTATGTCCTTCATTTTGAAGTCTAATTTGTGAAATATAAGTAATACTACCCCAGCTTTTTTTTTATTTCCATTCACCTGAAAAACCTTGTACCATCCCTTCACCATCAATCTGTGTGAGTCCTTTGTTTTGAGATGGGTCTTCCGTGGACAGCAGATATATGGTTCATGTTTTCTTATCCATTTAGCTACTCTTATTTCTTTTGATTGGGGCATTTAATCCACTTACATTTATGTTTATTATGGATAAGTACTTGTTTGTAGCCATTTTTATTCTTTATACCAGTGAATCCTTTTTCCCTTCCTATTTCTCCTTTTTACAGCAGGCCCTTTAGCATTTCTTGCATCACTTGTTTGGTGATGATAAACTCCCTTAGTCCATTTTTGTCTGTGAAGCTCCTGACTTCACTCCAATGTTGATTGATAGTCTTGCTGGGTACAGTATTCTTGAATTAAGACCCTTGCTTTGCATGACTTTTATATTGCATTCCATTCCCTTCTTTCCTGATGTGTTTCTGTTGAGAAATAAGTCAATAGTCTAATGGGAGATCCCTTATAGGTAACTTTCTTTCTCTCTCTGGCAGCCTTTAAGATTCTTTCTTTGTTGTTGGTATTTTACAACTTAATTATGATGTGTCTTGGTCTTGGCTTTTTTGGATTCATCTTCTTTGGGATTCTCTGGGCTTCTTGAACTTGTGTGAGGGTTTTTTCCCCAATATCAGGGAAGTTTTCTATCGTTTTTTTCAAACAGATTTTATAATCCTTGCTCAGTTTCCTCTCCTTCTGGCACTTTTATTATGCACATTTTTTTTGTTTCATGTTGTCCCAAAGTTCCCTCCTGTTTTTTAAGTCATTTTTTTCCAGTTGCTGCTCTGATTGGGCATTTTTTCCTACCTTGTTTTCAAGCTCATTGATATGGTCCTCTGCTTCTTCTAATATACAGTTGATGCTTTCTGTTGTGGGTTTTTTTAAATATACTTTAATGATTTTTTTTACAGAAAAGAAGGGAGATAGAGAGTTAGAAAGATCTATGAGGGAGAAATATCAATCACCTGCCTCATGCACACCTCTTATTGGGGATGTGCCCACAACTAACATACATGCCCTTGACTTGAATCGAACCTGGGACTTTCAGTTCACAGGCCGACACTCTATCCACTGAGCCAAACCAATTAGGGCTCTTTTGTGTGTGTTTTTTTTTTATTGCAGCAATGTTATTTTTATTTTTTCTTAGTTCCTCATTTCCTCTTGTTTATTACACATATTGTTGAATTTGCCTTCTGTCCTTTTCAGCATCCTTATGACCATTGCTCTGAATTCTTTTTCTGAAATATTGCTATACTCTATTTCGTTTACTTCCTTTTCCAGTGATTCTTTCTTTTCTTTCATATGGGGGCTGTTTCTTTGTCTCCCCATGTTCTGTCCTTTCAAGGTGTCTGGTAATGTAGCTCTCTTTCTCCTGCATTGACTCTTTCTAGGCAATCCTGTCCTTTCTATCCACTGATTGCCTCATCAGCTGTGATTAATTGGCAAATTCCAGGTGGATGTTATTCAGTTCACCTGTTCCTTTATCTGCTCTGTGAGAATGCACAGTACCCATCTACATATTCTGCCACCACCTTGTCTCCACCTGGACAAACTTTTTAGATACCCATGGCTGGGGAGGCTGGGGTCCCGGTGTTTTTTGGTTTGCAGCTGAAGTAGCTGGTCCCTGGGCATTGTGATTGTAGGGTCCAGGGTTAAAGGTAAGGCCGAGCTTTTGATCACAGCTGTTTTCCCCTTGAAGATGGTGTGGTCTTTATGGCAGAGCCAACTGCTTCAGGAGAGATTGCAGCGGTAGTAGAAACTGCCCGGCTAGGGGATCCTGTCCCCAACAGTCCTGTGGAATATAACTGTTCCTCACTCACAATTACAGACACTCCCTGCACACCCACATACTCTCTTTTCACTTTCTCACTCACACATTATCTTGCATCATGCCATCCCTTTGGCTACCATCTTGGATCTCCCATTTAAATAATTTTTAAACATCTATGCCACTTAAACTTGGTTTTAGTGATTTTTTTCACAAGTTATCTGATCCCCCTGTGCACTACTTTAAAAAATATCCAAATGATGAGATCACATTGCATTTAATACAGGAGATTTAAAATATTATAATGTTACCTGCAACAATTGAAATCTCAAACAAAACTATCACAAAAATGTGGCATTGTATTTGGGGTTGACAGATGCTGACTGGCAAGGCAGCCTATAGAATTCTGAAGGTTGGAAGACTTATTTGTAGCAGCTAAAGCAATCTTGAAGGAACTGGTGACATAATGAGAAAATATAACTCAGCTAGTGTTCCCACTGGCATACTTAGGAGATAAGAAAGTAGCTTGTTCTTGAACAAAGATCAGATACTGTCCTTCCCTTAGGAGAAATACTTAGCCTAATAGGTTACTAGCTTCATATTTTACTATACTCAAGACTTAACTAATCTCAGAAAAACCATATGAATATCAGTTATACATTTCATGTTGACCCTGGAAATACCAAACAGTGGGCAAAAAATACCCAGTTGTTGATTAATAATAATAATAATAATAATATCCACTCTCAGGCAACTAGCTGCCTACTTTGAATGAGATATCACTAAATGTATTCAGTTTCCCATGATTCTTTGCTTGTGACTCTAGGGGTAGACATTTCACAGCTTTAACTGAGGTGAGTGCAGGCCAAGGCAATGTGCTCAGTGCTGAAGAGGATATAAAGCTAAATGAGAACCAATTTAATATTACCAACTATTTAATTTCGGAAAAATTTTGGCTTTGTATAGAGAGACAAGGAGCTCACAAGAACTATTAAAATCACCAAGAGAATCTCAGCATTGACTAAAACTTGAAGATTCAGTGGATCAGATCTATAAAAAAACATTAATTTTGAAAGTTAAGACCATAAACTATCAATGTTCTTCACATGGTGAGTTGCTGAGACATCATCAGCTTGCTTCAAAATCTGCTTAAAATGCCATTTTCCCATTTCAAATGTATTTTTCAGTGGTTTATAATGTAAGTATGAGAGAATGCGCATCTTTGCATTTCTCTACATAATGCTGCACAACTTGAACCACTGTCCTAGATGAAACACAAATTCCCTGTTAACAGCAGGCTTTCTACTACTGACACATTTGAACAGAAAGCTTCTTCCCGGTGACGTTAGTGACTAAAGAGTACTCAAAACACTCAAAAATGTAGGGAAAATAATTAAATTCTGGTTCACATCCAGACTTCCTTGATGCTTGTTAGCACTCTTTTTATATTTTTTCCTGCAATAAAGTTTATTGGATTACAATTTATTCATTATTATCAGCTCTCCCCTAACATTTTTTTTACTGATTATTTGCAGTCAGTTTTGCCAAACCATTCTATTTTATCTAAAATTTTCTGCAACCATTTATTTGCACACATTTTAAATAGTACAAGATGTTTTAAAATTTTAAACATTTAATACAAGAAAAATATAAAGTGAACTATTAACTACACTAAAAACTGTTTACGATAAGATATTTTAAAAAGCAAATCTGAGAGCTGAGTTTCCTTATGATTCTAAGGCCCTGGTTAAAATATATGTTTTCCTCTTGATGTTATTGGTATTCCTAGCATTTCCATTTTTTGTTATAGTCAGTATATTCTTCTGTAAGCCAGAAAATTATTTTAGAACTCTATGAAAACCAGCAATCAATCTCTTGCCATTACTGATGTCTGAGAAATCCAGTCAGTTTTTCACAAGGAATGAGCTTTTGTTCAGCTTCTCTCTCTCCCTGAGGTAAGTAACCAGCTGCCCTCCTCTCCTCCATGTGACCTTACTCCACACCTCTCCAGAGGAGGGTCTTTAACAAGAACAGGCCAGGGCTCTGAGCTCTCAGGGGTGCTAGTGCGAAGAGAGCGGCTGGGAGGGCTGTTTTCCCTTTGATCCAGGGAAGGGGTACGTGCTTTCAGGAGGATCACTCTGGGGGCTGGAATAGGGGCATGCACACGTTAGGTAAGTTTTGAAGTGCATGTGTTGACAGCTCCCCACAGCTTTGGGGACTGAGCATTGGAACTCAGGGCCTTCTGGGAATGTCCATTTTGTTTTATTGGGGCACTCCCAAGTTAAAGAGAATACCAAGGTTGGCTAAATTGGAAGAAGACTGTGAATTCGCAAATGTTAGATGTGGAAACTTGGAGGTGGTACATTTCCAACTTGAATATCTTGCCTGGTCTCAGGGATGACTGGCCACCAGTTTTCTGCCATGGTATCAAACCTAGATGATACCTAGAAAGTGATGGTAAATGGGCTTGCTGGCCACCTGTCTAGTGAGGGTGGTGAGAAGCTGTGGTGATCCATAGCAGTGTTTGGGGCCCTCCATTGGTAGAGTAGCAGCTGGGCTTTCTGGGACATGTGGCAGCATTTGTTTGTTTTTTTCCTGTCAAGCATCAATGGGTGATTGAGGAGCAATTAGTAACCACCTGGTGCTGGTTGTAGTCAGGTCCAGGGAGAAGCTCCATTTCCAACACGTGCCCACCCTACAGGATCCAGGCCACCAATACCCTAGCCACCCCCTGCGAGGAGACCAGAAGTGGAAGGCCAATCCCTTCTTTTCTCACATATGTGTGATTGTCATATTGTGGTTCAACTATCATCACCTTAAAGGAAAGGAAAAATAATTAAGGAGAAAGAGAAAATCTAAAAAGTGAGGGATAAAAATGAAAAAGGAATTGACATAAAGATTCAAGCATATTTTTAAAAATGTTTTTATTGATTTCAGAGAAAGAGGAAAAGAGGGGGATAGGGGATGAGAAACAGAAATTTGAGAGAAACAGCATCCCTTGCCTCCTGGGATTCAAGCCCACAACCTAGCCATGTGCCCTGACCTGGAATCAAACTGGTGTTGACTTTTTGGTGCACAGGAGAATGCTCAACCAATTTAGCCACACGGGCAGGACTCATGATTTTATTTTTAAATGGGAAATAGAGATGTATATAGACATGAAGAAAGGGTATGGTACAGCAGAGGGTTCATAAAGAAATTGTCTCTGCTCACACAGAAAGCAAAGAGACATGTGAAAAAATGCTCAAAGTCACTAATCATCTGAGAGATGCAATTCAAAATGACAGTGAAATATCACCTCACACCTGTTAAAATGTTATTCCAAGCCTCTGTCCCCATATTTAGCAGCAAATCAATATGGCCTTCCAGAATCACCCGTATAACGAATCTTAAGCTGTGTGAAACAAATTATAATGTCCAAATGAAGTTTGTTTTTATATATTTAACATTGAAAGGAATTTTATTTTTGCCAGGATAAGTATTTTCATAAGCGTATGGCCATAAAACAAGGCCACTAGGAACTCCTCTGTGGGAAGGTAATTGACAGACAGTTTCACCTGCTGTGCTCTGCAGCCACTGCTGCTGTACTGCCGCCATGCTTCACAGCTGCTCCCAGAATGACTGAGGGTGGCAGGAATTCTAAAACAGGTCCACTTATGATTGGTGGGACTCCTCCACTGAGTGACTTTGGCTTAAGTACTTCTCCATGGATCTAGTCAAACTTTCTTAGAAAAGTACTGCAGTCTAAGACTCTACACATACAGCCCTTTGTCCTGTCCCTCAAAGCGGTCAGGCCTGAATTACAGTCTCATGGCTTTACCCACCACTGCCTCTGGCTCCACCCCCAGGATGACTACCTGGTGTAGAGAATCTTACAATCCTACTCCTTGACATGAGTTTTCTGGGGCCTTGGGGAATGTGCTACATGGTGTGAGGTGCACAAGGCCCCAGGGAGTTCTTCACTCCTCTGATAATTGTCTCCACTCAGCTAAGACCAGAGTCTCCAAGAAAGAAAGGTTTCCACAATTCTAGAGTTCTATTAAGCAGAGTGCCTGGATTTAGGATTTAAAAGCAAAACAATATTCTACTCACATTTTTTTATTTTGTGTTGTTAATTCCTTAATTCCCCCCAAATTAAGGCACAGTGATCAGCATAAAACACTGTAGTTATATCCAAATGCATATCATAGGCAAATATAACTAATGTTATACATGCAAATAAATAAAAGGCATATATACAAATGAATTTATTTATTTTTATTGAGGTAAAAGACAAGGGGATCCATGAATAAAATGTTCACCTGTGCACAGAAATAAGTATTTAATAAGATAGCAAAAGGAAAACCTGAAGAAATGTCCACAAAGGAACATGGGCTCTTGGCATTTTTTAGAACAGTTTAGACCAATATCTTACATAACCTAAGTTATATAATTCAATGTAAATATTTTGCTTAAACTGTTTGGACAACTGTGACTCTGTAAGTCTAACTGGTGAAAGAACTGTAGTCCTCATTCTGGTTAAATTGTGGTGCAGAGTGAAGGCTGGCCTAACTTAGATGAAACAGTCACATCAAATGCATTTCTGTGCTGGTCTCTAATTACATAATGCACTTAAACAATGATGAACTCTTTTATCAGAGTGAAATGTTTCAAAAGTAGTCATGCTGTGGTTAAACAATTAAACTCTGGGTAGTAACGGCTAGAGGAGACATATAATATTTTATCACAGGAAACATAATTAAGTCAATGACATCTGTGCAATGGAAGAGCCTTTCTCAGCTTAGATTCATCTTAGAAGCTTTTTACCAAAATTGAGGAGCTATAAAAATCGTTATACCACATAGCTTGGCTTAGCTCTGAGGAAAGGGAGCCCTTGTAACAGAGCAGAGAACAAAGACAGGAGCCCAGAAACCAGCATTTTGTAGACACCATGTTTGGGGGAAGAGCAATCCTGCTAAGATAGTTTCAGGGGAGATTTTAGATAGTATGGACTTTAGAAATGGTTTACAGCAACGTTATGAATGCCCTGATATTTATATTAAGTACTTTGGTAAAATAAAACGAAGGAATATGACCACTTCGTAGACTGCAGCATAAATTAGAGAAATCAGAGAAAAAGAAACTCCAGTGACCAAAAACCAGAATATCAAAATGACAATAGCAATAAAAATGAGAGCTGCAACGAACAAAATTAAACCAAACCAAAACAAAACAGAAAATTAAAAACTCTTTGAATTGGGTGAGCTACATATTAGTTTCCCTTATTATAAGAAAGGAGTGGAAATTTATAACCAAATTTTACATTATATATTAATTTTACTTTGTTGAATGAGCTCCTATTAATGTTTGCTATACACTTCTCATTGCATGATGTAAGTTCAGCTATTATTAAACTTTTTATTTTGTGTTAATTTTTACAAGGTCCCAATTTAAAGAATCTTACCAGGTGTTACTAATAAAATGATACCTAGAAAAGATAGATTCTAATTTGCAATGGCTTTTGACATTCTGGTTCCAGAGAGGGAAGAGAGAAAGTTTTTATCTTAAGAAAATCTTGAGGTGACACACATCATCTGTAACAATAAAAGCATAATTTGCTAATTAGACCAGATGACCTTCCAGACAAAGCCAGGGCTGCAGCCAGAGGATTGAGGCAGCCACCATGGTTGCGAGGGAGGGATGCAGGCAGCTGCTGAGGCTGCAAAGGCCTACTCGTGCACGAATTTCACGCATCAGGCCTCTAGTAAGATACAGGTCACTTGAGCTAAAAGTATTCTTATTCTTATATAATAAAATGCTAATACGTAAATCAACTAAACAGTGGAACAACCAGTTGCTATGATGTGCACTGACCACCAGGGGAAGACTCTCAATGTAGGAGCTGTCCCCTGGTGGTCAGTGCGCTTCCACAGGGGGAGTGCCGCTCAGCCAGAAGCTGGGCTCATGGCTGGTGAGCACAGTGGTGGTGGCAGGAGCCTCTCCCGTCTCCACTGCAGGGGCATGGTAAGGAGCAAGGAGTCCCTGACTGCAAGAGCCCCAGACTGCAAGAGGGATATCTGACTGCCAGTTTAGTCCCAGTCTCTCCTAAGCCAGCAGGTGAACATCTCCCAAAGGGTCCTGGACTATGAGAGGGTGCAGGCCTGGCTGAGGGGAACCCCCTTCCAGTGCACAAATCTGTGCACCGGGCCTTTAGGGAAAGAAATAAAGTCTCTTCTTCAAATTATTGATATTTAGTAATGGCACGCATCACTTTTCACCTTTTATTAGAAACTAGAGGCCCTATTGCATGAAAAGATTCATTCGATAGGCCTTACTTCCCCTGGCTTCCAGCACCAGTTTTCCTCTGGCACCTGGGACCCAGGCCTTCACTCCAGCTGGAGTCTGCTTTCTTCGCTGCAGACTGCCGTCTTTGTCTTTGTCTTTGTCTTCTTTGCAGACTCTGGAGTCTGCAGTCTTCCTCTTCACTGTGGCCATAGTGCCACTCCTGTATATCCCTTCACCCCCCCCGCCCTCCCTCTCATAGCAGGCATCCTGCCCCACCCACCACTACATGCCTGGAGCAGCCACCATTTTTTTCCTTCCAATTTGCATATTCCCTCCTGATTGGCCTATGGGCATAGCGAAGAGATGGTTAATTTGCATGTTTCTCTTTTATTAGTGTAGATACCTACACATACATTTGGTTTCCTTTTACAGAGAGGGATCCTCTTATTTATATAAATATAGATGTATGACATATATAGATATATAACATACATACTTGTGGAACTAAATAAATATGTGATATAATTAGTATTTTGTTCTTTGGGGCAACTAGAGGAGTATAAAATATACTTGACTTGAGGAGTCATTCAAATTTTGGGTTCATATACTATTTCTGTGGTTATTAACTCTGAGCAAATAATATAATCATCCAGCCTCTCAAATTAAAATTTCATTTGAATAATGTGGAGGTATTAGAGAATTCTACTGTTATGTGTTGGATTGTGTCCTTCCCAAATTCATATGTTGAAATCCAGACCATCAGTGTCACTCTGAATATGATATTATTTGGAGATAGAGTCTTTATAGAGGTAATCAAGTGAAACCAGATATTAGGAATGCCTTAATCCAAGATGATCAGTGTCCTTATAAAAATGAGAAATGTTGAACAGCAACACATACAGAAGAAGATAAAGTGAAGAAACTCAGGGGGAAGGTGGCTGGCAATCTATAATTCAAGAAGAAAGGCTTGGAACAGATTCTTTTCTCAGACACAATAAACTCTGCCAACACCTTGATTTTGGACTTCTAGCCTCCAGACCTGTGAGAAAATAGATTTGTGTTCTTCAAGCCACTGAGTTAGTAGTATGTACTTTGTTATGGAACCCCGAGAGCAGTCTTGGTGAAGAGAAATTTTTATATATTTTATCGAAGTGGTTCTCATCCAACTGTCCTATCTGGTTCTAGGGCAGAGACCAGTAAACAATATTTCTGTAAAGAACCAGACTTCAGGCTTTGTAGGCTACATGCAGTTTCTGTTGCATATTCTAGTTTAATTTTTTTTTAATGTAAAAACTATTCTCAGCTTGACAACCATACAGAACCAGGCTATAGGCTGGACTGGCCCATAGCCTTGGAAACTCCACTGGAATGCAGTTTATAGCAGGTAAGATTGTAAGGATCTTGTTTAATAAATTTTAAAATGCCATTTAAATTTATGTTACATACAATTCTATTTCAATACACGTTTTTCAATTATTTCTAGTAAAATGTTATTTTTCAATCAACTCCCTTCTCTTTACACCCCCAAAATTTATGGTAAGCCCTTAAATTCTTTTTTTTCCTACCTTTCATCAACTATGAGACATTATTTTTTTAAATATATTTTTATTGATTTCAGAGAGGAAGGGAAAAAGAGATAGACACATCTTTATTGCATGTAACATTATCATATTTAAAAAATTTTTCTTCAGATATTAATGTTTATTGCATATAACGTTATATTTAAGATCATTTTCTTGAAATATTAAGGTTTATTACATGTAACATTATTATATTTAAAATTATTTTTCTTGAAATATTAAAAAAAACTGAAAAAAGGAAACATCAATGATGAGACAGATTCACTGATAGGCTGCTTCCTACATGCCCCACACTGGGGATGGAGCCCACAATCTGGGAATTGAAAGGTGGCCCCCTGGTTCATAGGTCAACACAGTTTAGCTGGGTCCTCTGTGGAGGATCCCAATCATTGAGCCACATCAGCTGGGCAAAACATTATTTTTTAAAAATTACTTCAATATTAGCTTCTAATTCAAGTTATATTACTGACAGGTAGAAAACTTCACCTATATATGTTTAAAGAAACCTGTATTTGATAGCTTCAACTTCCCTCCCCAAGTATGTACTGATTTAACAAGTTTAATATCAACATGGCTCTAGGCATTGCCCGCAATGCAGAATTAGCTATATTGACTCCTCAGTGATGTAAAAATATATTCTGGGTGAAACATTGTGATTAATACAGCCTGAAAAGACTCTAAAGACCAAAGCCCCCAAATCACTTCAAAAATATATACTCCACTAAATACAGGTTAGGCAGTTTGCTTGCTAATCACAAAATCGAATTTGTTCCGAAATGCTTGAATGTATTCTGCTGAAGTTATAATTGTAGGTCATGCTCTCTAGTGTTTCTTAGGAAAGCAGTTATTAGGTAAAGTGATAAATAGCTCCTTCTTCTGCTAAAGTTACTAACCTTTATTCTTTATAGATCCATCACTGAGCATTAAAAAAAATATTTCCCACTGAATGTAAGAACTTTTCTCATTTAATTCTAACCAAGCTTCAAATTGTAAAGATTTGAAAAGCAATTTATTGTTGGCAGATGAGTAAACTAGCACCCAGTTTTTTAAACCAGCAGATATTCTCTCCTTTATCTGTGAACATCTTGACTTATTTCCTTCCAATTGCATTATTTTTCTTCCAAGAACAGCAAATACGTCATTTCTATCATTCTCCTGCTGGTGGCCTTCTGGAAGATGACAGAATTGCCCAATCTTTGGAAGGGACAAGCTGTTTTATGTCTCGAGTGCCATGAGTTTTGTAGATTATCTTGTTCTGGGGTATTTCTCAGGTTATTAAAGACTGAGCTACTTTCACTGGGTAAAGTTCTCCAGAAGGAAATGATTGAAAACTCTGGCTATGTGCAGTTCTCACAGCACAAAAATCACAATGATGAGCTTTCCTGTTTTAATGAAACATAGAAATTATGAAATATAGGGGTCCGGTGCACAAAATTTGTGCACTGGGGTGGGTGATCCCTCAGCCCAACCTGCCCCCTCACACATACTGGGAGCCCTCAGGGGATGTTCTACTAACCACGCACCCCAGCCTGCCCAACCATCGCCCTGCAATGGGGCTGATGGCTGGCTCCATTCCAGACACATACCCTCCCCTCGCCCAGGCCTTTGTCCCAGCCAACTAGAGCCCGGATAGCACGAGCCTCAGCCCTGACTTACACGGCCCTGGCCACCTCGGCCCCGCCCCCCATGACCCTGGCGCCTCAGCCCCACCCCCCACTGTCCTGGCAACCTTGGCCCAACTCCCCCACAGCCCGGGCTGCCTCTGCCCTGCCCCCCACAGCCATGGTTGCCTCCGCCCCACCCCCCCATAGCCCAGGCCTCCTCGACTCCACCCCCACATGACCCAGGACCCCTCAGCCTTGCCCCCCCACTGCCCAGGCCCACCCCTGCTCCTGATTGGATGGTGGGCATGACTTGTGGGTGTAGTGAAGGTACAGTCAATTTGCATATTACTCTTTTATTAGCTAGGATAATTCAAAGTTTCATCAACAAGTTAAGAGACTATTTATATTAGATTTCCCTGTATTATCTGTTAAACTATAGACTTTTGATTCTGACCCTAGGCTTTCTGAATTAAGATTGCCAAAGGCTAGTCCCATGTACTTCTTTTCTGTTGTTGGGTAACCAACCACCACAAATTAGTGGCTGAGAACAATACGCATTTATCATCTCATACAATTTCATAGTTTCTGTGTGTCAGGAGTAGAAGCACAGTTTAGCTGGGTCCTCTGTGGAGATCTCATAGGCTGCAATCAAGGTGTCAGCCAGGCTATCTACTTTTCTGAAGTTCATGGTCCTCTCACAAGCTCACACAGTTGCTGGCAGAATTTAGATTATTGAAGCTCTGGTTGCAGGGCTGACAGTCAACTTATTAATAAATCAACTGGAGACCACCTCATTTCCTACAGGCTGCCTGTAGCCCTGCCATGTGGCCATCTCCATAGGCAGCTCACAAGGCTGGTGGATTCTTCCAGGTCAGTAAGATGCTCTCTTTCACCAGTCTGCTAAGATGGAGTCTAAATTATAAATTTGGAATTTAGAGCCAGAATTATAAAAATGGTTCCCAAAATTCCATGCCCTCATCCCCAGCACTGTTTAACATGTTGAAATATCACTTACATGATTATTATTAACCTTAACATAGGCGGGTTATCCATGTGGATCTGATTTAAGTCACATTGACCCTGTTGAAAACAGAATGAAGTAAGAAAGATTGGAGGCACAAGATTGAGCTCCAAAATACCATTGGTAGTTCAAAGATGGACAGCTATGATAAAGAGTGAGGGAAGCCACTAGGAGCAAACACATGTGCTGGCCAATAGCCAGGTAAGAAATGGGGAACTCAGTCCAACAATTGCAAAGAACTGAATTCTGCCAATAACCAAAATAATCTTGGACCTGTATTCTTTCCCATTCTAATTTGGTTAGAAGCAAGTCACAGGTTCCATCAGCATTCAAGGAGAAGGGATCCTCCTGTAGGAGTGAGTAATCTCTAGCCTCCAAAAGGGGTGAAGTCTTACTGACAAATTAATTTTAGCCCAGTAAAAGTCATTTTGGCCTCCAAAATCTAGAATAAATTAATGATGTTTTAAGCCACAGAGTTTGTGGTAATTTATTACAGTAGCAAAAGTAAATTAATATATAATTACTATATATTAAAATATTAATTTTTTTCAAAGTCATGTTTTTTATTTTTATCTTAATTTATATTAATCAATTATACTTAGTACATTATCTTGTCAATCATATAGATTTAAATTCTTTATCTCTTCAACAAGAGTTAGCCTCTCAAGGACAGGAACAATATTTTAAATACTCTATATTGGACATAATAACATAATAGCACAATGCCCTGGCCCCTGGTGCCCCATAAATGCTTATTGAAAAAAAAATCAATCATAGTTGACTATTCTATAACAGGAGACAATGCCTATGATAAAAACTTATGACAGGGCAGTGATGAAATTTATCTTTGAAGAGTAGGATTCAAAGTTTCATTGATATAGTTTTATTCAGGCATTTGCTAGAAGTCTACATATAAAAATAATGACTATTTCCTTAAAATAATGAAACCAACCTCTACATAGTTATATATTTTCTTGGTGTCAGTCACTTGTGGCATTAAGAAAGGAATGAATTCAACTTAGAGAGAAGATGAAGCTCAGGTAATGTAATTTAATTTGAATATGAATTCTGTATGACGGTTCATATGTCCTATCTTTTATAGGATTGTCTGTTCTTATGTCACTGAAAGTGACCAGAACAATTCTACAAGTGTTTTATAAATTTACTCTGGTGATCTTTTCTGTGTTGGTTTTCTTTCAGATACTTTTGTGTCAATATGTTATCTCTATTTCTGTTTTACAAGCAGTGCTTCATCCTGGGCATATAGACTGAAACTCCCTTAATTTCACAAGCCCAATTCGCAATTTATGTCTGCCAGAGGATACAATTTTCACATTTTAAAAACTAGAAAAATAAATGTGACTTTCCAGACCCCATGTGTTCCATTTTTCACTTCAACTCTGATAACCTCCTTATTTGATGAAATATTACTTTCCTCTAAAGATATAATTTCCTCCTTTTTTTTTTTTTTGTGAGGTGAATTTTGTGTCAACTTGCCTGGACCACATAGCGCCCAGCTAGTTGGTTAAACATTTTATTCTGAAAGTATCTGTGAGTTTTTCTGGATGAGATTAACATTTGTACCAGTAGACTGACTAAAGCAGGTTCGTCCCCGTCCCCTTGTGGGTAGGCCTCATCCAATCCACTGAAGGCCTCAACAGGAAAGAAAGGAAAAAAGGAAGAAAGAAAGAAAGAAGGGAGGAAGGAAGGAAGGAAGGGAGGGAGGGAGGGAGGGAGGGAGGGAGGAGGGAGGGAGGGAGGGAGGGAGGGAGGGAGGGAGGAAGGAGGGAAGGAGGAGGGAAGGAGGAGGAGGGAGGGAGGAGGAGGAGGAAGGGGATGATTAAGGGAAAATGTATTCTCTCCCTCACTGCTGGAGCATGGATCTCTGTCTCCTGAACTCAGACCAAACTTAAATCAGCTCTCCTGAGTCTCTGGACTTTGGATACAGACAGAATCAACAGCATTATCTATCTAGGCTTTCAACTACTGATCTTTCTTATTGCAGATCTTGGGACCTGTCAGCCTCTGTAAACATGTGAGCCATTTCTTATTAACAATCAATCAATCCTATTGTTTCTGCTTCTCTGGAGAACACTACACAACCTTTCAATTTGAAGCTGCACTCTCGATTTTAGCCCACACACTTAAGAATAAGAATGTAGAGTCGGTTTTTTATATCATGCAGTATTGCTTCCACATCATTATTCATCCTCATGTAAAAAAAAGTCCTACTTTGAAGTTAATGCCATTTTACTAAATAGCCTCACTTTTCTTCTCTCTTAAATATTGTCATTTTCCAACCACTCCTCATACTCATTCAATGCAGCATTTAGGACTGACTTTTCTGTCTTCCTCTGTACCCCAAATATTGTTATTTAGTTCTTTCAACATTCCCTCATTTAATTACTTGATTCCCTTATGTCAGACTTTCCTTTCTTTAATTTTCTTCTCTTTGAACAGTCATCCTTTCATAAGAAATCAGTCCATAACCCATGGCATCAAGACATCAAGAAATAACAAGAAATAAGCATCAGTGACAAACTTGTGTGTCTTCAGATCATATGGGAGTCTTTTCTTCCTACTGGAGGCGGGGGAGGGGGGAGGTGTCCTACAAACTCGAAAGCTGGCTCTGTTTCCAGATACAGAAGTAAAGTTTAGTTTGGACAATTCCTCTTCAAAAGTTTCTTATTCTTTTGGAACTATAATGCTACTCAGTTTATTGTATAAACAAAAAAACTGAAGCATGTGACCTGACCATGTCACTGTCACAGTCATTTCTGTTTACATTGGCCAATTCAAGCCATGTGATCAGGCCCAAAATCAGTGGAGCAGGGAAGCATATTTTATCCACAGTATCAGAGGAGAGGGGAGTGAATAGTTGCTGTACAATTATTCAAACCATTCTATCTTTCATAGACAAGCATGTAATCATGTGAAAATACTCCTTTTTAAAAATATTATATGAAATATTGCCTAGTACTAAAGGTCTACTCACTTTAATATATTCTGTTAGTTGCTTCCCAATATATCTGCATCTTTACTACATAGAAATCTCCAATGTCTTAATATCTCCAATATTTTCAAAGTTATAATTTATTTTTTATTTTTTTCTCTTAGAGCTGGAGTTCTGTCAAGGTCATTAATTCCTAGTTCTATTAGTTTTCCTTGGTTTTAGTTATTATCCACTTTCAAAAATGATTAGAGGCTCAACCAGAGTGGTTTAGTAGTTGAGCGTCGACCTGAGAAGCAGGAGGTTACAGTTCTAGTCCCAGTGAGGGCACATGCCTGGGTTGCCAACTCAGTTACCAGTGTGGGGCATGAGGGAGGCAGCTGACTGATGATTCTCTCTTGTCATTAATGTTTCTATCTCTCTCTCCCTCTCTATTCCCCTCTGTAATCAATAAGAATATTTTTAAATGTTATTAGAGAAGACACAGCACAGAATTGTGGATTAAAGAATGTGATGCTGGAGCCAGACTGGGTTCAAATCATAGCTCCACCACTTGTGAGCTGTGTAAATTCGGGAAAAATGCTTAATTTTTTAGATGCTAATTAAGCCTCAAATTCACCATATGAGAAATGGACTAACCCCTTGGAACTGGTGTATTATGTAATTACTATATGGTCATGTCCATTGTTATTAATTATTAGAGCTCAGACTCCAGATCAGATCTTGCTTTTTAATTCAATATCTCAGTATTCAAGTGATGTTTACTAGAAATTGGACTTGTCTAATTACTTCAAACTAAACATGTCCGAAACTGCACTTACTTTCTTCTTCACTAAACCTGCTTCACCTCCTGTACTGTCTTTCTGTTTTCGGTGCTGTTATCTATCTATTTGAATAATCCAAATCAGGACGTTTTACTAGATTTGTTCTACTTCTACAGCCAGTTAGTCACTTTTTTTTTTTGTCAAAGCTGCCATATAAATATTTTTCTAATCCTTCTTTCAATATTCCATGCATTTGAAAACATATCTTGAACTACTATATGTTCCATGCACTTTGCTAAATATGGAAGACATTTGACAAGTAAAAACTGCTTTGTTTCTACTTTATGAGTGAAGTAAAAAATAAAGCTCAAGTGTAAAACAAATATGTGTAAAATTATAGCCACATCTCTAGTCCTAGTAAATTCCTAAATTCAGAGGATCATAACCTCTTAACTTAACTATGTCTTTGAATCCCTAATTCTGTCAGTTATTTCATTCTTGACCTATGCAGTTGGTTCTTAACAGATGATATTTCTAAAAGTCAAATCTAATTATGCCATTTCCTGCTTAAATACTTTCCCACTGCTCTTAGGAAAAAAAATAAATTATTTAACGACTTTTTACATTGTTACACATTATCTCTTCCTGATTATTTCCCCACTTCATATTCTGTATATACTCTCTGACTCACCTATGGTCTATTGACAGTAAAATTCTTTTAGCTCTTTGAAGACACCTTTTCTTTTCTAGGCTGATGGGCACCTCACAAACTGCTTCTTCTCTCATCACGGGCTACATTCCCTCCGCACCCATCCCAAATCTCTATACCACAACCATGCCTGCTTCATTTCCATCCTTCAGATTTCAGATTCAAGCTAATATTAGGTGATTTGTTGTTTTGTTTTGTTTTGTTTTTTTTGGGGGGGGGAGGGGTTGCTGTCCAAAGCACACGATACTTTCTATTAAAATAGAACTTAACACATGGACTTTTAACTATCGTTTTAATTGTTTTTCCTTCTAAACGTAGGCAATTTGAGAGCAAAACAGTCTGTTTTATGCACTATCAACATCTTGCACAATGTATGGCATTCTGTAAATACTTTTGGGGACTTACATTAAAGGGTACAATGAAGAAATAACAATTTTAAGCAGACGTAAAACAAATATTTTAATGGCAGAGTGAGAAGCCAAGCCTTTCCAGAATTGATTTCATTGCACATGTTGGGAATAGAGAAACAAAATGGCCATGCCTGGCCCAAACTAGGTACTCAATAAACATATGTCAGATAGAAAACTAGGAGGGGACAATTATAAGGGGTTAAAAAAATTAAGACTGACTGTAAAACAAATGGGGACATTGAAGGTTTTAAACAGTGTAATTTAATAGAAATGGGTACTTTTATAGCAATACTAGATAAATGCACAGATTAATGCATATTGAAAGGAAATTAATTAGAAGGTGGCTGTTTCCAGATCTTAGCTATTGTAAATTGTGCTGCTGTGAACATAGGAGAGCATATATTCTTTCTAATTGCTGTTTCTGTTTTCTTAGGATATAGTCCTAGAAGTGGAATTAGCAGATGAGTGGATTAAAAAACTGTGCTACACCTACACAATGGAATACTATGCCACTATTAAAAAAAAAGAACTTTTACCATTTGCAATAGCATGGATGGAACTGGAGAGCATTACACTAAGTGAAATAAGCCAGCAGGAGAAAGATAACTGTCACATGATCTCACTCATATATGGGATATAATGATCAACATAATTTGATGAACAAGAATAGATAGATCTAGAGACAAATGGTAGGGGAGGGGGATTAGAGAGCAAAGGATTTATATGCATGCATATTAGCATAACCAATGGACACAGACACTGGGGCTCTGGGATCTTGCCCAGGCTGGGAAGGGATGGGGGAGGGGGTCAATTGGGAAAAAAGGAGACACATGTAAAACTTTAGACAATATAAATAAATAAGTAAGTAAATAAATAAATAAATGAAGGTGGCTGGCAGGGTGGGACTTGGCAAGACAGACGGGACATGCCCTGGGACCAACCTCCCATGGTCCCTTCCTGGCTGGCTGCATCTTGGGCCATGCTGAGCTCCCTCTGCCTGGCCTGCGGGAATCAGGCTGAAACCAGCTTTCCAGTATCCCCTGAGGGATCCTGGATTGCAAGAGGGCAGTTCACCGTAGCTGGGCTGTTCCTGAATTGAACATCTTCCCCTTGGTGGTCATTGAGTGCCATAGCTACTGGTTGGATGGTAGGTTGGACAGTCACTTAACCTTTTATTTATATATATATATATATATATATATATATATATATATATATATATATATGTACACACACACACACACACACACACTAGAGGCCCAGTGCATGAAATTCGTGCACAAGAGGATGCAGCAGTGTCCTTCAGCCCAGCCTGCACCCTCTCAAATTTGTGACCCCTTGAGGAATGTCTAACTGCCCATTTAGGCTGGGCCTAAGTGGGCAATTGGACATCCTTCTCACAATCCAGGACTGCTGGCTCCAAACTGCTCACCTGCCTGCCTTCCTAACTGCTCCTAACTGCTTCTGCCTGCCAGCCTAATCACCCCTAACCACTACCCTGCCAGCCTAATTGATGTCTAACTGCTCCCTTGCCAGCCTGTTTGCCCTCAATTTCCCTCCTCTGCCAGCCTGGTCACTCCTAACTGCCCTCCCCTGCAGGCTTGATCACCCCCAACTGCCCTCCCTTGCAGACCTGGTCCCTCCAACTGCCCTCCACTGCTGGTCTGATGGCCCACAACTGCCCTCCCTTGCAGGCCTGGAACTTCCCACTGTCCTCCCCTGCTGGCCATCTTGTGGTGGCCATCTTGTGTCCACATGGGGGCAGGATCTTTGACCACATGGGGGCAGCCCTCTTGTCTTAGAATGATGGTCAATCTGCGTATTACTCTTTTATTAGCTAGGATAAAGGCCTGGTGCATGGATGGGGACTGGCTGGATTGCTCTGAAGGGTGTCTTGGATCAGGGTTGGGGGTTCCCTTGGGGTCTGAGGAAGCCTGGGGAAGGGGCCTGTGATAGTTTGCAGGCTCTCCAGGACCCCCAGTGACCCAAGCAGAGGATCTTGGATCTGTGATTAATTTATGTCCTTCAATTGAAACTTTGTACCCTGGAGTGGAGCCAAGCCTTCTGCTCGTTCTGTGGCAACAGCCATTTCTGTTTGAAACTTTTTAGCCTACAGTGGAGGCCTAGGCTAGGGCTGCACAGGGCTTCCTCCATTACCTAGGCAACCCTAGCCTCTGCTCTCTCCAGCTCCATGGCTGCCCTCATTTCTGTTGTGATTATGTATCTTCTATAATTGAAACTTTGTATCATTGAGTGGAGGCCTAGGCCAGCAATGGCAGGCAGAAAGCTTGGCTTCCTCCATTGCAGGGGAAACCCAAGCCATCTTGCTTGGGGTTTATTTGCATAATTTGCTCCTGATTGGATGGTGGGTATGGCTATGGGCATGGCTTGATCAGAGGTATGGTCAATTTGCATATTACTCTTTTATTAGATAAGATAGACTCATCATTTATTGCTGACAAGTTTAGGGTCTGTCCTGTATGCTTTGTATTTCCATTTAGTCTCTTAAACAGATGATAAATGAAGATAGGTTAGCTTTTAATTAACTTATCCATAGTCACAAGGTTACCAGGAGACAACAAAAAGATTCAGACTCAGATGTCTGAATCCAAAGATTACTACTTCCAACTGTTGGGTTAGAGAAAGCAGCTAAAAGGTTATTTCAGCAATTTAGATATGAAATGCTAAAGATCTGTGTTATGGTGACAACAGTGAGAATGGAGAACTATAACAAGATAAAGTTACAAGTTCAAAGTGATGGGTTATAAGAAATGAAAGAAGGAATTTTTTTTATAAAATAAATGTAGAATGTATAAAATAAAAGTATTCTTCATAACTTTGGAATTGTCCATTTAATTTAAAATTATTGGGTCCTTCAAACTTAATTCTATTAAAAAAACTATTAACATATAGTAACACTAAAATCTTAATGAGAGTTCTATGTAAAATTTATTTCATATTTTAACATAATACCTATATTTTCTCATAAAATATTATGGAAGAATTTTATATACTAGTATCTTAATATTTTGCTCATGTTACTGGCTTAATTCAGTTGTCTCATTGTGTCTTTTTCAACAGCAATGTTTGTGGAGGAATGCATTTCTAAGACAGAGGCTTCACAATACAAGTTCCAGGAGTATAAAATATATCCCTGTCATTCAGACACAGAATAGGAGAAGGGCAGTATATTTAAAAGGCTTTTAACCTTTTACTGATACACAATGATGAAAATCAAAGTATGAAGTTTTCTGATATTTTTATCTCCCCTAGTTATTTTTCCAGAGATTTACTCTATAAAACAGATTTCTGTTTTATCAACTGTAGGAAAATTGGAATGGTGTAGCCTACTGCATTAGTGTTGATCCACCAAGAAGTAGATGTCAAGATGGAATTAGGTCTACATTACATCATTCAGTCTTCGCCATTTACTGATGATGAAGGAACTATGGCTGCACTCCATTTTACTGTTTAGGAAACTATGGCACAAATTGCTTAAGGAATTTGCCTAAACCACACCTGGAAGTAATGGAGCTGAGACTTGGACCCAGCCAATATGATACAGTCAACTACCATACAATACAATTGAAAGACGTTGTAGTTGGGCAATTAATTTCGAGAGAAAAACTATCCTCTTTTTGTAGTGGCATGAGTTGAGGAAAGAGATGGATTAGTTTTGGTTTTTCTAGTTAAATATTCACTTTATTGGTAGGCAAGTAACCTAGAAACATCATCCAATATAATTGATATCTTAGGTGATCTAAACTTTATTTCTAAAACCTTATTTCAATATTTCATCTCATATAATTCAATGTGTTCAAGTTTACATTGCATCCTGTTCTTATTTTATCTATATATATATAAAGAGCCAGGGTCCTTAAGGACCAAGGCTTGACCGAACACCAGAAGTCAGTGCTGGGTTGCCATGGAGACTCAGCACTGACTGCTGAGGGGGCTAAGGCAGATTAGACACAGAGAGAGGCATGCAGAGAGGCAGGGTCTGATCCCCAGTCTCCATGGCAGCTATTAATCAGTCATTGCCTCCTTCTTTCTCTCCTGGCTTTGCCAGCAGCCATGCTTTTGTTTCTCTCCAGTCCTCCTTGGGGGCTGCTGATCAGGCCCACCTCTTTTATCAGGCCCAGAGATTGTCCCAGAGACACTGACTGGCATGGAAACTGATGAATCAGAACAAAATATGGGTGAAGTGCCAGAAGCCAATGGCTTCCTAGAAGGTGGAGCTTTTGACATTGACTGGCATAGAAAATGAACAATCAGAACCTAATCTTGGTGAACTGCAAAGGCAGAGCCTAAGGTAGGGGCTGGGAAGGGTTAGTTTTAAGGGCAACAGCTGTTTGGTGTAAGGTGTAAAAAAGTGGTTCAATTTTTTTATGACCGGTTAGATAGTATAGTGCATAAGGCTGGTTATCAGTCCAGATATAGGAATTATGTGTTTGTGTCTGCCAAGAGCATCTCCTCCTGCTGAAAAAGGCTTCACCCTCACATTTAAGCAATCCTATCCTGTATAATCTATGCTATTACTACTGAAAGGATAATATGCTAATTAGACCAGGTTGACCGGCCGTCTTCTGGACATCTGACTTCCTTCCAAACAAAGCCATGGTGGTAGACACTGAGGCAGAAAGTTAGGTGCTATCAGGCTGGCAGAAGAGGGCAGTTTGGGGCAAGATCAGGCATACAGGGGAGGGCTATTGGGGGCAAGATCAGGCCAGCAGAGGAGGGTAATTGGGGGCAATCAGGCAGGCAGATGCAGTTAGGAGTAATCAGGCTGGTAGAGGATGGCAGTTGGAGATGACATCAGGCCAGAAGGGGAGGGCAGTTGGGTGAGATATCAGGCTGGCAAGGGAGGGCAGTTAGGGATAATGAGGCAGGTAGAGGTAGTTAGGGGTGATCAGGCCAGCAGGAGAGGGCAGTTAGGGGTGATCACGCAGGCAGACAGAGTAGGTAGGGGCAAACAGGCAGGTGATTGGTTAGAAGCCAGCAGTCCCATATCGCTAGCGGGATGTCCGACTGCCGGTTTAGGCCCGATCTCTGTGGTATTGGGCCTAAACTGGCAGTCGGACATCCCTCCAGAGCTCCCCAATTGGAGAGGGCTCAGGCTGGGCTGAGGGATCCCCCTCATGCACAGATTTTGTGCACTGGGCCTCTAGTATATTATGTTAAGATACTTCATGAGTGAGGAGAATTATTTACCAGAATAGAAAAACTTTCAACCTCTATTATCTTCAAAACTACTGAAGGCAAACCAGCTCCTTAGGTGGTACCATTACATTTCAATGCTAATTAGTTTGTAATAAATGTAATAAACTCTCACAAATGTGAAGTGCCTGGTGCCATGTTTCACAGAATCAGTTATGCTGTCTGAACATCGATAACTCAATTTATAGTTAATTACATGCTTCAGCTTTTATTCTATTTGAAAATGCTTACATGTGTTGATAATTTTAATAAGAAATTAAAATTGATTTTACTGCATTATGCAATATTTATCATTTCCTGTTACCATAAAAACTGCAAAAGTTTATAATATAATTAAAATAAATAAATTAGAAAATAATTATATAGGTGACAAAGGTAATTTATGTATGTTTTGACTTTAGAGTTTCTGATTATCAATGTCTCTGAGAGAAATGAAGTTGAAGACAGTTGATTCATTGGTATCTTCAGGAGGTATAATTTTTGCTCTAGAAAACTTTGTAAGTATTCTTTTCAAAGTTACCACTTTTCTCCATTATCACAAATGAAAATACTGCAAATGTGTACAACTATTATCTCCATTCTTCACCACTAATTTTATCACTAATCCCAACTTTGATTTAAATTATGGCCAAACCACTGAGATTTCTCCAGATACCGGTGGTTAGTTACAAGATTTTTCATTGTTATTTTACTGATTTTCCCCTGTTTGATTATTTTTCTGCTATCACCAAATAATTGATATAGTCTCAAATTAAATTCTTAGCTCCTTCAGATTCCATAATATTTTTCCTCTACACTTTTTTTTGGACTCCTTTTTTGTTACAATTTTCTCCTCCTCACATGCAAATGCTAAGTACCTTAAAGTTGACAGTTTCACTTCCATTTTTAGTACTATACATACTCATTCAAAATATCTTTCCATGTGTGCAGTTTTAGTAGTCACCTATTTCCTTTTGACTCCTGCATCTGCACTGGTGGCAGAAAATCCTATTATAAAATGACTAGTGGCCCAATGAACAAATTCATGCACATTAAAAGGGAATTAATTAGAAGAAATATTTTAATATTGCTATTTGCCCTTTCTCTATAATAGAAGTGGGAGAGATGAAAGAAAATTAGTAAAATATATATGAAAATCTTTCTCCTGTCAGAGTCTAGGGTGCACCACAGGACCCAGAGTCAGTTTCCTTCCCACCCACATGCACCTCAAAATCGCATAAGACCCACACCTGGCTGCCCCCCCTCATTAGGCTAAATCCAGACCTGTCTGGTCCCATCCTAGTAAAACCCTGCGGGGGGGGGGCGGGCGGACACAACCTCAGATCCCCAGACCTGGTGCCAGGAGGTGGGTTCAGCCTCAGGTCCCCTGTCAAGCTCCGCTAGGTGGGGGGCATGGCATGAGGTATCCTGGCCTAGTGCCAGGGCAGGGGAGCAGCTTGAGGTCCCCCAGCCCAGCACTAGAGTACGGCGTACAACTTGAGGTCCCCTGTCAACCCCTGCTGGGTGGGAATCACAGCCTCACGTCCGCTGACCTGGTGCCAGGGTGGGGTGCATGGTCTGAGGTCCTCCATAAAGCCCCACCAGGTGGGGGGCTGTGGCCTGAGGTCCCTCGGCCTGGTGCCATGAGGGGCAAGGCCTGAGGTCCCCGGCCTGGTGCTGTGGAGGGGGAGCAGCCTGAGGTCCCTTGGCCCAGCACCGGGGTGGGGGCACACCTTAAAGTCCCCCATCAAGCCCTGTTTGTTGGGAGACATGGCTTGAGATTCCCCATCAAGCCCTGCTGGGTGAGGAGTGTGACCTGAGGTCCCATAGCCTGGCATCAGGGCAGGGGGCATAGCCTGAGGTTCCCCAGTCTGGTGCCAGGGCAGGAGGGCATGGCCTGAGGTCTCCCATCAAGCCCCATAGTGGGGGAGCAGGGAACTGCAGCTTTAGGTACCTGGTGATTGCTCATTAACAGAACTCGGCCTCCACTGTGGACACAGCTATCTTGTGTTACGGAAACCTCCTGCCTCTGCTGTGGGCACTGCCGTCTTTGTGGCAGATGTATGGTCAATTTGCATATTCCTTCTTTATTATATAGTATTATAGTGATTTGAATTAAATTATAATAAAAAAGTTTATATTATAAACTTTCCAGTTTTTATGGTACCTGGAAAGTACAAACAGAGAAAGGTAGATTTGAAAATCATTGTAGAGATATAATTTACTGAACTTGATAAATCACATCAGTAAGGAGGAATGAGTTGTCAGAAAAAAAATTAAATATACTCATAAGATTTACACATTAGAGGATGGAATATTTTGAAGTTTGAGTGAAACGTTTATGGGGGATAGAATGTTTGGTTTTAAACAATGCATGAGTTAACTGTGAAACTAAAAAGTGGAAAGTTGAGATACATATCTAGCATTAAGAAGTGGCACTCAGGATACAGAAAGTGAGATGGAAGACCTCAGCGTGTGAGATTACTCACAGAGGAGTATTTTGTGAAGAAAAGAGGTCTGAGTTTTGAACTCTCCCTCTGTCGAAAAGATAGACACCACTCTAGGAATATGCATGATTCATTCATAGGGTTGCCAGGGGTCAGAGCTGACTCGGTGTTATGTGAAACACACTCTAGGGAATGCCGATACTATCAAGTAAGCTGAAGAGAAATTCCCCCCAAAAATATGTTGGGAACAAAAAAAAGGAAAAGGTAGGAGGAAAAATAGAAATGAAAAGATTTTGCTAAAAATGTGAATATAGTAAGGGTGATTTTTTAAGAAATATGTTGTAGGAAAAGGAAGGAGTTGAGATAATAGCTTGGAAAGGAATAAAAGACAGTAAAGAATTGTCTTGCATGTGGATGAAGGTGATTAAAGCAGATATATAAATATAGGAGAAGAAGACAATGGAGTTAGACAGAAGGTATGTGTCTAGTCACTAAATTTTTTGCACGGTTCCACAGGAGTCTTCTTAAAAGAGATTGCTTCTTAATTATGCACTGCTAAACTCTGGTCCAAACTCTCTTATACCTGATTGTTACCTTAAGATATCAAGTTTCTGGATAAATCCTTTAGCCCACTCTAAAATGAATCCTTCTAAACTCTAGCTAAGACAGTGCACGCCTCTGCTCAAAGATCCTTTAGCTTCACAAAAAGACTGTTCAGTTTAGGTCTGTTTCCAAAAAATTGTTTTTTATTTGATTCAACGGAGCCTTGTATTTCAGCTACAGTGATCACTGAAGTGTATCCTACACGTATACATGTTATTGTACTATCTCAATATGTCTTGCTCTTTTCTATCAACACATATATTTTAGAGCAGTTTTAGATTTATAAAATATTTACTTGAAAAGTTCAGAGTTTCCAAATATACAGACACCTTACATTAATGTGGCACAGTTTTGCAATTTATTAGTCAATATTGACACATTTTTATGAACTAAGTCTATAGTTTCATATTACAGTTCTTTCTTTGTGTTGTACACTCTATGAGTTTTGTAATAGTATACATCACTATAGTATCTTACAGAATAATAACACTGTTCTAAACATTTCCTGTCCACCTATTTATTCATCCCTCTCTTCCCCCTTTTGAATTTCCAGAAATAACTGAGTTTCATACCATTTCTATACTTTTGCCTTTTCCACAATGTCTTATAGTTGAAGTCATACAGTATGTATCCTTTTCAGATTGGCACCATTCACTGACCAATATGCTCTTAAGGTTCCTCTATGTCTTTTTATGTCTTTAAAGATCATTCGTTTTATCATTATTAAATAACATTCCACTGTCTGGATGTACTACACTTGTTTATCCACTCACTTACTAAAGGTATTGCAATTATAAATAAATATTTATAAGTACTATAAATATTTGTGTGACAGTATTTTTTCATTTGACTTTGTAGTACTTTGTTATGGTAGCCCTAAAAAACTAATACAGAATATTTTTGAAAATGAGAACCCAAGAACTGCGAAATATTGAGGTTGCTCTTAACACTATTTGACAGATTTAAAAATGTACAGAATCAAATTTCTACATTTCTTAGCTCAAGTAATAGTTTCAAATCCAGGGACCTTTTATGATGCTTAAAATATTTACTATCACCTTTAGTCACAGATAGCTGAAATCTAATGCAAATATTAATCTTCTAAGTTTCCAACTTGTAATGACAGTTGAATTTGCAGCCAAGCCATATTAATTTGTATAAGATATGGCATTGTTTTTGAAAAATTAGAATTCTGCAAAGGATATATTAGAATTAGAATTATTAGAATTATTATTAATAATAATAATAATTTGAATTATTATTATTATATATTAGAATAAATTAGAATTCTAGAAAGAATATATTTAAACATCTAAATGGCATGGAATATTTATATTTCCCCAGCTGCCAAAGTATCTCTTTGCCTGAAAATATTTTTCCCTTGTTTGAAAATCTTATCAGAAAAAAAATATTATCACTCCACCCCCACTGCCCTCTTTCATTAACTTCAGAGGTATAAATAGAATCAGATTCCAATATGACTGGGTAAAATTGGGTAAGAGTATGCCAAGGATAAATGGTTTATGCACTGAACTAATCTCAGAATTTGCTAATTTTGTCAAGAAATTTATGAGTAATATGAGAAATAAGTTAAAGGGCTGTTCTAGCAGCATATTTTAAAAACATTGAGTGACTGTTCTCTGTAGCCCTTCCTTCAGCATCAGGACATTCTGAACTTATGCTGTTTATATTTCCAATTTCTGAAGAAGATACCTATTAGAGAAATTCCCATAGGTCTACGTGCCCTATGGGAAAAATTATAATGTTGAAAATAATAAAGATAAAATGCCTAGACTCCCTCTTTCCACAAAAATAATGTCAGATGGTATACCACATAACTGAAAAGAAAAAAAAGACATAGGTGATTAACACCATTGAGACCTGAAAGAAGACTATACCTTGACTATTTCACCCAAACTAGCTAAATGGATATCTTAAAAGGAGAGTAAATCGTTATAAATTTAATGAGAGTGACTCCAAATTATAATTACTATTCCCATTACCAGAACAATTTAATTTAATTCATAAATCTCTTATATATTTTAGAAAAAATATGAATTAGAAAGAGTTATAAACAAATACCACTAAAAATATATGTTTTAGTTCCTAGGCATATCAAGACATTCACTCCAAAATGAAAGGAAAGTTGCTGCACCCTAACCCTCTACAATTAAGAAATAGACAATATTTAGCCAAAACCAGTTTGGCTCAGTGGATAGAGCATTGGCCTGCAGACTGAAAGGTCCCAGGTTCTATTCCAGTCAAGGGCATGTACCTTGGTTGTGGGCACATCCCCAGGATGGGGTGTGCAGGAGGCAGCTGATCGATGTTTCTCTCTCATTGATATTTCTAACTTCCTATTCCTCTCCCTCTCTGTAAAAAAATCAATAAAATATATTTTAAAAAAAGAAATAGACAGAAATGCTTTAAAAAGCTAATAAAAAGGAATGCTTTATATGTGATTATAGTATCATATACAATATTTAAACAGCATCTTTGTAGTTTTAAACAATATGAACTACATTTGTTGACCAAATGACACCTTTTAATAGATATTGTAAAAACTTGTAGTCTTTGAAATAGATTACCCCTCTCCCAAAGAAGGAGAAGGAGAAGAAGAAAGAGGAGGAGAAGGGCGGGGAAAGAGGGAGGAGAGGAAGAGAAAGAGAAGGAGGGGGAAGAGGAGGAGGAGGAGGAGAGGAGGAGGAGGAGGAGGAGGAGGAGGAGGAGGAGGAGGAGGAGGAGGAGGAGGAGGAGGAGGAGGAGGAGGGAGAGAATGCTCTCTTACATAGTACAGACTCCCAAGCAAGAGTTCTTCCTCTAGATCCTTAAGCTTTGACAAAAGTCAGTGGTGCTCAAAGCTCTCTGGTATATAAGAAGGTTGAATGGTTTCTGTGAGATCAGCAGGAACCCAGGGATTTGTTACATGTCTTCTTTATCAACTAACCCTCCTTCCTGGCAAAATAATTTTGATTTCTTGAAGAACAGTGATAAAGCCCTGAACAACTTACTGTGCTAAAAGGTGACCACTTAACCCAAGCCTCTTATCATAAGTTGCATGTTATTATATCCATGAAGACATATATTTTAATTGTATAAAATATCACTTCATTATAAAATGAAAGTAGTACATATAAAATAAGGCCAAGTTTTGTGCAGAAAGAGCACATGACTTGCATTGGAAATTCCTTCAAATTTCACTCTAGCTTTAATTCTATTTTCCATCAGCACAAACAAGTGGGCCCATGAGGATTTTCTGAAATCAGTTGTCCAAAAAAGAAATAAATTAAACTAATTAAACTTGATGACTCTGCACAAAATGCTGTAATCACCCAGATGTGAACTGCTAGGATATTATAGATCCATTACTGTAGAGAAAATTAAATCCACAAGGAAGTGCTTCAAGCTGTCCATCTAATTATCCATTTTATTTATAAGATAAAAAAGCCAGCAGTTATGATTTTTATTGGTCCACAGGCAATGGCTAATGTTTGGTTAGATGTCCAGACACTTTTGGGAAAGAATATTAGAAGATTGTTGACACTTAATAGGTTACCATTGTATATAAGGATATTAATAATCATAGTGGGAAAGTGAACCACTCTGTGTATGTTCATCACCATACTTTCTCAGTTACTAGGGTGCATGCTCAGTTATCTCATGGAAAAGTATACATAGCAATATAAATAGTCTATGCATGGGCACACACAACAGGCATTCCCTCATATCCGATTAATTGCTTTATTAAAGCAATAATTTAAAAAATCAACAACACAGCCCTTCAAATTGTAGTTTTGGAAGGGCCAAATAGATACTTGATGGCAGGTTGATTACACTGGAACCCTGTCCATAAAGTTTGGAACAACATTTTTTCTTCTCAAAAACAGAAATTTACTCTAGTTAGGGAATTGAAATTCTTATCTGGCATTGGTCACTACTAAACCTAGACCAATTAAATGCTTTATATGTGATTATAGTATCATATACAACATTGATTCTAATTAGAAAACTCTCCAGTTGCTTAATTAACAGCAAGAAGTTAAGCAAAAACTTTTATACCCAAGGTCTTACAATGTGCCATCCTATATAATAAGATTAACCATACCTCCACCACAAAAATGGCCGCACCCACAACGGAAGTGGATTTCTGTAACACAGATGGCTGCACCTACAGTGGAAGATAAGTTCCCTTAACAAGCAATCACCAGGAATCTGAGGCTATGCCCTCTTGCCCTGCCCCCATGGGGCTTGATAGAAGACCTCAGACTATACCCCCCCACCCAGCAGGGTTTGATGGGGAACTTCAGGCCACACCCCCTTCCCAGCAGGGCTTGATGGGGAACCTGAGGCTGTGCCCTGCTCCCAGTGGGGCTTGACGGGGGACCTGAGGCTGTTCCCCCTGCCCCCGCCAGATGGGGCTTGACAAGGGTGGGACCAACTGAGTCTGGATCTAGCCCAATGGGGGGCATGCAGCCAGGTCTGGTCTCATGCAATTTGAGATGCATGTTGGTGAGTAGGGACTTGACTCTGGTTCCTGTAGTATACCCTAGACTCTGACAGAAGGAAGGTTTTCATATATATTTTACTAATTTTCTTTCATCTCTGACACTTCTATTATAGAGAAAGTGCAAACAGCAATATTAAAACATTTCCTCTAATTAATCCCCTTTTAATGTGCACAAATTTCATGCACCGGGCCACTAGAATCACATAAAAGTGTTTGACCTTTAGAAAAGGTGGAATGATGTGCTATTACTTAAAGTATTAACCACAATAGTACTCTAATACAGTGTTGTGAGCTCTAAGCCAGTAACCTAAATGTGGTGATTTTCCCCATAATTCTAATAGAATCAAGTGGTGTAAGTAGGGGTCATAATTCTCATTATAGACACTAGTATTTCCTTTCAATCTAATGCTTCTCAAGCTGCTCCCCAAGAAATCTGATACCTCCACCAAGAAACAAATCAGTGGTGCTACTGATTTGGAGGCAAAGACTCATCTGGCCTTATAGGGTTACTCATGCCAATTGAGTAAAACAGGAAAGACAGGGGAAACTAGGTTATTGTACTTGGTGTAATAACTCATTTTGAATACAAGAGGAAATATGTGTTTTAATACAATGGAGACAGAAAGCAGTATATATGGAATCCAAGTGACCCCTAGCACTTTTCCTTATATAAACCTTCTAGGTTCATAATTTAATAGAACATTATATTTGCCCTAAAAAAGCAGAACTGCAAAGGGTCAGATCCCTCATGATACAGATAGAGAAACCTACTAGCTATGTTCTTATTTTAAGTAAAAAGGAACATGAAATGTGTAGTGGGAAAGGGAAAAGTAAATATAAGCAGAGACCAGAGAAGAAAATGTTTGCAAGTGGACCCAAGGTTTTGGCAACACACAGAGCATCCTTCATAGTCTATACTCCTTCTCTCTATTTATTGACTACATTTTCTTTAGCCTTACTGTTTGGTTTTGTGTTTTTTTATTTGTTTTTTGTTATTGTTTTTTGGTTTCATTGGGTTTTTGTTTTGTTTTGTTTTTATATTTTTGCCTGAACTCTTGCTTAGTCTTCCTGTCGCTGGACTTCTGCTCTCAATATATAATAAAATTTCAAAAATTAAATTTTGTTCTTTATATTTCCATATAGTGACCCTTCAGATGATCCATTTAAAAAAATATTTCTAAATTTTTCTATACAATGCATTCTTTCTCATACAATGTTTCCTGAAAGGAAATAGCATTTAATATTAATAGTGTATCCCCAATATTGTACACAAAATGGATGTTTACAAATGATGGTCAAAATTGAATAAATCAAAAAAGTAATATTGTAGATTCAGAAAGTGATAAAAATATATAGAAAAGGTAAGACCTATATTAAAAGTATCCAGAAATCCAAATCTAGGTGTGTTTTTTTCAGGGTTTAAAATTTTTTTTTCATAAAAATGATGCTATGTTGATACAGTTACAAGGTACTCACAGTTTGTTTCAAATAAGTATATGACCATTCTGCCCCTACATGATAGATGCTTTATGCAACTGAATTATATCCATGCAACCAATCTGGTCGTTCAAAAATTATTTACAAAGCTTTTACATTTACAGCTCTTAATGAATTGATATTCTGGTGAGGAATAGATAATTAACAATCCTGAAATTGTGAGGTTTTAAGTTTCTAGTTTCTTTGCTATATTTATTTTTGTTTATTTTGCTTTAGAGTAAAGTACATGGATAAATTTTATCAAAACCAAACAACTTTTTTTCTCATTAATGATTACTAATATATTTTACTTTTTTTAATTTTCAAATATCAGTAGGGCTGCCACAGAAGCAAGATTGAGTGGATGCAATCTCTGAGCTTGGTATCTCATTAGTATACATTAAAAACATATGGAATACAAAAAATAAAGTTGTCTTCCCCCTTCCTAATCAATCATTGTCTGCTAGGAGATATGTAAACAATTATTGCAACAAGCACTGAAAATGAAGTATGCTTAAAATATTCTAAAAGCACAAAGCAACTTTCTTGAATATAGTGGTAGATTTAATAAACTTGTGCATTGAAGTTTTTCAAATCAAATTTCATATTATTAAAATATAAGCACTTTTTTCATTGTGATAAAATTTCCAGAAATTAATCTAGTTTCTAACTTCTAAAGAGACTCAATATATTTTTGTTGAATTAATGAATATGAATGATCACAATAACAAAATTAAATAAAAGCTTGGGTCACATTTATTGAATCTTTACATATTCAACAGTCCATAATAGTATTAGAATATACAATCTATCCTATAATTTATACCTTCTTAAAATTTAATGGTAAATTTGGACATTCAAAATCTCATAACTATTATATTTTTCTTATTACTTTGGATGTTTTATAAAATAATGAACTAGAGTTTTAAACTTGAGATAAATCCTGCCTTTTGTAGCCCACCTAGAAAAATGCTATAATTACTGTTAGGTGCTTACTTTATCCACATTTCCAATTAACTAATCAATAAAAAAATAATGAGCATTTTAAAATATTCAGTCTGTTCTGAAGTTATGGTAATAATTAATGTCAGAATAAAATAAATGATTTGTAAATAATAGTTTTAATTTGTTGGATCTTTTGAAACATTTAAGCAATTTATATTTGTTTGTATGAAACATTCTGGAACACACAGAAAATAGTAGTTTATTCCATGGCCTTGATAAACAGGAGAAAATCTTCAATGAAGTTTTTCTGAGGTTAAAATGCTAACAAGCCCAAGGTAATGTTGATATATGATTGGTTAGGACCTCTGCAGTCTGAGACTCATAATTACTCTTCTTGTGTCTTCTATGGCTTTATCCTCTGAAGCTTTCAATTCATTAACCAAAATGATTAGTCTCAGCCACACTTTAAAACCTTGGCTTCACTCCTAATGACTTAATCTATATTGTACTTAGCTTTAAATGTTATTTACTAGGAGCAATTCATAATTATTCTTTTCAATGATATATTTTGTCTATCGGTAAGTTTTTTTGTTTTGTTTTGTTTTGTTATTTAACACCAGCTATTCACATTCTTTCCTGATAGACACAGAGTAAAGATTGTGAATATTGTTCTCATTTTCAGCCTTAAAAGAAAGTACAATAAGAAGAAATTTAAAATATGTTATAAACAATCAAATGCATTATTCACGTGTGTTTTTTCATGTGAGGACACTTTTATTTCTATCCAAAAATTTACAATTCTGATGTCTAATATTGCATCCAAAATGAAGAAAAAATACCAAGTTGTTGTTGCTAGTTCCTTTGTTACCAATACATCACTATTAAAAAAAAATTATCTTGAGAGAAACCAAGATGGCGGCATAGGTAAACACCTAAACTGCAGCCTCACAGAACAATTTCAAAACTACAACTAAAAGCCAAAACGGATATCATCCAGAACAACAGGAAATCTGGCTGAGTGGAAATTCTACAACTATAAGGAAAGAGAAAAGCAGAGACTCAGAGGAACTGCAAAAGGCTGAGGTACAGAGACACGTGCACGGAGAGGACAGGCAGCTAAGAACCTGGCTGGCTTTCTCTAGGACGGAGACAGAAGCTCCCAACTGCACTGATCTCTAGCTCTGACTGAACTAAACCCCAGTTCTGGGTTAGACCCTGAGGACCCAGATTCATACAGGGGAAATCTGGACTGTCAGGAAGAAACTCAGGGGAGCTGCAAAAGGCACAGGTCTGGAGGTGCACTCGTGAGAGTTCCCAGAGAAGACTGACTGCTGAGAGTGCCACTAGCTTTCTCAAATGGGAGGGAGAAGGGAGCTCTCTACTCTGCCAAACTTCAGTTCTGGGTGAGAATCTGGGCATTCAGATTCATTGCGGGAGAAAATGGACTGTTTGGCAGCAGGCTAAACTTGAGGGTGGCTTTCTCTCAGAGGTGCTTGGATGATTACTGAGGGACGCTGAGACCCAGAGGCCTCATAGGGCATAGCTGATGGGAAGCCAAGGCTGTCTGCTCAGCCCTGAGACTCTGCCCCATCCGAGCTGAGCACAGAGGCTTTTGCAATTTTGCAAGTCTTGTCTCATAAGGCTGTCTCCAGCACAGAAGTTCTCCCAGCATAGACACAGCTGATCTTCACAGCCAATTGGCCTGGGGGTCAATTCCTCCCAGTGATACCAACAACAATAAAGACTTAACTACAATAAGGCTGTACACACAGTCTAAAAAGGGGTGCACCAAGAGTGTCCACCTCAGATAACTGAGGAAGGTGAGCCACTGGGCCATATAGGACACCTAGCACACAAAGCTACCCTACCCACTCAAGGAAGCAGTGAAAGTGCGGACACAAAGAAACAGATCATAAATGAAAGAAATGGAAGAAAACAAATGACTGGATATAGAGTTCAAACATGGTTATAAGGTTTTTCAAAAATTTCCTAGAAAAGACCAATAAATTTAGTGAGACCCTCGAGGATATGAAAAAAGACCAACTAGAAGTTAAACATACACTGACTGAAATAAAAAATATTATACAGAGACCTAACAGCAGACTAAAGAAACACAAGAATCAAGTCAAAGATTTGAAATACAAAGAAGCAAAAAACACTCAACTGGAAAAGCAAAAGGAAAAAAGAATCCAAAAATTTGAAGATAGTGTAAGGAGCCTCTGGGACAACTTCAAGCGTACCAACATCAGATTTATGGGGGTACCAGAAGAAGAGAGAGAGCAAGATACTGAAAACCTATTTTAAGAAATAGTGACCAAAATCTTCTCCCACCCGGTGAAAGAAATAGACTTACAAGTCCAAGAAGTGCACAGAACAGAACCCCAAATTCAAAGAGGACCTCACCAAGACACATCATAATTAAAATGCCAAGAGCAAAAGACAAAGAGAGAATATTAAAAGCAGCAAGAGAAAAACAGTTAATTACCTACAAGGGCGCACCCATACGATTGTCAGCTGATTTCTCAACAGAAACTATGCAGGCCAAAAGGGAGTGGCAAGAAATATTCCAAGTGATGAATAGCAAGACTCTACAACCAAGATTACTCTACCAAGCAAAGCTATCATTCAGAATTGAAGGTCATATAAAGAGCTTCACAGATATGAAAAAGCAGGAGTTCATCAACACCAAACCAGTATTATATGAAATGCTGGAAGGTATTCTTTAAGAATAGGAAGAAGAAGATAAAGGTAAAGATAAAAATTATGAACAACAAATACATGTCTATCAACAAGTGAATCTAAAAATCAAATGAATTAAAAATCTGATGAAAAAATAAACTAGTGAATATAATAGAATCAGGGGCATAGAAAGGGAGTGGACTGAGAATTCTCAGAGGGACAGAGGTGTGAGGGGTGCGGGAAGAGACTGGACAAAAATCATACACCTATGGATGAGGACAGTGTGGGGGGAGGCAGTAAGGGCAGAGGGCTATGGGGGGGGGGAGGAGGAACAATTGTAACAATATGAACAATAAATATTTATTAAATTAAGAAAATTATCTTCTTGGCTCCTTTTACCAGTTCTCCAATGGCACTAAATTTGCATGTTCCAGGTGAACAGCATTTATTACTGCAAAGCCCATGTGGCTTGCAGGTTGAACATTCTGTCTTAACTCACATGTTAAAATAACAGTTAACAGCAGACGTAGGCGTCAGAAATGTTTCCACTAGATATTTTATTTGAGCAATTTTTTTATCATTATGGCTTATAGTAGAGCTATGAAAATTGAAAGCTTCCCCCACAAAGCAGGTCAAATCTTCTTCAGTTTCCTTGATTTTTAAGTAGCTATGCCATAGATATAAAGAATTAGAAACTTCAAATTCGTTTGTTGCTAGTAATAAAAGGGACTCATGCTGAGCTGTTAAAACTATTTGACCTTAAATGTACACATTTAAGGGGGATAATTTAAGTTACATTATCCCATAAAATATTGTTTTATTTATTAGGTAATATAACAATATATTTCAAATCAAACTTAAGTGTAAAATTTTACCACAATATATTTTCTCATTCTGCATTGATGTTTTCAAAGAAGAAATAAAGAATGACTATAACAATCAAACTACCCCTTTGATCTGAGGAGAGTATCTATAGACTAAGACAGAGTTGCAGATCACTTACAGGACAGAATCAAAGTATCTTAACCTGTGAATTTTGTGTTCATACTGGCAAAGGTGTATCATCCAGTAAGTTTGGTCTGCATGAACTCAAATACAGTGTTTAGGACTGAAGATTCTATTCATGCCAGTTTTCTAAGTTACATAATTACTACATCAAATACATATTGACTGCCAAGCCACTACTATCTTGTGTATGTAGATGGAATCCCTAGGAAATTCAGTAATTTTAGCATTAGACTTCTAATAAATTGTGGATATATCAGTTAGGGAAGAATGCAAAGACTATAAACCATATTTAGAACTTCAGGGGGAAAAAATCAAGGAAAACGATAAGGTATGCTTGGCATCTCTGTTTACCCCTTCAGATCCACTCTCCACTCTGTCACAACAGAATGACTTATTTAAATACATTATCAAATGTCCTGTGCCCTCTACTTCCATCTGGGGTGGTCTATGGGAATTGTAAGAAAGGTATGAGAAAGGTCAGGGCCCCCTTCCATTGAAAGAGGGCATTACTGCACTCAAGATGGCCTATTCTACACAATTCCTCTGGTTCTCTTAACCTCTCTGACCCCATATCACCTTCATATTTAGGGAGGGTAACCTTGTAGGAAGGTTCTGGGATTCTGCACTAACCTTTGTGGTTTCCTGAGAATGCAGCCATTTCTTTTCAACTCACCCCTTCACCACTTTATAAATAACCTGTGCAATGTGGTGGCATCATAATTACTCAAGTTATCACTAGTAGTAACCTTTGAATAAATATAGTTGGAGGAAACAGCATTGTGAGATTAAGTGCTTTGACACCATGCTGTGGTAAAAAACTGTGTTTTAAAGTTCAATGCCCCTAGAGAATTAAGAGAAGGCAAAGAGAAATTTAGAACTATGAGTGTGAAACTAAGAACATATGTGAAAAAGAAAGTGTCTCTATGATAGCTTGCATGATGACTGTTAGGTACACGTGAATGAGAAGCATTCATCAATCCCCAGGTCTTTTAGCTAATGACACTAGTGAGGAAGAAGAAGGACCCTGAGACATGATATGGGGAAATAAAAGAGGCATGGATGAAGCTGAAGACCTTGAAAATTGATCCCTTAAGTCCTTCTGGAAGTGGATATGATAATAAATTCTAGATTTCGGGGAAGGGGAATTAATACAACTTTTTTAAAGATTAGTTATTATACTTAAGTCAGATTAAGAAAAACCGCACCCCGGATAAAGGTTTATTTGACTAGGAAACCTGCATTTGGTTCCTAAATGCATACATTACCCTTTACCTGCATGATCTCAGAAAAAGAAATACACCAAGACTTTATAACTTATTAGTTATGGGCTCTGAATTCAAGCTTATCCTCAGGGATTGAGATGTCATCATGTTCCACTAGTCAGAGTAAGCCTCAAATTGTTCTAGCAGTGATTGGAGAACATATAGCAGGAAAAGAATACTGTACAGCTGAACCTTGAACAACATGGGGCTTAGGGGCACTGATCTCCACCCAGTCAAATATATGCTAAAACATTTGATTCTCCAAGTCTCAGTTGTTCCTTCATATCCACAGGAAGTTGGATCCAGGACACCCTGCAGATACAAAAATCTGTAGACTATTAAGTCTCTTATACAAAATGGTATAGATAAATGCGTGATCCACAAATTCCCAACTGTGGATCAAAAATATTATTTTCAGTGAAAATATAAAATAAAGTGGTTTCTTTTTTTTTAATATTTTATTGATTTTTTTACAGAGCAGAAGGGAGAGGGATAGAAAGCCAGAAACATCGAAGAGAGAGAGACATCGATCAGCTGCCTCTTGAACGCCCCCTACTGGGGATGTGCCCGCAGCAAAGTACATGCCCTTGCCGGAATCGAACCCGGGACCCTTCAGTCCGCAGTCCGACACTCTATCCACTGAGCCAAACCGGTCTCGGCAGAAAGTGGTTTCTTAACACTAGAAAATACTTGGTTATACAGGTAAGTAAGTTTCTTGATGGTTTCACAGCTATGAAATACAGCTAATATTGTGCATTTCTAAAAAGAATCCTATCTAATAAAAGAGTAATATGCAAATTAACCATCACTCCCCTGCATCTACAAGCCATGAACACAAGCTACACCCACTAGCCAATCAGGAACTAGCCAGTCAGAGCAGTTGGGAGAGACCAGGCCTGCAAATTAACCCCAACCAAGATGGCTATGGCCATGGAAAGAGCATGAGGAAGGCTTGGGTTTCCTCAGCAATGGAGGAAGCCAAGCTTTCCTCACACCCTGGCCAGCCCAGGCCTCCACTTAAGGCTACAAATTTTCAATTATAGAAGATAAATAAACCCCAACAGAAATGGCTGCCTCAAGAAGGGACCAGAAGGCTTGGCTCCTGTCTGGGCTACAAAATTTCAATTGTAAAATATAAATAAATCTCAGATACCAGGGCCTCTGCTTGGGACACTGGGGGTCATGGCCAGTCTGCAAACCACCATAGGCCCCTTGCCAGGGCCACCCCACACCCTAAGGGAATCCCCACCCTGATCCAGGACTCCCTTCAGGGCAAACCAGCTGGCCCCCACCTATGCACCAGGCCTCTATCTTATCTAAATAAAAGAGCAATATGCAGATTAACCATCATTCCAACACACAAGATGGCTGCCCCCATGTGGTCAAAGATCCTGCCCCTATGTGGACACAAGATGGGCACCACAATATGTCCAGCAGGGGAGGGCAGTTGGGAGGGACCAGACCTGCAAGGGAGGGCAATCAAGCCTGCATTGGAAGGCAGTTAGGGGTGACCAGGCTAGCAGAGGAGGGAAATAGGGGGCAAACAGGCTGGCAGTGGAGTAGTTAGATATCAATCAGGATGGCAGGGGAATGTTTAGGGGGTGATCAAGCTGATAGGCAGAAGTGGTTAGGGGCAATCAGGAAGGCAGACAGGTGAGCAGTTGGGAACCAGCAGTCCCAGATTGGATAATGCGCAGGCTGGGCTAAGGAACATCCCCCCCCCCCCCCGTGCACGAATTTCATGCACCAGGCCTCTAGTATATACTTTAAATGGAAAGAAACTTTAAACGTATCTAAAATAAAACCTTTTAGAGGGTTGAAATACTTATTAATATCTTTCTTTAAATGCATCTTTATCATTGAAAGTATTACATATGTTCCCTTTGTTGTTGCTTTTCCATTGACCCCTCCACCCTGTACTAGCCCCTCCCAGGCCATCATCACACTATTGTCTGTGTCCATGGACTGTACATATATTCTTATACCTTCCCTGGTTAATCTTCCCCCATCCACTTACCCTTGTGCTCCCCCCACTTCCCTCTGAAATTCATCAGTCTGTTTCATGCTTCTATGTCTCTGGATCTATTTTATTCATCAGTTTACTTTGTTCATTAGGTTCCACATATGAGTGAATTCATGTGATACTTCTCTTTCTCTGATTGATTTATTTCACTTAGCATAATGCTCTCCACAGATTACTAACATTCCACTCCATAAAGTTCATGACTGCCTTCAATTGAAGTCTTATGAAAATGGGTGAAAGGTGTTTTAGACTCAGTTGTCTTTTGCATTCTGTTTTTTATCAGAAGAGTAAAAATCCTAAGTTCCTTTGCCTTTCATGTCCCCTATTTTTTCAATTGACCATGGGGGGAAGGGTGGAATGTGATCAGGAAAAACCGTGGTCTAATTTGTAAGAACTCATTATGCTGAAAGTAATGAGTTAGAGTACTTTGCTTCTCTGATTTGCTCAGCAACACTACCAAAAGTATTTCTTGAATGGACTGTGTGAAGCCTGTGGTAGGCACTGCAAAAAAAATCATGCCAGCCATAATTTCTGCCCTCTGGAAGCCTTAGCATTCAAAGCATTTGAAAAATTAAATAATTCCTGAACAAACACTGCCTATGCTTAAACTGTAAGCATATAGGGAGTACTTGTATATATTGCTTTCGATCTGTGGTTGGTTGAATCAAAGGATACAAAACCCAGGGATATGGAGGGCTGGCTGTATACTTATGGAAAAAATTCTCATTTGAGTGGAACTAAGCAGTTCAAACTTGTGCTGTTCAAGGGTTAACTGTATATTTAATTAACAGGCATAATTCTTATATTGGTTACCTAATATATGGAATTAAAGCTGTTATGGGAGGAAGAAATACAAAAAGTTCCTATATGCCAAAACCAGTTTGGCTCAGTGGATAGAGCATCTGCCTGCAGACTGAAGGGTCCCAGGTTCAATTCCGGTGAAGGGCATGTACCTTGGTTGCAGGAAAATCTCCAGTAAGGGGTGTGCAAGAGGCAGCTAATAGATGTTTCTGATCAATGTTTCTGCCTTTCTATCGCTCTCCCTTCCTCTCTGTAAAAAAAAAAATCAATAAAATATATTTTTAAAAAAAGAAAAGAAAATTCCTCCATATTACTTTCCTCCCTGAAAATAGTAAACCAAAATACCATTCCTGGAAGAATTACAAAGATTAGTGCTACCATCAAGGACTTGAGTTATACAATCATTGTGACCCCCCAGCACAGCACTGATTAACTGGCCTCTTTAGTCAGTGCAAACTCCTGATGGGTCACAGAGAATGACAGACTATCAAAACTTCAGTTCAGATGCCCATCCCGGCTACAGCTACAGATCAGGGTATCTTTGCATTTACATGTCAGAGACAAGTGTAACTTTTCTGTCTCACCACAGGCTAGCTTTCTAGCTTTCTTTCATAATATACAGAAACTCTTCATTTTCCAATTAGCCAGCACCCAGGAAAACTGAGTAAGACAAGTCTGTGCTAAAAGTAGGAGATAAACTACAAGTGTTCATAAATTGGCCCTGTTGATGCAGTTTCCAGGAGTCCAATAGCTTGAGTCATGTCAGAAACAGTCTTTCTTTTTTATTATTATTACTAGAGGCCTGGTGCACAAAATTTGTGCACTGGGGGAGGGGTGTCTCTCAGCCCAGCCAGTGCCCTCTTGCAGTCCAGGAGCCCTTAGAGGTTGTCTGACTGACAGATTAGGCCCACTACCTCGCAGTCAGACATCCTTAGTGCTGCTGCAGAAGCAGGAAAGGATCAATGCTGCTGCACTCTTCAGCCATGAGCCTGGTTTCTGGCTGAGCAGTGACCTCCTATGTGGGAAGACACTGACCATCAGGGGACAGCTCCTGCGTTGAGCGTCTACCCTATCGTGGTCAGTGTGCATCATAACAATTGATTGATCTCTGACATCCCCTGAGGGGTCCAGGATTGCAAGAGGGTGCAGGCCAGGAAGAGGGACTCACCTGGTGCACTACTGGGGCCAGGGAGGGAAGATGGAGATTGGCCAGCCAGGGAGAGATTTGAAATACAAATCTTGTCTAGCTCAGTCCTAATCAGCTGGACCCCAGCAGCAAGCTAACCCACTGGTCGAAGCATCTGCCCCTTGTTGGTCAGTGCACCTCATAGTGAGCATTGAGCAGCCTTAGCATATCATTAGCATATTATGCTTTGATAGGTTGAACGACCAACCAGACAATTGGACACATAGCATATTAGGCTATTATTATATAGGATTATTATTATTTTATTGTTTAAAATATTACAAATAGTAGTACACGTGTCTCCTGTTTTCCCCCATTTACCTCCCCTGGCCATCCCTACCCCCAGCACAGGCCCTCAAAACCCCCAGTGTCTGTGTCAATTGGTTATGCTTATATGAATGCATACAAGTCCTTTGTTGATCTCTTAGCCCTCAATCCTCCTCTGCCTTCCCACTGACATTTTACAATCTGTTCAGTGCTTCTTTGCCTCTGTATCTATTTTTGTTCATCAGTTTATGATGTTCGTTATATTCAACAAATAAATGAAAGCACTGATCTTTCTCTAACTGACTTATTTCACTTAACATAATGCTCTCCAGCTCCACCCATGCCTTTGCAAAGGGTAAGGATTCCTTCTTTTTAACAGCAGCATAGTACTCCATTGTGTAGATGTACCATAGGTTTTAATCCTCTTATCTGCTGATGGGCACTTAGGCTGTTTCCTAACCTTAGATATTGTAATTTGTGCTGCTATGAACATCGGGGTGCAGATATCCTTTCTGGTTGGTGTTTCTGGTTTCTTGGGATATATTTCTAGAACTGGGATTACTAGGTCAAATGGAACTTCCACTTTTAATTTTTGAGGAAATGCCATACTATTTTTCACAGTGGCTACACCAGTCTGCATTCCCACTAGTAGTGCACAAGGGTTCTTTTTTCTCCACATCCTCTCTAGCACTTGTCCTTTGTTGACTTGTTGATGATAGCCATTCTGACAGGTATGAGACGGTACAACATTGTTGTTTTGATTTGCATCTCTCAGGTGATCAGTGACTTTGAGCATGTTTTCATATGTTTTTAGCCTTCTATATGTCCTCTTCAAAAAGTGTCTATTTAGGTCCTTTGCTCGTTTTTTTTTATTGGATTGTTTATCTTTCTTCTATTCAGTTGTATGAGTTCCCTGTAATTGTTGGATATTAAATCATTATCATAGATAACATTGGAAAATATATTCTCCCATGAAGTGGGCTTCTTATTGTTTTGTTGACAGTGTCTTTTGCTGTGATGAAGCTTTTTATTTTGATGTAGTCCCATTTGTTTATTTTCTACTTAATTTCCATTGCTCTAGGAGCAGTATCGATAAAGATATTGCTAGGACATATGTCTGATATTTTTCTGCCTATGGATGCTTCTAAGATTTTTATGGTAGTTCATCTTACATTTAAGTCCTTTAACAATTTTCAGTTTGATTTTGTTTATGGTGTACGTTGGTGATCTAGTTTCATTTTTTCCAAGTATCTGACCAGTTTTCCTAGCACCATTTATTGAAGAGACTGTCTTGACTCCATTGTGTGTTCTTGCCTCTTTTATCAAATATTAATTGAGCATAATGACTTGGGCTGACTTCTGGATTCTCTATTCTATTACACTGGTCTATATGTCTGTTCTTGTGCCAGTCCCAGGCAGTTTTGAGAACAGTGGCTTTGTAGTATAGCTTGATATCTGGTATTGTGATCCCTCCAACTTTGTTCTTCTTTCTCAAGATTGCTGCAGCTATTCAGGGTTCTTTTTTAGTCCAAATGAACTTTTAGAGAGTTTGTGCTAGGTTTTTAGAAGTATTCCATTGATATTTTTATGGAGATTGCATTGAATTTATAGATTGCTTTAGTTAGTATGGACATTTTAATGATGCTGATTTTACAAATCCATGAATATAGTATATTCTTCCATTTATTTATGTCTTCCTCTGTCTCTTTTTTCAGTGGCCTGTAATTTTCTGAGTACAGATCCTTTACTTCCTTGGTTAAATTTATTCCTAGTTATTTTAATATTTTTCTTGATGTGGTAAATGGGATTATTTTTAGTTTATTTTTCTGTGAGTCATTATTGATGTATAAAAAACATAGATTTCTGGGTGTTAATTTTTGTATCCTGCTACATTGCCAAATTCATTTATTAATTCTAGTAGTTTCTTGATGGAGTGTTTAGGGTTTTCTATGTGCAATACTGTTCTAACTGTGAATAATGACAATTTTACTTCTTCTTTTCCAATTTGGATGCCTTTTATTTTTCCTCTTATATAATCGCTATGACTAGCACTGGCAGTACTATATCAAACAGGAGTGCTGAAAGTGGGCATCACTGTCTTGTTCTCATTCCCAGGGGAAATGGTTTTAGTTTTTTCCTGTTGAGTATGATGTGGGCTGTAGGTTTGTCATAAATGGCTATTATTGTGCTGAGGTATGATCCTTCTATTCCCACCTTCCTGAGAGTTTTTATCAAGAAAGGGTGTTGTATTTTGTCAAATGCTTTTTCTGCATCAATTGATATGATTATATGGTTTTCTCTCTCAATTTGTTTATGTGATGTATCACATTTATTGATTTGTGAATATTGAACCATCCTTCCATCCCCAGAATAAATCACACTTGTTCATGGTATATGATCTTTCTAATATAATGCTGGATCAGATTTGCTAGAATTTTGTTGAGAATTTTGGCATCTATGTTCCAAAATTCTCAACAAAATAGATATAAATAAGACTAACTTCAAAAAATAAGCACACTGCTTTTGTGTATATATACATACACAAAAATATCCCATATTTGGGTGAGTTGCCTGCAGGCATCAAATTTGCCAGTTTTAAGTGTGGTCTAGAACATGAAATTTTATTTCATCAGATTTAATTCGGTTTGTGAAATTATTGGGCACAATGTCTCAGTAGTTCAAATGGTTTAGGAGTTGTCTGTGGCATACAGATGCCATATAAAGTTTCAAATAAACACAAGAAAGAAAATAAGTAAAATTCCAAGGGTTTTTTGAAGTAAACCTATGTCCTCCCATTTTGACAATTGTTCCACATCTGAAAAGCAGCTCCTGGCTTGTCATGGGGCCTTCATACAGACTAAATGACTGAACATGAGATAATTATATGAACCAGATCGCCCTTATGATGACAATCTATCACACCTTACTAGGGGACATGCACATCAGCATTCTCTCCTAAATCAGAGGTGAGATGTGTAAGACAGAGCTCCAGCAGCACCTGAAGACATGTCTGAACTTCGTAGCAGGTAACTAAGAATCCAGTGGCACCTATTTCCACTGCTCTGTTCCCTCTCTCAACCCACATCTGTGGACCCATGGAAAGCTCTCTATGACAAATTAATAAAAGAGGGAAAGATGTGGATCTTATTCCTGGATGATCTTCTTAGTGCATCAGAAACAGAAGTATATACCTCAGTCATAAATGGGCCTGAAAGGCAATGAAATGGCAAACCTTCCATATGGAAGTGGCTTTCACATTGTGGGAATGGAAAATGGCCTCACATGGGTCTGCTGGAGCAGAACTTGGAACAAAATTGGAAAGTCAATACATTAATATGGTATAAGATAAATGTTAAAAATTTCTGGAGTCAAGATTCATAATTTAAAAGACATTAGCTCCCAAGAAAAATAGAACCATTCCCTTATTCTTAAGTAAAAAAAAAAAGAATGAATGAAAGAAAGAAGGAAGGAAAGAAAGAAAGAAAGAAAGAAAGAAAGAAAGAAAGAAAGAAAGAAAGAAAATGTTTCCAAAAATGTAGAGGAAATGAGAAAGATTAAATTTAAGCAATTTCTTTTGAAAAATACATTGTCAATGACAATGAGGCTGTAATACAGCTAAATTTTCCAATATAATGATTTTTTATGTTTCTTGTTTTCAAGGCAGCAATTTTCAACATTTGCTTAAATCTACATCAGTGCAACAGTATAATTAATTGAATTCTTGGTCATATTTAGTTATAATTACCCCCCCCCTTGCTTTGGAATGCTAGAGAGCAGTCTTAAATGTTAAGTACATGAATAGGCTATGGCTGGTTACCATATGGAGGCAGGAATTCATGGTCTGGGTAAATCCATCTTAACATTCTGAGATTGGCTACTTACTGGATTCTGGAAACTGACTGATTAGAGCCAATTTCAGGATCACATCAAGGTTCTAGAGCTCAGGATTATTTCAACAGGCCTGCAGTAATGACACCCATTACTTAGTGACTTAACCCAAGTTTTACCAAGGACTATGCTAACTTCAGTACATTTTAGCATTTATCCCCTATAATTAATTAATCCTATCAGTACATTTTAGCATTTATCCCCTATTATTAATTAATCCTATATAATATAAGCCTAATATGCAAATCTGCTGAACAGCAGAATGAACAGTTAATATGATGTGCACTGACTACCAGGAGGCAGATGCTCAATGCAGGAGCTTCCCCCAGCCTGCAGGTTCAAAGCCAGCCAAGGTAAGTGCCAGTGGGGACCCCCAATCACCCCACCAGTAGCCCCACAGAGAGAGGCAACCGACAGCAGCAGGGGGCAGGGCCCACCAGTGAGCAGACAGTGCTGCTTCCCAATAGTTCCACAGGTTGCCTCCAAGGTGTGTGCCAGCAGGGGCCTCCCAATTTCCCTGCTGGTCACCTTGCAGAGGGAAATGACAGGTGGCAGCAGGGGTTATGGCTGGCTGGCGAGAGGGCCGGCACCCACGCCACACTCGATGGCACTGCCAGTCGCCTCCAAGGCAGGTGCCAGTGGGGGGCTCCCGATCTCCCTACTGGTCGCTTCACAGATTGGCTCTGATCACCAGCTAGATCTAGGGACCCTACCCATGCATGAATTTCATGCACCTGGTCTCTAGTAATTTTATAATTAAGTTGCTTAAATGATTTCTCTGATTGTTAGTAAGTTAAAGATTTCTAAGATCTAACAACATTGATCTGAAGTCTACATTTGTATACAAGGAGAGATCAACCAAAGGACTTGTATGTATGCATATAACTATAACCAATAGACACAGACCCTATGAAGGATGAGGGCATAAGCAGGGGGATGGGGGGCAATGGGGGAAAAGGACACATATGTAATAACTTAATTAAGAAAAAAATTTTTTTTAAAAAAGAGAGATTATGGGTGAAAATATTTAAATAAATAAAGCAATGCTAGTTTAAAAAAAGAAAAAAACATATTATGTAAGCAATGGAAAATCAAGACCAGTTAATGAGGGCCAGCATGTGATTGAAATTGCATGAGGAGGCACCCCACCTCCAGCCGTGCAAGGAGGCAGCCCACAGGAGGCCAAGATCTGACTCATGCAGCACCAGCTGCCATGGGAGTCAAGCCAGATCCACACCACGGGGGACAGGACCCGCACCTGACTTGAAGTGTCCCCTGACCCCCCTGCCTGCATCCGTTCCAGGGCTACTAGAGCCACCATGCCAAATCAGGCAGGCCCACCTTCCTCTGTCTCAGGCTCCACTGCGGGCCTCACGTGCACACTCAACCTCTATCTGCATGGTCGTGACAAGTTATGGAGTCCTGGCCTAATTCACATGTTACCTCTTTATATAAATAGGTATACTAGAGGCCCAGTGCACAAATTCGTGCACAGGTGGGGTCCCTCAGCCTTGCCGGCAATCAGGGCCAACCGAAGCCATATCAGCGAGTCCTGATGAGGGACGATCAGGGCCAGCTGGCCAGGGAGAGGGACCACGGGAGGTTGGCTATGGGAATGCACTAGCTACTAGAGGGCAGCTCCTGCATTGAGCATCTGCCCCCTGGTAGGTAGTGTGCATCACAGCAAGTGATCAACCGGTCATTCAGTCATAATGGTCACTTTGGCATATATATATATATATATATATATATATATATATATTCATAAACAATTATTTAAGAATATCCTGTCCTCCCCCAAGTAGTCACAGTAATCTTAAGAAAGAAGAACAAAGTTGGAAGAATCACAATACCAGATATCAAATTAACTACAAAGCATCTGCTCAAAACAGCCTGGTACTGACACAAGAACAGACATATAGATCAATGAAAGAAAACAGAGAACCCAGAAATCAACCCAAGCCATTATTCTCAATTAATATTTGAAAAAGGAGGCAAGAGCATACTTTGGAGCAGAGATTCTCTCTTCAATAAATGGTGTTGGAAAAATTGGACAGGTACATGCAAAAAGATGAAACTAGACCACCAATTTACACCATCCACAAGAATAAACTCAAACTGGATAAAAGACTTAAATGCAAAGAGTAAAACCATAGAAGTCCTAGAAGAAACCATAGGAACCAAAATCTCAGACATCTCTGGTAGCAATATGTTTACCAATCTCCTAGGATAATGAAAACTAAGGAGAAAATAACCATATGGGACTATATCAAAATAAAAAGCTTCTGCATAGCAAAAGAAACCATCAATAAAATAACAAGAGAGTTCACTATATGGAAAAACATATTTTCCAATAATACATCCCATAAGGGGTACTCATACAACTTAACAGAAGAAAGACAAACAATCCAATCAATAAATGGGCGCATGACCTAAATAGACACTCTCCAAGGCAGACATACAGAAAATCAAGAGACATATAAAAAAAATTGCTCAAAGTAACTAATCATCCAAGAGATGCAAATCAAAATGACAATGAGATATCACTTCACACCTGTCAGAATGGCTATCGTAAAAAAATCAACGAAGGACAGTGCTGGTGTGGCTGTGAACAAAAGAGAAACCTAGTACACTCTTGGTGGGAGTGCAGACTGGTGCAGCCATTGTGGAAAACAGAATGGGGTTTCTCAAAAAATTAAAAATGGAGCTGCCATTTAGAGAAAGATAAGTACCACATGATTTCACTCATATGTGGAATTTAATGAATCAAATAAACCCATGAACAAAAATACACCCAAAGACATAGAAGCATGAACAATCTGTTAAATCTCAGAGGGAAGGCAGGGGAGGGTGGATGGGAAGAGATCAACCAATGAACTTGCATGCATATATTCATAACCTGTGGACACAGACAGTGGGGTGGGTGGTAAGGGCTTTTGGGGAGGGACTGGAGTGGGCTGGAAGAGGTTATTGGGGGGAGGGGGAAGGAGCACCTATGTAATACTTTCAACAATAAAGATTTTAAAGATGAAAAAAAAACTTTTTCTAATGAATCTTACAGAAAAGCCCTCTCTTTGTTTTATACAAATGCATAAGTTAAAGATTAGGGTCAGCTGTCATTGCCCTTTTAACTTCACTTCCAACATACTCTTAAAGAAGGAACAGAAGTCTATTCTTATTGTGGTTTATATGGCAAATTGAGATTCCTTCATTCATTTACAAAAATTATTAGATTTGAACTGTGCATATAGTATAGGATATGCAGTTGTGTAAGGCAGGAAGACAACAGAGACTTCACAAAGCCTGATTCTGCCCTTGAACTTCCTACAACCTAGAATAGACTGATTGGATGCCTGCTGTGAGGTAAATCCCTAGCCCCAAAGCAATTAAACCCATAACTTCCTCCAGCACATGCATTCACACATAGCACTTAACTCTGCCAGTTGTTATGTCCTGGTTTTGTTCTCTTTCAGCTAAGAACAGCAAAACTGCAATGCTAGAAACTACTTGAACCAGGTTTTCATAGCCCCTTCACTTACTCAGGAGTGGAATTTTTAACTCTGGATATTATCCATGTTATACTTTTAAAAAAGTTTAACCACTTGCAAACTGACCCTTATGCCCTCACAAGATGGCTGCCTACCACCAGACTGGCAGGGGGGTTAGTGAGAGATGACCAAATGACTGAACAAAGAGGCTGTGTGGGGCAACCAGACCAGTAGGGGGACAGTTGGGGGCAACAAGGCCAGCAGGGGGACAGTTGGGGGCAACAAGGCCAGCAGGGGACAATTAGGGGCCACAAGGCTGGCAGGGAGGGGCAGTTGAGGGCAATTAGGCTGGCAGGGGTGGCAGTGAGGAGCAACTAGGCTGGGAGGTGGGGGGTTGGGGACAACCAGGCTGGCAGCAGGGGTGGGGGCATGAAGGGTGACCAGTCTGGCAGAGTGGGGCAGCTGCAGGTGACCAGCCATTATGGGGGACAGTATCGGTGACCAGGCTTGTGTGTGTGTGGGGGGAGGCAATTAGGAGTGACCAGACCAGTAGGGAGGGGGGAGTTGGGGGTGATCTGGATGGCAGCAGGGGGCAGTTAGAGGCAACCAGGCTAGCGGGGGCGGTGGGGGGGCAGTTAGGGGCAACCAGGCAGGCAGGCAGGCAGGTGAGTGATTAGAAGCCAGCAGTACAGAATTGTGAGGACAATGTTCAACTGCTGGTTTAGGTCTGATCCCAAGGATTTGGCCTAAACCAGCAGTTGGACATCCCTCGAGGGGTCCCAGATTGGAGAAGGTGCAGGCTGGCCTGAGGGTCCCCCTCCCCTGCCATGCATGAATTTCATGCACTGGGCCTCTAGTAATGATAATAATAATATTTATAACAATAACAAGAAAAAGAAGTAGGAAAATGAAGGACAGCTTATAAAAGTATTTAATAAATTTAAATTACAAAATGGTTTTTAATTTAATTAGCTTAAATTTAATGTATTCTGTGATCAGAAATTTGGGTGAATGTGTATCATTGGGAATATCCTCAAATTTCAATGTCATCTAATCAGATACCTAAGGGTTCTTCAGAGACTAGCACCAGACACTACAAGTTACCCATGGGAAATTATTTTTATTTAACACATTTTTATCATCAAAAATGTAATTAATTAATTACGTTTTTAATCTTTATTGCTGAAAGTATTACAGATGTCTCTCTTTTTCCAACATTGACTTCTTGCACCTGTCTTCAACCCCCACTGCTGGTCTTGTCTGTGTCCATGGGTTATGCATATATGCATACAAGTTCTTTGGTGGGTCTACTTATACCAGGCCTCCCTCCTTCTCTCCCCTCTGAGGTCCCATAATCTATCCCATGCTTCTATGTCTCTGGATCTATTTTGCTTATCAGTTTATATGGTTCATTAGACTCCACATATAAGTGAGATCCTGTAATACTTGTCTTTTTCTGACTGGCTTATTTTGTTTATCATATTACTCTTCAGCACCCACCATGCTGTTACAAATGGTATAAGAGCCTTCTTTTTCATGGCTGAATAGTATTCCATGGTGTAGATGTACCACAGCTTTTTTATCCACTCATCAACTGATGGGCACTTGGGCTGTTCCCAGACCTTAACTATTGTAAATTGCCCTGCTATGAACATAGAGGTGCATAATTATTTCTGATCACTGTTTCAGGTTTCTTAGGAAATATTCCCAGAAGTGGAATCACTGGATCAAACAGAAGTTCCATATTTCAATTTTTGAAGAAACTTCATACTGTTTCCATAATGACTGCACCAGTCTACATTCCCACTAATAGTTTACTGGGGTTCCCTCTTATCCACAGTCTCACCACCCCTTGTCATTGGTTGATTTGTTGATCATAGCCATTCTGACAGGAGTGAGATAAGACCTCATTGTTGTTTTAAAATTTGCATCTCTCTGATGATCAGTAACTTTGAGCATTTTTTCATATGTCTCTTGGCCATCTTCATGTCCACTTTGGAGAATTGTCTATTTGGGTCCTTTGCCCAATTTTTGATTGGATTATTTCTTTCTTTTGTTAAGTTGTATGAGTTCTTTATATATTTTGTGTATGAACCCTTTATCAGATATACCATTGCCAAACGTGTTATTTCATACAGTGGGCTCCCTTTTCATTTTGTTGATGATTTCTTTTGCTGTGCAGAAGCTTTTTTATTTTGATGTAGTCCCATTTGTTTATTTTCTCCTCAGTTCCCATTGTCCTAAGACAGTAGTTTTCAACCTTCCTAATGCCATGACCCTTTAATACAGTTCTTTGTGTGGTGGTGACCCCAACCATAAAATTATTTTCCTTGCTACTTCATTGTGGGTGTTTTTCTCTCTTTTCCACGTCTAGTGCGGAGAGAGAGATTGGGTCCAGTTTCTGAGTAGAGGAGCTGGGAATTAAGAAATAAAAGTATAGAAGACAAAGATGCAGTAATAGAAAAATAGCTGGGGCCTGGGTGGGATGTCTGTTCTCTGTGAGGGAGAGACAGCATCTGACACCCAAACAGCAGCAGTTTATTTATATTCCAAAAATACAATGGTGTCAGAAACCAATCCCTGTCTCACTAATAGAAAGATGTGGATAGGAAGCCCAGAAGGCTGGTAAACAACCTTAATTGCTCTGAAAGGTCAGAGCTAAAACATTGTTAATTAAAGCAGCTTCCATCTCTGTTTGGTTTTTGTATATTTCTGTCACTGGAATTTCTTGGCTAAAGGCTATGAGCAGATCCCATAGTCTTAACAAAAGGGATAGCCAGGCGCCTTGGATTTAGCCCACAAACGGTTAAGGAATGCTCAAGATGTCTTGCCTGGGGCGCCCCCCACACTTCATAACTGTAATTTTGCTACTGTTATGAATTGTAATGTAAATATCTGTGTTTTCCGATGGTCTTAGGCGACCCCTGACAGCGGTTCTCAATCTGTGGGTGGTGACCCCTTTCACAGAGGTCACTTAAGACCATTGGAAAACACAGATATTTACATTATGGTTCATAACAGTAGCAAAATTATAGTTATAAAATAGTAAGGAAAATAATTTTATAGTTGGGGTTCACCACAACTCGAGGAACTGTATTAAAGGGTCGTGACATTAGAAGGTTGAGAACCAAAGAGATGTATCTGCAAACATATTGCTACCTGAGATGTCTGAGATTTTGGTGCCTATGGTTTCTTCTCTAACAGTGGTCAGCAAACTCATTAATCAACAGAGCCAAATGTCAACAGAACAACAATTGAAATTTCTTTTGAGAGCCAAATTTTTCAAAATAGACTGGCCCAGGCCATGATATTTAGTGGAAGAGCCACACTAAAGGGGCCAAAGGGTCTCATGTGGCTCATGAGTCGTGGTTGGCCAACCACTGTTCTAGGACTTTTATGGTTTCACAACACACATTTAAGTCTTTATTAATTTTGAGTTTATTCTTGCATATGGTATAAGTGGATAGACTAGTTTCATTTTTTTTTGCACTTATCTGTCCAATTTTCCCAACACCATTTATTGAAGAGGCTGTCTTGACTCCATTGTATGCTCATGTCTCCTCTGTCAAATATTAATTGAATGTATTGGCTTGGATCAATTTCTGGGTTCTCTGTTCTGTTCATTGATCTACATACCTGTTCTTGTGCCAATACCAGGCTGTTCTAATGTATAGTGACTTTGAAGTAAAACTTGATATCTGGTATTGTGATTCCTCCAACTTTGCTCTTTCTTGGGATTACTGTGGCTATTTGGGATCTTTTTTGGTATCATATAAATTTATTGAGAATTTGTTCTAGGTCTGTGAAATATGCCATTGGCATTTTAACATTTTAATGGGGATTACATTGAATTTCTTTGGGCAGTGTGGACATTTTAATGATATTGATTTTACCAATCCATTAACATAGTATATTCTTCCACTTGCTAATATCTCTCTTTAGCTCTTTTTCCAACATCCTGTAGTTTTGAATTCAAGATTTTTACGACATTGGTTAAGTTTATTCCTTGTATCTTAATTTTGTTGTTGTTGCAATGGTAAACAGAATTGTTTGCTTAGTTTAACTTTGTAAGGCTTCATTATTTGTGTATAAAAAAAGCCTTTTCTGGTGTAAATTTTGTATCCTGTTACATTTCCAAATTCCTTTATTAAGTCTAGTATTTTTTTTGGTAAAGTCTATTGGATCTCTATGTACAATATCATGTCATCTGCAAATAATGAGAGTTTCACTTCCTCTTTTCAAGTGTGGATTCCTTTTATGTTTTCTCCTTATCTGATTGCTATAACTACCACTTCCAGCACTATCTACATATATAAAACCCTACTATGCAAATGGTTCAAATGGCAGAACACCAAACAATTGGTCGCTATGATGTGTGTGAATCACCAAGATGCACATGGAACATGGTGGGTGTCAGCAGTAGGTGACAGAGTGCAGAACATTTGGCAGGCATTTGCTCTGGCAGGATGGTGGAGCAGGTGAGTGGGGGCGCCAGAACAAGGTGGGTGCCAGTCGATGTCACTGGGGCAAGCCTCTGGTGGTTACTGGAAATTCTTTGCTCCTGTGCACCACAGTCCTGCCCAGAAGTTATGCGTGCTGCCAATACTGAAGCTGCTGCTCACACCCACTGCTGGCACTTGACACTGGCCCCAATCACTTGGCACCATCAGTAGGTTCAAGTGGCAGCTATTGGCCCTGATCACCCCTCAGGACTTCTTCACCTCCCCATACTACTAAAAGGTGATTGGGGCCGGCAGCCGCCTCTTGCACCCACTGCTGGTGCCTGGTGCTGGTCCTGACCACTCCATGCAGTTATCAGGTGCAAGCAGGGCCAGAACCATCAGCACATGGGAGCAGCAGCAGTGAAAGCAGGGCTTCCATCAGACAGGGACCTGGGAGCCTCAGCAGGAGGGTCCTGACAGGGGCATGGAGGATGGGCCAAGACCTGCCCTTGTGCCCACCTCAGTCTCACAGCTCACAGTTCCTTTCAAGGTGCATGAATTTGTCCACTGGGTCCCTAGTGTTGAATAAAAGTGGTGAAAGTGGACATCCCTGTCTTGTTCCTGTTCTTATGGGAAATGGTTTAAGTCTATACCCATGGAGTATGATGTTAGCTGTTGGCTTGTCATATGTGGCCTTTATTATGTTGAGGTATGACCCCCTATTCCAACTTTGCTGAGGGTTTTTATCAAAAATTAATTTTGTACTTTCGTTGAATGCTTTTTCTGTGTCTATTGATATAATAATAAGAGTTTTGACTTTTAATTTGATTAAGTGATGTAGCACATTTCTTAATTTCCAAATATCATATCGGCCTTGCATCACTGTAATAAATCCCAGTTGGTCATGGTGTGTGATCTTTTTAATGTATTGCTAGATCTGATTTCCTTCCTCTTGATTTATTTGAATAGTTCAAGGAGGATAAGGGTCAGTTCTTCTTTGAATGTTTGGATAAACTCCACTGTGAAAGTGTCTACTAAAGGGCTTTTGTTTGCTGGGAGTTTTTTTTTTTCTTTCTTTGTTTGTTTGTTTTTATTATTGCTTCTATTTCATGGATTGTTATTGGCCTATTCAGGCTTTCTGATTCTTCCTGATTCAGTTTTGGAAGATTATATTTTTCTAGGAATTTGTCCCTTTCATCCACATTTTTTAGCTTGTAGGCCTATACTTGTTCATAGTATTTTCTTGCAATGTTTTGTATTTCTTTCATTTCTGATTTTATTTATTTGGGTCCTCTTTCTTTCTTGATGGCTAAAGGTTCATTTCTGCTCTGATTGTTATTATTTCCTTCCTTCTACTTCCTCTGGGCTTTTCTTATTGTTCTCCTAATTATAAAATTGTAGGATTAGATAGTTTATTTTTAATTTTTTCGTCTTTTTGTTTTTGTTTTCTTTTGTTTTTTGGAGAGAGGCTTATAGTGCTATGAACTCCCTCTCAGGACTGCTTTTCCTGTATCCCTGAGATTTTGGCTTATTGTGTGTTCATTTTCATTTGTTTTCAGGAAGTTTTTTAATTCATTGTTTAATCACATGCTATTTAGCCTCCATGTGTTTGAATATTCTTGAGTGTTTTTATTATAGTTGACTTATAATGTCATTCCACTATGATCTGAGAGGATGCTTGCTCTGATTTTAATCTTCTTTAACTTGTAAAGACCTGTTTTATGTTCTAACATGTGGCCTACCTTTGAAATGACCCATGTGCACTTGAGAATAATGTATATTCTGTACCTTTGGGGTGAAATGTTCTATAAACATTAATTAAATCCATCTGATCCATTGTTTCATTTAGAGTCTCTGTTTCCTTGTTGATTTTTTTGCCTGAAAGATATATCCAGTAAAGTCAGCAGGGTGTTAAAGTTTCCCACTATGACTGTATTGCTATCTATCTCCCCCTTAAAGTCTTCGTGAAGTTTTTTTTGTTTGTTTTGTTTTTTTAATATACTAGAGGCTCGGTGCACAAATTCATGCACCTTGGAAGAAACTGTGGGCTGCAAAGTTGCGGTGGGCAAAGGGGCAGGTCTTGGCCCATTCTCCATGCCCCCATGTGGCCCCTCCCACTGTGACTTCTGTTCCCTCTCTGCCAGAGCCCCACTCCCACTGCCATTAATTCCATGAGTTGCCAATGCCAGCCCCACTGATACCCTCTGATGGCACAGAGCCATTGGGGCTGGGCTGGCAGTGGGTATGAGCAGGGCTGTCATCAGCAGTAAGTGTGAGAGGAGGCCACTGGCCCCAGTCAGAACCTGTGATCAGCACGGGAGCAAAGAATTTTCAGTAACACCAGAGGCTCACCGCAATGACAGTCACCAATACCCTGCCTTAGTCTGGCACCCCCGCTCACCTGCTCCATCATCCTGCTGTGGTCAACACCCACCATATTCCATGCTCTACAACCTGCTGCTGACACCTGCCATGTTCCATGTGCACCCCCTGGTGGTCAGCAGAGGTCATAGTGACTCAGTTGGTAATTCAACTGTTCGGTTTTCCAGCATTCAGTCTATTTGCATATTAGGTTTTTATATAGAGAGATAGTTAGGTGCTCCTATATTTGGTGCATATAGGTTTACTAGGGTTGCATCCTCTTGTTGGATCAATTTCTTTAGTATTTTGTAGTGACTGCTTTTGTCTCTTGAGATGACCTTCATTTTGAAGTCTATTTTGTGAGATATGTATATTATTACCCCAGTATTTTTTGTTTGCTTGTTTACATTCGCATGGAAATTTTTCTATTCCTACACTGTCATCCTGTGTGAGTCTTTTGTTCTGAAGTGGGTTTCTAATAGAGAGCATATATTTGGTTCATGTTTTTATATTTATTCAGCTACCCTATTTTTTCTGATTGGAGCATTTAACCCATTTACATTTAAGGTTATTATTGCTAGGTACTTCTTTTATTGCTATTTTAATTATTTATACCTATGTTTTTCTATTTATTCTTCTCGTTACAATAGTCCTTTAGCATCTCTTACAGTGCTAGTGTGATGATCATAAACTCCTTTAGCCTTATTTTTTTCTGCAAAGCTCTTTTGTTTACTGTGGTGAGCACATGGAGATAACAATACCTCAGACAATTTCATTTCCATGTGTGCAAATAAAATGTTATAAATATTTAAATGCTAACATCTTATTTGGTTTCTCAGATGCAGAGAATAAACTATTAGATACAATTGAACTATTGAAATTGTTAACCTGAATTTCTCATGTATTTCTTTCTTCCCGGGGTAATATAGCTCTCAAATGTAATATCCTTTATAATATATTTCTAAATCGCATAGATAATTTACATATTGACATAATATATTAAACTGCTAATAGTTACTTAAAATGTTTTTTAGTATCTGGCTATGGATCTCTATATGTCCCCAATAATGTATCATAATATATTACTATGAATCTTTAAGTTTATGAAAACATAACTGGGTCACCTTTGAAAACTGTCACCTATTTTCAGATGCTTAGTAAATATAATCAGCTGTGACTTTACCAGGAAAATAGACATAACACCTTTTCTTTCTTCTGTTACATTCTTCTGTATAGCTGTGTGTTCAATAGATATAAAGTTACATCCCAAAATTATTTGTAATATAACTATAATCTTTCATAAAACATCTTCCATTATGTTCTAGTCTTATTATACATATTTGGAAGAATTAGATATTGAGGGGGAAAAGATTTATTCACTTAACTATAGCACTTTTTTTTTCTTCTGAAGCTTCCACAGAGATGATAAGAAATACACAGCAACAATATAAAAGCCCCATTTTTGAGGAAACTACTTAGAAAAATATTTTAAAGGTTAAATAAGAAGTATAACGTGCATGCTTTTGCCTGGCTACAGTGGCTCAGTTAGTTGAGCAGCATCCTATATCCTGGAAAATTGTTGGTTTGATTCCCAGTCAAGGCACATAAATTGGTTACAGGTTCAATCCCAGGTTAGGGTACATACAGAAGGCAACTGATCAATGTTTATCTCGCTCTCCCTTCTCTCTACGCATGTCTTTGGGTGATGATAGAAAGAAAGAAAGAAAGAAAGAAAGAAAGAAAGAAAGAAAGAAAGAAAGAAAGAAAGAAAGGAAGGAAGGAAGGAAGGAAGGAAGGAAGGAAGGAAGGAAGGAAGGAAGGAAGAGAAAGAAAGAAAGAAAGAAAGAAAGAAAGAAAGAAAGAAAGAAAGAAAGAAAGAAAGAAAGAAAGAAAGAGAGAGAGAGAGAAAGAGAGAGAGACACAGTTAGGGGCAATTGGTCCAGCAGAGGAGCAGTTAGGCATCAATCAGGCTGGCAAGAGAGTGGTTAGGTGTTGATTAGACTAGCAATCAAAAGTAGTTGGGGCAATCAGGCAGGCAGGCAGGCAGGTGAGAAGCTGGGAGCCAGCAGTCCTGGATTGTAAAAGGGATCCCAGATTGTAGAAGGTGCAGGCTGGTCTGAGGGACACACACCTCCCCCATCCCATGCATGAATTTTGTACACCAGGCCTCTAGTGTCAGATATAAAGTCTCCTGATATTAAGTTTCTTGGTATATATATAAAATCAATTTAAATAGGGTTTTCCAATTCTCCTTTCCCAAAGGTTCTGAATCTCAGTTGCCTTGCCCTTGCCAGGCCTTAGTTGATACAATTAACCATTTATTATTAATGCAGTGCATGATAGCATAGAAGCACCAATCAATTTCCTGGTGGAACCTCTGGACCCAAACATTCTCCTTTCTGCATTGTAGCATATCAGCCTCACAACACTTCATGGCAAATAATACTTTCGATAGTACAGGTTTCTTTCTGGTTCACTGTCATGAGGATCTCAAAGCAGTTTGATGCCATGTAAGTATCCAAAGCAGTGAAATTCTTTGTCCTTTGGCCAACTACAATATTGCTTTCCTGAAAATCAGGATCCACCAAAGAACCTAAATTTTCAGACAGTGGAAGAATGTTTATTGGAGCTATTCCTTTTTCTAGCAACTAGTGGTAGATTCTGTATATTTGAGATTTTAGGGACACCCCAATAAAAAAACAAACTGTTAGTTCAATATAGGTAGACAGATTAAAAGTGTACTTATAAATGAAGATAGATGATATAGATATAGATATAGATATAGATATAGATATAGATATAGATATAGATATAGATATAGATATAGATATAGATCCTCCTAGACACCATTGTCCTATGCCTAAAAGGTATTGTCTCTAAATTAGTGCCTTAGGTAATTAGCAGTTCATCCTATCATTTTAATAGGTCATTGTATAAGACCAATAGATTCTACAATTATGCTTTTAATTTTTATTCCTCCTTTGCCATCAAATGATCTTCTGGATCTGAGGCAACATCCTGTGAAATAACATGTTTATAAATAAGACATTCTAAAAGCATGTAGATGGTTGGAAATTGAAGTACTAAGAATAAAGAACCAGCCCCTATCTAGAATAAATATTTATTGTAATAAGAAAAAAATGGTGTCTCATTTAGGAGGAAGAGGGTGTAATGAAAGCACTCTGTGATCAGTAACTAGTTGGTATTTTCAAGGGATGATGCCAAATGAAGAGCTTGGCATCAATTTCTGTGGCTGACAGATTATACACTCAGAAAGAAATAGTAGCTAGTAAACCCTGATTAAAAAGGAACTCTGCTACTGAGTCCATGCATAGACTCCATCTCTGCCACCATGGATTCTCTATGGATCTACTGTACCATCTTGTGCTGGCATTTTAGGAATCTGTTTTGAGAGCTTTACCTTGTTTTCAGTTAATTGTATGGAATGCCCTATGAGGCTAGACCCACAGGTTGAGAACCGCTGCTATAGAGCCTAAGACCGTTGGAAAACACAGATATTTACATTACAATTCATTAACAGTAGCAAAATTACAGTTATGAAGTAGCAACGAAAATAATTTTATGGTTGGGGGTCACCACAACATGAGGAACTGTACTAAAGGGTTGCGGTATTAGAAAGGTTGAGAACCACTGGGCTAGAGGTTGTAATTGAAATGCACGAGTGGAAAATAACATGAGGTCATGGGATTCTAGACCACTATTCATGTACTATTTTGTGCCTTCTTGACCTAACCTGGTCAAATCTCAAGTGTACAATTTCTACTGAAAGGATTTGTGTACTTATGACCCAGTGGTCCTGATGGTATCCAGGTTATTTCAGGCAACAGTCATTAAAGCTATCACCTGCTTAGATTAAAGTGATCGACCTGATCCATCTAGCCTTTGTATATCCTAAAAAGGTACTCCAACTACGAAATGATGAGGATCATAACGCATATGACTTCATCAAATTATTGATGTTACGGATTCTAAAGTTTATTTTGTATACTATAAAAGATAGAAATCTAAGCCAATGCTCTTCTAGTTGTCTTCACATAAACTATCATTTCTCACTGAATTAATTTACATATCATTTTAGATATAAATAAATTATCATGTAAACTGAAATCTATTTATGAGCCATCTTTCACTGATATATTTATACTAATACCTTAGAGATTCAATTATAGTAATTTTTTGAAATATGGTGTGTCCCAACTCATTATTTATTGATAATGAAATGTATTGGCTATTCAAAAGCATAGAGTTTTGCAGAACATTTTGAGGTTATTTTATCTGATCTATATCTCTCCAAACAATGCTTGAATTTTAAAATATAGGAAATATAATTTTTATATGACAGTAAAGCTTCTCATCTAGAAACATAGTTGTATTTCCTTTTCTTTCAACTTACTTTGTATCTTTCTCTTAAAGTTAAAATCTTTTCCTTGAGTTTCACAATTTTCTTCATAAAGTTAGGAATAAAGATTCCATGGTTTGGTATGCATGTGAAAGAAATTTGTGTACAATTTCCATTATTTGATCTTTATTTCCAGTATCAAAGAAGTATACTGTTATGTTAAAAACTAAATCACCAATTCTCTTAGTTTTTAATAGATTAGTAGCTTCATTGAAGTATAATTGAAGTGTAATTAATGGCACGTATTTAAACATTTAGAAAGATTTGGCATATATACGTACCTGTAAAACAATAAATATTTTGAACATATTGATTATAATTTCAAAAGTTTTCTTATGACTTTTATAAACCACTCTTTTCCATCCCATTCATCCTCATCCCATTTCCCATCCAACCCCTCATTCCAGGCAACCATAATTCTTTCTGTCACTAGCTATTAGTTTGAATCTTCTAGAACATTATATAAGTGGAATCATACAATACATACTTCATTTGGCCTGGGTTTTTTCACTCAGGATAATTATTTTCAGAAACATTCTTTTTGTAGTAATTTATTCCTTCTGATTGCATAATGCTATTTCATTATATGGATTCTTTCTGATCTCAGAATGGTATTTTATTATATTATATTACAATTTTTTTATTCTCTCACTTGTTGATGAACATTTGGTTTGTTTCTGATTTTTTAATATTACAAATAAAGTTACTACAAACAACTTTGTGGAAATCAAGGTATGGATATATGCTTTCATTTCTCTCAGTGTATGGAATGTAAAGTAGAATGTCTAGATAGCATGGTAAGTGAAAGTTAAATTTTTAAAGAAACTGCCAATTTTTTTTCTAAAATTGTTACATAATTTTGCATTCTTGCCAGCGTGTATGTCACCTGCAATTTATTCACATCCTCAGCAACACTTAGCATGATCAATCCCTTTAGGTGTTTTTTTTTTAATCCTTACCCAAGGATATGTATTTTATTATTATTTTTTTTTTAGAGAAAAGGGGAGGGAGAGAGAGAGAAAGAAAAAAAAAAACCATCAATCAGTTGTCTCCCATACATACCTGACCTGGGATCAAATCCACAACCTAGTATATATTCTGACTGAGAATCGAACTCACAACTTTTTGCTGTATGGGATAATGCTCCAACCAACTGTGCCATCAAGCTTGAGCACTCCTTTCAGTTTCAGACATTTCTCATCAGTGTATAGTTGTATCACGTTATAATTTTAACTTGCATTTCCCTAATACAGTTGAGCATCATTTCATGTGCTTATTTGACATCATATGTCTTCTTTTTTGTAAGTACCTGTTCAGATATTTTGCCACGGTTAAGTTGGATTTTTGTTGTCTTATTATTCAGTTTTGAAAGTTCTTCGAGTATTCTGAACTTCATTCCTTTCTTAGATTCATAATTTGCAAATATTTTCTCCCAGTTGTTGGCTTGTTTCTCCATTCTTTTAACAGTATCTTTCAAAGAACAGAAAATTTTAAGTTTGATAAATTCTGTCAACTTGTTCTTTCATGGATCGTGTTTTTAGCATTGCAACAAGGTCACAAAGCCTTTTCTCATAAGTTTTTATTCATAAGTTTTGCAGTTTAGGTTTCCCACTTAGGTTGCTGATCCAGCCTGAGTTAAACCATATGGATATGGATTGTGTGAGATGCTTGAAATTATTTTTCATTGTGCATTTCTAGTTGTTGCCATGGTTATTCTTTCTCAACTGAATTGCTTTTGCATCACTGCTGACGTTAAATTGTCCATAAATAAGTGGGTCTACTTCTCAACTCTATTGTTTTCTATTGGCATGTATATATTTATCTTTATGCCAGTATGAATCAAAATAGTATTGTACTTTATAAGTTGTATAATATATTTAAATCTTAAAAATAAGTTAGTATTAGTTGTTCAAAGATATTGTAGGCTATGCTAGGTCCTTCACTTTTTTGTTATTAATCCTCACCAGAGGGTATTTTTTTCTACTGAATTTGGAGAGAGTGGAAGGGAGGGGAGGAGACAAAGAGAAACATCAATGTGAGAGAGACATTGATTGGCTAGCTCCTGCACTCAACCCCGATTGGGGTCAGGATCAAGCCTGCAACCGAGGTATGTGCCCCTGACCAATCAAACCCACAACCTTTCAGCCCACTCTAACCACTGAGCTTCTTCACATTTTTATATGAATTTTTTAATCAGCTTGACAATTTCTATACCCTCAAAAAGAATAGACCATTTAAATTTTAATTGGGATTTAGACGAATCTATACAGATTAATTTGGGAAAGAATTGAAATTTTAATAATATTTAGTCTTCTGACCCATGAACCCAGCATATCTCTCTAGGTCTGTTTATTGTCTCTCTGCAATATTTTATGGTTTTCAGCATACAGGTCTTGACATTTTTTTGTTATATTTATTTCCAGTGATTTCATATTTTCTGATGCTGAAGTATATGCAATTTTTTAAAATCCCAATTTCTCAGGACTAAAAATATATAAAAATTCATACACTTCTTATATATTGATGTTGCATCCTACAACTTGCTAAATTTACTTACTATTTGTAATAGCTTTTTTGTTAATTCCATCATATTTTTAGATTGTCACTTATAAATAATGACAATACTACTATTTTTTCAAATCTGAAGGCTTTATTTTTGTTTTTGCCTTATTGGTCTGGCTAAGTTCTTTCTCTTAGCAGCTTTCTAATCTCTAGAATTTCATTCTGTAAATTCTAAGCATTCATTATGCCCATCTCCCTAATACATCGGTAAACTCAGGAAGACCACCAAGCTTTGCCTGCATTCCCTTTGCCTGTCCCAATTCCTGTGATCTCTCTTTAAGAACCAATCTGGTAGAAGTGTAGGACTCATCTTGTTTATTTCTCATTTCACAGGGATCACAGTCTTGAAGAACATGTATTTTGTTCACTTTTCATTGCTTTGCAAGGGGAGGCAAATCAATCCCTATTAGTCTACCTTATCCAGAAGTGAAAATTTTTGTGCATTTGCTAATATAAATGTGTTAATTGATATCTCATTTTCTGATATTGCTACTAATTATTTTATTTTTATTTGTGAAATTTACTAAAATTGCCTTAAAAATTGAAATATAAAAATGATTGTGATTTTTCTATTGCTCATAATTTTAACAAATTACTTGAAGTGTTATAGAGTTGGTTGGGATACTCTGCATTATATCTAACTAGAGACCAGTGCATAAAAATTCATGTACTGGAGGGGGGTCCCTTAGCCCAGCTCCCTCACAATCTGGGAGCCCTCAGGGGCAGGAGGAGACCTAGCAATCAGGAGAAGGCAATTTGCCATCACATCTCCGCTGCTGCCATTGCCAGCAGTGCAAGCCTCATCCAGCCCTGGTTGCCTGTGCCACGGCGGTCCTGGGTGGCTAGTCAGCTGACATTCGAGGCTTGCCTGCACCTCAGGCTGGCCCTGGGTGACTGGGGGGCCAGGGGCAGCCCTGACCTTTCAGTACACCTTCCATCCCAGCAGAGCTGAGGAGACTGGGTGCTGCCATCTTGTGCCTGTGGGCGCCGCCATCATTGAAGGTATGACAGTCAATTAGCATATTACCTCCTTATTGGTTGTGGGTACTGCCATATTGGAGGATGAGGCAGTCAATTACCATATTCCCTCCTTATTAGATATGATGGTATCTTCTAACCTATTAGAGTTTTTACTAGGAATGATTGCTAAATTTGACAAATAGTGTTCAGCATATATTTATATAATATTTTTCTTTAACTGGTGATGTATAATTTATACTGATAAATTTGCTATTTTTAAATCAGTTTTTATTTCTGAGAACTATAGATCCAAGATTTTTGGCTACATTATCCTATATAATAAAAACCTAATATTCTAAGTGTTCAGTCATCTGGTCATCCGTTCAACCAATAAAAGCGCAATCCTATTTAATAAAAGAGAAACATGCAAATTGACTGTACTTTCACTATGCTACCAGCCAATAGGAGCAATATGCAAATCAACCCCAAGCAAGTTGGCGGGCAAACCCCCAAACCAGCCATGGCAGCATTGCGGGCGGTGGGGTCATCGCAGCCCCAGCCCCAGCAGGGGATCCGGCCCTCTGCCGCCTGCAGCGAGAAGCCAGGCCATGGCAGCGCTTCTCACTGTGGGTGGCCAGGGTCCAGATCACAGCCCACCATGGAGCACTGGGCAGGCCAGGCGGGCAGCGCAGAGGTCAAGATCAGTAACCAGGCAGGCAGAGAAGTGGGTGGTGGCATCACCTGATGCCTACCACGGGGTCCAGGCCACCATCGGGGTCGGGCAGGGCAGACTGGCTGTGCCTGATGCTGCCCACTAGTTCAAGACCAAGATCAGTAATAGGGCAGTCAAGGGAGGGTGGGGTGGCTACGCCTGACACCATCCGTGGGAGCGAGGCCACCATTGGGGAGATAGGTAGGCAAGGGTGGGGTGGCCATGGTCTCTGGGATCACTGTATGCCTCTGGGCTGCCTGTGCACACCAGTGGAGCAGGCCAGGGTTGGACATTTTAATGAAAATGGGATGCCTGTTCTCCTGCCCACCAAGCTCAGTCCCTGGGAAGGAGAAGGCAGTGGGCAGTTAGCAGGCACCAGAGCTTGGAAGTGACTGGGAGCAATCTGCAGGCATGCTACCAGGAAGAGGTGCTGAACCATGATGAGGCAAAGGGCTAGCTGATGGAGGCATGCAAAGGTGCAGATGAGGCGGCTCTGGCTGGCACTGAGCTTGAAAAGTACATTGACAGCCTGATGGACTAAATCGCCTTTCTGAAGAAGGTGAATGAAGAGGAGATCACTGAACTGCAGGCACAAATATAGTATGCTCAGATCTCCGTGGAGATGGACGTGCTCTCCAAGTCTGACCTCTCTGACAGCTCAAGGACATCTATGCCCAGTGCGAGAAGCTGGCTAGCAAGAACATGCAGAATGCCGAAGAATATTACAAGAGCTGCTTCACCATGCTGACTGAGAGCACTGTCAAGAACATCTACGGGATGCACGAAGCCAAGGAGGAGGTGTCTGAAAGCCACTGCCTGCTCAAGGCCAAGACTCTGGAGATGGAATTATGCCAGGGCATGAACTTAGCTCTGGGAAAGCAGCTGGGAGAGCTGGAGGATAAGCAGAACTTAACTGTTGGTGCTATGCAGGACACAATCAACAAATTAGAAAATGAGTTAAGAACTACAAAGAGTGAAATAGCATGATACTTAAAAGCATACCAGGACCTCCTCACTATGGCTTTGGACATTGACATTGCAGCTTACAGGAAACTCTTGGAAGGTGAGGAGACTCGGCTCAGTTTCACCAGCATGGGAAACATAGCCAGTGGCTACTCCCACAGTTCCCAGGTCTTTGGTCGATCTGCCTACAGTGATTTACAGACCAGCTTCTACTTGATGTCCTCTGGCTCCTTCCCTTCTTAATACCCCAGCCATGTCCAGGAGGAGAAGATCGAGATGGAGGAGACCATGGAGGCTGCAAAAGCAGGGGAAGCTAAGAATGAGACCCCCTCTGAAGGAGAAGCTAAAGAGGAGGAGAAGGAGAGGAAATGGCTGACGAAGAGGAAAGAGAGGAAGAGGAAGAAAGTGCCAAGGAGGACTTTGAGGATGCAAAGGATGAAGAAGAAGGAGGTGAAGGTGAAGGAGAAGATACCTAAGAAGTTGAGGATGAGAAGAAAGATGAAGGTGCTGGGGAGGAGCAAGCAACCAAGAAAAGATTGAACCCCCCTTTCCTTGATTATTTCAGGAGTAATCCTCCTGAAACCAGGTCAACCCCGTCATCAACCAAGCAGTTGAGTTCCTGATACTATATGAATTAAGAAGTCAATATATATATAACATTCTGAGGTGACTGAGGTTAGACATTAAATGTTGTGCAATGACTTTTCTCCTTATGCAGAGTGTCTGTTTGCTTTCAGAGTGACTTCCTGGCTTGCTGCCAGCCTGTGCATGGTCCATGCTTATGAGTTCAGGATCTATGACAATGTGAATAATTCAGATGTTTACAATAAAAACACATGAATACATGAATTCACTGATGTTAATGTTAAACTTCATGGAAAAAAATAGTCCTTTGAATCCTTGGTGGTTAGAAATTAAATACCTCTATAATGTGTGCATGTGCATGTGTGGTAAATATAGAAACATATAGTATAAAAATACCAGTATATACAGAGGAACAACCTATCTAATAAAAGAGTAACATGCAAATTGACCATCACTCCAAGACACAAAATAGCTGCCCCCATGTGGTCAAAGATGGATGCTCTATGTGGACACAAGATAGCCACCACAAGACGGCCTGCAGGGGAGGGCAATTGTGGGCAATCAGACCAGCAGAGGAGGGCAGTTGGCGGAGACCAGGCTGGCAGGGGTGGGAAGTTGGGAGGGACCAGGACTGCAAGGGAAGACAGTTGGGGGGTGGAAGACCAGGCCTGCAGGGAAGAACAGTTGTGGGGAACCAGGGCAGCAGGGGAGAGCAATTAGGGGTGACCAGGCCAGCAGAGGAGGGCAGTTGGAGGAGACCTGGCCAGCAGGGAAGGGCAATTGTGGGCAATCAAGCCAGCAGAGGAAGGCAGTTGGGAGGAACCAGACCTGAAAGGGAGGACAGTTGGGGGTGACCAGGCCTGCAGGGAAGGGCAGTTGGGGAGAACCCAATTCTGTTTCTTCCTCTATTTTCACAAGTTTTGTTCTTTAATAAAAATACTTTACCTTGAAATCCATCTCAGTCTCTGTTTCCAGGGAACTTATCTGTGACAGGTATCAATCAATGTCATGTTTTTATTAACTAAAAGTCAACTTTTTATTAACTAAAAAGCTATAAAACTGGAGGAAATCACTTAGCAAGAAACAGAGAAAAGTAATAAATTTCTACACTTACACACACGTAGAATAAACACTGTGGTTACAAAACCAGAAGTGGAAGAAATATTATAAATGCTTCTGTTAGGAAGAGAAAGAGAAAATAATAATAATAATAATAATAATAATAATAATAATAATAATAAATCTGACTGGTCTCAGACTTATTCTTGCAACTCTTTAAGTCAAACTGTAATATCTTTGATGTTTGAGGGATAATTATATTCTTTTTTCACTTCAGTACTTATTTCAAACCTTTGCACCATTCAATGACCTCCTCCACTGCTATTCTCTGCATCTGATTTCACCTCTTTTTTTAATTGAATTTATTTGGATGACATTGGTTAATAAAATTATATAGGTTTCAGCTATGTAATGCCACAGTATATCAGCTGTATATTGTATTATGTGTTTATCACCCCAAGTCAAGTGTCCTTCCATCACCATTTATGCTATACTCTTTTCTACCATCTCCTACCTTGTTTTCCCTCTGGTAATCACCATGCTATTGTCTGTGTCTGAGTCTTTTTTTGTTTGTTTGTTTGTTTAACCCCTTTACCAATTTTACCCAGCATCCAACTTTCTACCCTCTAACAGCTATCAGCCTGTTCTCTATATTCATGTGTCTGTCCACATTTTTTAAAACCTTTTTTAAAAAATATATTTTATTGGTTTTTTTACAGAGCGGAAAGGAAAGAGATAGGTAAAAACATCGATGAGAGAGAAACATCGATCAGCTGCCTTCTTCACACCTCCTACTAGGGATATGCCTGCAACCAATGTATATGCCCTGGACTGTAATCAAACCTGGAACCTTTCAGTCTGCGAGTCAATGCTCTATCCAATGAGACAAACCAGTTAGGGCTGTCCACTTTTTAAAATTTTTTGTTTATTTTCTTCATTAGATTCCACATATAAGTGAAATAATATGGTTCTTACCTGTCTTTGACTGGCTCATTGGATCGACCTGGAGAGTGTTGTGCTAAGTGAGAAAAATTTTTTTTCAATTTAGAATTCTACACAAAGTCAAACTATCATTAAAGTTTTGGAACACAATTTAAAATATGTATTTTCCAACTTTAGGATGGCTAATATATATTTGCTCAGCATCATCCCAGTTTGTACCTACTACGTCAGTATATCATAATAGCCTGCTCATTTTTAGTCCAATTTGTCTTGATAAATATCAAGGATTCAGAAAGTTTACATAATATGATCTGTAAGGAAGTTATTGAGGATATGATCCTGCACAACAATGACACAAACTATTTAAAGCAATATTTGTATTCAAGAAACAGTAATAAAAGGAAATTCTAGCATGATTGTTTAGAAAATCTATAAAGGAAGTTATAGTATAACTGATTAGAAAAGCAATTACCAATGAAAAAAATTTCACTCCTGGGACTATTCAAACAGTAATCATACCAATCTATCTCTGATTCTATAGAGAAATGCATGGGAAGTTTGGGTTTGGTGAACTGTGCTCTCCAACTTAAAAATTATTTCATTATGAAATGATCATGATCATGATTCATGCTAATGTTAACACTAACTGCTTGCATTTAAATTTAGCATATGTTTCCTTTATTCTGAAGCAATTTTAAAGAACTTCAGAAAAAAATGGAGGCAGAGTAAATGGATGTTGCAAGGATATGGTCCCAGGAACAAACTGTAATTACAACCAAAATACAGAAAAAAATGTCCTGAATAATCAATTGAAAACTCACTGGAGAGAACCCTGAGACACAAAGACTGAAAGTGGAGACTGCATCGAGATTGTAGGATGGGAAGAGGAGAGAAAGAGCTGGCTGAGAGCCCACAGATAGCAACTGAAGTTCTGGAGAGATGTCTCAGTTGTTGGTTGTTGTCACTGAGAACTATGGGATCTAATCCCCAAGCTGCTTCCTCCCCTCCCATCAAAGAGCACCACAACTGAGAAGGGTACTCACATAACATCTGGCTATGAAAAGCATCAGGGCTGCTGTCTGCCAGAGAGTGATAGCTGAAAATTCAGGCACTCTCTAAAAGGGCCAATGCATAAATTTCCCTGTTGAGCCACCCACCTTGTGCTCCTTCAGAGGGAGGACAGAGTGGACTGAATCTGGGTGAGCAGAAGCCAGTACAGGGGTTAGAGATCAGAAGGCAGACATCCCTGATTTCCTGGGCTAAATCATTCCCTCAGGCAGCAGAGGAAATCTTTTCCACACAGACATTTGCCTTGCCTGGGGAGAAGACAGTTGACCCACCCTATTGGAAAATACCTTGCCCTAAGGCCACTTAAGAGACTAAAAATAATAATTAGCCTACAGGCAGAAGCAACAGCCCCACCCTGTTGGGGAAAAAACAAAACTCACCACACCTGAGGACAATTGACTGGGTGCAATTCAAGTCAGAATCCTATCAGTCTACAAGAAGAGGTGGTTTGTGGAGGCTTTGAGTCTTTGATCTAATAAGTCAGAAACAGTGTTTGACACTGCCCTCCACTAGAGATTGAGAGGCATAGAGGAACTATCTAATACATAGTCACAAACCCAAACAGACAAAATGAGGAGACAAAGAAACAACCCCCAAATAAAAGGACAAGAGAATTCTCCAAAAATAGGGATGAATTAAACAGAGATAAGAAATTTATTTGAAACAGAGTTCAGAGTAATGATGGTAAATATACTCAACAACATGGAAAAAGATATAGTAACTCAGAAATAAAGAGTGACATAGCACAAATAAAGAACTTCAGTAAGACTAAGTAAAGTTATAGAATATTGAATATAAATTAACTTGCATTAGAAAATATTAGGAAAGTAAGAATGGCAAAAATATCAGAGGTTATGTGCCCTTAGTAATGATAATGGATTTAAATTGAGCTATTTATTTTCTTTTAACCTATTTCTCTGATGATCTATGACATCTGTTGGTAAAAATGAATGATACATAATTATGTGTAGAATGATAGCTGACTACAGTATATGGATATTAAACATATAACTTTGACTCTGATAATGTTACACTCACTCAAAAAAAAGATTTTAACGTTCATGAATAGAGAGAAATTTGGTTAAAATTTCCATTTTTTTATAAAAAGGTAACAGAGTGAACTATTAACATTGTCTAAATAGACCAAACACGTAATTCCATTTTGAAAAAAAAAAGAGAATGAGAGAGAATTCCATGAAAAAGGAATCTTGCCCTTGCTTAGTTCAAACACACAGAAACTATAAAAATCCTTTATTACTAAGCACCATGGATATTCCAAACACATGGTGACCGTGATGACTAGAGAGAAAAGCTACCTTAAACTTCAGATAGTAAAACCTCAAAAAATTCAAGTGAAAGACATAAATGGTAATGCAGTTTCAGACTCTAAAATGAGAAAGTTCAGAGAGTTTGGAAATCACTTGAAATTGAATTCTACCTCTGAAATTTAAAAAAGAAAAAACTAATCAAGAAGTGTATCTGAAGATTCTTAGAAGCTCCATGAAAACCACCTGGTCAACTTTAACTTTTTAATTTATATGCAGGAAAGGTGTACAGAGGCAGATAACCACCAATATGAAAGAAACATGAGCCTGGGAGAATAGAGCTAGGAAACCCAGAATGAGCTGAGGTTTGTGAAGAAACTGCATAAGGAAAATAAAATGTTTTAAAGTTATAGTTCTATCCAGAACAAGAACAAAGAGAATTTCCTTGTAAATGTGTCTGACAAAATTTTGTAAATTGAACAAGGAACACAAAATGGGATTTTGAAAATTCCACTTTAGTTCCATATTCTCTTACCAGAAGATACTTTTTTTTTATCCTGGAGGAGATGGAATAAATATGAGTAAAAGCAATTGAACCTCAAGATATATACAGAGATGATAAGATAGCATTTAGTTTCTTTAAATGATTTCAAGTCTCCAGGCCTAAGAAGATTAAGTGCCAGAGTAAGGTAAAAACTTGCAGATGAGATAGTCAATTGCATGAACAGAAATCTCTTATCTCCTAGCCACTGGGAAAAAATAGGAGATGTGACCAGAAACCCAGAGTTAGAAACATTTAGTCCTGACTTTCAAAATGAAAGAAAAAGATAGTGTCTTAGGGGGATTTATTTTTATAGTTTCTGTGTGTTTTCACTCTTCTAAACCAGTAACCAGGCCTCTGGGATAGTTGCAAGGAGAAAGCAGATATAGGTTATGATCAGAGCCTCTTTCAGTTTTTTGTGAAAACCCATGTTCCTTGAAGAGATGTTAAGTTGTAGATATCATTAATGCTCATCAAATATTCCAAATATTCTTCTACAATTTCTAGCCTCCTTAGCATTTAATTTTGGACCATCTGACTATTTCAGGCTAATTAATTATGAGTGGAAGCAATATAGTTTATTTCCAGGCCAAGGCATTAAAAGCCTAATTCCTCCTCTAATTTCTGTTTCCCTGACACAGGTTGAGATAGTGGCATCATAAAATGGAAGGAGCCTGGTTCCTTGAGTCACTAGAGAGAGGGCACCCTCTGACAATTCCCATAATCAGAATTTATGCGTAAAATACAGACTTTTGTTGCATTGAACCTCTTATATTTTTTGATATCTTAGGGTGAGTATTACTTTCCCTGCTCTTTTTAGTTACTCATATAATTAAAAAGTTTAGAGATAGATAAATCCTTGGACATTGTTAGAGTGGAATTTTTATTTCAATTAAAAGAGGCTGTGTGTTTTGGCCTTATCCTCAGGCTGGCATTCTTCATGGTGGTAAAGTGGCTTCAAACAGCTCCAGACTTCACATGCATGCATCTTATAATGCAGAACAAGAGAGACTTCTTTTTCCTCAATCTAAAATTCCATTTTTTTTGCTGTTATTAGGCTATCCATGAACTAAGCTCAATTATGCTTATTAGCTTTAACCAATCAGCATCCAAATATAGGGATAAAGATGGATCAATTCCTCTTCAACCTCAGTTGCTACAGGTTGAGGTGAAGTTAGTGTGATTTCTGGGAAGAAACACCATAAAACATACTAAGGAGATCTCTAATGTCCTTTAGATATTTACTCTGTCTTGTTCAAACATTCATAATGACTTAACAGCATATTTAGTAGAGTCATATAGCTTGTAAATAAAGTCAGTATGTTAGATAAAACAATCAAGGTTAAAAATGTTAATAATGAAATTGAATAATATTTCAGGTCTAGCAATATAAAGGTCTCTTAATTAGAATTTTAATAAACCAATATTTAAGATATAAGAACCTACACTTGAGTTTTAAAGGATTACTTATATAAGTATAGGACCAAATTGATAAACATTAGTACTGTATCTTACAAAATATTAGGGTGTTACAGTAAACAGCAATGTAATGATACCATTCAACAGGTAGGACAATGTTAAATTGCACAAAGAAAACCCACAATAGCAGAGTGAAAAATCACATTTTGTTCTATTTGAGACTAGTCTTGGAATCTGTGGAAAATTGGGGAAATGACAATTTAAGAGGAATATTGGAAAATCAGGATCTCTCTGGAGAACAATGAACACATTAATTAAAGAACTGAGGGCAACATCAATTTTTTTAAATCTTCACACAGGGATATTTTTTCATTTATTTTATTTTATTTTTGAGAGAGAGTGAAGGGATCGAGGAGGGGGGAGAGAGAGAGAAAGAAACATTAATGTGAAAAAAACAATGAATGCTTGACTCCCATTCACACTTCCAAGGAGGCCTGAGATCAAGCCTGCAACTAAGGTATGTGCCCTTGACCAGGAATCAAACCTGTGACCCTTTGGTTTGAGGGTCTATGCTCATGCCACTGAGAAAACTGGCCAGGGCTGGAATCAGCATCAATATTGAAGAACTTAAAGGAACTATGTCTGCTTAACCATAAAAAGAAAGACTTAGTAATAATAATTTGTTAAGTGTCTTCAGAGTTCTAAAATGCTATTATACTAAAAAAAAACATATACAACTTCTTTAGAGAAAATTACTGGGATAAAATGGTCAAAATACAAACAAAAACAGATTTCAGCACAATATATAGAAGGCTCTTATAATAGCTATAGATATCCTATCTAATAAAAGAGTAATATGCAAATTTGACCATACCTTCTTTACATCCACAAGCCACCCCCACAGCCAAGCCCACCAGCAAATCAGGAGCAAATTATGCAAATAACCCCCAACCAAGATGGCTGCCACCACTGAGAGTAGGAGGAAAGCTTGGGTTTTCCTGGCAACAGAGGAAGACAAGCTTTCTGCCTGCCTAGGCCTCGACTCAATGTTACAAAGTTTCAATTATAAAGATACAGAAATGGCATCAGCCACTGAGCTGGAGAGAACAGAGGTTTGGGTTTCTCTGGCAACGGAGGAAGCCAAGCTTTCCCCCTGCCTTTGCTGGCCTAGGCCTCCATTTTAGGATACAAAGTTTCAAACAGAAATGGCTGTCACCCCAGAGCCAGCATAAGGCTTGGCTCCACTCTAGGCTACAAAGTTTCAATTGTAGACATAGATTAATCCCAGATCCCAGGACCTCTGCTTGGGTCGCTTGGGGGCGTAGCCAGCCTGCAAACCTCCACAGTCCCCTCGCCCAGGCTGCCCCCCACCCTGATCTGGGACACTCTTTAGGGCAAATCAGCTGGCACCCACTCATGCACCAGGCCTCTATCCTATCTAATAAAAGAGTGATTTGCAGATTGACCATCACTCCAACACACAAGAGGGCTGCCTCCATGTAGTTAAAGATACTGCCCCCATGTGGACACAAGATGGCCACCACAAAATGGCCAGCAGGGGAGGGCCATTGGAGGTTCTAGGCCCTGCAAGGGAGGCCAGGTATGGGCAATCAGGCCAATAGGAGAGGGCAGTTGGGAGGGACCAGGCCTGCAAGGGAGGGCAGTTGGGGGCGATCAAGCCTGCAGGGGAGGGCAATTAGGGGTGACCAGGCTGGCAGAGGAGGGAAGTTGGGGGCAAATAGGCTGGCAGGGGAGCAGTTAAACATCAATTAGGCTGGCAGGGTGGTGGTTAGCAGGTGATCAGGCTGGCAGGTAGAAGTGGTTAGGGGCAATCAGGGAGGCAGGCAGGTGAGCAGTTTGGAGCCAGCAGGCTTGGATTGTGAGAAGGATGTTCGACTGGCAGTCGGACATACCTCAAGGGGTCCCAGTTTGGAGAGGGTGCAGGCTCGGCTAAGGGATATCCCCAACCACCCCCATGCACGAATTTTGTGTACCGGGCCTCTAGTCCACAAATAAAAGAGGCCACCTCAAGGCAGAAAGCTTTCTCATTAGCAGGGTGAATTCAAGCAGAACTTTATCTTGTTAAAGGTGATATAAAGAAGAGTAAGCATGTAATGATAGTTGAACAAGACAATTTTTATAAACCCTTTAATGTCAATGTTTCCAGGATAATATGAAATAAGCTGATTTCACTACTATGTAGAAGTAGTCTATTTTAATGCTTAATTCCCTAAAGATGCTACAATTTCAATGCATAGCTTTAGAGAGAAAGAAAATGTCAACTTTAAATGATGTCTACTTTTCTAGCTCATGAGAGATTTGATAAATTTTATGATTCCTAACAACATAGAGAACATGCAATATTTCCATAAAGAAGTGATTTTCTGTAAATTAGTATCAACTCATGAAATGTCACACACTGCTCATTAACTGTAATGACAACTTTGGCTGAAATACAGTACTTTTCAGGAGTTATATCATTGATTCAAGGATAGAGTGTCTCCCAAAGCATTCACTGTGTTACTCAGGCAGGTAAAACCAAACCAAGAGAGGGGTGGATAATCTCTATCAGTAGTGCATTTATCTTGCAAAGTCCCAGGCCTTCTCTTTAACTTCTACAGCAATGACCAACTAATTTTAAAAAGATGTTCTACAGCACTTCTCCTTTAGTCTCTCTCTCTCTCTCTCTCTCTCTCTCTCTCTCTCTATCTCTCTCTCTATCTATCTCTCTATATATATATATATATACACATACACACATATATACATACTAGTGGCCTGGTGCAAGAAATTTGTGCACATTAAAAGGGTATTAATTAGAAGAAATATTTTAATAGTACTGTTTGCCCTTTCTCTACAATAAAAGTGTGAGAGATAAAAGGTAATGAGTACAATGTATATAAAATAATACATAATTTCATTAATTAATAAATAATAACAAAACGATATAACAACAATACAAATCCACAATAAACTGTTGAGTTAATTTTCCTGCATTTAAAATAGGATTGAACGTGTCCCTCAGAGAGAGATGAAATCCATAATACTGCATTTGGCTGACTCGTGTTCTTACATTTTGTGTAGTATTATTGTTGAGTACACTGTTTTCTCTGAGTCTTAATGCAATATCTGTTCCCTAATCTTCTTCACCATGTGGAAAAAGAATAGGATATGTCATTGCATCTAATGTAGGAAACAGGATACTGATTCATTTCACTTTAGTGCCATTTGGATTATTGGGATCTGGTTTACAATGAATGAGCAAGTCCCTTTCAAAAGGAAGTTCTCCATCTTCGTTTCTGAATATGACAACCTCGGTTACATGGGAAGAATTATATCTACCTGGGTCACTATTACAATCATATTGCATTGCCATAGTTACTTCCATGGGAGCTATACCTTTTGCTGCTGCTTCAGATTGGGCTTCCTTTTCTACCTCACGTAGCATCTTGTACAATTTTGTTAATTCATTTATTTCATGCATGAGGTTGTTGATGTTGATCATGAGTCTTTCTGAGCAGGCCTGGTTTGCTAGGATTGCTAATCTTTTACGTGTAGCTTCGGCTGTATCCAAAATATAGAGTTGAGCAAACTTCCAAGAAACACCATCAGAAGGATGTAAAGTTCCAGTACGATGATAAACCTGTCATGTATTCTAAAACAGTATGGCCCATACCCTGATGGCGATGCAACATTTGCATCCATAGAAGCAAAAGCAAAAGAACTATTTATAGATTGAATGTTGTCCATGAAATTTTTACTGTCAGAATCTTCATTTGTTATTATTCTTTTTAAATATGGTGGGTAATCTGGAAAATGTATATCATTTGGACAGACTTTCCCTTTGCTACAACATCGAGTAAATTTCCCATCAGATGGTTTGTCATCAGAGAAATTTAGTGACATCTAACAGTCATTTCACCACAACTATGTTCGAGAATTGCATCCTCACGTACTCCATTTTCACTGAGAAGGCAGTTCCTACCACTATTGCTAGTACTTGTTGATGACTGTTCTTTAGACATATTCCATCTTCGCCACCACCTTCTTTCAACTTCAAAGGCACATTGTTCTGTAGACATTTCCTGTCAAAGATGCCGGTGTTTTTCGGCTTCAGAGCAACGTTTTTCCAATAGCTGCTCTTCAGATACATTCCATCACAGGCATCGCCTTCTTTCAAGATCAGACGCACGTCGCTCTTCAGACATTTTCTGTCGATAATATCAGTCGGCACCTTTCTACTATACAGCTTCATTGTATCAACAGTTTTTCTTTGGACATAGTCCCACCTCTCCATTGCCATGAGATAAAGGAGAATGACAGTCTTAACAGTCAGGCCTTTCAGCAGTGTGACCAAAGGCTGATTTGGACAGATTCTGTGGGGTTGGGACTTCCTCCTATCTGTTGTCAGTTTCCGCAGCTAGGATGCTGAAGCTGGGACTTGGGGGCCTTCCCTCTGGTGGTTGCCTTCTGTTTTTGCTGGCATATAGCTGAAGCTACATGTAAAACGTTAGCAATGCCAGGGGCCTCAGTTAGATGCAGATGTGGTGAATTCTCACTGCCGCCATTGCCACTGCCTTGTTCTCTGCGCCCGGGAGCCTCAGTTAGACGCAGCTAGGTTTGCCGGCCCTGCCACTGCTTGGTCTCTGCGCCCGGGGCCAGGCACTTGATGCCTTCAACCCTTCCTCTCAACTCCTGGGCCCTGGTGCCCAAGCCTCTCGACCCCACCCCTTGCTCTGATTGGCTGGTAGCATAGCCAATCAGGAGCCAAGGTACAGGTCACATTTGCATGTTACTCTTTTATTAGATAGGATATATATACGCACACACATACATACATACCCAGGGTCTGTAACATCCAAAATGACTGAAGGCTCGACCAACTGGAAGTCAGTCTTTTAGTTAGTGCTGCGGACATGGCAACCCAGCACTGGCTGCTGAGGAGGTTGCAGATCAGGCCCAGAGAGAAGCCCAAAGAGAGAGGCAGGGGGAAGGATCTGATCTGCAGCCTCCGTGGCAGCTGTTGATCAGCATTTGCCTCTCTCTTTCTCTCCAGCCTCCAAGGGGGCTGCTGATCAGCCCCACCTCTCTGATCAGGCCCATAGAGAGGCCCAGTGATGCTGACTGGCATAGAACTAATCAGAACCAAATCTGGGTGAAATGTGAGGAACCAATGGCTGCCTAGGAGATGGAGCTTTTGACACTGACTGGCATAGAACTACCGAGCAATCAGAACCAAATTGGCCTGCAGGGTGGTTGTGGGTGAGATCAGGTCAGCAGGGGAGGACAGTTGGGGGTGAGATCAGGCCAGCAGGGGAGGGCAGTTAGGGAGAGGGGTTAGGGGCAATCAGGTAGGCAGCAGGCAGAGGCAGTTAGGGGTAATCAGGCAGGCAAGTGAGAAGTCTCAAATTGTGATAGGAATGTTCCCCAAGGGGTCCCCAACTAGAAAGGGTGCAGGCGGGCTGGGCTGAGGGAATCCCCCACCCTGGTGCACAAATTTCTACACTAGAGGTTTGATGCACTAGAAATGTGAGCATTGGCAGGGGGTGGGAGGCAAAGTAATCCCTCAGTCCAGCCAACCTGCATCCTCTCACAGTCTGGGACCCCTAGCTCCGTACTCCCTGCCTGCTTGCTTCCCCTTATTGCTCAGCTCCCTGCTCCTTAATGCTACCATGGAGGCGGGAGAGGCTCCCACCACCACCACTGCGTTTGCCTGCCATGAGCCCAGCTTCTGGCTGAGTGGCGCTCCTCCTGTGGGAGCACACTGGCCACCAAGGGGCAGCTCCTGCATTGAGCATCTACTCCCTGGTGGTCAGTGTGCATCATAGCGACTGGTCATTCTGGTCATTTCACCATAACAGTCACTTAGGCTTTTATTATATAGATAAATAATAAATTTGTGGTATTAAACTTCATTTTGTCTAGGATAAAGCCACCAAAAATTTAGGGTGAGAATGTTATCTAAAGTATAGATAGCAAGACTAAATGAAAATGCAGTTTTTAATCGGAAAATAACCTCAATGGAATAAACAAACAAAAAAATGAATTTATCACATATGTTCCCTATACCACAATGCACCTATGGAAAGTTCTTTATCTAAAGTATCTACAAATTATTAAGTCTTTAAAATCCACCAAAAGTATTCTGGAGTAAGTTCAAGTGTGTAAATGTAAAGGAATTTCCCACAAAACTACATAATCTATCACTACAAAGTTTGTTTCAAGTTACTTTGTTTTTATAAAGATAAAGCTATGTCTTCCTCTGCTTCAGTTTAATGCCCCAAAAGCATTACACTTTAGAAGCTTTCTAACAGCCTGTGTGAAAGGAAATGGACCCCTACACTCCAAACAAACTTGCTGATGATTGTTTAAGGAAGCTTTAATGACTTCACATTTTATAATAAGTGAGTTATTGAGGTTGTCTATAATAATAAAAGTGTAATATGCTAATTAGACCGGATGTCCTTCCAGAAGAATCCAGGGCTGCAAAGGAAGCCTGGGTCTCGGGTGCCAGAGGGAAGCTGGTGCCGGCAGCTGGGGGAAGGAAGGCCCTCTTGCACGAATTTCATGCATTGGGTCTCTAGTGTATTATAAGTTCTCTCTGCTTTCAATAGTACTGATCTAAGAAGTAAAAAGGACCAAAAAAAAAAACCTGCCTGCTTAAACTAATGTGAGCTGCTTTGGCGGAAACAGTCCCCCTTTTAAACACAATTTATGGAAACTTTTATCATCCCTTTCATGAAATTAAAGAAAACATTTTCAAGAACTAGTCTTTGAAAAATACAAACAGACGATACCGTTGGCTTTCAAAGAGTTGACATACATTTGGAATTAAACTATTGAGAACATTAGATTACTTCCCAAATCGCTAAAAATGAATGTTGATTCTATTGCTTAAGTCAATCCAGTTTTCTGATGGAGTGCATTTTTAAATATGCATGTATTTAACAAGTATTTTTAACAAGCATTTTTACAAAAATAGGAAAATGAATTATGCCTTTGACAAGTATGACACACATTTATAAATGTATGTTCATTTAGGTAATATCTAATTGGTTATTCTTAATTTGTAACATCATTCATCAGTGTAACAACAAAAATACTTTCTGTTTATATTAGCCAAGGCCCAGTCCTGGCCTGACTTTTAGCCCCTTGTTATCAACTTCAGTCTGGGGTACATTGGTTAGTCAGCTATGTGAAGAAAGTGGGCTTGTGCAGGGAGACGTTTCCAGACCTGAAGGGCTCTTGCCCTAGCTAAAGAGAAAAACACTGCCTAACTCAAGCAAATTATTCATTTATGAAATAAGACTTTTTCTCAAAGAAGACACAACTTAGATTTTTGTATAAAATCTCTCCAGTTTGAAAGGATAGACTCTACCTCAAAATTTTCAAAACACCAAATAGAAAGATGTTTGAAAAACTAGCAAAACACACCTGCAAACTGATGGAAACTGCAGCGTATGAGCATATGGCTTGTATCTCTGCACTAGAGAATGCACAGGGGATCAAGAAGAAGGAATCACAGTTCGTAATCTCTCACTCCCTCTTCACATTCTTCCCTCTTTTCCAGCCCGTAATTCTTCAAGTACCTCCTTTTTTTTCTTTCCATATTTCCCAACCCACCGCAGCATGTTATTCTTCCTTGAGGAAAGCAACTGAAATATTAGGAACATAAAAAACCAACTCTGAGGTATCTAAATAGGCATTCACGTCCACTATTATTCCTTTTCTAAAGGAAACTCATAGATCTCTCCAGACATTCCTCCCTGGGCCTGGAATTAATCCTAATTTTGTGGCATTCCCTTCAGTTGTACAAGCACAATAGACCTGAAAAACTGTCAGTACAAATAAAATCATTTAGTAGAACTTGATGTCCATATTGACATATATTCTATCCTAATGAGATATTAGAAGTGGTAAATTAGGTGAGGCCAAAATGATTGATCAAGTCATATAAGGATGTGATATCTTAGTTTCAACTCAATTTGCAGCCCAGCTTCATTAGACATAGAGAAAAACATGGCACCTCTCTAATTCCTTAGGAAGACATGCCTGGGGGCTTAGTGGTTAATAAAGACCCTAGAAGAGCAATAACTAATAGTAGTAAAAGGCCAAACCCCCAGTCTCTCTGTCTTGTTTTCTATGAGGTCTGGAAAACATCTTGATTATAATGCTTGCTAAGCCACAGTTACTTTCCTTCCAGTCTTGTATAGAAATTATGGTAGTCCTAATTTAACATATCACATATGGAGACAGAACAGTTGCATGAACAAGAACTGGCATCTTTTTAATGTAAAAATTAAATTAATAAAAAAAATAGCAAGGACTAGAGGGAAAGAAACTATTTTATTAGCCACCGTGACCAAAGAAAGTTTTGTATACAAGAGGCGGCTCATGCTAGAATTTGAGAGAAATAACTTTTTGTCACATAACAAAGAGAACCATTTCAGATGCAAAGAATTCAATGAATTTGCTGTTTGGTTGGAAGACTTCTATTAGAGCAGTGGAGGGAGTTTTGAAAAGATAAAGTACAAGTTCAGGCTGAAATGACAGACCAAGGCCAGAATGAGAGTTTTGAATGCCGAATTTCAGGTGAAGAAGTTCATTTTTTTTTTTTTTTAGACTTTAGGTTTAGCCACCAGAATTTTCTTTTGAGGAATTGGAAACAATTACAATTAAATTTGAATTTTGAGGAAAATCTGAGATAATCCACTTAGTAGAGATACAGAATTTGAAACTTACTTGGTAAACTGAATTGGCAAAGGCACAAATCAATTGACCCTTAATGCGGACTCAAGGCCCATGTGCTCAGGTTGGCCCATCCAAAAGGGCACACTGAATAGCACAGCTCCCCAGCTTATCTGTGCCTTTTGAATCATTTTTAAATTGTGTATTTGCAACTATAAAATGTTCTGAGGTAGCATAAAATATCTTTTATTAAAAATAATTATGCAGATTTATATATTCAGTCAACTTGACATTTTAATTATACTCCATATTAACTCATCAGACACCTTGTCATTCAATGTATATCTTCAACTTATAAAATAAAAAAGTAATACAATAATCTGACAATTTTGGGGGAAGAAAATAAGCCACCCAAAAGTATAAAATGAAGATTAAATTTTTAAAATAAAAATTATTTCTTGTCTTTTTCAGGGAATATACTTTATTATTTTGTATACATAAGTCTATATTCAGAATTTAAACACAAACATATGCACGCGTGCGCGCGCACACACACACACACATTTATCTGGACAACACAGTAAACTATAGAGTTTTGACAAGAAAGTGAAAATCTGACTTTGTACGTATACAGTCTGTTGATAAGTGTCTGGCATTATTCTACAATTTAAGATGCTGGTACCGCTTGTTTTCTCTGTTCTCCAAGGGTACATTGTTCTACCTTAAGAAATCTATGCTACCCACCATCTGTTTGTAACATCATGCTTGCTAGTAAAAACTCCTTACATGACTGTTCTAAAATTGATCATAAACAGGACTTTCTAAAGATCAGAAACCAGACATGGGGCTTCAAAGTCCAGAGTGGTTTCTGCTTCTTTCGGACTAATACTTTTCCAACTAAATTTCCTAGTCAGCTCTTGGGAAGTAAATACAAAAACCATTGTTAATGGAAATTCAGTTGCTGTTTGCATTCATAGTTCAAAGCACGATGGTTTAAAAATCAAAGAATGGCAATTTATATACATAGGCTGACAAACTGTGAAAAGTATAAAAGCAGGTTACATAAGTAAAGATTATAATAATAGATTGTCTTGATTTTCAGGATTGCTATAAGAACTAAATGAGATAATACCTACTATAAAGTAGGGTTATATAATTAATTAATTGATTGATTGATTAATTAATTTTATCTCTCTTTTTTTAATGTCTTGTAGTTTTTTGAGTACAGGTCTTTTATCTCCTTAGTTAATTTATTCCCAGGTATCTTTTTTTTTTTTGTCATTGCAACAGTAAAGGGGATTGTTTTTGGTTTTTGTTTTTTCAGTTTCTTTCTGTGAGTTCATTATTGATGTATAAAAAAAGCCATAGATTTCTGGGTGTTAATTTGTATCTTGCTACATTACCAAATTCATTTATTAAGTCTAGTAGCTTTTTGATAGAGTCATTAGAGTTTTCTATATACAATATCATGTCATCTGCAAATAATGATAGTTTTACTAGAGGAAGACATAAACAAATGGGAGAATATACTATGTCCATGGATTGACAGAATCAACATCATTAAAATGTCCATACTACCCAAAGCGATTTACAGATTCAATCCAATCCCCATTAAAATACAAATGGCATATTTCATAAACTCTCCAAAAATTTATATGGAATTTTAAAAAGACCCTGATTGCCACAGCAATCCTGAGAAAGAAGAACAAAATGGGAGGAATTACAATACCAGCTATCAAGCTATAATACAAAGTCACTGTTCTCAAAAATGCCTGGAATTAAAAACAAACAAACAAACAACTGCTTGGTACTGACACAAAAACAGACATGTAGATAAATGGAACAGAACAGAGAATCCAGAAATTGACCTAAGCCTTTATGCTCAATCAATATTTGACAAAGGCAGCAACAACATACAATAGAGTCAAGACAGTTTCTTCAATAAACGGTGTTGGGAAAACTCGACAGATACATGAAAAAAAAATGAAACTAGATCACCAACTTACACCATACACAAAAATAAACTCAAAATGGATAAAGGATTTAAACCTAACATGGGAAACCACAAAAATCTAAGAAGAATCCATAGGCAGCAAAACAGCAGATATATGTTGTAACAATATTTTTACTGATATACTCCTATGACAATGGAAACTAAGGAAAAATAAATCAAAGAGTCTACATAAAAATAAAAATCTTCTGCACAGCAAAAGAAACAAACAATGAAACAGCAAGAAAGCCTAGGAGAACATATTTGCCAATGTCATCTCCAAAAAGGTTTAATCTCCAACATATATATGGAACTCATATAACTTAGCAAAAGGAAGATTAACAATCCCATTAAAAAATGGGCACAGAAGCTAAATAGACACTTTTTGAAAGAGGACATTCAGAAAGCCAAGAGACATATGAAAACATGCTCAAAGTCACTAATCATCTGAGAAATGCAAATCAAAACAACAATGCTGTACCATCTCACACCTCTCAGAATGGCTATCATCAACAAATCAACAAACAACTGCTGGTGAGGATGCAGAGAAAAAGGAACCCTCGAGCATTGCTGGGGGAAATGCAAGTTGGTGCAGCCACTGTGGAGAACAGTATGGCATTTCTTCAAAAAATTAAAAATGGAAATCTCATTTAACCCAGTGATTCCACTTCTAGGAATATATCTCAAGAGACTGGAAACACCAGTCAGAAAGAATACATGCACTTCTATGTTCATAGCAGCACAATTTACAATAGCTAAGATTTGGAAACAGCCTAAGTGCCCATCAGCAGATGAGTGGATTAAAAAATGCTACATCTACACAATGGAATACTATACTGCTGTAAAAAAGAAGGAATTCTTACCATTTGCAATAGCATGGATGGACCTGGAGAGCATTATGCTAAGCAAAATAAGACAGTCGGAGAAAGATAAATATCACTTGATCTCACTCATTTGTGGAATATAATGAACAACATAAACAGATGAACAAAAATAGATCTAGAGATATAGAAGCATCAAACAGACCATCCAACCTCAGAGGGAAGGCAGGGGAGGGGAGGGTGTAAGACAGCAACCAAAGAACTTGTATTCATGCATATAAGCATAATCCATGGACACAGACAGGAGGGGGGGAAGGTATGTGTCGAGGAGGGGAGTGGGTGGGAATGGCTGGGGAGAGTTCAATGGGGGGAAAATATGTAATATGTAAAATAAAATATGTAATATTTTAAAAAGTAAAGAATTAAAAATAAATAAATAAATGTTAATAGATCCTAAAAGTAGCATTTTAAAATATTGTAAAAACTGCAAATTTTTAGACTGAATTTACTTAATATAAAAGAATCACAGTTTAAGCAGTTCTGAAAGAAGTAATCTTCAACAAGTTCATGTGGCAAATTAAAAATATTTGGAAATTCACCTTCCTTCAAAAAGGAAAACTTCACCAAGTGTATGGTGGTAAATATTCATTTTATATATACTTATTCAACAATTACTTTATGCATACCTTTATATTGCAAACTGTGAGCAATATTTCCTTATCTTCAAAACATGTAAAATTTGGCTTGATTTTCACACACAAAATTGAACTTCAAATGACAAGAAATGAAGAGACTATTACAAACTCAAAAAGAAAAAAGAATAAACTTGAAACAGAAACAAATGGAAACAAGTTATAGGAATACTGAGCAGGACAGCACAACTGAAAGTTTGTCAAGGTTGAGGCTAGCTATACCCAAGGAATTTGGATATAAAGATTAAGGGTCTGACTTATGCTGTGAGAAATAGAGCACTACTAAAGACTTAACACTGAGCAGTGATGGACTCAATCTGACTTTTAGGAAGATTGATCTGGCAGTGAGGCTTAGGAGGCAGTGAAGTGGAGAGAGCCTGAAGACATGGAAATCAAATGAAAAACTAGTGCATTAGTCCAATAAAGATATAATAATGGACTAAAAAAGGTTATTGTCCAGAGAATGAAAATAAATGGAATATTTCAGAAGGATTATTTTAAAAAATCAATAACCTCAATCACGAATGAGATATGAAAGGAAAGAAGAATATTAAAGATGACTATTACTGTATTGAGGTGCCATATGAGCAAGTCAACTCAGACATGATAATCTCTGATGGAAGTTATCGATAAGAGCACTGGCTCTTATCTGGACTTACTTTGTGGCAACTACTTTCCTGCATTTCACATATATTAACTCATTTGATCTTCAAATAATGCTATGAGTTCATATTATCATTATTATATCATTTTTTAGCTAAAGCATAGGGCAGAAAGAGGTCAAGTGAAAAGACTAAAGCCACACAACTAGTAAGTGGCATGAACAGGTTTGAACTCAGGTGATTCGGGGCACATGCCTTTAGACACTACCCATATTCCCCCTCGCTGTTTCTCTGGAAAAGAGCACACATCACTATCATCAGTATGATACTAACAAAACAACTTTCTCCTAAGATTGCCACAGCATTTGATAGTACTCGTGTCCTCTAAAATTCTGCTTCAAAACTTAGTACCCCCAAACCATATCTCATGCAATAAGGTCATTTAGAAATTATAGTTATTCTTATTTTTCCCTATAATACAGTCAATGCCAAAGAGATGAAAAAGTGCCTAATACTGTAATTAGAAACAGTGGTCTAGAATTGACAGCATAATTACAAGAAATTAGACGTCATATTTTATGAGTGGTCTGAAAAGGAAGACTTGTGTAAAGACATTAATTTTTTCACATTTTATGTCACCATTTTGACTTTTTGTAATTTATTGTTTTTCAAAAAATAATTAGATGTTCAGAATAAGCACCTTGCCAGAACTTACTAGTGAAAAGGAAGTGCTCCTGGCTCCATAGGACAGTTATAGCCCACAGATTATTAGACACCAAGTGATTAAGGTCTAATTTCCTTGGAACTGCTACACACCTGTGGGTGGTGGAGGGAGCACTGTTTGATGTCATTACAGTGTCATTCAAATGAGATCTTATTTCAACCTAGTTTAACATGCTTCTTCCCTCAGTTATGGCCTACAGTGCAAAGAGGCAGGGCAGAATAACAGAATACTCAAAGATAGATATAGAAATACAGTAAGCAACTAATATTTTATTGAGTATATTGGGAAACCATTTTGTGGTGTATATGTGTGTGTGTGTGTGTGTGTGTGTGTGTGTGTGTGTATACACACACACACACACACACACACACACATACATTTTTTATTGATTTCAGAGAGTAAGAGAAATGGAGAGAGAGAGAGAGAAACATCAATAATGAGAGAGAATCATTGATCTGCTGCCTTCTGTACACCCATTACTGGAGATCGAGTCTGCAACCCAGGCCTATTCCCTTGACCAGAATCGCATCTGGGACCCTTCAGTCCACAGGTTGATGCTTTATCCACTGATCCAAACCAGCCAGACCATGACCAATTTTTAAATTTGACATTTCTTTGAATGCCTACAATGTTTTATACACACACACACACACACACACACACACAACTCTCTCTCTCTCTCTCTCTCTCTCTCTCTCTCTCTCTCTCTCTTTTTTAATCTTCACAATATCCCTACAGGTAAATACTATTATTATCACCATTTTACAGATGAGGAACTGAGATGAAATGTTACGTAACCTTGCAAGGTCATATATTTTGTAAGTAGCCAAGTAGGGATACAAATCCAGAAAATTTTACTTCAAAGTAGAAATTCTTAACCTCTAACATAATCATTTATCAATTCATATTGGCACAAAACAGACTTTTAAAATATCTTTGCAAAGCTTTCATACAGTACTTTTTGAATATTTGCAAGTGAAAAGGCTCAGGAACATCTTCTGTCAGTATTAAGGACTCTTAAAGAAGACAGCCCAGAATATTGGGGGACAGTATTTGAAAAACTCAACAAAACTGATTATTAGAACTGAGGCAATGCAACAAAAGGAAACCAAACTGTCCCAGAATCAAGACTATCCTTGTAATCATACTGATTTAGCATTATTGGTAGGTTCTAGTGAGATAGAAATAGAGGTTCCCATTCCTGGATTTGGGGAAGGTATTCTCAATGAATCATTTTCAGTATTTCTAAATTCCTGAGTTAAAGAATTCTTATATGGACTAAAAGGTATTTAATTATCTCTAACAGAAATCTACATTACCATAACATAAATTGTCTGTCTTGGCCTACTAAGGAATTCTATTTAATAAAAGAGTAATATGCAAATTGACCATCATTCCAACACACAAGATGACCACCCCCATGTGGTCAAAGATCCTGCCCCCATGTGGATACAAGGTGGCCCCACAAGATGGCCAGCAGGAGAGGGCAGTTGGGAGGGACCAGGCCTGCAGGGGAGAACAGTTAGAGGTTACCAGGCTGGCAAGGGAAGGCAGTTAGGACAATTGGGTTGGCAGGGGAGCAGTTAGGCATTTATCAGGCTGGCAGGGGAGTGGTTAGGGGGTGATCAGGCAGGCAAGCAGGAATGGTTAGGGGCAATCAGGAAGGCAGGCAATTTATTGGGAGTCAGCAGTCATGAATTGTGAGAAGGGTCCCAGATTGGAGAGGCTGTAGGCTGGGCTGAGGGAGACACACACACACACACACACACACACACACACACACACACGTGCATGAATTTCATGCACCTGGCCTCTAATCCTATATAATAAAAGGCTAATGTGCAAATTGACTGAACAGTGGAATGACTGGTTGCTATGATGTGCACTGACCACCAGAGGACAGACACTCAACACAGGACCTTCCCCTGGTGGTCAGTGTGCTTTCACAGGGAGAGGGCCACTCATCCGGAAGCTGGGCTCACGCCTGGCGGACACAGCAGCAGTGGCGGATGCTTCTCCTGACTCTGCAGCAGCACTAAGGATATCCAACTGACGGCTCAGGGAGCAGACTTAAGCTGTCAGTCGAAAATCCTCCTGGACTGCAAGAGGGCACAGGTTGCCAAAACTAGTTTGGCTCAGTGGTAGAGTATCGGCCTTTGGACTGAAAGGTCCCGGGTTCGATTCCGGTCAAGGGCATGTACCTTGGCTGCAGACACATCTCCAGTAGGGGGGTGTGGGGGTGTGCAAGAGGCAGCTGATGATGTTTCTGACTTTCTATCCCTCTCTCTCCTCTCTGTAAAAAGTCAATAATATATATATATATATATATATATATATATATATATATATATATATATATATATATATAAAGAGGGCATAGACTGAGCTGAGAGACTCCCCCAGAATACACAAATCTCATGCACCAGGCCTCTAATACACAAATAAATGAGTTAAGAATGTGACTTTATTTTAACTGTGGAACACTATGGACCTTAAATATTTTTTTTATGAAAATAGACATTGACCAGTGTCCATGTAGAAACCAGTTATTTTTTAACATATTGGGACCAAGCCACTTGGCTAAGTCTAGGTCTTAATATTTTATCATTTGAGGGATTGGTAGCTATTTATGTCTTTGTAATTGAAGCTGAAATTTGTCTTTAGAGCTGTTTTCCTCTGTACAAAAATAGGACTATTTGGGGAGTCCTATATGTTGTGGAGATGCCTTCATCAGAGGTTACATTAAAGCTAGGTAATGCCTTACAACACTAAGCTACAAGGGTAAGAGAAGCAATATTCAGTTTTGGATTATGTATTTTGCCCTTTTGCTGAGACCAAAGTATTAACTGGACAGGTAGAACTGATCCTCTCTCTATTCCACAATAGAGAATGGACTTAGAGAAGGAACTTGACCACATGCAGCAATCAATACTTGATATTTGGTACCCTCCTTGTGATGATAATTAAGACTTAACAGGCCAGACTGTTGGAAATGGACCCTTGGATGTTATGATTGTCTTGTTCAGCCATGTGCCTGGGATTTCACTCTGAAGGGAGTGGATGTTTCACTATTGTGAAAAACATATTTGATCTTGAGACAAGACAGTAAGCAACAGGTGGCATGAAAAACGTCTATTTTTCTCTCAAATAGGGAGGGCAGGGGCACAGAGACTGACAGGGATGGGGAATGGACAGATCAGATATCTCAACTGTCCAGGTTTTGAATAATCTCACTAGAGTGGGGCAAGTGGGTGAGTTTCTGCTATCTGGAAAACTACTTGGGTAAAGTAGAGAGTCAGCTTCTAATTTTGGAATCTGAGAAATCTAAGATTAGTAAACAGGTAAGTAGCTGCTTATATTTGCACTTGTATCATTTAGTAATATCTTTTAAGATTCCCAGCATGGTCTTGCTTGTGCTCTGGGGAATAAGAAAAAACAGGCTTCCTTCCCAGGAGCATGTCAGCAGTGCCAGCGATACTCACCATTGAGAGAGAACTTCAGTGACCTCCAAGGAAGTGGCGATAGAGGCAGAGAGCAGGGCTCAGACTGACGAAGCTGAAGCACTGAGGGAACTCAGGAGTGTCAGAAACCTACATAAAATCACAGAAATAATGAGGAAACTCTCAGATGGGTGCAAATTCTGTCAATTACTCAGATGTTTGTAGTGAAAGAATTCAATGCAAACCTCTTCCACATGCCTTCTTCTATTTTTTGAAGTTTGGGACCCACAAATGATGCTTCTTTTACTGCACCACATCGTCCCTCACACTGGCCCTAGCCCTTCTTTAATTCTCCAAAGTGGCAGATGACCAGGCTACAGTACATGTAAGAATTTCTAGAGGCTGGTAAGAACACAAAGGCATTACAAAGTTGAGGACCTAAACTTAAACCTAACTGTGGGATCCTCAGATCCTCAGTCTTACAACTCTCCCTTAGGCCTTGGCCAGGTAGCCCAGTTGGTTACAGTGTCGTCCCAATATACCAAGGTTGTGAGTCTGGTCTCTGGTCAGAATATATACAAGAATCAACCGATGAATACACAGACCAATGTTTCTCTCTCTTTCCCCCTTCTCTCTCTCTCTCTCTCTCTCTCTCTCTCTCTCTCTCTCTCTCTCTCTCTCTCTCTCTCTCTCTCTCTCTCTCTCTCTCTCTCTCTCTCTCTCTCTCTCTCTCACACACACACACACACACACACAAATCAATAAATAAAAATTGAAACTCCCCTTGGGCATTTCTCTCTCGGTGGCATTACCCTTATGACATGGTGACATCCTCAAGGGACGTGGACAGAAGTATGTCTCTTTCCCCTCTCTCTCCCTCAGGATCCAAGTCCCAACTATCTGAGTTCTGGATAAGGAAAATACCCCACCCCCTTACACCAGTCTGAGGTCTGTCACTCATGCTACCATTGCTACCACAGGATTAACTTCACCCCTAAATGCTTGACAATGTGAATGGATATTTTATTTATCCTTAAACTATAAAGATTGGCTTACCTTAAAGTTATTGAGAGAATTCACCAGAAATTAACATTCTGATATTATTTCTCTAGCCAGGACAACGGATTCTCAAATACTGTCTCAAAGAGTTATTTGACAGCCAGAATAAGTTGCAGAGTCTCAAACTGTGCCCTTTAAGGTCTAATTACATGATGTGAATATATGTCCCCAGAATCTGACCGCTGTCTTTAGATCCCACCTTGGACATCTCTTGATTTAATAATTACACTTATGGATGCATACAGGTGAGACAGCGTGGCCAAAGCCAAAGTTAGTAAATGAGGACTCTAGGACTCATGCCCAGATAGAATGATTTTAGAACCTTCTCTCTCAACCACTATTCTGAAACTGCTTTAGAAAAGAGTTTCCAAGATCATTTCATCTCTACACCCATTTTAATAAGAAGCACTTTCCCCTGAAGAAATGACCCATAGGGGTTAAACTCTCCCCACAAAGATAAGCTTTCATTTTGTTATTGCAGAATAGTAATCAGGTCTATATTTTTAATGTGATTTTTGCTCTACCTTTGACCCAAGAGTGATTTTCTCCAAAACTAAGAAGCTATCTGTCCTATCCCTGAATGCAGTTTGTCAACACTACAGAACAGAAGAACTGTTTGTGATTTTTAAATGGGAGTCCTGTTTATACATGATAATATCTACCATGTATCAGGTGGGAACTAGTATGCTTATCTCTAACTATGTGTGTTGTGTATGCACGTGTGTGTGTATTTTGAAAAAACTTGACAAGGGCTTTATCATTATCCCCATTCTACTCTTGAAACTATGGAAACATAAAGACTAAAAGACAATCTCAGAACTCAGGGGATGTAGAAATAAAACTTCATCCCTAGTCTAGTGCTCTTCCACCAATTCCAAAAGCTTTTGAGCCATGCAGAATTCTTTATGTTCTTGCATTCATTAAAAGTCTCAGGGGTGACTCTAATTATGACAGGCATGCTTTATGAGGTACACTGAGATTTAGGCCCATTCTCAGTACTCATTCAGCTGGAACCTTATGGATGTACAGTGAATATCTCTCTATGTAAAATTTTGGAATAAATGATATCCCATTTTTTATGACTATCATTCTCTAATGAGACAAGTGAAAATTGTTAGCTTCTCTTCAGGAAAACCCTACACTGTCAGAACAGATAAAAGAAGTACAACAGCATTGGGCTTTCAGTTAGATTTCCTCAGCACCAGCGATCAGACTTGCCAAACCCCATCTTCACATGTAGGAATTAGAGAAAGTGTCAGCCGCTTGTCTACTGCACAGGTATGCTGCAGGACTTAATGAGCTAAAATGCAAAAGCACACTGACACATATGAAGTCATATGTAAGTACAAGTTTCACTTTTAAGAACATAACACTATCAGAGAAACAAAATACAAATTACAAAATATAACAAACTGTCATTCTACATCATTTTTCTTAAAAATAGGATACAGCTATTATTCAACATTTGAATCTGAGGTAATCCTGGGAGAAAAAAAAAGTGTTCTTAAATTTAATGTATGTGACTGAATTTAATGTATGTGACTGTTCTATTGACTTCCATTATTTATTTTTAAAATTACTTATGTGAAAACATATGGAGACATACACATATAAAAATAGTTACTTAATAATGATTTTAGAAATGAGCCTCAAATACAAGTACACAGTGATTATCTTTGAAAAGTGGAATTATAAATTTGAAAGTAATGGTCTCATAACATCCAAATTTTTGTCAAGAGCATGTGTTGTGAAATCATAAGAAAATGCATTTTATAATAATACTCCTTTGCCATAGGAAAATTCCTGGAGTATTAGATATAAAAATATGGTTGAAAAATTAATGGCAGAAAAATAATAATGTAAATGGGATCAATAATTAGGACAATTATTAGTAACAAAATATACAGTTTAATTACTTTAAAATAATTATTTCTTGCAAATACGTCTATGATAGGTTAGTGAGGGTCTCAAGTCCATGTTATACTCAGTCACCTGGGCTCCATCATTTGAAACATGACTTTATGCCAGGAAAGAGCAAAAGGGGAGAAGTGGACAGTCTCATGAGTTGTGGCACATGTCACTTCTACTCACTTTTATTAGCCAAAACAAATCACATGGTAAATCGCTCCTAGGTCTAAAAGTTCTTTTTCAGTAAATATTGGGGAAAAGAGAGAGAATTGTCCTTGACAAAGACTTTTCCTCTAGACCTATTACTTACACCCTTCACAAAAAAAATGAAATTTGAGATTTGAGAAGGCCAACTGACTTTAGAAGCCAATAGTGAAATTACTAGTATCCTTCCTTTATTTCTTCCTTTCAGTCCATCAGCATAGATTTACACCTTATATGTATGGTTCTAGGAATACAAAGATGAAATGACCTAGTCCCTTTTCTGATGCTATTTTATGCTAAAAAAAATAGAAAACATCATCTCTCTGGGCAAAAAAATAAACTAGAAATTGAAATCTTATAAAACTATAAAGCCTAGTTTTATTCTCTTTGAAAAATTATAGATCCTCTCTCCATCCACTATAAAATAAAATAACTAACATCATCCTTCAATTAATATAAACTATAAAATACCTTAAAGTAATTTAAGTATCAATAAGAATCATCATTACCATAGATAGTGACTAAGTAATAAACATATGAAAAGTTTTGGAGGTAAAATTGATAGAGTACACTAAAAGCCTAGCCTGGGCATTGCTCATACTTCATACTTTCTACTTTCCAAAGAAATTAGTTAAAGGACAACAAAAAATGTGTAGACACATATGTTTGTTTCTACTGCCCCTTAAAAATGTGCTTGCACTAAAGTAGATTAGCCCAAGAATTGCTCAGTTATTTCTTCAAAACCAAAGATGACTTAGATAATAATACTATATGTGCAAATTCATTACAAGGTATTTGCAAGTTGGTTTCTCAATATTGTTACCTACCAATTATGAGCTGAAATTTGTACACTGAATTGCTGCACAGCAAAATAAGTGTCCTTGAACTATAACTCTCTTAGCCTTTCTTACTCCTATGATGAATGCAAACTGCAGTGATAAAATAGGAACCCATTCTTTATATTCACTGTTTTAATCTCAAATAGGCCAATAAAGATTGCTTACTATGTCATATGGCATACCACTTTCACCACACTAGGCATATCCTTAGGCAGAGAGAACACATCTCATATGTTCAGATAAGGGCACTTGGATTTGTGTTTTCTGTGTGATAACCATGCTCTTAACAGCTTCTCTCTGGTCGTGTATAGTGCCAATTAGATTTATCTCTTGGTAACTAAACAGAGTAGGTTGAAGTTTTATAACTCTGTCTCTCACAGCCAAAAGCTCTTGCAGTTAACAGCCAGAAATTATCTATAAGTATCAGGAGAATTAAAAACAGCAATAACCACAAATACCCTGCTAGGTAAACCATATATCCTTTGAATGGTTAAATTACAAAGGATTTTGCCTAAACATAGAAATAGGCCAAACAAACACTGACAATAGGCAAATATCCCTCACAAAAAATTGCCAAAATACCATTAACATTGGGAGTCAAGTTTTCTCCACAACAAAATATTGTTCTATTGCATAAAAACAAAACAAACAAAAAAAAAACCTCCTTAAGAAACCACTATAGCAATGGTTCTTAATAAATTCAATGGTTCTGACTTGGAAGGTTCTTACTACCCAAGGAAAGGTCATATCACTTACCCTTTAAAACCTGAATGAACTAATACTTACAAGAGGGGAACCAAGATGGCGGCATTGATAAACACCTATACTGCTGCCTCGCACAACAATTTCAAAACTACAACTAAAAGACAAAACGACATCATCCAGAACCACCAGAAAGCTGGCTGAGTGGAATTTCCAAACTAGAAGGAAAGATAAAAGGACACTGAGACTCAGAGGAGGTGCAGAGGTCAGAGGTGGTGAGACATGGAGAAAGAGGTGCAGAGAGGTGTGCATGCAGAAAGGGTGGGCAGCTGAATACAGCTGGTTTTCTCAAATGGGGAGTGAGACAAAAGCTCCACTCTGCACTGATCCCCAGTTCCAGGTGAGTCTCAGGGAACCCAGATTCATACGAGGTGAAACTGGACTGTCAGGAGGAAGCACACTGAGACTTGGGAGCTGCAGAGGTGAGGGCAGCTTTCTCTCAGAGGTGCATGCAGCCATTGTCGCGGGACATGAAGACCCAAGCACCTCTAAGGGCAGGGCTGATGGGAAACCAAGGCTGACTGCTCAGGCCTGAGACTCCACCCCATCCAAGCTGAGCACAGAGGCTCTCCCAGCATAGACACAGCTGAGCCTCACAGCCAATGGGCCTGGAGGTCAAACCCTCCCAGTGATACCAACAACAATCTAGGATTAACTACAAGACAGTGCTGCCCATAAAGAGGTGCATCAAGAGTATCCCTTCAGGTAACTGGGAAGGCTGAGCTACTGTATCCTAGAGGACACCTACCACACAAAGCTACTTGACCAACTAACTCAGGGAAGCAGCCAAAATGTGGAGACAAGAAAACAGGTCACAATTAAAAGAAATGGAGGAGAAAAAAATGATTGGACATAGAGTTCAAAACCATGGTTACAAATTTTTCAAGAGGTTCCTAGAAAAGGCCGATAAATTTAATGAGACCTTCAAAGATATGAAAAAGGACCAACTAGAAATTAAGCTTACACTGATTGAAATAAAAAAAAATACTATACAGAAACCTAAAAGCAGACTAGAGGAACGCAAGAATCAAGTCAAAGATTTGAAATACAAAGAAGCAAAAATCACTCAGTCAGAAAAGCAAAAAGCCAAAAGAATCCAAAAAATTGAAGATAGTGTAAGGGGCCTCTGGGAAAACCTCAAGCATACCAACATCCAAAGTATGGGGGTGCCAGAAAAAGAGAGAGAGAGCAAGATACTGAAAACCTATTTGAAGAAATAGTGACTGAAAACTTCCCCCACCTGGTGAAAGAAAGAGACTTACAAGTCCAGGAAGTGTACAGAACCCCCCAAAAAAGGAATCGAAACAGGACCACACCAAGACACATCATAATTAAAATTCCAAGAGCAAAAGACAAAGAGAGAATCTTAAAAGCAGCAAGAGAAAACCACTTAATTACCAACAAGGGAGCACCCATAGTATTGTCAGCTGATTTCTCAACAGAAACTATGCAGGCCAGATAGGAGTGGGAAGAAATATTCAAAGTGATGAATAGCAAGAACCTACAACCAATATTACTCGACCCAGCAAAACTAGAGCATGGATGGAACTGGACAGCATTATGCTAAGTGAAATAAGCCAGACAAAGAAAGATAAGTATCACATGAACTCACTCATTTGTAGAATATAATGAACAACATAAACTGATGAAAAAAACAGATCCAGAGACAGAGAAGCATTGATTGTGAAACCTCAGAGGAAGGTGGGGAGGGTAGGAGTAAGGGGAAGAAATCAACCAAAAGACTTGTATGCATGCATATAAGCCTAATCATTGAACATGGACACCAGGGGTAGTGAGGGCATAAGTGATGATGGGGGGGGGGGGGCGTTGTAAGGGGTAATGGGGGATGAGGACGCATATATAATACCTTAATCAATAAAGAAATAAATAATAAATAATAAATATATTCAGTGGACCTTATTTTAGTCAGTTTAAGGACGATGTGCTGTGTATGTTTTCCTTGTTTCATTTATAAAGTCAGAAGGAGGTTTAAAGAACTTTAACTAGATAACTTATCAGTTAAAAATTAGAATACAAATGTTAAGGGATAAAAACCAGCAACATTTTTCTTCTTTGAAAATCAGCAGCCTTAATAATGTTCCATTTCTATCATCTAAAGTCTAAGTGTTTTTTCTCCATTCCACCAGAGTAACCTTTATTATTTTAACGCATTTATTTCAATTACAAGTAGTATTATCTGATCCAGACACTGAGGAAAGGGTAAGAAGAAGTCATTCCCTGATTTTTATTGCTATTGGTATTTTTTAATTTCTTTCTTAAATGAACCATGTATGTTCTCATAAATGAAGTGACATGGCAAGCACAGAGGCCAAAAAATGTATTTCCCTGAAATGGAAACCCAAAGTGCCAAAAATAATTTAATTATAGAGTCTTCTGAATCATGAGATAACAACGAAACTTAACACTAAAATTAAGCAATGAGAGGACATCAGTGCAGGAAAATGTGGGTTGATTTGTTTTGTACAGCACTGATTCAGTATAAAATTACCTAAAAAGAAAAATCAAAGCTGACCACGTAGTGTCATTCCGTTCTATAGCCATTGCTTCATACTGTAGGTAAGTTCCTATCATTCTAACCTGCAGTCAAGGCTAGAGAATTGAACAAGGGAGTTACATCTATATTCATCATGTTTTATAAAATTTACTCTAATTTCATGTTTTGTTTTTAGTGGTTTAAATGTCATTCATATTGAAGGAAATGTTTTAGGACTCCATATACATTAAGAAAGGTCAACCATTTTCCTTAAAAGTACAACTATAACAAATATACTTAGAAAAATATTATTTTCCTCCCCTAGTTTGAATTGATGTCATATAGCTACTGAGTAGCAAGGTACAAAATTAGTTCTTTTATTACCAATAATAAAGTTATAATAGTCACCATTTATTGAGCACTTAACGTAAGCCAGGCTTGTCTTTAATACTTGTGTTACCTCATTTAAGACTTTTGATAACTATATAAAACATTATTATTAGTATCATTCCCATAACTATAACTATTTTATGAAGTATAATTTATATTCAACAAACTATATATTTAAAGCATACAATTTAATAAGTCTTAAGATATGTATAAACCTAGAAAACCATTACCAGAATCAAGATAATAGACATATCCATCTTCCCCAAAAGGCTCTCAGTGCACATTTGTATCCATTCCTCCCTTCCCATATTGCTCCTTCCCTCCCATCAGACAACCACTGACCAGCTTTCTATCACTACAGATTATTATATGAAGGAGCTAGAATTCTCATACACTGCTGGTGGGAATGTAAAATGGCACACATACTTTGGAAAACAGTTTGGCAATTTCTCAAAAATTAAAATACCCCTATGATATGACCTAGACTTCCATTGTTATGTATTTATCCAAGATACATAAAAGCTTATGTCCCTAGAAAGGCTTGCATATGAATGAATATTCATAGATCTTTTATATGATACTAGAGGCCCAGTGCATGAAAATTCCCTGAGGGTGTCCCTCAGTCTGACCTTCTCCCTCTCACAGTCTGGGACCCCTTAGGGATGTCCACCTGTGGCTTAGGCCTGCTCCCCTGAGGGATCGAGCCTAAGCTGGCAGTTAGACATCCCTTTGGCAGCCCAGGAGCCCTCAGGAGTTGTCTGACTAATGGTGGGGAGCTGGCCTAAGCTGTTAGTCAGACAGCCTTAGTGCTACTACAGAGGCAGGAGATGCTCCCGCCACCACAGCTGTGTGGCCAGCCATGAGCCAGCTTCTTTCTGAGTGGTGCTTCGCCTGTGGAAGCACACTGACCACTAGGGGGCAGCTCCTACATTGAGCATCTGCCCCCTGGTGGTCAGTGCACATCATAGCAACCAGTCATTCCCAGTCGTTCTGCTGTTAGGGCCAATTTGCATTTTACACTTTTATTATATAGGATGACATATGTTTCCAAGAGATCCTTCTGAATGCTAAATTTGAACTGGATTCTAAAAAATTAAGAAGCAGAAGTAGCGAGACCAATCAGGAAGCTATTATAAAAATACTAGCAGCCCAGTGCACAAAATTTATGCACTCAGGGGAGTTCTCTCAGCCTGGATTATGAAAGGGTGCAGGCCAGGCTGAGGGATCCCACTGGTGCAGAATCAGGGCCCAAGAGGGATGTGGGAAATTGGCCACCCGGGAAGGGTCCACTCTGGGCCTCTGGGCAGCAGGCATGCAGGTGCAGAGTGGCCAGACAGGGCGGGACACCTGCTAGGAGGGAGCTGGCAGGGGCAAAATGAGCTACAGGAGCGGTGCTTTGGCTGAAGACTGAAGACTGAAGACTCCATCCAAAGGGAAGACTGAAAGCTCCAACCAGAGCAAAGACTAAAGGCGGTGGCCAGAGCAAAGGCCTGGGTCCCAGGTGCCAGAGGAAAACTGGTGCCGGCAGCCAGGGGAAGGAAGGCTTATTGCAAGAATCTTCGTACACCAAACCTCTTATGTTACATAAAAGAAATTATGCACTGTGTGACCATTTCATATTGGCTTTTTTTCACTCACCATAATATCTCTGTGCTCTACCCAAGTTGCTGAGTGTGTCAATAATGTGTTCTATTTTATTTCTTAGTTGTATTATATCATATGATATATCACAGTTTGTTAACCGTTCACCCATTAAGAGATATTTCAGGATATTTGTATGTTGAAGAAATAATCCAGTAAAAGAGGAGGAACTGGATGATGCATAAGAGTGTGCTTATAAAGCTCAAGTGGATAAATTGACCTCTGGATCATGGACATCCATCCATCATAAAGCTGCTGAAGTCAAAGTCAGTAGGCAAAAAATGCAAGCAAGTGGATGTGGAGAGTGAAGCTATGGAAGTTCTTTCCGACTGATTCTACTTTCTAAGTAAACTAGAGGCCCCTTGCACAAAATTCGTGCTTGAGGAATTGTCCCTCCCTGCCTGCACCCTCTCCAATCTGGGACCCCTCAGAGTATGCCAGACTGCTGGCTCCTAACCACTCACCTGCCTGCCTGCCTGATTGCCCCTAACCTGCTTCTGCCTGCCAGCCTGATTACTCCCTAACTGTCCTGCTGCCAGCCTGACTGACACCTAACTGCTCTCCTGAAGGCCTGATTGCCCCTATTTGTCCTCCCCTGGTGGCCCAATCACCCCGAACTGTGACAACGTGAGGCAACCATCTTGTGACAATGTGGGGTGGTCATCCTGTGGCAATATGGGGGCAGCCATCTTGTGAGGGTGTGGGGGTCAATTTGCATATTACCTCTTTATTATATAGGATAAGCAAGCAAGGACATCAATTGCAAGTAAAAGTGGCAGAAAAGTTTTTGCAGGTGTGAGGAGAAAAGAATGTATTCATGCACCTGGGACAGTGGAGAGTGAACAGATCAAAAATATGTAGGGCGTTATGCTGCAGCATGAAGGGACCACAAAGATAAAAGCCATGGGTTAAAGACAGAACCACCAGCATGGCTGTCAGTTTTTATCCAGCCTCATTTGGCAAAGGAGGAATCAGAAAAACAAGAGAAAAAACCTAGGGCCTGGGAAAGCAGTACTTGTTTTTGGTTTCAGAAATCTGAAGCACATTGTTTGTACCCAATAAGAAATCTGTAAATGCAAGCAGCATAAAAGATAGTGAGGAGATGCCTTGAATTATAAACAGAAAGCCAATGCTATTTCCCTTCACTGTTAACCAATATCTTGAAAATCCCATTGAAGTGCCACAGATATAAACTCAGTAGTGATTCCCTTGTCTGTTAAGGTGATGATCTTTAGCACTTAATGGTGCCCTTTCTCTTAGGGTTGGAACTATCTTTAGTCAGCTCCCTCAATCACTGGCACTTCAATTTCTTCAGCCATTTGAATATCTGTAGACCTTTGTCTCCATAATATAGTGCATGTATAACTTACCCTACTCAGACTTTCTGATAAACCATTGCTATTTTTTCATCTGTCAAATCTGAACATCACGTTAGGGAAAGAGAAGAGTGGTGAAGGGCTTCTGTGGGAATTTTCATTTTCCAGACTGACAAACTTGGCTGAAGTATTAAAACAAAGAAGCTTTGCAGCTCCTCCCACACAATGAATTGGATGCAGAATCTCCCAGTGGCATTTCTGAATCATGCCTCTTGGGGATGGAGACAACAGCACATAAAACAGTGCAGCGCTGTGTGGTGTTCTGAGGCAACCAGTGTGCCTGTGATTGCACAAAGCAGGCTGCCACTTATCTGAATACAAATACGATATTTCTGGAAGCTCTGAGGAAAAACACAAAAATGATTCCTCTGAGCTCCAAGAAATTTCCTCATCATGTTGGTGCAGCCCTTCCAGCCTGATGCATCTTCTACTCTCAGTGGTCAGCAATATTTCATGGGCACCTTTGCTTTTTAATAGGCTGGCAGCTAGGTAGCTTTCTAATTAATGTTATGCTATCAGATGTATAATTACTTTCTGGTGTTCAGCTTGGTTATTGGTATTAATAACCAATGGCCTCTTAGGAAACAGAAAAACACATCTGTAATTTGTTCAACTAGCTTGATCTGTTTTAGTATATTCAAGTCTTACATTTATTCTCTCTCTCTCTCTCTCTCTCTCTCTCTTCTTCCCCTCTTCCCCTCCTTTCTCCAATCCAATATTCGCACTTGTGTCAGAAAATAAACACGGAGCCACAGTATTTATGTGGGTCAGAGCACTTGGTTACAGAGACACATAGAATAACAAATATGTTTCTTCTGTCACTAGCAGAGGTCAGCAGGGTGACAGAATCAAATCTGCAGGCCTTCCATTAGGTAGGGACTCTGCCTAATTACCTTAATTTTCCAAGTTCCTCCAAGTCAGTACCCAGTTTAAAAGATGACTTAAAATGTTCTTTCCCCAGCTATTGGCATGTTTACTCTCACCTTAAACAGCAAAGGCTGAAAATATGACCTCCCTTTGACCTGGCTGCTCCATTTAAAACTGACTGAGCAAAGCCACCTTGGAGGGCTGCAAGGCCGAGAACAGATCAGCTCGCCAAGCAGCTCAGCCCATGAGGGGAACATTGCAACAGATAGCACTTCACAAAGTTCTATTCTCAGTATCAAATTTGGTTATGTGGGGATGGAAATGCTTGCCTAGGGCTCATTGGGAATTAGAGGGTCTGGGAAAGGGGTGGGAAGGTGATGGGGAGGGACAGGCTAGTACAGGCTGCTCCCTGAAGATGGTCCTTTGGCCACAAGTCAACATGGCCCACAGGCACTGCACAAGGAAAGAATGTTTTCCCATGTTTGTCTCCAGCACTGCTCCCACTGCTCTTTGGCACCTTTGTGCTCCTTTTCAGTGCCCCTTCCACCCTCCTAGGTCACCTCATCTCTCCACATACTTTTCTCATTCCCATCCATAGCTATTGCCTGCATTTTCCAACTGTCCTCTCAATTCCTTCAACTTGCCAAACTTCACATTAGCATTTCTGCATAAATTGATCCTTTTGCCTTAAATACTCTTCATCTGACTGGTTCATTCTCACTGGTTGAATCTCATCATAAACAAAAACACTCTGTCAGCAGCTTGATTCTTTAGCATAGCAGCATTGCATCATCCCTATATCCAGTTTAGGAAATACAGAATGATGGAAAAGAGAATTAGGGGTTAGAGTCATCCCTTTAAGTAGCTGTGGCCACAGCAGACCCGACTCACATCTCTGGGAATGTGCGGCATGTGATCAAGAGAATTTTGGAAAGAATACAAAATACTAATTCAATACAAGATGTGGCCCCTTACTGTATCTATAGCCTATATACTATGTACTATAATGTTGTGGTTAAGATTAAGAACTCTAGAATAAGATAGACTTGAGTTTTAATCTGTGTTCTGGTATTTGTTATTTTTTGCTCTATTATTTGCTGTCATTAATTTTGACTCATTTTCCTTTATTTCAAGTGAATATAACAACCCCAAATCCCAATATTGCTGTGGAAGTTATGTATTTAAATTGATTGACACAATGTCCAAAACATAATAAGTGATTACTGAATGGTCATTTTTATTATGATGATGATTATTAACATTATTTAATGATTAGCTTGAGTTGCCACTGTAAGAACAAAAATTTTAGCTGCTATCTCTGAAAGTTTGTATTCTAGATTCTTGTGTTAGTGGGAGGTGAGGAGAAACCTTGGTCTATGCAGCAGCAGCACTCTCCACTTTATGAAAAATAGTAATTTTTGCCACTACTTATTCACCAGATTTTTAAAAAAAAAAACTTTATTCTGCAAAAATGCTATTTGAAGTGTATGATTCATCTTTCTCATTTACATAAACTTAGTGGAATTTATAAGTATATGGTCATTTAAAAACTCTTACAATTTCATTTTTTAGGTTGTTTTAAATATTGCTGAGTACGTACTTAGTTTCTGCAATAAAGGTCCAATTTTATTCTATGCCACCTAACAATTCATTAGCTTGGGGATAGCATTTGTTATCATTCTAATTATCACTTTGAGACATTCTTGACAATTATATGCAGAACAATGTCCTCAACCACACCTTGTTTAGGCTACATTCAGATTTGCTCTGCTGGCTATATAACGAAATCATTGCAATTGTACCTAAAGTAAGTTTGCAATTACCTCCACAGGCCTTTTCTGAATCACTTCATGTGGGGTAGAAACATTAATCTGGGTGCTTAACCATTGCTTGGGTATTAATTGACACTCTGATAACATATGTTACAGAACATTGCATGGCACAATTTAATACAAAAATAAGCTTAATAACTAGCTCCTATGGCTATGTTTCAATGAAGAATTATGCCAATGATTGGATCTATTATTTTAACAATATTAACTGTATTAAAAGTAAGTCTATAAGAGGTCGTGAAATTTAGAGCTTTGCTATTAGCCTTAAGAATTTTCCCCATTATGTAAGAAAACTATAAATAATAGTTTTATTATTTAAATGGTACTGAAAAAGCATAATTTTATTATTTTTAAATAGCTTCTGCTGAGGATGGAATGTTTAAAATCAGTGCTTGGACATTTTTACCCTAAGTGCAGCTTTTAGGCAAGATAAGTATTCATAATTTTATGAAATATTCTTTACTATAAAAGGCTTACATTTCTTAGATATTTGGGGTTCATGAAATAAACTTAAAATTTTTGTTATTTTAACCATTTGAAACATAGTATAATTACCTAAGTAAAGATAAAGAGCATTGATAAATGACAATGCATGACTTAAATTTTCCTAAAATGACTACTAAAGCTAATACCGTTCTATATTTGTGATTCATTTATTCAATTACTCATTTATTTGTTCATCATTCATTTAGTCATTGAATCTTTATTGGGCATATTATGTGCTAAGTACCATTATGCGCAAAATAAACATAAAATAAAAAGTAATGCCATCAAAAGTGTCCATTCTAGTTGGTTATGAAAGTTGGTCAATAAACAAAATAGATGTCAAAACTATAAGTAAACTGCAAAACAGCCATCTTTCAGAACCACCTGAAATCTAGCTGAATGGAAGTCCTACAACTAAGGATATAAAGAAGAAGCTACATCGAGACTGGTAGGAGAGGCAGAGATGGAAACAGGCTTGTCCCACACCCACACATGATGGGAAAAAATCAGAGGGATTATTTAACTGCAGAAGTACCCCTGAGGAGCAAGGGGTCCCACTCCACACCAGGCCCCCATTATATGGTCTGCATATCAGGAAGAGGAGTCCCCATTAATTCTGGCTGTAAAAATCAGTAGAGAGTGTGACTGCAAGAGATGGAGGGCTGCTGGGGATCTAGGTAGTTCCTCTGGAAACTGGGTTCTCACACTGACTTACTCAGACTTACTCCCTCTGAGCTCTGGCATGGGTACAATAGCTTGAAAGGAACCAGGGACATATGGGAAGAAACTGAAGTGTTTGGCATCAGGACTAGAGCTGAAGGGCAGCTTTCTCCTAGGCAGAAGTGCTGGCAGAGGCCACTGTTCCTTTCCTTAGACTTTCCCCCACAGAGCTGGCAGGTGGGTGCCATATCTGAATGACCATAAACCTGGTTAACACTGTTCATTCTGCCCTGGTGATTTCCTGATACCCTGCCCCACCAACTTTCAGACCTACCCAGGGAGTTTCCATTGTTTTTACCAGATGAATAGCTTATGTTGGCTCATGCTTCAGACTTTTCTAAAATCTCTCAAATAAGCAGCATCTGGCCTGAGTATAATCTGTACCTCTGGCTAAGTAGCCCAAGGTCAAGTACTAGTGACAGCAGGCCTTGATTTGTAGCTTGGACTCTTCTGGGCACCGCCAAGGCCAACACAAGTAGTATCCATCTGCAGATAGCTTTTTAGTTCATACTGGGTGGCCCCAGTCAGAACATAGGCTGCAGCTCACCTTGGCCTGCATTTCTTGGTAAATCCCAGAGCCACCACACATGGTGGACAGCTTCAGACCATATCAACACACCATTCAAACACCACCACAAGTGACACCCTCAAGGGACCAACTAAGCAGGCATCAGAATCCTGCTAAAATACATCCTGCTTCCTGGGATGGTCTCCTACATAGCTGATTTTCCACAGTGATCATCACAGCCTTTGCAGCCAATTGGCTTGGAGGTAAATCCCTCTCATTGATGTGCCAACAGCAATCAATGCTCAATTATAACAGGAGGGTATATATAGCCCACCTGGGAAGCAGGGGAGAAGGGAGCACAACTGGAGAGTCCAGCTCAAATGAATGGGGAAGCTGTGCCAGTGGAACCTACAAGACACATACTACATTAGAACACTGCGTAAAGCCCAGGAGACATAATAGCCCTACCCTACTACATAGAAACAAACACAGGGAGGCTGCCAAAAAGAGGAGATTAAAAAAAAACACCCTAAATCAAAGAAGAGAACAAAACTTCATTGAAAGAATAAAACAAAATAGAGACAAGAAACCTACTAGATGCAGAGTTCAAAGCAATGGTTATAAGGATGATCAATGAACTTCTTCAAACAGCATAAAATAAGGGCATGGAAACCATAATAAAAGAACCAGTCAGAAATGAAGAATACACTGACTAAAATGAAGAATGATATACAGGGAATCAATAGTAGAGTAGATGAAGCTGAGAATCACATTTAGGATTTGGAATATAAGGAAGCAAAAAATACCCAATCAGAATAGCAAAATAAAAAAAGAATCTCAACAAATGAAAATAGTGTAAGGAGCCTCTGGAATGACTTTAAGTGTACCAATATTCATATCATGAGGATGCTGGAAGAAGAAAAGAGAGAGAACAAAAACTTGAGAGCCTGTTTGAAAAAAAAAAAAACTTCCATAAACTGGTGAAGGAAATAGATATATAACTCCAGGAAGTACAGAGAGTCCTAAACAAGATGAACACAAAGAGGCCCACACCAAGACACATCATGATTAAAATTCGAAAGATTAAAGACAAAGAAAAAATCTTAAAAGTAGCAAGAGAAAAAAAAATTTAGTTACCTACAAAGAAGTTTCTATAAGACTGTCAGCTAATTTTTCAACAGAAACATTGTAGTCCAGAAGGGATTGGCAAGAAATAGTCAAAAGTGATGAATAGTGAGGACCTACAACCAATATTACTCTACCCAACAAAGCTATTATTTAGAATTGAAAGAGAGATGAAGAGACTCCCAGCCAAGAAAAAGCTAAAGGAGTCACCACCAAACCAGTATTGCATGAAATGGTAAAGGGTCATCTTTAAAAAGAAAATTAAAAATACATATATACAGTATATAAGCAGTAAAATGGCAATAAATACATATCTATCAACAATTAAATCTAAAAAATAAATAAATGAACAAGTGTAACAGAAAGAGATTCATAGATACAGAAAACACTTTGATAGTTGCCAGATGTGAGGTGGTTTGGGGGGATGAGTGAAAAAGGTAAGGGATTAATAAGTACAAATTGGTAGTTATATAATAATCACAGGAATGTAAAAGTATAGCATAGGAAATATAGTCAGTATTATTCTAATAACTATGTATAGTGTCCAATGGATATATTTATCAGAATCATCACTTAGTAAGTTATATAATGTCTAATCACTGGGGTGTATAACCTGAAACTAATGTAATATTATATGTCAACTGTTATTGAAAAGTTTAAAAAATACTTTAAAATAAATATAAAATTTCAGGTGGTGATAACTCCAATAAAATAAATAAAGCAACTAGAGGGGAATAGAAAATGCTAAGGATGAATTTGAAATTTTTCTTAAAAAGGTCAAGGTAGGTGCTACTGAGAAGTTGACATTTAACCAAAGACCTAAAGGAAAGTATGGGGAAAACCTTGCAGAAATGTTCAAGGAAAGGGAGTTCTAAGAGAATATTAAGAATAAAGATTCAGAAGTAAGATAATGGCTAGCACTAGGAAGAAAATCAAGAATGACAATATGGCTAGCGTATCATTACAGAAGAGAAGAGAAATGAGAAATGGAGACAGAGAGGATAGCGACATCAGATCTAGTAAAGACCAAAAGCCCTAAAAACCATTATAAGAACATTTTTATTAAAACTGAGTTAAATAGGGTGTTACCCAAATTTTTATTGTGTTTGGAGATTTTAATAATCTGCTGTTTCCTACATGCTACATGGTAGTAATGTTTATTTGGTAGTACACTAAAAGGCTTATGATTCAACCTCAGCTTTTTTCAATTATTGGTAGTTACCAATTAATCAATAATAAAGCTGAAATAAACCAGATTAAGGTTAAAGGCAATTCAAGGATGGAGAGAATTTTGTTGAAATGTTTGTTCTGTAATTAAAATTTTCAAACTGGAACAGAAACAGCTAGTAGTCCTCCAATGTCCATCTTCCTATTGATTGAATGGAAACAGAGATGGAAATAACATATAGAAGTAAGCAAAGTGACCTAACCAGCTCTGACTGCTTCATCTCTGGTTGGTAATTTTAAAAAAGAGATAAAAATCTATCTTTTTACAGCCCATATTTTGGGTACTTTCATTTACACTGCTTGACTTACATTCTGTCAAATGTTTTATGAAAACAAGAAGTTAAATTAAACAAAATTCCTGAAACTCTATTATTTCACTATATTCTAACTCTCTGACATTCCTTTTTAAATTAGTTACCTCACCCCATAAGAAGAAATACAACATTTCATTGGATTTTTTTAATAAATAAAAAACAAGAAGTCCATGACCCTTTGAGCTCTAACTTTTATTCCATGTTTAATAGAAAAGGAAATAGAAAAAGTTTGAAAATAATTAGAACATGTTCTTAAAGACAAAATTAGCTGTTCTGTCAGAAAAGCATTTTCTTTTCTTGTTGCTAATTAGAGTGGTAGCTAAACCAGATTTATTCAAGAACATGTGGGTAATGAGAGCTACACATGGTACTGGGAGGCATTCACTGAACTATGATACTTTAATATTGCTTGCTACAGAAAGAAAGAGAAATGGAGAAACACAGGCTGAGATAATGAAGCAGAAACTTAAAGAGCAATGAAGATTCATTGAGAACCAGACAGAGGTATATAGCAGAAGATTGTTTAGAAACCTATGGGAACCTTTTTCTTCTCTGTGGGTGTGTGTGTGTGTGTGTGTGTGTGTGTGTGTGTGTGTGTGTGTGTGTGTTTTAAGCTAATGCCCTAAAAGATCCTCACTAAACTTAGAAAACAATATCAGTTGTTTGAAGCCCTGGAGACATCATCTGAGTAGTTATGCAGAATGAGAAAACAACAACCAAAAACGTCAGTGAGCTGAGAATTACTGTATTGCCTATGCTTGCTTTTCAAAATTATAAAAGAAAATATCTCAGAAACTATTTTACAAATATATTTTAATGATTGTATTTACCTATTATTTTTATTAAAGCCATAATATTTACATGAATATGTCCAAGATTACTGACATTTCAATTATTTTCCTTGAAATTTCTTAAATAATTTTTTGTGTTAGATTAATGGATCTAAATATCATATTTCTTTGAATCAAAAAGCCAGTAGATTGAGGGGAAGATAAAGAAAAATAGCTTAATGCATACTGTATCAGGGTATTTATTGTCAACTATGCAATTTTGAGTCAATTTCAAAGAGAAATTTAAGATGTATATATAAAATTCAAAAATCATATTTTTGCATATTTCTGATAAAACATTTTTATCAGAAATATCTGTCCCAAAGATAATTTTGAAGTATTTATTTGGAATGTCCAAGATATCATTTAGATAACATCCAACATCCTTTGAAGGATATTATGAGTACTCTCAAAGGATAGTCACTTAAATATTTACATGTCATCCTAACAATTATGTGTTAACTTCTAATCAAATTTGTTTTCTTAAAAGACAGTTTGAAGAATTTACTCCACAAGAATATTTCTTGGATAATAAAATAAATGGTTTGCTTAATTTTTAATTCAAAACACAATATGACCTGACAAAGCTACAAAACAAATATCTCAAATAGGAGACATGATCTGTTTCTTAGACTGCTCTTTTTATCTGAAAAAAAAAGTCATGATAACATGAAGGTCTGATATACAATACTGGTAAGAAAAATTAAAAATGAACAACTCAGCAACTGCCTCCTATTTTTATTTGAATATCAAGTGATTGAGATGAAGAGAAAACTTCCACTATCCAAAGTTCAACTCCTTTCTATTTTAAAGATTCAAAACTAATTATTCCATCAGCTTTGACTATTTACATGGCTCAATTAAATAATAAGTTATCAATCTAATCATTCTGTCATCTCAATAACTGATAAGCTCACCCTTCTTTCACTGAATTTGAAAATAATAATTTACTGAATAATTTGAGTCTAGCAACTATCCTATCTAATAAAGAGGGAATATGCAAATTGACTGTTACAACTTCACAAAGATGGTGGCACCTACAGCCAGTAAAGAGGGAAAATGCTAATTGACTGCCATTCCCTCAAAGATGGTGGCACCCAGTCCCCTCAGCCCCACCAGGGCAGCAAGCATGTGGCACAGCCAAGCCTACCCTTAGGTAGATCTGGCTGCTCTGCACACCACACCTGCCTCCAAAGTCCCCCAGTTTCCTAAGTTCTCCAGCTGCCCAGGTCTGGCCCAAGGTGCAGGAAAGCTTCAGATGGCAGCTGCCCAGCTGCCCAGGGTTGCCCCAGGCTCATGTAACCAGGGCTGGCCAAGGCTTGCACTGCCAGCAGTAGCAGCAGCAGAGGTGTGATGGGGCATTGCCTTCCCCTGATCACCGGGTTGCCTCTCACCACTGAGGGCTCCCATACTGTGAGGGGGGCAGGCTGGACTGAGAGATGCCTCTTCCAGTGCATGAATTTTTATATACTGGGCCTCTAGTAAAATATTAAAAAATTATAAATGAAGTCTTTGCCCATAAGAAGTTATCAACTATCTGGGTCTGGGGAGAGGAGATATCATTATCTCCCACTGGAAGTACTAGGAAAACACTCTGGGCTCTGTGAATTCACTGTCCAAGCTGCATAAAGGGTGTTTGTTACAAATGGCACATCTGATTATGTCATCACCCTTCATTCCCCCAACCCCAAACTAAAGACATGATATATTTCACTGAATTACAAATGCATTTAACTATAAACACAATCCTTGCTAAAGTTTTCAGTGCTGTTCATAGATCCTCATTTCCCACTATGCTCCTCTTCTCTCTGCTTCAGCCACACTGGCCGTGCTTCTTCCTCTAGCCTTGCTGTCTTTCCAAATGTGGTTTTCCTCCATCAGCTTAACTCGTACTTCAGATCTCAGCACAACTGTCACTTCCCTGACCCAACATTTTAGGTTAAATTGTTTATTTATAATATTTAATAGCACCAGAAACCTCTCCTTAGTGCAGAAAAGTTAGAGACACTTTTATAATTTTATTAATTAATATCTATCCTGCTCTCTAGGTTATAAGCTCCAAAAGTAGAAAAATCATGCTCAGTTCTCTTCACCATTGTAAAAGAATTACTTTGTGAAAGAGCTTAAAATTCTATAATTTCTTAATAAATATTAGTAGAATCACTACTATGGTTAAGTGAAAAATGAAAGTGAATTTAGCAGTCCTGTCAATGGAACTTAAGGAAATTCCCTCTAATGTTAATAATGAGTTTCAATCACCAGCTAAATTAGCCATGGGTTAGTTGATTGTTTGGGTTTTATGTGTTTGTTTCTTTTTATTCTTTTTGAAAAACAAACCTTGAATTGCTCATAAGAAAGAAAATAAGTGTCTCTAACCATATTGCAAACATTTATTCCTTTATGTAGTCAACAAAATACATGTGAATTCAAAGTTGTTTCACAGATATTAACCGCACAAGACATTAGTGTATACATTTATTTGAAGAGAAATGTAAACCATATTACTTTTGAATATTCTGATGGCTCACTATGCCCTATTTATAGCAGATCAAAATTGTGTACTTATTCTGCTCGATAAACTAAATTGCAATTAAGTTTGTGTTTCTATGAAATGGACTTAGTGCTCCTTCATTTACCTGCACTGAGACATTTTTCTTCCCAATATTTCTTTCTCCCATGATTGAAAAATTGGAAGTAATTTTTGTTGTTTTGAAAAATAAGCCACTTAACCCTATCAAGTATTCCTCTTATCTACTGTTTTTATATTTTCTATTATTTATTAAACAAGTTTATAAACAAATAAATTATCAAGCACTTACAATGTGCCCATCTCTACAAAGTACTTTATGTGCACTATCTCAGTTAAGCAATACACCCACCCCTCAATGTAGAAATAATTACTGGATTCTTTTTTAATAACTAGAAAGAGAATCCTAGTAATTGCCTCATCATTACCCAGTTAATAAGGGGAGGGTTAAGGTTTTAGACCAGTTCTTCTTCCTTCCCTAAAGGTTATATGAAAAATAAAAGAAATAGAGAACTAAGATGGCGGCAAAGGCAAAACACCTATCTTGCCGTCATAATCAGCAATTTTAATACTACAACTTAACAAAAGAACAAACACCTTCCAGAATCACCAGAAAGCTCGCAGAGTGAAAATTCCATAAATAAAAGTGAAGATAAGACACTGTGACTCGGAGGAGCGGCTGCGAACAGCATTGAAAGATTCGCACGGAGAGAGGTTTGGAGCGCACGCCGCGGAGAGGGCGGGCGGCTGAAAACCGGCCAGTTTTCTCCAACGGGGAGACAAAGGTGTCCCACTGACTGATTCTCCAGCTCTGGGCGAAGTCCAGAGAACCCACTATCACACGGGGTGAAAACTGGACAGTGGGAGGGCACGCCGAAGCTCGGGTGCTGCCGGGTCTCCCGGCTTCTGGAGAAGGCAGCTCGGGCGAACAGCTCGGCTGCGTGACGGCGCAGAGAGCGCACCGCGACTTGCCTCTCATTCGGAAAACCATCAGTCTGCTTTGTTTTACGATCCTGGGTGAGACATTGGGCATGCAGACTCATTTTGGGAAAGTCTGAATTCCCCGGCAACCGGCAGCCTGTGGAGCTCCGCAGCGGCTCTCTCTCAGAGGTGCTGGCAGCCATTGCCCCCGGCACAGAGTCCCTGGGGCCGCATAGGGCGGAGCTAACGCTATCTGCTTGGCCCGGAGACTCCGCCCACCCAACCTGAGCACAGCTGAGCTTCACAGACAATTGGCCTGGAGGTCAACCCTCCAAGTGCTAACAACGATTAACCTGAGCTTAACTTCAGCAAAACTGTGCAACCCATATCCACCTCAGGTAACTGGGGAGGCTGAGCCACTGTCCCTTGTAGCACGTCTACCACACAAAGCTAATTGACCAACTCAGGGAAGCAGCCACCTTGCAGCAACATGGAAAGAAATCAGATGTGAAAGAAATGGAGGAAAAAAAACGACTAGACATGGAATTCAGAACCACGGTTATAGGGTTTTTTAAGAGGTTCCAACAAAAGATCGAGGCCTATAAGGAAATAAGCAAGACCACAAAGGAAATGAGTGAGTCCTACAAGAAAATGAACAACACCCTCCAGGATATAAACGAGAGCTGCAAAGAAATTATTAAGACCAACGTGGAAATGAATGAGTCCTACAAGGAAATGAAAGAAACCCTCAAGGATATAAAGCAGACTCTCAAGGATATGAAAAAGGACCAACCAGAAATTAAGCATACACTGACTGAAACAAAAAATATTATACAAAGACCTGAAAGTGCCCTGGAGCTCCCCAAGAACCAAGTTCAAGATTTGAAATACAAAGAGGGAAAATCCACTCAGCTGAAAAAGCAAGAAACCAAAAGAATCCAAAAAATTGAAGATAGTGTAAGGGGCCTCTGGGACAACCTCAAGCATACCAACATCCGAATTATAGGGGTGCCAGAAAAAGCGAGAGGCCAAGACAATGAAAACCTATTTGAAGAAATAGTGACTGAAAACTTCCCACACCTGGTGAAAGAAATTGACTTAGGATTCCAAGAAGTGCACCGAACCCCAATATATAGGAACCCTAAGAGGACCACACCAAGGCACATCATAATTAAAATGCCAAGAGCAAAAGACAAAGAGAGAATATTAAAAGCAGCAAGAGAGAAACAGATGGTTACCTATAAGGGAGCACCCATACGATTGTCAGCAGATTTCTCAACAGAAACGATGCAGGCCAGACGGGAGTGGCAAGAAATATTCAAAGTGATGAACAGCAAGAATCTACAACCAAGATTCCTCTATCCAGCAAAGCTATCATTCAGAATTGAAGGTCAGATGAAGTGCTTCGCAGATAAGAAAAAGCTAAAGGAGTTCATCACCACCAAACCAACATTATATGAAATGCTGAAAGATATTCTTTAAGAAGAGGAAGAAGAAAAAGGTAAAAGTGCAAACTAGCAACAACAAATACACATCTATCAACAAATGAACATAAAAATCGAGTGAATTGATAGGCTGTTGAACAGGATAGACTGGTGAATATAACAGAGACATGGACATAGAGAGGGAATGGACTGACAATTCTTGGGGAGAAAAGGGTTGTGGGAAGTGCAGCAAGAGACTGGACAAAAATCTAGCAACAATGGGAGAGGACAGTGGGGAGGGGGAGGTGAGGGTGGAGGGTGGGATAGGTACAGGGTGGAGGGAATCTATAGGGGGATAAAAAGGGTAAACAATGTAATTAATAAACTGAACAATAAAGATTAAAAAATAATAATAATAAAATAAAATAAATAGCATGAAGTGAAAAAAAAATCACCAAACTTTAAGCGTCTTTTAAAATCTAGAGACAAGCCATGACTGTGTTTCCAACTGACAAGTCACTGAACTTCACAATAACCACCTTTAAATAAGGAACAGGTAGATTCCAAAACAGTGGAAGAGTAATTGGAAGATACACTGACACGTTGCCAGGACCAAACTGGAATTACAACTAAAATACAGAAAAAGCCATCCTGAATAATCAACTGAAGACTAGATGGAGAGAATCCTGATAACCAAAGACAGAAAGTGGAAACTGCATAGATACTGGTAGGAAGTACTGAGCATGAAAAGACTATCCAAGTACCCAGAGGCAGCAGTTGAAGTTCTGGAGAAATATCTCAGCTGTGAGAGGTTCCAACAAGAACTCTGCTGTCTAGATCCCAAGTTGGGCCCCCAGGCCCTGAGAACTGAGAAAGGTGCTCCCACAACATCTGGGTTGGAAAGTAGCAGTGTTGCAGACTGCCAGGGAGAGGTGGTTGGAAATGCAAGCACCCTCTTAAAGGGTCAAAGCAAAAAATTTCTGGACTGGAACTGTGTGAGGAAAGGCCAGGTTTTGAGGCTCTGGATTGGAGATCAGATGGCAGCCAACCCTGTTTCCTGTGATGACTCATTCCCTCACACTCAAGAGAACCTTTGCCATCCAGATGGTTTTTGCATGAGGTGAAGACTGTTACCACACCCTGTTGGAGCACCTCCCATCTCACACTGTCTTTGATAGCCTGAGGCTAATTAAGACTAAATGGGAATGGGACTCTAGGCACTGGAAGATCTCTGGAGGCTTTGAGTTTTTGCTTGGTCTACCCAGATGGTGCACATCTTGGTCCTTTCCAAAGGCACCCAGTTCCAGTAAGGGAGCCATAAACTGTGGATTGCTGGTAGCTCCAAATAGGATATTCAGGGCCAGTGACAAACAGTGTATGATATTGTCCTGCACTGGAAATTGGGAGTCATAGCAGATCTACCTAATACATAGACACAAAACCAAGCAGGCAGACAAATAAACAAACAAACAAATGAATTAATGAATAAATGATTTTTAAAAATACAAATAAAAAAAACAGGGAATTCTCCAGAAGAACTAAATGAAATGGAGATAAGAAAGTTACCAGATATAGAGTTCAGAATGATGGTAAGGATGCTTAGCAATATGAGAAAAGATATAGTAATTATGACAAAAGACCAATCCGAAATGAAGTAATAAAGAACACTTGGGAAGGAATAAATAACAGAATAGGGGAAGCCAAGGAATGAATCAGTGAGTTAGGAGAGGACAGAAAAAACCCCAATCATAAAACCAAAAAGAAAAAAAAAAACAATTAAAAAACAGGAAGACAACTTAAGGGAGCTATGGGACAGTGTGACATGTAATAATATTTGCACCAGCTGATTTGTTCATCTGATTCTACATATGAGTGAGATCCTATGATACTTGTCTTTCTCTAATGGATTTATTTTGCTTGGGTCCCTCTATGCTGTCTCAAAGGAAAAGAGATCTTTCATTTTTATTGCTGCATAGCATTCCATGGTGTAAATATATGATGGGAACTTGAGCTGTTTCCAGATCTTAGCTACTGTAAATTGCACTGCTATGAACATAGGGGTGCATGCATTCTTTCTGACTGGTGTTTTGGGTTTCTTAGAATATATTCCTAGAAGTAGGATCACTGGGTCAAATGGCAGTTCCATATTTAATTTTTTGAGGAAATTACATACTTTTTCCATTATGGCTGAAACAGTTTGCATTCCCTCCAGCAGTGTACTAAGGTTCCCTTTTCTTTACATCCTCACCAGCATTTGTCTTTGGTTGATTTGTTGTTGATAGTAGCCATTCTAACAGTTGTGAGGAGATACCACATTGTCATTTTAATTTGCATCTCTCTGTTATCAGTGACTTTGAGCATTTTTTCAAATGTTTCTTGGTCATTTGCATGTTCAGTTTAGAGAAGTGTCCATTTAGGTCCTTTGCCCATTTTTTGATTTGATTGTTTGTCTTCTTTTTGTTAAGTTGTGTAAGTTCCTTGTATATTTTGGATATTAACCCTTTATCAGATGTATCATTGCTGAATATGTTCGCCCACACTGTGGGCTTTCTTCTCATTTTGTTGGTGGTTTCTTTTGCCAACTTTGTTCCTCTTTCTTAGGATTGCTGCGGCTATTCGGGAGACTAAATACATGTCAATTTGGGACACTGTGTCAAAAACTAAATCTCAGAAAGAAGGCGGGGAGGGTTGGTGGGTGAGATTACATCAATCAAAGAGCTTGTATGCACATATGCATAATGTATGGATACAGACAGTAGTGTGAAGGACTGGGGTGTAGGGTGGGGCAGGTTAGAAAAGGTCAATTAGGAAAAAATGGGGACATATGTAACACTTTCAACAATAAAGATTATTTTAGAAACGAAATTAAAAGAGTAATCAGAACCCCACCCCCTCAAAAACATACAATTAGGAACAAGTAGAATATCAGGGGGAAAAACTATTGTTTGCTAAAGTTAATTTGTTCTTTGTTTCCTCATCTGCCCTTTATCCAGCCCCAAACCTAAGTCCACAGAAAAAATGATGGATGGCTTAATGATTATATATTATACAAGTAAACAGTAATGTAATCATACAGTCAGCATATTTCATCTTGCAAACCATATGCTTATTTTCGCAGAGTAGAATTTTTAGATTTGGACTGTTTTTTAATGTGATGTATATCATTAGGAGATAAGACTACTACCAGCTGTTCGAAGGAAATATGAGTTTTACTAAAAGAATCCATTGGAAAGAAGTGAATAAGATAGATTGGTGATAGGAGAGGAAATCAAGTGTAACTTCTCCATTTCTTATCCCAACCTCCAACTGGTTTTACAAATTTCAATGCCTTTTGTAAAAGATTTTTAACATCTTCATTTACAGCTCTATAAACTGTTATAATATGGGCATTTTTACTTACATAAAAATTAATGCTTGAAAAACTTTAAAATTAGTACTTTAAGCATTTTAAACATGAATTAATATTATAACATAATTTAGTATACCATCAAATGTGATGTATCACATTTATTGATTTGTGAATACTGAACCATCCTTGCAACCCTAGGATAAATCCTACTTGGTCATGGTGTATAATCTTTCTGATGTACTGCTGGATCTGATTTGCTAGAATTTGGTTGAGGATTTTGGCATCTATGTTCATGAGGGATATTGGCCTGTAATTCTCTTTCATTGTGTTGTCTTTATCTGGTTTTGGTATTAGGGTGATGCTGGCTTCATAGAATGAGCTAGGGACTGTTCCTTCCTCTTGAATTTTTTGGAATAGTCTGAGGAGGATAATTTTAAGTTCTTCCTTGAATGTTTGTTAAAACTCCCCAGTGAAACCGTCTGTCCCCGGGCTTTTGTTTGCTGGGAGCTTTTTGATGACTGTTTCAATTTCTTCCATAGTTATCGGCCTATTGAGATTTTTAGAATCTTCCCTATCGAGTTTTGGAATTTTGTATTTTTTTAGGAATATGTCCATTTCTTCTAGGTTGTCTAGTTTGAGCAGAGTTGTTCATAGTATTTTTTAACAATCCTTTGTATTTCAATGGGGTCTGTTGTTATTTTGCCTCTCTCATTTCTGATTTTGTTTATTTGATTCCTCTCTCTTTGCTTCTTGGTGAGCCTGGCTAGAGGTTCATCAATCTTGTTTATCCTTTCAAAGAACCAGCTCTTGATTTCATTGATCTTTTGTATTGTTTTTTGGTCTCTATGTCATTTATTTTTGCTCTGATCTTTATTATCTCCGTCCTTCTGCTCACTTTGGGCTTTTCGTGTTGCTCTCTTTCTAATTCTTTGAGTTGTAGAGTTAGATTATTTACTACCATTTTTTCCTGATTTTTGAAGTAGGCTTGTAGCGCTATAAGCTTCCCTCTTAAGACAGCTTTCATTGTGTCCTATAGATTTTGGATTGTTGTGTTTTAGTTGTCATTAGTTTCGGGGATGCTTTTAATTTCTTCTTTGATCTCATTGATAACTCAATCATTGTCTAATAGCATGCTATTCAGTTTTCAAGTGTTTGAGATTTTTGAATTGTTTTATTGTAGTTTATTTCTAATTTTATGGCATTGTGTCCCCAGCAGCTGCAGGTCCCTGGCCTGTGTCTAAGATGTGACTGGGTGAGGGCAGGGTCCCAGTCCAAGGCAGTTCCACTTCTCAAAATGGTGTGGTCTCCACATCTGTGCGAGCTAGTCACACAGGAGTGTCTGCCTTGTTCGTGGGGCTCCACCATCCAGGGATGCCCAGTTTGGCAGCCCCATAAAGGACCTGCAGAGTCTAACTGTCCCTAGTTCATACACACACACACACACACACACACACACTCATCTACACTCTCCTCTATGGGTTCCTCACTCTCTCACAGTCTCTCCCTCCATACCTTCCTGCCCATCGCCATCTTCCCTCCTCTTCAATTTTGTTTTTATATCTATTAAAAATAAACAGAATAAGCCAGTCAGGGAAAGATAAGTATCATGATTTCATTCATATGTGGAATTTAATGAAAAAATAAACTGATGAACAAAATAGATCCAGAGACATAGAAGAATGGAACAGATTGTTGAATTTCAGACGGAACACAAGTGCGTGGGTAGATGGGGAGAGATTAACTGGGAAATTTATATGCATACTAGAGCCGCGGTGCATGAAAATTCATACACTGGAGGGGCGATCCCTCAGCTTGGCCTGCCCCCTGTCATAGTCTAGAACCCTCAGGTGCAGGAGGTGATCTGGCAATTAGGGTAAGGTGATGCCTCATCACACCTCTACTGCTGCCAGTCTTGGCAATGCAACCCTCAGACGGCTGACCCTGGGAAGCTGGGCAGCTGACATCCGAGACTTGCCAGCACTTTGGGCTAGCCCTGGTCAGCTAGGGGCTGAGTGGACTGAGGGATTCCAAAGGCAGGTGCGTGGCTGAGGGGACTGGGGCACCACCATCTTGTGGCTGTGGATGCCGCCATCTTTGAGGGCATTGAAGTCAATTAGCATATTCCCTCCTTATTGGATGTGGGCTCCACCATCTTTGTGATGGCACAAGGGTCAATTAGCATATTCCCTATTTATTATATAGGATATGCATAGCCCATGGACACAGACAATAGTGTGGTAAAGGCTTGAAAGGGAGGGGTGGAGGGGGTCAATATGGAAGGGAAAAAAAAGAACATTGATAATACTTTCAACAATGAAGATAAATTTAAAAAAATAATCTCACATAAACAGAAGTGTTTTCTTTTATGTAAAGGTAAGCTACTTAAAGAGAATGTCCCCTTATCTTATCTTCTGTCATGTCAGCATACATGTCTGACTAGCTGCTCAAAATTCCAGAAGCAGACACCATTTGAACTAGAAAAAAAAGAGAGAAAACATGGTCATGCCCTATACATAACATAGTATACTTACTATGTTACCAAAAACTTAGTCAAAGTAATAAAGAAAATATAGTTTTTATTCATGGTTATAAACATAACCAAAAATCCATGACTATATATTTATATAAAACTAGCAGTCTCTGCCATAGTAATTTTATGCAAGTAACATATGTCTCATATAAACCTTATATATTATCTATAATATATATATATATATATATATATATATATATATATATATATATAACCCTAATATGCAAATAGACCGAACAACTGAACAACCAAATAATTGCACAACCGGTCACTATGACATGCACTGACCAACAAGGGCACATGCAGATCATGGCAGGCATTGGTAGCAGGTGGCAAAGCATGGAACATGGTTGTGGCAGGATGGTGGAACAGGTGAGCAGAGGTGCCAGACTAAGATGGGGCACTGGTCACTGTCATCGAGGCAAGTGTCTGGTGGTTACTGAAAATTCTTTGCTTCTACATCCTGTGGTCCCACCTTGCACTCACTTCTGCTGCCAGCGCCAGCCCCACTCACACTCACTGCCAGTGCTGAGCCACCGCTTGCACCTGCTGCTGGTGCCTGGTGTCAGCCCCAATTGCTCAATGTCATCATAGGGCACAAGTGGTGGCTGCCAGCTCTGATCACCCATGAGGACTTCTCCACCTCCCTCTGCTCCTGAGAGGTGATCACAGCTGGCATCCACTGCTTGCACTTGCTGATGGCACCAGCCCTGCTTGCACTCACTGCTGGTGCCAACCCCAATTCTTCTACGCCGTCAGCAGGTGCAGGTGGGACTGGCACTATCAGCATGTGCGAGCAGCAGCAGCGGGAGTGGGTCTGCTGGCAGACAGGGGACCAGGCACAATAGCAGAAGGGGCGGGTATGTGTGTGGAGTATGAGCAGAGACCCACCCACAGCCTCACGACACACAGTTCCCTTCAAGGTGCACGAATTCATGCTCTGGGGCCCTGGTTTGTTTATAAGAGTCCATGAATAGAAAAACCTGCAAAGGGGCTATTGCATTAATGGAAATTGAACACTTTGGACTACAGTCAACACTTACTAAAGCATTACTTTTTCAACATGGCTTTGAAGATTCTGTTTACAAAATTGACTCTGAAATTTAACCTCTAGATTTAATGTATGTCTTTTGTCATTTGTAGTTTTCTCAGAAAGAATCAACCCCTATTTTTTTCTCTTAAGCAAGGAGGCCTTTTTCCTAATTGAAGAGCTCTAAAACTATTTGAAAGTGAGTATGGGCTAGGGTTAAGATTTGAAAAGAAGTAACTGCAATCAATCCTGTGGGATAGCTCAGCACCTCTTCAGAGCCATGCGTACAAAATGCTCAGCAGGGATTGTTGTATTTCTGTCACATTCCCATACATATACCAGTTGTACATTCCTCAGAGGTCTGTAGGAAAAGCAGTTTCTTTTTTAAATTATACAACCTCCGTGAAGATGGATTATCTTTTCTCTGAGGTGAGGTCAGACAGACAAAAGATTGGTAGCTAAAAGCAAGGCAACTCCCATTCCTGGTGTTGGGGGAAGTGGAAAGCAGGTGTAAATATTATAGAGAAGCTACTGAATGCTAGCTTATGCTTTAAAATAATTTAATTCAAACATGGGGAAAAAGTTTAATCATTTGTCCTCAAAGAAACTGCCTTAGCACATTGATGTTCCTCTTCCTGTGGATCCAAAGAAAGACTGTTGCTGACAATTGGTAAAAGAGACACAATGGGCCAGTTGTCAGACGTGCCTCCTGATTGCCAATTTGTACAATAAAGCCCTTTGAACAACCAGAGGATGTTTTCAAAGAAGCTGCTGATTCGAAATGAATAACTTCATTTTGCTGTGTTCTCTGCTCTTCTATAGATCGTCATTACTATTTTTACTTTCTATTTTCAGCTGAAATGTGAGTTAACCTTTTGTTCCATTTGTTGCCTGCCTTCTGAAGCAGCACCACCTCCTTTTCATTTGTTCCTTTCAAAATCACTGAAATTTGCAAGATGTGCCATTTCCCTCCCTTACTCTGTGGAGGAGTAGCAGAGCCAGCCTTTCAAGCATGAAAATTCCTAATAATTCAAGGTACTTGAAGATTAAAATGAGTATGATCACAGGTAATACCCAACACCAGAGCAAGTGTGATTAGAGAGGCAACAAAAACGTTGTTGCCCTGAGATGTGTTATTTAGATGCCTGTCATAGCACATTGATCACCCCACTGTGACTTGCTAAAGACTTTAAGCCTCTGAGAAAAATTAAAAATATTTTCATGAAGATATTAGTTACCAAATCGCTACCAGCCATAAATGTCTCAGCTCATACTGGTTTATCTGATCATCTCACCCTGAAACTACTGCACTGAAACTCTTGATGTCTTGCCAGAAGATAATGTTAATGGGGAGAAATTAAAATCCAGGCTCCAAACTTTATCCTAAATGAGGACACTGGTAAAATCAAAGGAGCTGCCAACTCCCCATCTGAGAGTATTCATGCAGTATATTAGCTAATTTTAATATTTGAGAAAATAAAAGATAAAAACTTGCTCAGAATTTATTAGTGTCTTAAAATAGTGTTTCTTGTTTACAATAGCCTGATAATATAATTACATATAACTGTATGATAGCTATGCTTATGCAATACATATTTGTCCAATCTTCAGACCGTCTTCAAAGCAAATAAATATTTTTGGCCTGTCACAGTAACATCTAGGCACTTCAATGAGGTCTGTGCCCTGGAAGGGCTGGAAATGTTCACCTGTCTATGCCAGGCTGATCATAGGGAGAACACTTGGTCAGGAGCCAATGGGAGGTAGCACATGGGAACAGAGCACAGCAAGGCTGATTCTGATTCTTATAAAGAATGGTAAGAAACCAAAACATTTACCACTAACACTGCCTTTTGAACTTACTCAGGATAATAACTATTCCACATAGATATGAAATGGAATAGATGATATAAATGTATATTTCAGAATAAGAGTAAGGACTGGAAAAGCCCTTAGAGGTCACATAACCTGACCACCTATTGAGGAATGTGAGGCCAAAGTGACTATTATCATATATATCCTATCTAATAAAAGAGTAATATACAAATTGACTGTCAGTCCAACACACAAGATGGCTGCCCCTATGTGGTCAAAGATTCTGCCCCCAGGTGGACACAAGAGGGCCACCACAAGATGGCCAGCAGGCGAGGGCAGTTGGGAGGGACCAGGTCTGCAGGGAAGGGCAGTTAGGAGCAAACAGGCTTGCAGGGTAGCAGTGAGGCATCCATCAGGCTGGCAGGGGAGTGGTTAGGGGGTGATCAGGTTGTCAGGCAGAAGCAGTAGGGGCAATCAGGAAGGCAGGCAGGTGAGCAGTTCGGATCCAGCAGTCCTGGTAGGATTGGGTTGGACATCCCTTCAGGGGTGCCAGATTGGAGAAGGTGCAGGCTGGGTTGAGGGACACCCACACCCCTTGCACAAATTTTATGCACCGGGTCTCTAGTATATAAATAAAAGCTTAAGCGGCCATTATGACCAAATGACCAGAACAACCGGTTGAGCAGTTGCTATGATGTGCACTGGCCCCCAAGGGGCAGGCACTCAATGCAGGAGCTTCCCCCTGGTGGTCAGTGAGCTCTCACAGCCAATTTCCCACAGCCAGTCAACTTCCCCCAATCCCTACCTCCCCACTCCCTGCCACTGGCAAACCTCCTGTGGTCCCTCTTCCTGTCTACCGGACCCCATCTGGCAGGCCCCATCCAGCATGCCTCATCCAGTGGTTGGCAGGCCCTGGCTGGTCCGTCCCTGATTGGGACTAGGTAAGATGGCCCCAATAGGCCCCTATTGCCAGTCAGGCCGAGGGATCCCACCCATGGATCGATTTCGTGCATTGGACCTCTAGTGTTTTATAACTAGAAATGACCAAGGCAAGACTAACTTCCAGATTTCTCTTTCTATGAAACTATTGACATTAACTAGATGTGAGTCCAAAAAAAATTATCAAATGCAATGTTTGAAAATATGTTGATATTGATATGTATTAAAGAACTGCACTGCCTAACGGGATTCTGCTATGTGTCCTTTGTAAAACCTTATGTCACAAGTAAGGCACAGAAGAACTAGGAATTAGAAGACTTACTCACTAGTATTATTTGCACCACAAATTGTATGCCTTTATGTGGGTCATCACACATCCTTTTTCTTCTGAAAATATGAGGTTAAACATTTTTAATCTCTTAAAATCTGTCGATCTTATTATTCTGAAAAAGTAAAAATTTCCAAATGCAAAATGTGGTCCTATGATATATCTAAATTATTCTCATATTCTTCTTTCATAATAATATTAAAGGAGATTGATCTACATGTCTTTCTCTGGGAGAGACAAATATATAGCGATTATACATTTAATAATCAAATGTATATTATTTAATTTTTTGAAAGTAGCAACCTCCTGATATTCACTAACAATAATAAGAAAGCTTAAATTGAGAATAAAATAATTAAGTTGAATTAAAAACATAACAGCTTGTTACTATGGAGCAATGGATAGCATGAGAAAAATAGTGTGTTCAGACAATTTTGATAATAGTAACTAGTAACTGGAGGTGCTGGCCCAATACCAAGAATGACAGGTTTTTCTATTTGTACATAAGATAGTAATAAATGTAAGTTTATTTTACTCATTCTTAGTATTGAGACCACAAGAAGTATATTTTTTTCTTGATAAGCAACTAAAGATACACATACATACATTCACAGAGAGAATTGTAGAGGCAAAAACAAAAATTTTAGTTTTTGGCCCCAGTGTCCCAAATTGAAATTTATTTAGTCTCCTGAATAGATTTTAATTCCATTTTATTTTGCAAATGTAACCCATTTAAGTAAAAAGGTAAAAAGCATAGGAAATTCTAATTAGCTCTCTGTGAATTCCATTTGATAGGAAGAGAAATAAATAAAATTCAGCCCTAAGGTTATTGATATACTAGAGATGCAGCACATGATTAAATCCCCTAAGTGTAACCTGCTGTCAGGGCATGTCCGCTGCCCCACAAAGCCTTGAATGCTCTGTGGATGCTGCCGCTGGCCCACGATGCTCCTCAGAAGCTGCCAGCACTTGCGACGCTCCAGAAGTCCTGCCCACTGTGGATGCTATGAGACCTAGAAGTCCCACCTGCTGCAGCTGCATCAGGACCCATCAATGCGCCTTCTGGTGAGTCGGTAGCTGGTCGTGATGCCATGACACCATCACAACCGCAGGCCTTTTATTATCCTATATAATAAAAGAAAAATATGCAAATTTGACCATACCTTCGCTATGCTTCCAGCCAATCAGGAGTGGGGGGCGGAGCCAAGGTACACATGAGGTGAGGGGTGGCTGCGGGAGAGCCCCTGGCCTGGGGAGCAGATGCTGTGCTGGTGGTCCCTGCTGGGGCCCTGTGGAGGGGCATGGTGGGTGCTGCAGGGCAGCGTCCACTGCTCCCCAGGCCGGGATGTCATGGAGGGGAGAGATGGGCACCGCGGGTTGGCTGGTGGCAGTGGCATAGTGTCTGCTGCTTCCAAGCCCAGAGCATCTCGGAGGGACAGAACAGGTGCCTCGGGTGGCCAGCAGCGGCAGGGCAGCATCTGCTGGTTTTCAGGCTGGGGCGTTGCGAAGGGGTGGGGTGGGAGCCATGGGCTTGCTGGCAGCGGCAACGCAGTGTCCGCTGCTCCCAATGCCAGGGCTGCTCCCAAGGCCGGGGCATTGCAAAGGGGCGGAGCCCGTGGGGTTAGGCCAGGCTGGGCTGTGCCTGCGGCTGCCTGTGGCTGTGGCCAACCTGGGTGAAGCTGGCCCAGGTCCTGGCTGCCTATAGCTGGCGAAAGGGAGGGAAGCCTGGGTCCCAGGTGTGGGGTAAGGCAGAGGCAGTCAGGAGCAATCAGGCCAGCAGGAGAGCACTTAGGGGTGATCACACAGGCAGGAAGAGGTGGTTAGGGGTGATCAGGCAGGCAGAGATGGTTAGCGGTGATCACGCAGGCAGAGGAGTTAGGGGTGATCAGTCAGGCAGACCAGTGAGCAGTTAGGAGCCAGTATTCCTAGATTGCGAGAGGGATGTCTGACTGCCAACAGCCAGACATCTCTGACTGCCAACAGTCAGACATCCCCGAAGGGGTCCCTGATTGGAGAGGGTGCAGGCTGAGCTGAGGGAACCCCCCTTCTGTGCACGAATTCCATGCACCGAGCCACTAGTATAGACATAAAAGCCTAATATGCAAATTGCCCCCACAGGAGTTCAATTGGGAGACCAATCACTGGTTATGACACGTGCCAACCACCAGCGGGTGGTGTGGAATGAAGGGAGGCCCTGGCCGGCAGCTGGAAAGAAGGCTCTGGCCAGCAGCCAGAAGGCCCCAATTGGCCCTCATTGCTGGCCAAACCTAGGGACCTTACCCATGCATGAATTTTGTGCACCAGGCCTTTAGTTTCTATATAAAAGTATAACAAAATAGAGAAAAAAAGTAATTAATCAGGCAGTAATTTTGCTATGAATTATCAAATATTTTTACTGATTTTCCTGCAGAGGACAGGTTGTTTATAAGGCATTATGTAAACAGAGCTTAAGAGAAGCTAAACACACTAAACAGAAAATTGAGTTGAGGTTTGTTTGGTGTGTAATAATGCAAATATCCTATTTATTTAATCTGTAAACATTTCTTAAATGGGAAAATATTTTGGAAAATGTCCTATGTAAACAAAAAACTTTTTCAATTAATCACTGCAAAGTACACTGTGTCGCTAAGACATGTTAAACACATTAAACCTCTGTGTGAAAATGAGGAAAAAAACTGTGGCATCTATGAGTGTGCACAACAACACAGCACTGGTCTTTTGAGTGCAGGAGGATGTGGCTCAAAAGGTAAGATAAACACTGGAGTAGGGAAGAATATTAAAGAGTACCACATCATTGTCAGATCTACCTGTATTGAACTCAAGACTTTATTCCAAGTAGAATCTGAAATTATTTTGTGTATTGAAAGGTTAGGGGGTAATATTGTTATAATATTTAAAAAGTTGCTTTATTCAATTTTGGCTTCAGAGAAAGTAAAAACATCAATAAGTACCCAGGAACTATTAACTCCAAAGCATGTTATATGTTTATTATTAAAAAAGCAAAAACATTTTTGAGTACAAGAAAAACTGTACTTTCTTTTTTAAAAAACTGAAAAGCATTTTAATATTTTTGTCTGAATCTGTTACAAACCTAGAATTACAATTCATATAAATCAACTATGGTTTCAAAAATTTTATTTGGAGGAAAAAAAACAAAAAGACAGGGGTTTCATTAAATCCACAGGAGTGTAGAGAACCAGGCTTGGAAAGTAGACAGAAACTAAGGTAGCTCTTAACATGTAAAAAATATAAAGCACAACTAGCAGGATAGTACATCAGCACTGCAAGATATTCAAGCAGTTTGTGTCATATTGATGCCAATGGATGAAACTTCTCTGTCGTTTGGAGGAGTGAGGTTCTTGGGGATCAGCTGAAATAATTTTCAGAAGCCCCCAGGAGAGGATGGGATGTGGAAGAAGGCTTTATTCCCAAGTCCCCTGCCCCTTAAGCCAGTCCTGGAGGAGGAGCAGAGGTCAGCAGAATCAGAAACAGGGCTGGAGTCCAGAGTTTCCGTTCCTTGTTGCAGCCTGGTGAAGTTCAGAATTTGGGCCAGATTAAAGTCCGTTAGTCCATGTGTGAGCCTAACATGGCCTTGTGCCAGGGGTGCAGGAGAGCGCAGCCCATTGCAGCAGTTCCTAGAGGGCTCAGCACCCTGGAGCCAAGAAAGTGTGGCTCCCTTGTCTAGAAGTTTATAAGAATTGCCAGCTTGCCGTGACCATGCCCATTCTGGCCACTGACTCATTTTCAGGTATGATTGGCAATTAGCCTTCCACATCGCTCAGACTTTACTGGGCATACATCTAAATTGCTCTTCTCTAGTCTCTTCCCTCATGGATTTGCAGGGAATAGACTTGGATAAAGTGAAATGCAGCTCTTTCACAAAGTCATATTAATGGCATGTCTATATATAGTCTTTCCTTTTACTTATTTCCTGTTAAATGATACCAGGTTATTACAGTGGTATCAATATGACCACCAACTACTGACATGACTACAGCCACTGTGAATTTATCTATTTCATTTTCATAGAATCACTCATTAAAGCATTGATGTCCTGGGTAAATGTATCCAATTGATCAAGACCTTGTCATGTTTCTGAGTACTGCAAAGCCATTGTATTATATTCCTGAGGCTGCCATGAAAAATTATCACATGTCGGACACAACTAACATGGTGGCATAGGTGAGCACCTATCTTGCTGTCCACGCAACAATTCTGAAACTCCAACTTAACAACGGAACAAACAACTTCCAGAATCACCGGAGAGCTGGCTGAGTGAAAATTCCACACATAAAAGTAGAGGTGGGACGCAGCGGTGACTCAGGAGGAGCAGTGGTGCGCAGCTTTGAGGTTCGGAGCGGTGAGGGACGGGCGGCAGACAGCAAGCCCGGCTGGTTTTCTCTAGCAGGGAGGGCGGAGGCCTCCCACAGCACCGACCTCCCCAGTTCCAGGCGAGCTCCCAGGTCGGGGAAAGGAGGATCCCGGGGGTGGCTGAGGTCTGTCTGTTTAGGGAGACCGCACGAGTAAATTGGAGCAGTAGTTCCTGGAGTGTGCAACCAGGCAGAGAACGCGGGCAGAGAACGCTTGACTTGCTCATTTGCTCGGAGACCACCATACTGCTTTGTTTTACAACCTGAGTGAGACTTTGGCTGTGCAGACTCATTTGGGGAGAGGCAGAGTTGTCTGGCAACGGGGAGATCAGCAGTGGATTTACATTGCCACCCAACACTGAGACCCGTGAGCCGCATAGATAAGCTGACACCGCAAGCCCCATAGACCTGAAGCAGTGCGCCACGAAGGGCAGACCTAAGGCTAACGCCATGTGCTGCATAAGGAAACTGAGCCACTGTCCCTTAGAGGATACCTATCACACACTGCTAAGGGACCAACTCAGGAAAGTAACCACAATGCAGAGAAAAGGAAAGAACTCAGCTGTGAAAGAAATGGAGGAAAAAAGACAACTAGACATAGAGTTCAAAACCACAGTAATTAGGTTTATGAAGAGGCTATTAGAAAAGGCCAAGAAACTTAATGAGAACTACACTGAAATAAATAACACCTATAAAGAAATGAAAAATGCCTACAATGATATGAAAAAAGTCCAACTAGAAATTAAGCATACACTGACTGAAACAAAAAATATTATACAAAGACCTAAAAGCAGTCCAGACGACCGCAAAAACCAAATCAAAGATTTGAAATACAAAAAAGCAAAATCCACTCATCTGGAAAAGCAAGAAGCCAAAAGAGTCCAAAAAATTGAAGATAGTATAAGGGTCCTCTAGGACAATCTCAAGCATACCAACATCAGAATTATTGGGGTGCCAGAAAAAGAGAGAGAGCAAGATAATGAAAACCTACTAGAAGAAATAGTGACTGAAAACTTCCCCCACCTGGCAAAAGAAATTGACTTGAAAACCCAAGAAGTGCACAGAACCCCAAAATATAGGAATCTAAAGAGAACCACACCAAGGCACATCATAATTAAAATGCCAAGAGCAAAAGACAAAGAGAGAATATTAAAAGCAGCAAGAGAAAAACAGTTAGTTACCTATAAGGGAGCACCCATACGATTGTCAGCGGATTTCTCAATAGAAACGATACAGGCCAGACGGGAGTGGCAAGAAATATTCAAAGTGAAGAATAGCAAGAATCTACAACCAAGATTGCTCTATCCAGCAAAGCTGTCATTCAGAATTGAAGGTCAAATAAAGTGCTTCGCAGATAAGAAAAAGCTAAAGGAGTTCATCACCGGCAAACCAATACTATATGAAATGCTGAAAGGTATTGTTTAAGAAGAGGAAGAAGAAGAAGGTAAAAATATACATTATGAACACCAAGTACACATCTATCAACAAATGAATCTAAAAATCAAGTGAATTAACAACCTGAAGATCAGGATAAAATGAGGATTAGAAGAGAATCATGGACATAGAGAGGGAATGGACTGATAATGCTTGGTGAGAAAAAGTGCAGGAAGTATAGCAAGAGACTGGACAAAAATCATGCAACTATGGGGGCGGTGAGGGAGGAGGGTGGGGTGGGTACTGGGTGGAGGGGAGCTATTGGGGGAAAATGTAATTAATAAGCTGAACAATAAAGATTAAAAAAATGAAAAAAAATTACCACATGTCCTAGTCGGCTTGGCTTGGTGGATAGAGGTAGACCTGCAGACTCAAGGATCCCAGCTTCAATTCCAGTCACGGGCACATTCCTGGATTGTGGACTCGGTCCCCAGTAAGGGCATGCAGGAGGCAGCCAATCAATGATTCGCTCTCATCATTGATGTATCTCTCTCTCTCTTCTTCTCCCTTCTTCTTTGAAATCATATTAATGGCATATCTATATCTAGTCACCATATATATATATATATATATATATATATATATATATATTCACACACACACACACACACACACACACACACACACACACACTAGAGGCCCAGTGCATGAAATTCGTGCAAGGGGGAGTGAGGGCGTGGAGGGTGTCCCTCAGCCCAGCCTGCACCCTCTCCAATCTGGGACCCCTCGAGGGATGTCCTACTGCCCATTTAGACCTGCTCCCAGTAGGATCGGGCCTAAATGGACAGTCGGACATCCTTCTCACAATCCAGGACTGCTGGCTCCAAACTGCTCGCCTGCCTGCCTCCCTGATTGCCCCTAACTGCTTCTGCATGCCAGCCTGATCACTCCCTAACCACTCCCCTGCCAGCCTAATTGATGTCTAACTGCTCCCCTGCCAGCCTGTTTGCCCCCAACTTCCCCCCTCTACCAGCCTGGTCACCCTTAACTGCCCTTACCTGTAGGCCTGGTCCCTCCCAACTGCCCTCCCCTGCTGGCCTGATTGCCCACAACTGCCCTCCCTTGCAGGCCTGTAACCTCCCAATGGCCCTCCCCTGATGGCCATCTTTTGGTGGCCATCCTGTGTCCATATGGGAGCAGGATCCTTGAACACATGGGGGCAGCCCTCTTGTGTGTTGGAGTGATGGTCAATCTATGTATTACTCTTTTATTAGATAGGTTAGAGGCCTGGTGCATGGGTGGGGACCAGCTGATTTTCCCTGAAGGGTGTCCCAGATCAGTGTGGGATTTCCCCTGGGGCATGGGCCTATGGTAGTTTGCAGGCTGGCCATGACCCCCAGCAACTCAAGTGGAGGCCCTGGGATGTGGGATTAATTTATGTTCTACAACTGAAACTTTGTAGTCTGGAGCGGAGCCAAGCCTTTTGCTCACTTTGTGGCAACAGCCATTTATGTTTGGGTTTGTTTTAATTCTATAATTGAAACTTTGTAGCCTAGAGTGGAGGCCTAGGCACTAGGGTTGCAGGAGCTTGCTTCCTCCATCACCCGGGCAACCCTAACCTCTGCTCTCTCCAGCTCCATGGCTGCTGCCATTTCTGTTGTGATTATGTATCTTCTATAATTGAAACTTTGTAGCATTGAGTGGAGGCCTAGGCCAGCAAGGGCAGGTGGAAAGCTTGGCTTCCTCCATTGCCGTGGAAACCCAAGCCTCCCTCCTGCTCTCAGTGGCTGCAGTCATATTGGTTGGGATTTATTTGCATAATTTGCTCCTGATTGGCTGATGGGCACGGATGTGCGTGTGGCTTGATCAGAGGTACAGTCAATTTGCATATTACTCTTTGATTAGGTAGGATATATATTTTAAAAATTACCAGAAATTGTTAACTTAAATCAGCAGAAATCTATAGCATTCCTTGGCTCCAATTTCTGCCTCCACTTCCACATTATTTTCTGTTCTGTGTGTCTCTCAAAACTCCCTTTGCTTCTCTCTTATAAAGATACTTGTGGTGGCATTTAGAATCCATCCAGATAATTTAAGGTAATCTCATTTCAAAATATTCATTTAATTACATCTGCAGATATTCTTTTTGCAAATAATGTAACATTTACAGGCTTTTGAGATTAAGACTTGACTTATTTGGGTGACCATTTCATTTTTATTTAAGATTTACTTATTTATTTTTGAGAAAGAGAGAGAGAGAAACTGATGTGAGAGTGAAACATCAACCAGTTGCCTCCTGCATGCTCCCTACTCAGAATTGAGCCCAGACATGTGCTCTGATTGGGAATCAAACCAGCAAACTTTTGGTGCATGGGATGATCAATACCCAACCAACTGAGCCACTGGCCAGGGCTGGGTGGCCATTTTATAATGGCCATCTGACTATTGCTGAAAATGTGGAGCAAGCAGATCTCTCATGCACTGGTTATAACCATTTTGGGAAACATTGTTCCTAAAAGATTATGCACACATTCTAGCCATTCACTCTTTTTTATCCAAGAGAAATTAATGTAATTCATATAAAATTATGGATAAATATGCATGCATGAAATTTATATGGACAAACTTCATACATACAAAAACCTGTTCAGAAACATCAATATCAGCCTTATTTGTAAAAGGCAAAAGCTGGAAAGAACACAATTGTCCACCCACAGGTGAATGGATAAACTTTGTGGCATACCCACAGAATTGAATACCACTCAGCAGTAAAAAGGAATGAACTACTTACACAACTAAATGGATGATTCTCAAAATAGTGACAATGAATGGAAGAAGCCAAACAAAAATAAATTCAGAATGCATGATTCCATAAAATTCTAAGAAATGTAATGTAGATGACAGGTAATTAAAGTTATCTGGAAGGTAGGTGAGAGAGGAACAAGGGAACTTCTGGAAATGACGAATGTGTGCATTATCTTGATTATGGTGATGTGGGGTTTTTTTTTGACATGTACGTATACCAAAACATCAATTTTTATCAGTATGCACATATGACAAAATATGTGTGATTTATTGGGCCTGGCCAGTGTGGTTCAGTAGGTTGGGCATCCTCCCATGCACTGGAAGAGTTCTAGTTTGATGCCCAGTCAGGGCACATGCCCAGGTGGTAGGCTTAGTGTGCAGGAGGTAGCCAGTCATTGTTTCATTCTCACACATTGATGTTTCTCTATCTTCCTCTCCCTTCCTCTCTCTAAAAAAAAATCAATGAAATTACTTTCAAAAATTTGATTTAAAAAATGTGTGTTGTTTATTGTATGATAATTATATTTCAATGAAACTTCTAGAAATAGTAGTAGAGAATAATGTCATTTTGGGCCAAAGAAGTGAAATAAGAGAAAAATTGAGCTATGTCTGAAATAATGTTTTTAGCCACAAGAAACAAATTTAAACCTGTTTTTTTAAAAAATATATTTTTATTGATTTCATAGAGGAAAGGAGAGGGAGAGATAGAAACATCAATGATGAGAGAGAATAATGGATCAGCTGACTCCTGCATGTCCCCTACTGGGGATCAAGCCTACAATCCAGGCATGAGCTCTTGACTGGAATCGAACCTGAAATTTTTAGTCCACAAGCTGATGCTTTATGCATTGAACCAAACCAGCTAGGGCTGAACCTGTTTTAAAAGGGTAATTAATTGACTTATAAATATAAAAACTAGACTAAGAAATTTTTTACCATAGGATAAAGGAGTTGGTTTAGGGAAAATTAAGCAAAGTTAAATTAGCAATGATAAAACACAGGGAGAACATAAGATAAATATGAAAGAAGGTATTTTGGTGATGCTGTAACTTATAGAATAGCAAAGTAAAAAAAAAAAAAACAACCTAAATAAACACTCAACTATTGCATACCTACAATGTGCCAGAGACATTAACGACAATGATAAATAAGAGGCAAGCTATCATTATCCTTGATCACTTAGGATTTCCCATTGGACAGACACTTGATCATTTAAAAAACAGATCCATAAAACAATGAAGGTAAAAAGCTCAAAACTCATCTCAACTCCAACTATATTTGTGTTTCTGAAAGGAGCTGGCAAAACCCCGAAGTTACTTCACCTTTCATATGTAGGCATAAGTAGAGGATATTGCAGGTTCAGATTCAGAATACTGTAATAAAGCAAATGGCATAAGAAAGTGAGTCAAAAAATTTCTGGTTTCCCAGTGCATATGAAATCTATGTTTCCAAAGTAGTCTAAGATGCAGTAGCTTTTAAGTCTAAAAATGTATATTCGTTATTTTAGAAATAGTCTTGCTAACCATCATCGGAACTTCAGGCAAGTCATAATCATTCTGCTAGAGAAGTGATTGGAAAACTGTAGCTCAGGAACCACATGCGGCTCTTTGGCCTCTTGAGTGTGGCTTTTCCACAAAATACCATGGCCTGGGCAAGTTTATTTTGAAGAAGTGGTGTTAGAAGAAGTTTACATTTTAAAAACGTGGCTCTCAAAAGAAATTTCAATCATTGCACTATTGATATTTGGTTCTGTTGACTGATGAGTTTGCTGACCACTGTGCTAGAAGAAGGTCTTGATTCAAAGTTGAGGGCTAATGAATAATCAGAGTAACAGCTGCTGAAAGGTGGGATATCTGCAGTAATCCTATATAATAAAAGGCTATTATGCAAATTGACCAAATGGCAGAACCACCAGTCACTATGATGTACACTGACCACCAGGGGGAAGATGCTCAACACAAGAGCTGCTCCCAGCCTGCAGCCCTTGAACACCTAATTGGGGCCTGCCATCCAACCTCTAAGTCCCCTCCCCCAGCAGGCATGTGCCGATCACCAGTGGTAAATGGGGAACCAGGGGTACATGGTGGTAGATGTGGGCAGTGCCAGGCCAAGGCCCCTACCCCACCAGTCACCCCACACACAGAGGGTGGGAACAGCCAAACTCTCAGTCCCTACCCCCGGCCGGCAGGCTCTAATCACCTGATGGCAAACATTGAAACTGGGGGTGGGTGGCAGCAGCCAGGAAAGATGGTCTTGATCACAGGCCAAGCCTAGAGACTGTACCCATGCATGAATTTCATGCACCAGGCCTCTAGTTTTTATAAGATAGCAATGAAGTGTGCCTTATTGATGGACTCTTCCTTTCCCTAATGATTTCTCAGTAGCATGTGCTGCTATTTGATAGCCTTTTACCCACAGTAGAACTTTCAAAATTGGAGTCAATCTTCACAAACCCTGCCACTGTTTTATCAACTAAGTTTATGTAATATTCAAAATATTTTGTTATCACTCAACAATCTTCACAGAATCTTCACTTTTTTCCCTCATACATAAGAGGCAACTCACACTTTTTTCCCTCATACATAAGAGGCAAACAAACCCACACTTTTTTTCCCTCATACATAAGAGGCAACTCCTCATTTGTTACAAGTTTTATTATGAGTTGGCAGCGATTCAGTCACATCTTCAAGTCCCACTTCTAATTCTAGTTTTCTTGTTATTTCCACCACTTTCTCCATTTAATCTTGAATTTCTCTCTGAGGGTTGTAATCAACTTCTTCCAGACTTTTAATGCTGATATTCTGTCCTCTTTCCATAAATCATAAATGTTCTTGATAGCATCTAGAATGGTGAATCCTGTACAGAATGTTCTCAATGTAGTTGTTCCAGGTCTATCAGAATAATCACTATCTGCAGCAATGATGGCCTTACAAAATATATTTCTCAAATAAAAACATCTGAAAGTCAAAATGACTCCTTGATCCATGGTCTGCAGAATGCATGCTGTGTTCACAGGCATGAAAACAACATTTACCTCATTGTACATTTCCAGCAGAGCTCATGAGTGACCATGTACATTGTCAATTGACAGTAATATTTTGAAAGGGAGGGAGGGAGGGAGGGAGGGAGGGAGGGAGGGAGAGGGAGAGAGGGAGAGAGACAGAGAGAGAGAGAGAGAGAGAGAGAGAGAGAGAGAGAGAGAGAGAGAGAGAATAGTAGGTCTCAACTGTGGGCTTAAATAGGTTGTAAATGTATATGTAGTCATCCAGATTTTGCTGTTTCATTTGCTGAGCAGACGCAGAGTAGATTTAGTATAACTCTTAAAAGCTCTACCATTTTCAAAATGATAAATGAGCATTAGCTTCAACTTAAAGTCACCAACTGTAATCATCCCCAACAAGAGAGTCAGCCTGTCTTTTGACGCTGTGGCGCCAGGCAATTACTTCTTCTCTCTAGCTATTAAAGTCCTAGATGGCATCTTCTTCCCATAAGAGGTTGTTTTGTCTACATTTAAAATCAGTTACTTAACTTAGCCACCTCCATTAATTATCTTGGCTAGATCTTCATCAGCACTTGATTCACCTTGCACTTTTATATTATGAAGATGGCTTCTTTTTTTTAATACATTTTATTGATTTTTCACAGAGAGGAAGGGAGAGGGATAGAAAGTCAGAAACATCGATGGGAGAGAAACATCAACCAGCTGCCTCTTGCACACCTCCAATTAGGGATGTGCCCGCAGCCAAGGTACATGCCCTTGACCGAATCAAACCTGGGACCTTTCAGTCCGCAGGCCGACGCTCTATCCACTGAGCCAAACCGGTTCGGTTTTTTTTTTTTTTTTTTAACTTTTTTAAGCTTCAAACTTTTCTTCTATAGATTCTTTACCTTTCTTAGCTTTCATAAAGTTGATGAAGCTCAGGGCCTTTTTCTGTATTAGGCTTTTATTTAGAGAATATTGTGCCTTGTTTGTCCCTGATCCAGACCACTAAAATTTTTTCCATATCACCAATTAAGCTGTTTCACTTCCTTATCATTTATATGTTCACTGGAGTTAAACTTTTAATTACTCCAAAAACATTTTTTTGCATTCATAACTTGGCTAATGGTTTGGTGCAAGAGGCCTAGCTTTCTGCTTATATGGACTTTCAACATACCTTCTTCATTAAGCTTATCATTTCCAGCCTTTGATTTAAAATTAGAGATGTGTGACTCTTCCTTTCACTTGAATACTAATAGGCCATTGTAGTAATCAATTGGTCTAATTTCAAAATAGGAAGGTCCAAGGAGAGGGAGAGTCCTGGGGTACAGCTCATTGCTGGAGCAGTCAAAACACACATTTATCACTTACATTTGCTGTGTTATATGGGCACAATTCATGAAGCCCCAAAATATTTACAATAATAACATCAAAGATCATGTATCAGAGATCACCATAACAAATATAATAATGAAGAGTTTGAAATATTGTAAGAATTACTAAAATGTGACACAGAACAAATGCTGTTGGGAAAATAGCACTGATAGACTTTCTCACAACAAACCTTCAATTTGTAAAAACTACAGTACCTGCAAAGCTCAGTAAAGTACACCGCAAATACAACAAGGTATACTGTAGTTTCAAGTGAGCTTTGATCCAATTCAAGAAAATATTTATGAGTAATATAGTGCAACATATTTTATTGGCAGAAACACCACTCTGTTGTTTAATATAAACTAGAAACAAATCACTTTCAAATAGAGTTAAAGACAAATGCAAATGCAGAAATTGGAAGGACAAAAAAGCTTATGATGAGACATATCCAACAAACTGGGAACCCATTGACACAATTTGTTATTTACAATAATAACATCAAAGATTTCATTTTCCTTTATTAATTTTTCTATTATTTATAATTAACCTAAAATAATTATACTATATTCAAAATCCAATTTTATAAAACTTCCTCAGATACATAGTAATTTCAAAAAAGAAAGCATTTGAATGTGTAACATTTACCATTATAGCCAGTTATTGCCTACAAATCCAATTTTAAGTAAATGCTCCTTACCCCATCTCTTTCTTCAGCTGCATTTCACTGGCCCATCTTCATGAACTTTAATAAGCTTCACATACCTAGAACTTTAAGTGACTGCTTCACATCTCTTGTCTTCAGAATTTTTCTAATGCCACAGTGTGGGATGTCTGCAGACACCTGCTCAGCATTTAAGCATGACCAATCTTGAGGTGTGGGAGAGTGAATACCCAGGAGCCATCCTAAACTAATGGGAGATGAAAGTCAAAAGATAAAGGGTTCCTCCTTTCATCCGCCAGGCAGATCACTTTAAGACACATTTCATAAAGCATTTTATAAAGTGCAGGGAAATCAACCTGCAGTTCCTCATAGTGACTGTCAACTTAATAATGCACCTCTATTTAGCTTTTCCTCATTCCCTGTTTCCTATCCTATCCCTCATTCTGACATTGAATATATTCTTTTCTCTCCAGCTCTGCTTTCCTGGGTACCCATGTTAAGAGAGTTGTTACTTAAGTCAACTCTATATAACAAATCTTCAGAATGAATTTGGAAAACCAGATCAAGCTTCAGTCAGACAACTAATGGTATATATGGTCCAAACCTGGCTTACAAGAGCACTGCAATTAGTAAGAATCTCACCTATGGTGGTCAGAATGAGGTACAGATGGAATGTTAAAGGTGTTGGTATATGTAACTACAAGGATATCATTTTACAAGACATAATGCTATAAAGTGGATTTAAGAACCTTTAATTTATTGCTTTGGAAGCTGTGAAAAAAAAATGACAGGCTCAGATTGGCTTACCATTAACTGAAAGCGTTCCTGAAAATAAAGAAGGATTCTAGAAGACTGCTTACAGAGAGCCACACCTCCTATAACCACAGGATACACCCTACTAAACATCACGCCCAAGATTGGCCTTGATAGATCTGCTAGGGAAGAGCTAGAGCCCTACCAAAAAAAAAAGTCCTACTAAAAATAAAGTGGAGACTTTTTGGTAGAAAATTCTATGAATCTTGGATCTACAGATATTCCTGAACTCTTCAAGGAAGTAGAAGCAGCTTTCCTCACCCTGATAAAGGAAAACGGCCTTCCCATTCCTGACTACCCTGCAAAGTTTCTAAGGCAGACGCTTAGCCAGATTTTGTGTGTCCTCTTCACAATGTATACACCCAACTCCTCATTGCTTACAGGCCTAAAAGCAGGTTAGATCTCAGTATAGCCCAAAGAAATGAATTTTCTTATACACTGAAAGAATTTCAGGGAATGCTAATATGTATCAGCAGAAACCAGAGTAATATAGGTATGAGGAAGTATTCTTGAGGGCAACACACTGATCTGCTGGGAGAGAGCAAAATATAAGGTTGAAGAGAGAATGATTTATTGGTTTAGAAGGTGTGACTCGGAGTTCAATGTACTAGTAAGGGCACCTGGTTTTTTAGCCTAAGGCACTAAAAGGATGATTCTTTGAAGCTTGGATTCAATGATGAGTCTGTATTAAATGAGATATAGATTATGCAATGTCCTTAGAATAGTACTGAGAAAGAGATCAGAAGACTTGGGAAATAAAAAAACATATTTAAATGAATTTCTTATGGGATATTGGAAAAACCACTACCTATTTTCCCTGGGAGACCCCAGAGGACATATCTTTAGAGAGCTAATAAGAAATGGACTAATGAGAGAGGCACTGGCATATATGAAAAGCTTAGTGGGTCTGACCTCTGCAGACAGGAAATAACAGTAGGAGATGCTTCCTACCAGGTCACAGGTATCAATAGAAATTATAAAAATTCCAGAATGGCAGAGGCCAGGTGCAGCATCTAAATGCTAGTGCAAGGCCAGCTTGGCCAAGTAACTTAAGCCACAGAAATTAGTGGTAAGGGTTGGCTAATAGATTATGGTGCTTCGAGAGGCAATATAGATGTGCAACTGTTTATAGTGTTACAATAACTTCAAGATCTGGAACTCAGAAGGCTGAGACGAATTGCTATATTGCAAAATCACAATTCTTCACCCAGTACCCAACCTAAGTCAATCCACTTAGAGTGAATTAATTAAAGAGTTTATAGCTTGTTAGGGCTGTCACTACAAAGTACTACAAGCAGTGGTTTAAAAAATATTTTCTCAAAATTCTGGAGGCTATATATCTGAGTACAAGATGTCTGCAAGTTTGGTTTCTTCTGAGACTTCTTCTCTTGGCTTATAGATGTCTGTCTTCTTCCTATGTCTTCACTGATCTTCATATCTGCCTATGTCCAAATTTCCTCTTTTTGTTTTTTTTAATCCTCACCCAAGGAAGATATTGTTTCCACTGAGTTTTTAGAGAGAATGGAAGGGAGGGCAAGCAAGAGATAGAAATACATCACTATAAGAGAAACATATCAATTGATTGCCTCCCACAAGCACCCTAACCAGGGCACAACTTGCAAACCAGGTACATGCCCTTGACTGTAGATTGAACCTGAGAAACTTTGGTGAATAGGCCAAAGCTCTAACCATGAGAAACATGGGTCAGGACCAAATTTCTTTTTTTTTTTTTTGAGGGTACAGGTCATATTTGATTAGACCAACTCCAAAGTCCTCATTTTAATTCAATTACTTCTTTAAAGACCCTCTCTCCAAATACATTTACATTTTGAAGTACTGAATGTTAAGATTTTAACATGAATTTTGAAGGAAAGCAATTCAGGAAGTTAGATTTTCTTTAGAAAATGACTCCACAAGCATATATGATGAACATGTCTTTAATTTCCTAAAAAATACCTGTGTCCCTACCTAGAGGAAAAGATAGTACTCAAAGTCTTTTAAGACACAAATACTAAAGTACCTAAAACCCCATTATAGGTCCTCTGAGGGAATTTATAAAGACCAGGTAATAAAGAGAATTTTGGCCCAAAACGAATTACGATCATCCATAATTCCTATTAATGATTCAATTCTTCAGATTCTAAGTGTAGAATTGACTTTCTATATGAAATAGCTGGCATACACTCACCTTAGCTCTTTTACCTATGGTGCAAGAGCCATAAGCTAGAAAGAATAAACAAAAGCACTTCAACCTGACACAAAATTCTGTCAAGAGATTATAGAGCAAAAGCAATATTGTTATCCAGGAGTAACTTTAGATACCTCTGCTACTTTTCATCAAACCCATTTTAAATTTACTTTGTCTCTGAAAAAGCAGATGGATTATAGCAAATGAAAATGGACTATTACAAACTTAACCAAATAGCAGCTTTATTCACAGCTGGTTCTGTGATGGAAGTAGTTCTTTACTGAGACATATCAACAAAGCCTCTTTGTATGTGGATATTCATCTATGGATACATTCCAATCGCTGCCAGTACAGAAGATAAAAAGGAATTCTCTTTTACATGGGAGAGATAGCAGTACACATTGACTGTCTTTTCTCACATATCCCAGTTTCTCTCCTTGGGGAACTATCCTGATTCACAAAGAATTCATCATCTTGACATTCTGCAGAACAACATTATTGGCTGATTAGAATGTGAAATAATGCTAATTGGAACTCAAGAGCAGTAAGTAATCTGGAAAGACAGAATCACCAGAGGGTAGAAGATAAATGTCATGATGATTCAAGGTTTTCCTATATTGTGACGTTTACAGGTGTCCATTGAGCAGGAGAATGCTGAGGCATTCTGTTTCAGGTAAGGACATGTAGCTGCATTGTCCAACCCCTATGTTGAAAAAAGAAGCACATCACTTGGTGGTCACTCTGACATTTGTAGAAAGCTTGAACATTCTATTTTAATCTATGTTTAAGAGATTTACAATACTGACAGTTTTTCTTACTTTCCAAAGCAACAGAAGGTCCTGCAGGAAGTCTAAGCTAATTGCAAGCTGTTCTGACACTTAGGTCCAATGACCTAGCAGCTGTGATGGCGGTAGAAATATCCATGGTAGGTGGGGAAAAAGGTTTTGAAGAGTCTCTGGTAAGTCACAATACAGAGCCACTGCATGAACTTTAAGGATTTTGCAGCGGGGCCATGCTCTCACTAATACAGAACTACCAGTCCTTGATAGCCCCTGAGAAATAATTCCTGTTGTGCTTTGAGCACTAAGAGAGACTTAAGACCTGATGGTGAGAATGTGAGGTGACTGTGGATTAGAGCTGCCCCCATCACACGGCAGGCAGCTGCATAAGAGAAATGACATATTCAGGAGGTCTCCTGAGCAGATCCAGAAGATGCAAGTGAATTACAAGAAGAAAAGGCCTAGACCCCAACTCAACTAACACCGATAGACATTTGGTCTTTCTGGAGAAGTGCCCTAGAACTAACTGACCGAGAAGAAAAATGCTTGGATGTGGTTTACAGATGGGTTTGGTACTGATACTGGCCACAAATGGATTGTTGCTACACTACACTCCTGTTCAGGGATGGCTCTAAATGACAATGATGAAGAGAAAACACCTAGTAAACAGACCTGGGAGCAACACACTTGGTCATTAATTCTGTATGTAGATTTCCATGTCCTCAACAAGACTCAGAATAAAGTATTCTCTGCAGAGGACATACTTAAACAGTCAAACAGGCAGGATCATATGTCCTAGGAATGGCAGCAACCTTTTCCTTGGCCACCCAATGCTGGACAGATGAGCCATGGAAAAGGTCGGAAGGCTATGCATGGACCCGGCAGCACAGGTTCCCTCTCACCAGGTTGATCAGACCACTGCTGCTGCTGCTGAATAACCAACTTACCAGCAGCAGAAATGACACTGAGCCTTCAATATGCAGCATCACTCAGGAAAAGAGTTATCCACTTTTTGGCACTTTGAATACATTTGACCTTTAATATCATGGAGGATGATATCTACTCTGGAATAGAAATCTGTCTTTTCTTCCCAAAATATGTCTTCCAGTACCATCACTCATTCATATTTTCTGTTAAATTGAAAGGGTAAGGGACATATTTATGGCAGGGGGGGGGAAAGTTGTAACAATAGATACATTGGTGATGGATTCTTCCATTTTATGATAAACCTTGCCACCAAGAATATTCAATATAATAGAAACATGCTATATCCAGTTAAAAGCTTAGCTAAATTGCCAGTATATGGACAGTATCATGTGGGATTGGTTCTCTTTCTTCAGACTGTTAGGGTGTTGAACCAAAATGAAAATCTGATGCCTTGTCCTAATAAGTAGAAAAACATGGGTCCATAAGTCAAGGGGTTGAAGTATAATTTGTGCTTCCAATTCCCACAACATTAGATTAGAGTTCCTGGTGGAGATTTTTCTACCAAAGAATTCAGTAAGGGTGCCACTGAACTTGAAACAATGACTATTATCTTGGAATTCTTATGTCAAAAGATCAGTCAACGATAACAAAAATAAAAAAGAGTGACTTTCTTGGCTTGGTGGCTCAGTTTGTTGGAGCATCATCCCATACTCCAAAAGGAAGCAGGTTCAACTCTCAGTGACGACATATATGTAGGTTGTTTTTGAATCCCCTATACAGACACTTATGTGAGGCAACCAGCCTCTCTCTCTCTCTTTCTCTCTCTCTCTCTTTCTCCTTCCCTTCCTCCCTTAAAATTGATAAAAATATATCCTCAGGTGAGGATTAAAAAAGAGTAATTACTATGTTAGAGAATATTGCCTGTGACTACTATGAGGACCTAAATTGCTAATACATATGGGCAATGAGGAGTATGGCTAAAGAACAACTGACTTCTGGTGCATCTCTTTCTTTTAGACACTCCTCACTGTGCTTAATGATAACTGTGAACAAGCAATTGAAACTGTGGTACAATAAAATTGTACAGTTAAAGATTCAGCTTCTTTAGGACTGAAGTATCATTTCACTAGGCAAGCAACCTAGACAAGTTGAAATTCTGACTAAAGATGAGATAAATCTAGGGATGGATGTTTAAAGAGATAAATAATAAATACCTATTATGACCTCAGGAAAAGCAGTGCCACTGGGAACATTACTTTGTTCAAATAATCCCTTAGCTTTACAGAGTATGAATAGATCTGTGTGCAGCAAGTGTTGGAATGCATATACACTGAGTGGCCGGATTATTATGACCACCTGATGTTTGTAAGCAAATTAGCTGTACACTGAATTGTATGGAATATGGAAGCCAAAGGCCTGTTCGAACACCTTTGCTGTTTGCAGTAACCACGATAAATCATCTCCAATTCGCACAGGAACACAAAGATTGGAAAAAAGTCATGTGGTCCAATAAATAACGTTTCCAGTTGCATCATGCAGATGGCAGAGTGAGAATTTCTCGGAAACAGCATGAAACCATGCACCCCAGATGCATGAGTACAACCTTTCAAGCTGGTGGGGGCACTGTTATGGTTTGAGGCGTGTTTTCCTGGCATGATTTGGGCCCTGTAATTCATGTGGAACAGTGTCTGGATAGCACAACATACCTAAGTATCATTGCTGATCAAGTACATCCTATCATGTTGATGGCATATCCCAATGGAGATGGATTTTTCCAATAAGACAATGCACCATGCCACAGTGCTTGTATTGTGCAGGAGTGGTTTCAAGAACATGAGGGAGACTTTACCTTGCTTGAGTGGCCCCCACAATCACCAGGTCTCAATCCAATTGAACATTTGTGGGATGAAGTTAAAAGAGCCATCAGGTAGCTGATTCCACAACCATCAAATCTCACAGAACTGGACAGTGCTCTTCATCAGGCATGGTGTCAGATTCCTGGCATCACCTTTCAACAACTCATGGAGTCAGTGCCAAGAAGAATCACCGCAGTATTGAAGGCAAAAGGTGGCCCAAGGAAGTACTGACGGGATTATCATAATAATCTGGCCACTCAGTGTATATCTCTTGTGCCATATTTAAAAAACCTCCCAGTCTCAGCCCTTACTCCAGTTGTGATAACCAGGCCTGTGGCAGTTGCAACCAGTTTTACACCAACCAGTACAATCTATTTGTTTCACCACAGACCAATGACATCCACCAAACACTCCCTATAGGAAGGTTGCTCTCCTGCTATGGTGTGGGATGCTCATGGGACCTCATTTAGCCCTCACACACATGTAACCTGGAAATATGAATTAGTTATTGCCCATGGATCTATGCTTGACCATTGGGGTCAGGAGCTGAAGGATATATGCCCTCCTCTTGGAGAATTCTAAAACACATTTTTTAGTCTACTTAGAAGGTCACACTGTACACTCTTTCAGTCATTCCTGCTCTGAGAGATCCTGTTCCCAAATAAGCTGCCTGCATACAAAATATGTTCTCAGCACTGCTTTGGGGGAGTCTAAGCTGAGGCAGCAACTGCCCACTTTTATTCTCTAGAGTTTATATTCTAAAAGCTTCATACTTAATATAAAACATAGAATTTCCTCTTAAATTAAATGTGGTACATTTTCATGCATTTCAAATTTCCCGTCCCAAATGCCCTCCTTCATAAGCAAAAAAAAAAGAGTGTTTCTTAAATTTGGAAGATTAATGTTTTCTACCTTTTATGATATTCAACCATCATGTCAAATACAATTGACCTACCTAAGATGTAAAGACATCAGCTATTATTAATGAAGTGTTTTAAGGCACATTTTGGAACATGATCCCAGAATATATATGAAGTTCTATGTGATAAAAGATTAGCTTATTAACCTTGGAGCATTTTATTTGCATCAGCAAAGTTTTAGAATTTTAAAAGAGAAGCAATATCTTAATTTGTAAGACTTTTTGACAACACATCAAAGGGGGGAAAAGGCGAGCTGGTTTCAAATAATAAAACCTGCTTCTCTAGAGAGCAGTTGTTTAAAGTAAAACCCTCCTCTTACTCTCTGTGGCTGCCTATTACTTCATTTATTATCTATCACCTCTTTGAGTTTGGAGAATTCTCTTCAAATGTGTTTACGAGGGCAAAGACAAGTTTAAGACAATCATCAAAGAAATGTGCAGCACGGTAGGCAGAAAAAATAAACATGATGAATATTTTTTCTTTTATCTCCATATTTCCCCGTGCTTGGCTTACTCTCAATTTCAGATGTCCCTCCTTACTCCACATCTGCATTAAATATTTCAAAATCATAATTGGATGTTCATTTTCTTCTTCTTTATATTATTTTCTACTGTCTTAATACATTTTTCTGAGACTGTAATTCTCAATTGCTTGAGTATACTTTCGTGTCTTATACAGATTTGCATGTAATTCTTTGCAAACTCATCTCTATAGGTTAAAATACCTTCATTTCCATATCGCTATGATATTTTACAGTTAAGCATTATTTGATTGTTTGAGATTGCGTTTTGCACAAAATCTGAAATCTAAATGTTTAATTTTGTAAATATATTGTATTTGAAAATATTTTATTGGTACTGACATAAACTAATTGAATTACCTGTTTAATAATAAAATATAAAGTAATATTTAGGTAATTTTAAAAATATATCCCATATAGAGAACTAAGATGGCGGCAAAGGCAAAACACCTATCTTGCCGTCATAATCAGCAATTTTAATACTACAACTTAACGAAGGAACAAACACCTTCCAGAATCACCAGAAAGCTCGCCGAGTGAAAATTCCATAAATAAAAGTGAAGATAAGACACTGTGACTCGGAGGAGCGGCTGCGAACAGCATTGAAAGATTCGCACGGAGAGAGGTTTGGAGCGCACGCCGCGGAGAGGGCGGGCGGCTGAAAACCGGCCAGTTTTCTCCAACGGGGAGACAAAGGTGTCCCACTGACTGATTCTCCAGCTCTGGGCGAAGTCCAGAGAACCCACTATCACACGGGGTGAAAACTGGACAGTGGGAGGGCACGCCGAAGCTCGGGTGCTGCCGGGTCTCCCGGCTTCTGGAGAAGGCAGCTCGGGCGAACAGCTCGGCTGCGTGACGGCGCAGAGAGCGCACCGCGACTTGCCTCTCATTCGGAAAACCATCAGTCTGCTTTGTTTTACGATCCTGGGTGAGACATTGCGCATGCAGACTCATTTTGGGAAAGTCTGAATTCCCCGGCAACCGGCAGCCGGTGGAGCTCCGCAGCCGCTCTCTCTCAGAGGTGCTGGCTGCCATTGCCCCCGGCACAGAGTCCCTGGGGCCGCATAGGGCGGAGCTAACGCTATCTGCTTGGCCCGGAGACTCTGCCCACCCAACCTGAGCACAGCTGAGCTTCACAGACAATTGGCCTGGAGGTCAACCCTCCAAGTGCTAACAATGATTAACCTGAGCTTAACTTCAGCAAGACTGTGCAACCCATATCCACCTCAGGTAACTGGGGAGGCTGAGCCACTGTCCCTTGTAGCACGTCTACCATACAAAGCTAATTGACCAACTCAGGGAAGCAGCCACCATGCAGCAACATGGAAAGAAATCAGATGTGAAAGAAATGGAGGAAAAAAAACGACTGGACATGGAATTCAGAACCACGATTATAGGGTTTTTTAAGAGGCTCCAACAAAAGATCGAGGCCTATAAGGAAATAAGCAAGACCACAAAGGAAATGAGTGAGTCCTACAAGAAAATGAACACCCTCCAGGATATAAACTAGAGCTGCAAAGAAATTATTAAGACCAACGTGGAAATGAATGAGTCCTACAAGGAAATGAAAGAAACCCTCAAGGATATAAAGCAGACTCTCAAGGATATGAAAAAGGACCAACCAGAAATTAAGCATACACTGACTGAAACAAAAAATATTATACAAAGACCTGAAAGTGCCCTGGAGCACCCCAAGAACCAAGTTAAAGATTTGAAATACAAAGAGGTAAAATCCACTCAGCTGAAAAAGCAAGAAACCAAAAGAATACAAAAAATTGAAGATAGTGTAAGGGGCCTCTGGGACAACCTCAAGCATACCAACATCTGAATTATAGGGGTGCCAGAAAAAGCGAGAGGCCAAGACAATGAAAACCTATTTGAAGAAATAGTGACTGAAAACTTCCCACACCTGGTGAAAGAAATTGACTTAGGAGTCCAAGAAGTGCACCGAACCCCAATATATAGGAACCCTAAGAGGACCACACCGAGGCACATCATAATTAAAATGCCAAGAGCAAAAGACAAAGAGAGAATATTAAAAGCAGCAAGAGAGAAACAGTTGGTTACCTATAAGGGAGCACCCATACGACTGTCAGCAGATTTCTCAACAGAAACGATGCAGGCCAGATGGGAGTGGCAAGAAATATTCAAAGTGATGAACAGCAAGAATCTACAACCAAGATTCCTCTATCCAGCAAAGCTATCATTCAGAATTGAAGGTCAGATGAAGTGCTTCGCAGATAAGAAAAAGCTAAAGGAGTTCATCACCACCAAACCAACATTATATGAAATGCTGAAAGATATTCTTTAAGAAGAGGAAGAAGAAAAAGGTAAAGATGAAAATTATGAACAACAAATACACATCTATCAACAAATGAACATAAAAATCAAGTGAATTGATAGGCTGTTGAACAGGATAGACTGGTGAATATAACAGAGACATGGACATAGAGAGGGAATGGACTGACAATTCTTGGGGAGAAAAGGGTTGTGGGAAGTGCAGCAAGAAACTGGACAAAAATCTAGCAACAATGGGAGAGGACATTGGGGAGGGGGAGGTGAGGGTGGAGGGTGGGATAGGTACAGGGTGGAGGGAAGCTATAGGGGGATAAAAAGGGGAAACAATGTAATTAATAAACTGAACAATAAAGATTAAAAAAAATAAAAAAAATAAAAAATAAATAAATAAATAAAAATATATCCCATATAAGTAAAATTCTAGTGAGACGTGTACTCAAACACTGCTGTTGAGTATATGAATTTGCTACAATCTTTCCCATAAGTAACTTTGCAAGACAAATCAGTATGTTAAAATGATCATACTTTGGTCGGAGAGGAGGAGGAATGTGGGCCCGGCAGGTCCTCCGGGCCGTGGGGGGCGGGTGCTGGGGATTCGCTTCCCAGGCTGGGTCTCAAGGAAATGCCAGAGGCGGGGGTGCCTCTGCCGAGGGCCAGACGGGGTCGGCGGCGCCCGAGACCCACAACGCCCTCCCCGGCAAAGGGGGCGCATCACCGGCGACCTGATCCAGCACCTGGAGCGCCTGGCGCAGGTGGACTTCGTGGCGCGGCTGGAGAAAGCCGGCGCCTTTGCCGACCGGCTCCGCACCGTGGACACGGACGGGGTGCAGCCCATGGAGTCCGTACTGGAGGACAGATGTCTATACCTGAGATACGACAACGTGGTAGAAGGCAACTGTGCTGAAGAACCCCTACAGAACTCCCATCGAGTTATGGAAGAGGATTTGTGGCTCCCCCAGGTAACATCTCTTTGCCAAAGCTGGGTGAACAAGAGCCTTCTCACAGAGCCCAAGAGCTGTCTGGCAAGGAATACCCTGTGAACACATGGAAGCGCGATAGTACTCTGTTGTTTTGAATACTAAAGTGCCCACTTCCCTCAGTAATCAGAAAAAAATCGGTGATTAAGTATTTTCCTTAGTAACTTTTCTGAAGATGGAACTGGTGAAGATCTAACCAAAACAAGGCAATGTATTCCTGAAGCTAATGGAAGTAAAAGGTATTGTCATTTCCAATGAAATGTTCACTTTGGAAGGCATCTCTCTATCTCCTCCCAAAATTGTCTACCCAACTGCACTTAAGTGAATTTTTCTTTTTCTTTTTTTTATTTTTGCATATATTTTATTGATTTTTTACAGAGAGGAAGGGAGAGGGATAGAAAGTCAGAAACATCGATGAGAGAGACATCGATCAGCTGCCTCTTGCACGCCCCCTACTGGGGATGTGCCCGCAGCCAAGGTACATGCTCTTGCCAGAATCGAACCCGGGACCCTTCAGTACGCAGTCCGACGCTCTATCCACTGAGCCAAACCGGTCTCGGCTGAATTTTTCTTTTTATATAACCTGTCAGACATTGTATCTGACCAGTGTGGTAACCTGAGTTGTCCTTTTCAGTTGCTGTTTACATCGACCTGAGCACCCTTCTATCTTTACCAAACACACTTGAGTTTGTTCCTGGGTACCCACTTTGTTCTGAACAGAGAGGTAACTTCCTGCTCAATTCTGAAGAGTGTTCAAAGTAGACAAAACAGCTTTGCAATTCCTGACATCCATCCCACAAAGTGATTATATGCAAAGAGGATATTAACTACACCTACAGTTTTACTTTATGAAAAGAACTTAATGGCTTTGATGGTGGTGAGTTCAGGGGTGTATACTTAATCCCAAAGACATTAAGTTGTATACATTAGTTTTTTACATACTTCAGTAAAGTGGGTTACATAAAAAATATAGCCCAGGCCGGGACATAGTTGATCCCCCTGATTACTGAATTGAGCAGAATCCAAGATGATGTGTTCACCCCCTCCCCTGGGTTTGTTTGTTTTTTTAAAGCTCACATACCTCATAGATATAGAGAGTGAACTGGTAGTAGCCAAAGGGGATAAGGACTGGGGGACGGTGAAAAGGGTGAAGGATTGAGAAGTACTAATTGGTAGTTACAACACCGTAACTATCACAGGGATGTAAAGTACAGCAGTCAGTAATATTGTGGTGACTGTGTATGATGCCAGATGTGTACTGAAAGTATCAGGGGTGGGGAGTTTGGGTATAGAGTATATGCTGTACACCCAAAACCAAGACAAAATAATATTGAAAGTAAATTATAATTGAAAAATAAAAATTTTTTTTAAAAAAACGACCATACTTTTTTAAATTCATATTGTACCTCACTATCTATTCTATGGAAATATCCAGAGATCCAGTCAAACACTTATACAAGTATTTATTTCAGAATTATTTTTCCAGTAAAAGTTTAAAAAAAAGCTTAAAGAACTTACAGGTTTGGAAAATAAAATTTAATGTGCCTATATATATTATAACAATGTTGTTACTTAAAAAGCATGTTTGGACAAAGTTTTACTATATATATATATATATATATATATATATATATATATATATATATATAAAAGCCCAGGAACTGAATGGCAGAAAGACCAGAATGCTTGGTCAACCAGTTGCTATGATGCACACTGACCACTAGGGAGCAGACAGTCAATACAGGAGCTGCCCCCTGATGTTCAGTGAGCTCCCACAATGGGAGCACCACTCAGGTGAGTGAGATGAGTGGCTGTTCCCACAACGGGACTATTCCTGCAGGCCACATCCCCCACCAGTGCATGAATCTGTGCACCAGGTCTCTAGTGTAATAATAAAATTCTAATGATATAATTTTAAACAGATAAAAAGCACTAAATAGAATATTGACTCTCTAGTATTGCATAAACTTTCTAAAAAACTAGATACCTAGATTATAAATGTATAAAAATAATTTATGCAATAAAATACTCTGTTAACAAAGCTCTTGGAATACTGGGATAGCTGGTGATATTTAATTACTTATTTATATTTTCCTGCATTTTATACATCTAATCAATATATATTTTCCTTATATATCAGAAAAAAATATTTTTAAAAGATTAAAATCAAATTTCTGTGTTCTTTTTCTTCTAACTTAGGAATTAGACTGAAGCTTTAGTCTAATATTTAAAGCACCACAATATTTAAAGCATCTAAGATATAAACCATTAGTAAAATGATATTCCTCTGTGCTCCTCATTAGTATATTAGTTTAAAAAAATTTATATCAAGTGACAGAAACTCAAAATGTGTTATTAGAACTCTGTGTTATTCCACCTAACTAGTGAAAAATGCGAGGCGAGAAAAGGTATTCTCTACATATCTCCGTTTATTTCATTATTTGTTAGAGTCTAGTAAAGCAGCCTGGCTCTCTTCACAGGACATAACTCATCCTACTACATACTATAGAGCAACTTATGTTATTACTAGAGGCGCAGCACACACAAAATAGTGCATGGTTAAGATCCCTAGGCAAACTTCTGCCTGCTCACCAGTCCCCACCAGCACCCCTTGGTTTTTCGTGGTTCCCTGATTGTAGCACAGCCCGGGTTCCCCAGAGTCTGTGGGCTGGAGGGAGGGACCAAGATGTTCTGCCCTCTTCCTGCCCTGCTGTCACATGATTCCCCAATTGCCAAGCTGCGATTGGAGCCTGAGGGCTGAGGGAGGGACCAAGAGATCGACCTTTCCGCCCAGCTCACCAATCCTACCCTGCTGCCACTCACCTGGGTTCCTTGTGGTTCCTCATTTGCCAAGCTGTGATTGGAAACTATGGGCCGGGGTGTGGGGAAAAGGGACTGAGAGGTGCGCAATGCACCTCATGGTGACCAGTCAAATGGTTGTTTCGATCATCACCGTCACTGCCTTTTTATATATAGGATGCTGACTAATATGACAGAGTAGGATTCTCTGACTCAATTTCAGAATTCAGAAAGATGCTGATCAATCTAATTTGAATCAGGTGCATTTATTTTTGCCTAGAAGAATACTAAATAAGGAAGTTTCCAGAAAACCACTCACATAGCTGAGAGAATCAGAGAGGGCAACTCTCAGAAATGGGAAGTTGGAGAGAATATAATATGTCAAGTAAAATAACCATCCTATCTAATAAAAGTAACATATAAATTGACTGTACCTCCTCAATATCAACAAGAAACACCCACCAGCCAATCAGAAGTGAGTATGAAAATTAACCCAAACCAAGATGGCTGTAGCCACAGAGAAAGCAAGAGGGAGGCTTGGGTTTCCCTTGCAATGGAGGAAGGCAAGCTTTCCACATACCCTGGCTGGCCCAGGCCTCCACTCAATGCTACACAGTTTCAATGATAGAAGATAAATAAATTCCAACAAAAATGGTATCAGCCATTGAGCTGGAGAGATCAGGAGGCTAAGGTTGCCCCCAGGGATGAAGAAAGCCAAGCTTTTCACCTGCTGTGGCCTGCCGTGGCCTCTGCTTAAGGCTACAAAGTTTCAATTGTAGAAGATAAATAAATCCCAACAGAAATGGCTGTGGCCATGGAGCAAGCAGGAGGCTTGGCTCTGCTCCAGACTACAAAGTTTCAATTGTAGAAGATAAGTTAATCCCAGATACCAGGGCCTCCACTTGGGTTGTTGGGGAGCATGCCCAGCCTGCAAAGCACCACAGGCCCTTCACCCAGGCCACCCCAGGTCCCAAGGGAACCCCCAACCTAATCTGGGACATTCTTGAGGACAAACCAACTGTCCCCCTCCCATGAACCAGGCCTCTATCCTATCTAATAAAAGAGTAATATGCAGATTGACCATCACTCCAACGCACAAGATGGCTGCTCCCCTGTGGTCAAAGATCCTGCTCCCATTTGTACACAATATGGTCAGAACAAGATGGCCAGCAAGGGAGGGCAGTTGAGAGGAACCAGGCTTACAGGGGAGGGCAGTTGGGATGGACCCAGGCCTGCAGCAGAGGGCAATTGTGGGGAGCAGGCCTGCAGGGGAAGGCAGTTAAGGGTGAGCAGGCCTGCAGGGGAGGGTAGTTAGGGGTGACCAGGTCTGTAGGGGAGGGCAGTTAGGGGCAAAAAAGCTGGCAGGGGAGCCGTTAAGTATCAATCAGGCTGGCAGGGGAGTGGTTCATGGTGATCAAGCTGGCAGGCATAAGTGGTTAGAGGCAATCAGGAAGGCAGGCAGGCAAGCAGTTTGGAGCCAGCAGCCCTGGATTGTGAAAGGGGTGTCCAATCTGTCCATTTAGGCCCTATTGGGATCAGGCATAAATGGGCAGTCAGACATCCCTCAAGGAGTCTCAGATTAGAGACAGTGCAGGCTGGACTGAGGGACATCCCTTGCATCCCATGCATGAATCTCATGCACTGGGCCTCTAGTCTATATATATAAAAGCCTAAGTAACCGTTGCAACTGAAACAACCAAATAGATGACCAAATAGGCAGTGTGGGGCAACCAGGCCAGCGGGGGGGGGGGGCAGTAAGGGGTGACTAGCCCAGCAGAGAGAGGCAGTGAGGCATAACCAGGCTGGTGGGGGTGGCAGGTGGAGCTCACCAGGCTGTCAGGGGGCAGTATGGGGCAACCAGGCCAGTGGTGGGGGGAGTTAGAGGCAAACACGCCAGTAGGAAGGGGCATTTGGTGCGACCAGGATGGCAGGGGGGCAGTTGAGGGTTACCAGGCCATAGAGGGAGCAGTTAGGGGTAATCAGGCAGGCAGGCAGATGAGCAGTTAGGACATAGTAGGCCCAGATTGTGAGAGAGATGTTCTACTGAGGGTTTAGGCCCGATCCCTGTGGGACATCACCCAAGGGGTCCTGGATTAGAGCGGGTGCAGGCTGGGCTGAGGGGACCCCTGTGGATGAATGTTGTGCACTGGGCCTCTAGTAAATACATAGGTTAATTAACATACTGTTTTCCAATTAATGACTAAATCATCTTCAATTAATAAACTATTTCCATTAATATTTTAATGGACTACATTTTATAGTACTGTAGAATAGTGATTATATCATGGAAGAATATTTCTATAAAATTTCTAAACCATCTCCCCAATGTGTATTTTATATATTTGTAATATAGGAAATATCTTTGTCTAAACAATATTTTTAAAAGCTCTTTCCAATAAAAATATATCCACCATATATATAATTTTAAATTGTATAGCACACATCTTTAAAGTAAAAATAAATAGGTAAAAATAGGTTTTAATAGTATATTCAATATAACCAAATACATCCATAATATTCTAATTTTAACATATCATATAGCTACATTTTATGTATTCAACAGAATCTCTGGTTAAAGGCTACTCTAATGGAAGACATAGCTCTAAAATATATTCCCTATAGTCGAAGCTGGTTTGACTCAGTGGATAGAGCGTCTGCCTGTGGACTGAAAGGTCCCAGGTTCGATTCTGGTCAAGGGCATGTACCGTGGCTGTGGGTACATCCCCAGCAGGGGGTGTGCAAGAGGCAGCTGATCGATGTCTCTCTCATTGATGTTTTTGACTTTCTATCCCTCTCTCTTCCTTTCTATGAAAAATCAATAAAATATATTTTTAAAAAATTAAAAATTAAAAAAATTTAAAAAAATAAAATATATTCCCTATATACATAAATGCATAGAATATATGTTCTCTTTATATGTATATATGTTAAGTATAAAACATATTTATCCAATATATATTTTAAATATAAATAATGAATATATTTGTCCATGCATTTAATAAAAGTAATAGTATTGATATGATATAATATTAAGTATATACACAAATTTTTGAGAATTACAGAACAATATAAAAATAAGTTCTAATGGCTTCATTCACATCCCTCTGTATCATGGGTGAGTGCACATGACTTTGGAGACTAATACTGTTAAAATTAATTCAATTTTCTTCTCAAGGACATAGGAATCAGAGAATACAATATTTTATGAATCAATGAATTTAGAAGATAATGTGTAATCAATAACAGAAAAAGTATACAAAGAATGAGATAGGTAATAGATGAAAAAAACAAATTTCTGATTCCTCTTCTCTTAACTTTAATGATGATTCACTACAATTGTCTCTCTTATACCAGAAAAATCTTTTTTTATAAAATAGAACTTCCAAGGAGTAGTATCAAACAGAAATGGAAAGTCTGATTCAAGTAAACTTAAAACAAGTATAACAAAGTTCAACATCCTTTCTATTTAGTAAGATGTTTCATAAACATACATAAGTGGATTTGAACATCACTTGCCACAGACAAAATCAAGAGAAGATCTTACAGTCAAATCAGAAATATAAAACAATTTTCAATCTCTTTCTCAATGTGATTGAAATTTTAAGGGGAAAAAATGGAAAGTTCTACTCTTATTTCAAAAAAGGATTGAAAATGCTTTTGAGAACCTTATTATTTCCCCTGTTATTCCATGAAAGTCTTTTTGAAAAGTTGTTTAAGATTGTTGAGAACTGTATCATCTCCAGGGGGTCCTTAGCTTGAAGACTATTTCAGGACAGTTTGGTGCTAAGGAAGCTGAAACAGAGGGAAATGCAAAATAAATTTCTAGTGTTGTATTGTTAAACAATGAGCAAGATACAAAAGGCCTTAATGACCCAATTAATTAGGAGTCCTTTATTGAAGCAACCCAGGAGGTATTTCTTCCAAATCTCTGAGTAAAGTCATCCAGGAAGTTTTTTGTATTTATACCTTTTGAGCTTCTTTGTCTGCAGGTTTTACAAAGGGTTCTGTGTGAGTTATTGTTACAGACAGTTTGTAATCTTGGATACATAGAGAACAAACATTTGGCATAAGATTATGGGAATTATTATCAGTATTGGTCCATTATGTTAGATGGCTAGTTTGCAAGGTTAGACAGTTAATTTTATCTTTTTTCTATTATTTGAACTAAAAACAAAGTCATTATAGAATAAGAGATTGTGTTAAAGTGACAGAATTTATAATAACAGAGTTTATGGGACTAGAGACTATCTAACAATAGCAGAGAGTTTCAAACAGCAGTTTTATTTTATATAAAATGGAGGTTACTATGCTTCACTAGGAGGACCTGGCTAAATAGCATCAATCCCATAACATGGCAATGGGCAGCAGGCAGGGCCTGTGAGGTACCATGCATAGACCTATCAGCTCTGCTTTTAGTTTCCTTCCTCATGCCAACTTGAGTGATCAAGTTGAGTGAGAGGCTTAGCTCAGATGGGAAAACTGATTTTAGGTGATTTCTCATCACCGTCAGTCACATCATCTTTACTTATCTCCTTTGGGTGCTCACCTATGAAATTTAAGGGTGCTTTCCATGTAGGAAAAAACATAAATGAATGCGCAGTGAGAGTGTCTGCCCTACCATAGTTCACTTAGGAATTTAAAAACTCCAAATTAAAGTGAGAAAGGGTAAGTTGGCTTCTAAATTCTGCCAGGAATCATCACTTAAATGTATTTTTCCTGCTCAAATATGTACAACTGTTAGTAATAAGCACAATCATGCTCTTCAGGGTTGACAATTAATTTCCCTCTTCTCTGTATCAGTTAGGAGTACAGAAAAGTAAATTCAGATACTGTTTTGCCCATCTCAGTAGTAACCAGGCACTTTGTTGAATCAATGAGATTTGAATACACATAAACATATCTGAAAACTGGTAAAGCACTTAAAATTTATTTGAAAGCATCAATTGTATAATAGATATCTACTGAATTAGTAAATTTTTGACTTAAGAAAAATAGTAAGTTCCCCAAACACAATATATTGTGAGTTTAAAACAAACTTTAATATAATAAACATCTTTTATATGTATTAATTGCCAGGCATATAAGGGATACTCAAAACAATATTCCCTTCATAAAGAAGAAGTCTTTTGACCACATCAGAGAACTATAGTCTTTATACTCTATATACTAGAGGCTCAGTGCATGAAATTCAAGCAAGGAGCTCACAGCCATGGCAGCTAGCCTCAGCCCTCACAGCCCTAACTTAGTCTGGAAAGTCATCCAGAAGAATGTCCAAAAGGATGCCTGGAAGGTCATTTGGCTGTTCAGTCTAGTTAGCATATTATGCTTTTCTTATTATAGACTAGAGGCTTGTTGCAGGAAAATTCCTGCAAGAATAGGGCTTTCTGCGGTGGTCTCCGCTGCCCTGCCTGCTTCCCTCCTTTCTCTGCCACCTTATTTGCTTGCTTCTCCACAGCTTTGCTCCCTTCTGCAGCCCTTGACTTCCTGCTATGCTGTCTTCAGCCTTTGCTCTGCACCTGTATATGCAAATTAACTGCCATCTTGGTTGGGTTAATTTGTATACTGGCTCCTGGTTGGCTGATGGGCCTGGTGGTAGGCATAGCAGAGGTATGGGCAATTTGCATGTTTCTCTTTTATTAGATAGGATATTCACTAACGACCCAGTGCATGAATTTGTGCATGAGTGTGGTCCCTCGGGCTGACTTGTGCCCCCAGCCTCACAGCCCTGCAGCCACACCTGACATCCCACCTTGGCCTGGAGCCACCCCTTCTCACCTTCTCTACCATCTTGCTTATGGGGTGATCGGTCAAGGCTGGAACCCTCACCTGGCTCCCTAAGTGCCTGGGAGCCAGGTGGTGGCTTCACCCCCACCACAACAGCTGGTCACCATCTGTAGGGCTATTGGTGGTGCAATTGGGCCTCCACTCACACCCATCTTGGACTGGTGCCTCCCACTCAGCTGCTCTACCATTCTGCTGCAGTCCCATTCTCATTGGGCCCATCGGGGCCAGCAGTGCCTTCACTGCCACACACTGCTACCACTGCATTGCCAACACCGGCCATGTTCTGCAACACCCCCTGATGTTAAGCACATGTCATAGTGAGCTGTCAAACTCCTAGTCTTCTGGTTGAACTCCCAGTCAAACAACCACCCAAAAGGACAATTTAGATATTACATAGGATTAGGGGTCTGGTGCATGAAATCGTACTCAGAGGGCGGGGTGTATGTACCTGAGCCCAGCCTGCACCTTCTCCAATCTTGAACTCTGAGAGCCATGTCTGCCTGCCTGTTTAGGCCTGATCCCATAAGGCCTAAATGGGCAGTCAAATATCCCTCTCACAATCCAGGACTCCCAACCACTTGCCTGCTTACCTGCCTTATTGCCCCTAACTTCTTCTGTCTGCCAGCCTAATCACCCTCTAAGCACTCCCTGCCAGCCTGATCAATACCTAACTACTCCCCTGCCAGCCTGGTTCCCCCTCACTGCCCACCCCTGATGATCTGATCGTCCACAACTGCCCTCTCCTGCCAGCCATCTTGTGGTGGCCATCATGTGTCTACATAAGGGCGGCCTCCTTTGACCACATGGGGGCAGCCATCTTGTGTGTTAGAGTGATGGTCAATTTGCATATTATCTTTTTATTATATGGGATTCCTTTACTGGTTTTTTGGGGTTTTTTTTGCATGAATGTTGCTGAGAATTTATTCATTCCTTTTGGATTTCTGCATTTCCCCTTTGTTCTATAACTAGGACTTCACAGCCCTAACTGTATCCTCTTACAGAATCATCTTTTGATTTTGTAAGCAGTGTCACTCCACAATGTTTCCTTTTTTGATCTGTGCCTGAACTCTCTTCCACTCCTGTATACTGCACACCAACACATAACTCTCTCTGCAGCTGCCTGGCTCTATTATTGAAGCTTCCCCCTGTACTCACTGCAAACACACTCGCACTTAGATGTTTTCTCGCAGAATTAAATTACTGTATGTCTCCTTATGTTGTGTTTGTGCATTCTGAGCTCCAAGCTTTTCTTTATGGATTTACCTGTCTTGGCAGCAAAGCATCCTTAGTCTGTGGCAGGCTATCTATGTTGGCACTTTCCTCCCCTACCCTTAGCCCCCTGGCCAGGCAGGTCTTTCATTTCTCTGAAAATATTTCTTTTTTTTTTACATAAGAAAAGGAGCTACTTAACCTTTGAATAAACCAACATCACCTTAGACTAAAAAAAAAAATGGCCTGTATGTTCAATATCACCAGAAAGATCATCAAAAGAACAGATATTTTCAAATATTATTTTCAAACTACATGACAAATGTATATTAAACTTCTTTCTGTGGACATTTCAGAACTGGCAAAACCAATTGTTCTCTTATAAATGTTGGCAACAACTATAGGTTTATAACAGCACAACATGCTCTGCTTTTTTTTATTTTAATCCTCATCTGAGGATATCTTTTCATCAATTTTTGAGAGAGGGGAAGGAGAGAGAGAAAAACACCCATATGAGAGAAAAACATCAATTGACCACCCTCAACTGCCCCCTGCCCCCCAACCACTGCACGTGCCCCAACTTGGGATCAAATCCTTATCCCAGGTATGTGTCCTGACTAGGAATTGAACCTACGACCCTTTGGCATGTGGGATGACATTCCAACCAACTGAGCCACCCAGCCAGGGTGCTGCTTTCTTATGATAACTGTACAACAGGACAAATGCAAGAACCTGGATTTTAATTACCTTTTCAAATGTTTGCTTCTGTAGGAAGTATTTTAAAATTCCAAAACCTCAGTAAAATGGGGAGTGAAAAAATATAAAAATGTATCTCCTTGAATAATACTTGTCCTCAGATCAGCACTTGACAATTTGTCTGAGGAAGCATTCTACAAAAAAAGAGAATTAGCTCTCTATTGATGGTGCCTTTCAACATGTATTTTGTAAGAAAAGAAAGTCAAATACTATATGTTCTCACTTACATGTGGAATCTAAGAAAGCTGGATTCATAAAAAAAAAATGGAGAGTAGAATGGTGGTTGCCAGGAGAAAGGGAGTACAGAAAATAGGGAAATATTGGTCAAAGAAAACAAACTTCCATTTATAAGATGAATAACTTCTTGAAATATAATGTACAACATGGTGTCTATAGTTAACAATACTGTGTTAGGTATTAAAAGTTGCTTAGAGAGTAGATCTTAACTGTTATCACCACACACACAAAAGTAATTTTGTGAAGTGATAGAGGTATTAACTAGCTTTATTGAGGCAATCATTACTCAATATGCTGTATATGTGTACCAGATATCACATTGTATATCTAAACTTACACAATTTTATATGCCTATTATATCTCAAAAAAGCTGGGGGAGGAGGCTAAAGTCACTCATCACCATGTCAATTTGCAAAAAAAAAAAATTGTCCTTAAATCAATAACTACTTGGACAAAAAGGAATACGGAAGTAAGGAAGTAATATTCATCTCTTTGGCTCAATTCTTCCATTAAGCACCATAGGCATTTAATAAATACTTAACTGATTTTTAAAATTATGGATTTCACTAGTGTTATGTATATTTAAAGTGCTTTTGTATGTAACTAGGAACCCAGTGCATGAATTCATGCACCTTGAAAGGAACTGTAGACTGCGAGAATGCAGAGGGCAGAGGGCTGGGTCTCGGCCCATCCTCTACAGCCTCACCCATTCCCTCCTGCTACAGCCCCCGGTCCCCTCTCTACTGGAAGCCCTGATCCTGCTGCCACTGTTCCCATGCTCTGGCAGCACTGGTCCAGGTTGCACTCACTGATAGCTCAGAGCAAGTGGGGCCAGTGCTAGCAGCAGATGCAAGTGGGAACAGTGCCATCAGCAGGTGTGAACAGTGGCTACTGCCCTGATTGCCCCTCAGAAGCAAGGGGAGGTAGAGAAGCCCTGAGAGGTGATCAGGGCCGGTACCCACCACTTGCATCCATTGACGCACTGAGCAATTGGGACTGGCACTGGATGCCAGAAGTGGGTGTGAGCAGGCCATCACCAGCAGCAGGTACAAGCAGCAACTGCTGGTCCCAATCACCCTTCAGGAACAAGAGGAGGTAGAGAAGCACTGAGGTGTGATCAGGGCCAGCAGCCACCGCTCACACCCACTGATGGTGCTGAGAGATCAGGGCCAGTACTAGGCATTGGCAGCAAGTGTGAGTGGTGGCTCCAGCATCAGTAATGGGTGCTAATGGGGCTGGCACTGGTAGCAGGTGCAAGAGCTAGGTGAGACTGCAACATGCAAGAGCAAAGGATTTTCAGTAACCACCTGAGGCTCACCCCAATGACAGTGACAGACACCCTGACTTGGTCTGGTGCCTCCTCTCACCTGCTACACAATCCTGCTGTGGCCAATGTCCACCATGATCCAAGCACTGCTGCCTGCTGTCAATGCCTGCCATGTTCCACACACACACCCTGGTGGTCAGTGCACATCATAGTGACTGATTGTATGGTTATTCAGTTGTTCCGCTGTTTGGTCTATTTGCATATTAGGTTTTTATATGTATAGACGAGAGACCCATGGCAAGAATAGGTCTTCCTCAGGCCTATTCCTGCAAGAATATGGTTTCCTGTGGCCAGAGCAAAGCAGAGAAGGGAGCAAAGCTTGCGAAGGTGGCCTTTGCTCCCATCTCCGCTGCCTTGGCTCCACTGCCTTGGCTCCTCTGACTTGCCTCCACTCCCATCTCTACTGCCGAGTGTCTCGGCTTACTCCCTTCTACAGCTCTTGGCTTCCTTCTACACTATCTCCAGCCTTCACTCCATGCTGGGTTGAGTTAATTTACATACTCACTCTGATTGGCTTATGGGCTTAGCACAGGGAATGACAATTTGCATGTTTCTCTTTTGTTAGTGTAGATACAATGTAAATCCTAGGTAACAGTTGTTTTACTAGATTCTTTAGAAAATAATGACAAAAAAATGTCTGTAGATATTCAGGACAGACATAACCATTTAGGCCTAAATATATGGTACACATCAGCAACATAACATTTTCCCCCCAAAATTTACAACTGGTGATTGTTTGAATCCGTAGATTTGGAAATCTGTAGGTAAGCAGTGTCAAATGTAGTTATTCCCTGAGGTGAGTTGGGAAAGACCTCATGAAGGAAAAAGATACATTAGTTAATTCATGAAATATGATTACATTTTACCAGGTGAATGGCATTCTGGGTTCAGGTTGAGAAAGAAATAGCAGTCCAAGAAAACTTCTTTAAGAGCCAAAAAAAAAAAAAAAGGAGTTCTGAAAAGAAACATCTTTCTGTTATTTGATAAAATAAATGTTCAAGCAAATTAATCATGTAAATATTAATTTTTATTTTGTTTTGTCTTGCTTGGTAAAATTAAATTTATCTATTGTGGTTGCAATCCAGAATTGTTATGTGTTTGGAATCTGGGGTCTGGGAGTAGAAATGGTGAGGGATGATAGTTGCAGAAGATCAAATAAAAAAGATAGGCAAACATACACATTTTTTTCTTTGATATTCACCAAGAGGTACAGTCTGTGTACCCTCCCTTCGGATGGGTTTTGTGACTACATGACCAATATAACATGAGGCAAGAGCTTACAATGGTATCTTGAGCTCCCTGTGTCTGTCTGCTCCTAGAGTACAGCCACCATGCTGCGAGAAGATGCAATCTTATGACAAGAAATCCAGGCTGAGCTCCAGCCAAGAATGAGCCTCATGTTCCCAACCATATGAAAGAGTCACTTGAAGGTGGACCCTCGACCTTCATATATACCTTCATGGAGAAGAGATAAGCTATCTCTTTAGAGCAATGAACAATACAGATTCGTAAGAAAAAATAAATATGTCTTATTGCTTTAAACCACTAGGTTTGGGGTGGTTTGTATGGAGCCGTAGATCATTGGAGCATAGGCAATTTGTGAAAGGGTCCCCATGGTAAGGAGTAGATGGGCTACTTTTGATTAGGTGGAGAGATGATAGTGCAGGGGATGGAGAATGATTGCATGTTTCACTAAATCAGATGACAATCATATTTCTAATCCAGAAGGTAACGAATGGATTTTAATAATACTTGAAAGCAGCAACATTTTAGGAAAGCTCCTTATTAACTTGTTGGGGATGTACCATAAATAAGATTCATAGCATAAAACTGCTTTGCCATCACTGAATTTTATCAGGAACAGAAAAAAAATTATGTTCTGAATACAGGAAAAGTAACTATAAAATATGAAAGCTTATTCTCTCTCAAAGAAACTGTTGAAATTTGAAAGTTTTCCCTAAATACCAGAATAGAAGCTAATTCTGTATTTTCTTTTTTTTTCGTTTTTTTTTTATATTTTATTGATTTTTTACAGAGCAGAAGGGAGAGGGATAGAAAGTCAGAAACATCGATGAGAGAGACATCGATCAGCTGCCTCTTGCACGCCCCCTACTGGGGATGTGCCCGCAGCCAAGGTACATGCCCTAGCCAGAATCGAACCCGGGACCCCTCAGTCCGCAGTCCGACGCTCTATCCACTGAGCCAAACCGGTCTCGGCTAAAATTCTGTATTTTCAAGAACATATTGTTTTTATTATAAAATATAACCCTTGATTATACACCCAAATAACCTTCAGAACCATAACAGCATGGCTTGCCCCACTGCTATTTATTCTTTTTTGAGAATACTTGTGAATTGCTTGTTTGTTTTTTATTGTTATTTCATTTTGTGTTTTGTTTATTCAAGTTTCCTTCACTTCTGTAAATGATGGTTTGGTAAAAGATTATCATCCTTATAATTCCTATTTTGGTCCATAATTACAGTGTTGAAATTCTTCCAAGTATTCCAGAAACATGTCACCAGAGCAGAACCCTTTTCTAAAGAGTATCACTGCACATGACTAGTGGTCACTTATTGTCACATACATTTTATGTTTGGGGAACAGTGATTTGACACAGGGATATTGAAATCTATTTGTAATAAGCCTTCCTGCTATGCTTCCTGCATTTCTCAAATGATGCATATAAGAGAAATTTTCAAAAGCCAATTATAAAGGAAAAATTAAGCTCTAGGTAAAAGAAAACAGAGTTTATCAACTCACTAGGAAACTTTCTTCCAGGGCTTAAGGCAACATAAATCACACCCCACTCTGCCTCTGGAAAGCTTGCTCTAGGCTAAAAACAGAGGATGATGAGATAGCTATGTAACTGCTGAAGTGATGAATATCTATAAGAGAAAAATACTGCATGAAAAGTTGAATTAGCAGCCACAATTTAAAAATTGGGAGTTTCCATCTAAAAAGTCAGTTCTCTAGCTTCTCTTAAAAAGACAATAACTGGCAGGTCTGTGCCCACATTCTCACATGGCAACCTCTAGCTAGGCAACAGAGTGTCTATTTAGAAGGGACCTAGGAACTCCAGTCCCCACCTCTACCTGCTTGGGCTCCCTAGGATTGTATGTCCAGTTTCCATCTACCATCTCATTTAGAACATTTATTTTCTTATAGTTAAACTAGAGGTAGAGGCCTGGTGCATGAAATTCGTGCATGAGCGGGGGGAGGCCCTGAGCCCAACCTGCCCCCTAACACAGTTGGGAGCCCTCAGACTGAGGCTTAAGCCACAGTCTGGCCTCCCTTTCTGGGAGGTGACCAGAATGATCAGGGAAAGGTGCCACCCCCATCACCCCACTGCTGCTACCACTGCCAGCCTCTGCAGCCATCAAGGTATTTTCATCAACATAGACTCCAGTTCCTTTACCACGAAAAAATGACAACTTTATTTAGGCATTTTCAAGATGTCTCTTTCATAGGATATGACATTTCTTTCTTTTTTTTATCCTCACGTGAGGATATTTTTCCATTGATTTTTTAGAGAGCATGTAAGAGAAAGGGAAAGACAGGGAGAAACATCAAAGTGAGAGTAACACTTCAATTGGTTGCCTCCTGCATGACCCCTGACCTGGGCCTCAGCCAGAGAGAAGCCTGCAACCTAGGTACATGCCCTTGATCAGAATCGAACCCAGACCCTGTGGTCTGCAGGCTGAGGCTCTATCCACTGAGCCAAACTGGCTAGGGCAGGATATGACATTTCTTAGCCCCTCCAGCAGGGGACCTTCGTTTTTTTTTTTCCAGGAGTGAGGTGGAAAAACCCTAGATCACCTTCCTGGATTCTTATTACCTAAGTTACCAAGAACATTCCAAGTGGCATCCTGCAAGCTTAGCCAATGAGCAGTCAAAAAAAGGTGTTTCCTGTGCAGCTCATGCACAGAAGCAGGGCTGCTGGTGTGCTGTGGCTAGAGCAGGACCCCCTGCTTGTGTCCACTCTGGGACCACCGGAGCTGCTGCACTGGCTGGGCAGGCCCCTTGTTTCTGTCGCCAACTCTGCTCTAGGCCTCACCTGGAAACACAGGTGACGGGTTGTGACTGTTACAGCACCCCAGACTAATTTTCATATTACCTCTTTATAGATATAGATTATGAAAAAGTGAAATATTTTTGTGTCCATATTTCTAGCAAATGTAAGAAGACAAAATTTAATCAAAAAAGGACAAATGACTACAGAAATATTGGTTATATCCAGGCTACTTGCTTATTGATATTTCTCATTCCTTGGCCCCATAGAAATTTGAGTTTACTTCCCCTATTTTTTGACAGTCAGGATAAATTTTTGAGCCAAAAGAAAACTGTTGACTGTACTTCCCTAGAATATGCCCACTGAGAAAGTCAATCCAACCATCCTTGGTCATTTACAATTTGGGAGTTGCTTTACCTTCTCAACAGTTTATCTTCAGTCTCAGTATTATTATTCTCACATATTTTAAAATACTTTCTGAAAGGTTTAAAGAGAATAAAATGGGGCAGAGAAAAAACTTATTGTGCTTAGCAGATATCTTGCAGGAAGCTTGTAACCTTGAGCACCATGTACCCCAGATAACCACTAGCTATCTGATGCTGGGAAGAACCAAGGACAGACCAGACCCTTACATCAGCAAAGTGGCTTACAGCCAGCAAAAATTAATAAAAACCTATCTCTTCCTGCTCTCTTTGCTAACTCCATTTTGTCAGACTCAGCCAGCCTGCACTCAGGTGCCTATAATAAAATCTCTTTCAATACATTATGGCCTCATGGCATAGGTGCAGGAATCCGGCCCAATTGGACCTTTCACTTTCCAGCTTCAGGTTATTGTTATCCTTAGCAGTCTCCTGTCTTATAGCCATTAACCCGTTCAGCCGTTCTTGAGTACCATACTCAAAGCCATGGAAAGGCAGGGTATGTTTCTAGTCCCACAGAATATTTTAACCAACCATTTAATTTGCAGTTTCCAGTTTCCTCTAATGGTCTTCTTACCCAGACTGTAGAAATGTATGCAATCCAACTTAAGTTTGAAAAACAAAAATATTCCTTTTATAGAATAAAATAAATTTTAAAGCAGATTATTCAGGTAAATGCCTGAATTTTTTATTTTGTTGTCTCTTGCTTTGGAAAAATTGTAAACCTTGGTTGGAGATGGTAACTAGAGCCATGCCTAGCATTAGGAAATGATCAGACCTCACAAACCTAATGCGAGCGGTTGCAGTGCTTCTGTTGCCAGCCATGGCCTGGGAAAGCAAACTGCCCTGCACAGGATCATCTCTAATGAGGTAGCACCAATAATTTTAAAAGTAAATAAACCCAACTGTTAAAACAGAAGTAGGTATAGATATATAGTCATGCATGTGTGTGTGTTGGGGGGAGGAGAGAGAGAGAGAGAGAGAGAGAGAGAGAGAGAGAGAGAGAGAGAGAGAGAGAGAGAGAGAGAGAGAGAGAGAGAAAGGAGATAGAGATATAAATAGAGATAGGTACAGACATGAAAATACAGAGAGATTTCCAGACACAAGAACCAGCAGAAAGGATTAACAGGTAATGAACAAAAACCACAGCAGTGATTAAGCTGTTTTCAGTTTGGGGCTGTACTGTTTGGGCATTAAAGTCTGCTTCTGGTAGAAGCAAGTTAATAGCAGTGCTGCTGACGCTTATCTGCTTTCTTTTCTCAGTAGCAGTTATTCTGGTTTCTTTAGGCCTAAGGAAGAAGAGAAACTGGCACCTGTTTCTGGGTCTCTATTGAAGTTTAACATGAAAAATAATAGCCCAATTTAATAAAAGGAATTTCCTCTCTCCTGGAGCTGCTGGAAAGAGTGCAAACCATTCATCGAGGTATTCAAGTTTTTGTGCAGCTGAACAGATGATGGATAAAAGGTCAGGTGCTCTGTAATTAGCGTTGGGCAAGTGCTTCAGGCAGGCATCCAACACCAAAAGACACAGCACTGCTGTGTTCAGCCAAACAGAGACTTTAAGTACCCTTAGTTTCTGTTCTTTCAAAAGTATGAATTATAATTGCCATTTTTTGAGACAAACTAAAGACTAACCTGCCTTCTCACAGTATACCTTTCCAGAAGGGATGCTCTCTGGTTATATCAAGAAACCAGCTCTAATTCTTGCCAAGTCACTGAAGGCAGCAGTGACTATGACACAAAATGCACGAAATGTACCACTGTGTCATTATTTATCAAGGGGAGATCTGCCCATCATTCACATTAGAACCATGGAGGGGAGAGGGAGATGGCAAATGCAGATTCCCAGGCCCCAGACCAGACCACAAAATCAAAATCTCCCAGGTTAAAATTCAGATTCTGTATTTTTAGCAGATTCTATTATTCTTACTCACGTTGAAATTGGAGACCCACTGGTCCAGGGTTATTTTATGATTCCACAAGAATGTATTAATGTATTAGCTCATCTTTTAAGCTCACAGATACTATTTATTCAGTAGTGAGAGTCACAAGCAATTTTACTCTCATCAGTCCTATAGACTTGTAAAATATAAAATGAGTAAGTATACAAGTAAATCTATTACTACAAATGGTGATCATCTCTATTAATAAAAAAAAAAAAACGATGCTTCACAAAAACAGGGAAAGGCGGGAATCCAAGTAAGCAGGCAGATGGAGAGTCCTCGCTGAGGAGAACTTTCTCCCCCTCCCTCAAGTTATATTTTTTAAAATATGTTAAAACCCAGGTTTCTTGCTATGACCTTGGAAAAGTTAAAGTCAGTTCTAAGAAGATTTGAGATAATTCAGTTTTGTTTGTATCTGTAAATATTTATGAATATTCTATTACTAGTGGCCCGGTGCATGAAATTCATGCATTGGGGGGGAGGGGCGTCACGAGAGGGGGGAAGGTGACCCTCAGCCCAGCCTGCATCCTCTTCAATCTGGAACCCTCGATGGATGTCCATTTGCGTTTAGGCCTGATTCAGGTAGGATCAGGCCTAAACAGGCAGTCGGACATCCCTCTCACAATCTAGGACTGCTTGCTCCCAAATGCTCACCTGCCTGCCTCCCTGATTGCCCCTAACCGCTTCTGCCTGCCAGTCTGATCACCTCCTAACCACTCCCCTGCCAACTTGTTTGCCCCAACTGCCCTCCCTTGCAGGCCTGATTCCACCCAACTACCCTCCCCTTCTGGCCATTTTGTGGTGGCCATCTTGTATCCACATGGGGCCAGCCATCTTGTGTGGTGGAGTGATGGTCAATTTGCATATTATTCTTTTATTAGATAGGATAGAGCCCTGCTGCACAGGTGGGGGCCAGCTGGTTTGCCCTGAAAGGTGTCCTGGATCAGGTTGGGGTTTCCCTTGGGGCATGGGACAGCCTGGGTAAGGGGCCTGTGGTGGTTTGCAGGCCAGCTATACCCGCTGGTGACCCAAGCGGAGGCCCTGGTATCTGGGATTTATTTCTATAATTGAAACTTTGTAGCCTTGAGCGGAACCAAACCTCCTACTTGCTCCATGGCTGCAGCCATTTCTGTTGGGATTTATTTATCTTCTATAATTGAAACTTTGTAGCCTTCAGCAGAGTCCAAGGCAGGCTATGGTGTGCAGAAAACTTGGCTTCCTCCATTCCCAGGAAAACCTAAGCCTCTTGCTTTCTCTGTGGCTGCAGCCATCTTGGTTGTGTTAATTTGCATACTTGCTCCTGATCGGCTGATGGGTGTGGCTGGTGAATGTAATAGAATGATAGTTAATTTGCATATTACTCTTTTATTATATAGGATATTTGATCCTTATAGCAAGCCAGTGAGGTCATCAAAGTGAATATTATCATCCTTATGTACAGAAGGGAAAACTGTGGCTTAATTATGGATCTTGTTTCAAATTCACTTCACAGATGAAGAGGGAGAATTCAACAGAGACCCAAAGTAGATGTTTTAGGCCATCCAGAAATGTATTTCCTACTGCAGGAAATGTGAAATTGTCCTAATAGAGTAGAATGCCTTCTGTCTTGATATCCAAAATCCCCTTGCCTTTATCAAGTCACATGATGTTACTTCATAAAGACTTTAACTTTAGGAATTTTCCTGAACTTATTTTAGTTCTTAACTTTGTATTGAGAAAGATATTGTGCTAGATCTTTGCAAAAATGATTAATTCATGATCTTATCTCTCATGGAACTTTCAAACTAATGACTAAGAGGAAGATACAAGTTATCTATAATATAATCCAAAATTAAATAATTACTAATTTTGCATAATTAATGAACACCTACTATGTGAGAGAAGCTCTTATGACAGATGAACCAAGCAAAACATTTTTATTAAGGTGAACTATGCTTTTAATCAGAGAACACAGACAAAATTGAAGAGTTGTAAAAGCATATGATATATAAGAAATTTTAATATGAATTTATTTAAGGTTTATAAAATAATGTAGAAGAACAGAATGAAAAGTTTGAGATTAGTTCAGAGGAAATCTGTACTGATTTGGTACCTGTTTAAGACTTTATTCTGATGCAAAGAAAAGCCATTGTAAGCTTAAAGAGTGGATAAATATACTCCACATACCTGAATTGCAAAAGCTCATGTAAAAAAAAAAAGTATACCTCATATTTTTCTTTGGTTTTATACTTCTTTAATGTAATATACATATATATATATATATATATATATATATATATATATATGTATATATATATATGTATATATATGTATATATATATATTCCTAAAATTATAAAATGTTTAAGCCTCTCAAATAGATATATGTAATTCTCTTTGAAAATTACACTGTAAAGAACCAACTCAGGTGGTTATTATTACATGGCCATGAATTCCTTTCTAAAGGACACAGGCAGAGTGGATTGGAGGCCTCAGCTCATTAGATACATGCCTCTCCTTGTACCTGAACAAACACTGTGATTTCTCAATACTTACTATAGTGCCTAGCACATAGCATCAAAATTTTATGAATGAGTAAATAAACATATGGTAGATCACAGTTCGGTATAACCAACTTTTGATATTTTAAAATATATATATATATAATTTTATGTTCCATGGCATGCTATTACAAAAAAAAAGAAAAGACAAACTTTCACCACTTCACATCCTGAAGATAACCTCTTCATTTGACCATAGTCCATCTGAATATAGGACAAACTGAGAAAGTAATCAATGTAGATTAAGTAGTCAAGATAGATAAATAGATAGATTAGATAGATAGATAGATAGATAATCAATAGACTGATAGACATAGATACACAGGTACATATATATGCAAGTGCATGTATTTGCATAATTTTTACATTTAAGTTAAGTATGATTAAAAATATTACTTACTTTTAACAAAAGTTAAGGAAAAAATGTACTTTTACTTTGTATCATCTTTTTCCAGATTGAAACTAAAGCAAATAAAAGTATAGCTCATTTGAACAAAATTATAACACATTTAAACAAAATATAACACAAATTTAAATAGTAAGAAAGTCATCCTGTCACAGCTCATTTAAACAAAATTTAACACAAATTTAAATAGTGACATAAAGTCATTCTTCTTACTGAAACTTTTTTACATGACAGCTGCAATTTTTGTAATTATCACAATGTATAGAAATCACTTTAATGAGTGAGGTTGTTGTTTTTCTTTTTTATGTGATAATTAATTTCCCTGGAAACATACCATCACATTGCAATTCCAAATAATCTCCAAAACTAAGAAATTATAACTAATTCGGGGAAAATAAAAATGACATAAAATCTTACCCAACTAAGTAACACTGAGAAGGGAAATAATTTGTTTTTTATAGGGTGTCTATCACAATTATTGGCAACTCTATGGGTAAGAAACACAAAGATGTTAAGCTATCAAATAGTTTTATTAAAAGGTCATATACTTTAAAATTACCATTATTAGTATGGAGCAGAATTCTCTGCAGCTGCCCATTCTTGCCAACATAGTGGGTGAACAATCATTTTAAGATACTGTATTTTTAGTCATCCCCTTATAAATTTTTGAGTTGAAGTTACAAATAATAAAAGTATGAATATGTGTATGGGACTACAGATATAGGATTTTCCTGTGGTCTTCAAGAAATGCATAATCTAAAAGTCACAAAGAAAATTTTAGATTGGGTTTTAATCATCAGGACTAACTAATCAAATAATTTGAATCAAGAAGGTTTAATGATGTATTCAGAACCTTACTAGGTGGAATACTTGAGTATAATTATTTAGGTGCAATGAGCAATGAATACCACTTCATATTTTAAGCAATGAACTAGAATGATTACAAAAATCCCCTTCTCTCTATCCATGATACCTTGTCCTGCCACTCCCACTCTGAGCTTAACCATGTGATTTGTTTTGACCAATGGGATGCTAGCAAACATGACACAAGCAGAAGCTTGAAAAGTAGTTATGAATTGGTAACTATTCTCTTTCAGCTTTTGGAAAACCTATTGCCATCACCATGTGACCATCACTAGGGTAGCCTGATGGAAGATAAAAAACTACAAAGACCAGGGATAAAACGTCCCAGCCAAGCTTTCCTGTACCAGGCAACCTACCAGCTAATACACAAGAAAGCCAAGCAGAAATCAACTGGGCCTGGCCACATTAACAGAACCAGCTGAGGTCAGCACAAACTATCAACTAACAGAATCACAAATGAAGTAAATTACTGTATTTTCAAACACTACAATTTAGGATGTTCTGTCACAAAGAAAAAGTTAACCAATATATAGATTGAGTTTCAAAAACCCATTGAGTTTTGTAAAGTTCCAGATACTTGTACATCATTCTAACTAGTTCTAATTGCTCTGTAACTTCAAAGTCCTATATAAGTGACATTACTTCAATGCAAATAAAACCTCATGAATCTTGTGGTAATTTATAAAAGTATTTTCTCCCATTCCACATAATAAAGAGGTCAAAATGAAATATTCTTTTGGTATGAGGATCTTGAAAGTCTATATTTGAAATGTGCACAATTTTAGGAGTAATATGGCTATGTAAGTTTCAACAACTATATTAATCATCAAAATATTAATATACGAGAGGCCCAATGCATGAAATTTGTGCAAGAATAGGCCTTTCTTTCCCTGGTTTCTGGCACCAGCTTCCCTCTGACACCCAGGACCTGGGCTTCCCTCACAGCCCCAGCTTCATCCAGAAGGTTGTCTGGAAGTACATCCAGAAGGACATCCTAATTACCATATTATGCTTTTATTATTATAGATACTTTTTGAGAGTTATCTAAGTAGCCAGCCAGAACAACAATGAATTCAAAAATAGACATTCATGTAACTTTAATTAGTAGACTGCAAAAGCTATTATTTAAGAACTTCAGATATTGTTTTTGTTTTGTTTCCTGTTTATGAAGGAGACCTGAAAGAAGGGAAGTAATCTGAATGTATAAAATTCATATTAAGAAAGTTAGTGGTTTATCTGATCATTTCTTTTGTGTATATATTTTACCAGAGTATTGACTGAAAACTGTTCATTGAGAAAAATAATGCTTTGTCAGTAAGCTATTTGATGATATATACATATAAAATGTATTTTTTCATGAAGATGTATGTAAATACTTCTCTAAGTGGTAGTTTACAGAACATTCAGAACTGAGATGGGGAAGACATAAAGGTAGATAGATGACTAATGTAGAAAGGAATTGAATTGAATTTGACAGTGAAACATGAATTGTTATCTTAACTACAATGTTATCTAAGACTTACACAAAACTGACTGATGTATAATTATTTTGTTTTATAGCTACAGGGCAAGGCCACAACACAAGGGTACAATCTCACTTAAATCAATGGAAATATGATTAATATGACTAAGATTATGTCAATCCAAGGATGGAAATAAAGATTTAGAAAATAGATATTCTACTTAATGTAACAGTATAGTGTCCTCTTTCAGTCCGAGTATTGTGGTTGGATTGTTGTCTGAAATCACAGCAGCACAGATATGGTAAAGTAAACTCTCATTAGAGGGAAGTAGGTCAATTGACTCTCCTAATTGACATTAGGTCAAAAGCAAAGATGAAAGCACATTTCACAAGTATCCCAAAGATGAGCCTAGATTTGACCTTGAGTAGAATGACTTAATCTATTATAACTTTATAAGGATCTATATATTCTTCATAATTTTTTTATTCTAGTTTATTCTCTGCTTTCACTATTGGGAATGGAAAGGTGAGTCTAATTTTAGGATGAAGGACCACAAAGTAGACCATTGAAAGCCAATTGAGAAGTGCTAGGCAGGTAGAGTTGAGGCAATAGATGGCTTAGGTAAGGAGAAGTTGCCAGGACAACTTTGTGGAACAGGCAAACATTCTCAAATGCTCATAGTTTTTTATGTTTTGTTTTGTTTTGTTTTGTTTTGTTTGTTTGTTTGTTTTTATATATTTTTATTTATTGGCTGTCTCCTGTATACTCCTCACTGGAAACTGGGCTGCCTCCTGCATACCCCTCCCTGAAGACTGGATATGTACCCTGAGCAGAATCAAACCCAGGATCCTTCAGTTCTCAGGCCAATGCTTTATCCACTGAGCCAACCCAGCTAGGGAATATTGTTTATGTTTATAAACATTAATAGAGGTCTGGTGCATGAAATACATGCACTTTGGAGGGAGGGAGTTGTCCCTCAGCCCAGCCTGCACCCTTTCTAATCTGGGACCCCTTGGAAGATGTCCAGCTGCTGATTTAGGACCCATCCCGTAGTGATGGGTCCTAAACCATCAGTCAGACATTCCTCTCACAATCTGAGACTGCTGGCTCCTCACTGCTTGCTACCTGCCAGCATGATCCCCGCCTAACTACTCCCCTGCTGCCTTAATGGCCCCCAACTGCCTTGCCATGTTGGCCTGATGGCCCCCAACTGCCCTATCCTGCAGGCCTTGTTTTCCGCAATTGTCCTCTCCTGCAGGCCTAGTTGCCCCCAACTGTCCTCACCTGCAGGCCTGGTTGCCCCTAACTGCCCTCCCCTGTAGGCCTGGTCACCCACAATTGCCCTCCCCTGGCAGCCTGGTAACCCCTAACTGCCCTCCCCTACCAGCCCAGTCATCCCTAACTGCCCTCCTCTGCAGGCCTGGTCTCCCTCAACTACCCTCCCTCCCCTGTAGGTCTGGTTGCCCCCAACTGCCCTCCCCTGATGGCCTGATTGGCCACAACTTCCCTCCCTTGCCAGCCATCTTATGGTGGCCATCTTATGACCACATGGAAGTGCCATCTTGTGCAAAGGTATTACGGTCAATTTGCATATTACCTCTTTATTTTATAGGACAAAATGTCTATGCTTACAAACATTTTAGAATATGTACCATAAATATCTGGGTGTGGGGACTTAGGATGTTACTGAAACTCCTTATAGAAAATGACCTAGAAATGTAATGATTTCATTCTGAAAAGAGTGATTTTAATAACACATAAAGTATAAAGTTATGAAAAGATTGCTGAAATGTATATTAATTTGAGATGTGCGAATTCAAAGGAGCTCTGTGCTCTGCCACGGGAAGGTCAGGTTTAGCCTGGGGTTGGGTTGGGTGCATGCACCAAGGGAGCTGGCGGAGCAGGGAGATCTGCACCTGAAAAAAGTCTGTGGCTGTTAGACCTGGTGAATGAAGAAGGGGACTCTTGGAGCTGGTGGCAGAGGGGATCCCTAGAATGCAACCCATTTGGACCTGACAAAGAAGGACAACCCAAAAATTTTGGAAGGGTGCTGGCTGCTAAACCCAAGAGGGAAAGGGAGTTTGCGCAGACATACATGTGAAACCTGAGTTCTCGCAATTGCATTTCTTCCTCTCCTAATCCCAGCTTCTTAACACTAAGCCAGGAACCTGGGATCACCTGGTGGGGGAAACCCTGGGAGACTGCAGGGAATAGCTGTTTTTCTGGAGCCTGGGGATCAGAGCAGGAAGTCACCATTAGAGAGCAGCTCTGGGGCAACCCATTCCCACAAATTAATATAGAATACCACAGGGATAGCGGGATCTTAGTTCAGGCTAGAGAGGACCAGTAGACCCGAAGTCAATCCAGAAACACTGCCACCCAGGGGCTGAATCACAAATTGAATCTTGTGTAACACAAATTAAGGAATCAATTTTATTACTACTACTATTTCACCTTTTGTGTCGTTTAAGTGTCATTTTATTTTCTCTTTATTCTACTTTGGTATTAATGTTGTACAGTCTATTTTCATCTACCCTTTAGTATCTTTTTACTCTACCTCAACTCCTCCTTTATGCCACCACTCTTTTGCTAACCTTTGCCTATTTAGTGTCTTGTTTCTCTTACCAGTTTCCTGTTTTAGATTTTCCTTATTCTTTCTTTTTACCCCCTGTTAAAATTTCACCCTACTCACATATCTAATCTCCAACCACCTGCTCCAAGTCTATACACACCTCTCATTCCTCTGACTCCACTATCCTAAATTGTTTTTCTCTCTGTCCTGTTGTTGTTGTTTACTAGACTGTTGATTATATGATTTTTATGCTTGTTTGTGAGATTGGTTTGCTTATTCTTTTCTTTTGGTTTGTTTTGTGGGGGTTTTGAGGTGTGGTTTTTGTTCTTGTTGCATTAGTTTTTGATAGACTTTTGTTTCTGTGTTCCCTCACCTCGCTTGATATTAGCTGTTGTATGTAGTTTGTATCAATCTCCAGGTACTTATTTATGGCTTTTGTTGGGATTAGTGGCTGTCCTATAGAAGTTTTCACCCCATATTTATAGTTTATTCCCCTTTTCTTTCTTATTTTCTTTCTTTTTTTCTCTTACCTTCCTTTCTCTTTCTTTCTTTCTTTCTTTCTTTCTTTCTTTCTTTCTTTCTTTCTTTCTTTTTTACTTCTTCCCCTTTCCCCAATTTCATTTTGGATTCCTTTCTGTGTGTGTGTGTGTGTGTGTGTGTGTGTGTGTGCGTGTGTGTTTGTATGGGAGTGTCTGTGTGTGTGTCTCTTCTCTTTCTTCTTTCCCCCTATCATCTAATTTGCCTTCCTCTGGCTATTACCTTTATTTGGAGTTAGCAATACCGTGAATACATTCCTGTTCAGTGCCTTGTGTGTTGCACCTGGTTGTGTTGTATTTTGTGCCTTTAAAGCAATGCAGGAGAGAACTACATAACCAGACACATGGAGAAGAGAGACCATGGGGAGACAAAGAAACAGCCCACATATGAAAGAAAAACAAGCCTCACCAGAAAAGGAGGTAAACAAAATGGAGGCAAGCAATCTATCAGAGAAAGAATTCAGAGAAATGGTCATGAGGTGGCTGAAAGGAATGGAAGACAAATTTGACAATATGAGTAAGAGCCAAGAGGAAATGAAGAAGACCCAAGAAGAAATTAAGAAGACCCAAGAAGAAATGAAGAAGAGCCAAGAAGAAATGAAAAGTGACATCACTGAGGTAAAGAACTCAATAGAAAGTATCAAGAGTAGACTAGAAGAAGCAGAGGACCGCATCAGTGAGCTAGAAGAAAGGGTAGGAAAAAATACCCAAATAGAGCAGCTTCTAGAAAAAAAATTAAAAAGCAGGAGGACAGCCTAAGGAAAATTTGGGACATGAAACAAAACAATATCTGCATCATAGGGCTTCCAGAATGACAGGAAACTGAGCAAGGAATAGAAAACCTGTTTGAAGAAATAATGACAGAAAACTTCCCTGATATAGGAAAGAAAAACCCCACACAAATCTAAGAAGCTCACAGAGTACCAAGCAAAATGAAGCCCAGAAGACCTATGCCAAGGCACATTATAATTAAATTGGCAAACACTGACAGTAAGAATCTTAAAAGCCACCAAGAGAGAGACAGAAAGTCACCTACAAAGGAACCCTCATCAGACTAGCAAGTTATCTATCAACAGAAACTCATCAGGCCAGAAGAGAATGGACTGAAATATACAAAGTCATGCAAAGGAAGGGTCTGAATCCTAGAATACTGTACCCAGTAAGGATATCAATCAAAATTGAAGATCAAATCAGTCACTTAACAGACAAAAAAGGACTAAGGGAATTGATTCACCAAACCAGCAATGCAAGAAATGTTAGAGGGTCTGCTGTAAAAAAGAAATAGGAAGCAAAGAAGGAACACAGGGGTAAAGAACAAAAATGGTGACTAATAAGTACCTATCAGTAATAACTTTAAATGTAAATGGATTAAATGCTCCAATCAAAAGACATAGGGTAATGGACTGGGTAAGAAAACACAACCCATATATCTGCTGTCTACAAGAAATCTACCTCTGAAAAAAAGCGCACACAGACTGAGGGTGAAAGGATGGAAAAAGGTTCTTCAGGCGAATGGAAATGGAAAAAAAGCTGGGGTAGCCATACTTATATCCGACAAATTAGATCTCAAAGTGAAGGATATAACAAGAGATAAAGAAGGCCACTTCATAATAATAAATGGAGCAATGAAATGTATATTAATTTAATTTTAAAAATTAAATCAAACATCATTACACTCAAAACTACGTTGTTTTCTTAATACATAAAGTAAAACTAAGTAATGAAGACCTCTGTACACTCATATTCTGAGATGTGAGATTGAACATCATTACTTTAAATGCTACTGCATTGCTTTAAAGCTCCCAAATCACAAAGCAGTAGCAACCACTGAAACTGACAAGCACATTTTTCGGAACTAGTTTTTCCTTAGGACTTGACTCCTGAGGAAAAAGGAGATTGTCTGGAGCAGGAAAGCAGAGTTTTATTTCCTTTGTATTTGAATGAGATTGGTCAACCTAGGCCTGAAAAATGCATCTCTTTTCAAAGCCCCCAAATGTAATCCAAATACACTATTAACCTAAGTGTGACCTCTGCTAATAGTTCCTGCCTACTTGTGGGTGGTATGCTTCTGAAGAAACAATTTTGTGATTCTTTGATATGTTAATTTAATATGTGTTATAACTTCCTGTTGTTAATAGTGTCTTTTTGTACACTGGATACTAATTGCTAAAATGGCTTTTCATTTAGAGGATATTTCTCAGATGAGAAACACCTCAAGTAAATATTTCAAGCCTGTACAGCTTTTCGTCACTTTACTAGCAGTCACCACTCCCTCCATCATTGAAGTACACAGCAACTTGGATAATACTCGAGAGTATCACTTCATATTATAATAATTATTTTCACAATAATTATCAAAATGAAAAAATTAAATAGTTTTAAAAATAAATAAATTTTAAATACAGTGAGAGTACAATTTGGATTGTAACCCAAGTCTTCTTAAATCTAATACTTGTCCTATGCCTAACAATGTATTTGATGTAAACCAAGCCTTACAATCACTCTGGACTTCCCTTTGTTTCTGTAAAATAAGTAGGTTATACGAAGAGCATAATTCTGCTTCTAAAATACTGTGATTTATGGTCAGCTTCTCAATTTCTAAGCAATAAAACCCTCAGAGTTCTGTAAGGTAGAGTAAAAGTTTGGCAGAATTTCCAATAATTAAGTAGATCTTATTCATGAAAATTTAGATCAAAGAAAGAGTGGTAGACTTAGAGACATGACTATTATTGACCAATTGTGGAGAATGGTGTCAGCAGACAACACATGGCTAACAGATCTATTTAAGTTCCAGAACTTGGGTCCATCTCATTTATACAGAGTTACCTTGCTCAAGCTCAAACTCTCTATATGGCAGTCCATCTTCAGTGATTAAGAGTAGTGATGGCCCAATATATTAAGTCCCGTGGTGATACACCTTCCAGAATTCCCCACTGGATAGGCTAGAACTTCGTTAGTCTTCCCTCAAAGCTTATCTTTATCCTTTTGATCTGTTCCCTTCTTTTACTTTCTTTCAGGACTTGAGAACACTAATAAACTATAGAGGGCCCCCAGGGAAGGCACCTGAGCATTCTTTAAATCATTGTCAGATGAATCCAAGGTGCCAAGCAGATCCGCATCTTGGAAACACATGCACCAAGAAGGCTGGATGCTTTATCAGTACTGACTCTTAACTTTGCTCCAGGTGTCAGAGAGAGGGCCTTGAAATGTAAATTCAGCCTAGCCCTGGGAATAAGTAGGGCCTGGGTCCACTTAAGCTCCTTTGATCCCAAGTTTTTTCAGGTGAAACCCCTTTATATTTTGGTATAAATAAACATGCTGCTGTTGTGTTTGAATTTCTGTCTCTCCATCAGAGATAACAGATTCCACCCAGCCCCAGCTTTTTATTTCAATTTCTGTATCCTCTATTCTTCCTTTTATTTTTCAATCCCCAGCTCCTATACTCAGAAGCTTGGCTCACTCTTTCCATGCTGGATGTGGGAAAGAGAGAAAACACCTACAGTAAACATTCACACCATAAATTCTATCTTAGAGTCTACTTCCAAAGATCTTAATTTGGGATTAATCCTTCTACAGGTCCATGCACAATGGTGGGTTGTACTCCTAGCACAACATCCCATGTCTTCATAAGTTCACATCAACTCCAGAGACCAAGGATAAGAACTCAACAGGTTAAAGTTAAAAATAATTGGGTTTTTTTTCTCTAAATATTTACACTATAATTTAGTACTGGATTACTCTACCCAATGCAGATAAAATTCCAGGATTCACCTGTGTTAGAGGGATCAGGAGGAATCTAATTCAATGAAGATTCCCCAAAGCTTGTCTGAATATGTTAGAACCAACAGGTTCTAGGCCTTGAAGAATATGTTAGGTGTAGCAACTTACTAGAATGAATATCCTTTTATGTCCTGCATCCCAGAACTATTCCAATCCTAAAAGCACAGACAAGAGTCCATATATTTTTATAGAAGTGAGTGAAGTATGATCCTTTCTTTCAAAGCACTAAGCTTGCCTAGTAAATGTGAACAATTTGGGCTTCAAGAAAATTCTGAAATATTTCACTTTGATTAACCAGGACATTCAGCACTGCCTTTAAGTAGGTATGTGTGTGCCTTACATAGACATTGCAGACATGCACATTCTTAAAGCCTACTGCAATGAGAATTCAGAATTGTGAAAAGTTACCCATACTAGCCACTAAGGAAATGATTCCGAAAATATGGACCTCCCGGAATTCCGCTCAGAATCATCCTGTAAACCTGCACATTCCAGGTTAAGAAAAAAAAAATTCCTGAAAATGAGAGTATTGTGAATAAAACTGTTAATTACAAAGATAATAAATTGTAAGTGTGATATAACTAAATAGAAAACTAAAAGTAAACTCCAAAATCTCTCAGTATTAAAATGTTAAATTATCCTAAATAACAAATTTATAAATATATATATATGTAAAAATAAAAACTTCACCAGAGAGTTCCTGCTCTAGGCACAATGACAAATAGGATCAGAGCCTCAACACTAAGCTTCAATCAACCTTGCTGGTTCAAGGTTTGTAATGTTTGGTCAATAACCCAGGAATCTTACCTACTTCTCCTAAAGAATTCCTCGCCCCAAATGTTTCAATTAAAATTTACCAAGTGAAGCAGAAGTTATCTAAAATAATAATTTAATATCATAAAAATATTAGAGGAATCCACAGACAGCAAAATCTCAGCCATATACTGAAGCAGTATCTTCACCGATATAGCTCTAAGGGCAATGGAAACTAAAGGTAAAATAAACAAATGGGACTACATCAAAATAAAAAGCTTCTGCATAACAAAAGAAACCATCAACAAAACAACAAGAAAACCCACTACATGGGAGAACATATTTGCCAATGTTTATCACAGATAAAGGTTTAATCTTCAACATTTACAAGGAAAAGAAAGATAAAAAATCCAATCAAAAAATGGGTAATGTATCTAAATAGATACTTTTCAAAAGAAGACAGAAGGAAAGCCAAGAAACATATGAAAACAAGCTCAAAGTCACTAATTATCAGAGAGATGCAAATCAAAACAACAATGAGGTACTGTCTCACACCTGTCAGAATGGCAATCATCAACAAATCAACAAAGGACAAGTGCTGGTGAGAATGCAGAGAAAAAGGAACCCCTGTTCACTGCTGGTGGGAATGCAGACTGGTGAGGCCACTGTGGAGAACAGTATGGAGTTTCCTCAAAAAACTAAAAATGGAGCTCCCATTTTATCCCATGATCCCACTTCTAGGAATATATCCTAAGAAACTAGAAACATCAATCAGAAAGGATATATGCACCCCGATGTTTAATATGGCCACCTTCCTAGACATCATATTTCTTACAATTTACTATAGCTGAGATTTGGAAACAGCCTAAGTCCTGTCAGCAGATGAGTGGATTAGAAAACAGTGGTACATCTACACAATAGAATATTATGCTGCGGTAAAAACAAAAGTACTCTTACCATTTACAACAGCATAGATGAAAGTGGAGAGCATTATGCTAAGTGAAATAAGCCAGTCAGGAAAAGATAAATATCACATGGTCTCACTCATTTGTGAAATATAATGAACAACATAAACTGATGAACAAAAACAGCTCCAGATACAGAGAAGCATTGATTAGACTGTTAAACCTCAGAGAGGAGTTAAGGGAGGGTGGAGGTAAGGAGGAGAGATCAACCAAAGGACACATATGCATGCATATAAGCCTAACCAACGAACACAGACCCCAGGGCATGAGTAGGGGGTGGCAGGGGATGGAGAGATAAGGACACATATGTAATACCTTAATCAATAAAGAAAAAAATAAGATACAATAAAAAATTAATAAATAAGTAAAAACATGTCAACACTAAAAAATATATATATTACTTTAAACCCTTCATCTAACTATTGACTTTAATAATACTTAACATTGTAGTAAGATTTTATATTAATTTAATGTTGTTTAATATGGCCACCTTCCTAGACATAATATGGATATATTCCTAGAAATTTTGGGGATTCCTCACAATTTTAACATAAAGAAAAGTAGCATTTTGCTGAGTACCATATTTAAAGTGTCATGAAGCCCAAAATCATGTGTGCGTCACATATACATACATGTGTGTTTTTATATGTTTTGCTCTACTCTACTTATATTTCTTATAAGAATTTATCTTTAAAGTTCTGAAAATCAAGGAACTTAGAGTGCTGAGGAAGACTAGAAAGAACTCAAGCTGAGCAGCAAGCTCTGCTGAGGCAGCAGGCAGAACTTCCAAACCAGCACAGAGGCTGGAGGTGGAGCTGGTAGGCCTGGAGACCTGTAGGGTTTTCCTGGATTTTGAGAGCCTGAAATTGGCACTGAGCTTGTAAGTAATAGACATGGCACTGACAAGGGTATTTCTACTAGAATTTTAGTCACACTACCAATGTTGACAAACAAACAAACAAAAAGATGCTTCAAGAAGAAGCTGAATAAGCACTGGAAAGTCAACATTCATATCAAGCACTTATTAAACGTCTGTAATGTGTGGATGTTGATACAAGGCTCTGTAACTACTTCTGTAGTCTTGATTATAATGCCCCATGGAACTTGCTTCTCCTGTGAACAAATGCACAACTAACAGAACTGATATCCTAGTGAAAGGACAAAGGACTATCCTCCATCTTGAGGGGCTGGTCAGCCTATCTCCCCTTTCCCCCTGCTGGGAGTGGCCACAGGGGTGCCAGGAATGTCCTGACTCCCCCAGCCACTGCCTGAGCGGACAATGCTTGCCCAGGGACATAGCTTAGGTCCTAATAAGGCATAACCAAAGTACTGGTCACTCCCTGATCCTTGTACTGTGAGACCCCCACTGAAAAACCCTGACCTAATAAGGCTATCTCTGTAACCCACATCACTTCCCTGGGACCACCCAAATGACCAACCCTTTATAGCCTATTGTTCTTGCTGGGCTCTCTCTCTCTCTCTCTCTCTCTCTCTCTCTCTCTCTCTCTCTCTCTCGCCTCGCTGCTGTGCCAGATGAAGGTTGAGGGCCAAACCCGGGTTTGAATAAAGGTTCTATGCTATTGCAGCCGATTTGGGCTCCCTGGTGGTTTTGGGGGATCATGAAATCTGGGCATAACACTAGATTGAAAAGCAAACCAAACTCATGAAATGGAAAACAAAAACATATGCAACATTCTAAATTGAGTAATTCAGAGTGAGAATAGTGAAGACTTGAAATGTCAGGAGATACTGCATAGAAAATGCAAGTGATATTCCAGTGGGCATGATACATAGAAGAGAAGATCTCCCATTAGGGCACACAACATGAGGACAGAACACTAAAGGCTGATGCACATGGAGATTTCATTGCCTTAAGTGATAATATTTAAAACCAAATACTAATGGGGTCATAATGTAACTTCTTGGTGAATTTCAGACATTCCAAAGCAATCATGTAAGGAATGTTGGGGTATCACTTTGAAACCAGAAAAGACAAGTTACTTTAAAAATCCTTGTTTGAGATGAATTCAATAGAGATATGGGACAAAAACCGGAGAGAAAAAGTTAGATACTTTAGAGGTGTTACTCATTTTGCTTAAGTAGACCTTTGAGTCTGATGCAAAGGAAAGGGTCATCCATCTCCAAATCATTATCTTTCTTGTTGAAAATTTCAGGTTTCATGGCCAAACCAAAATTATGCAAATGTGGTTTATATCTCTTTTGCTTTGTTACATGAGCACAGAACAAATCACAAATACCGCAAAGCAATCAGACAGTTACTCAAGGGCTAGTGGGAGCTGAAGACATGCACAGCCCTCTCACTCCTGTCTGGGCAGCCTGCAGGGGAGCAGAGTGACTCCCCTAAAAGGAACGGCAGAGTTCTATCAGCCCCACTTCCTTAAAGCATCTTTGCCACATTGTTAAGAGACTTGATTTTGCACAAAGAGAAGATATTCAACAGATAGAGCAAGGCAGCCTTGGGGTTTGAAGGTACATTAGGTTGAAATATCAGAAATTGCTTGGCTTCTACCACTGAATGGTTTCTGAGGCCGGGCAGAGGTTAAGCATCAACTTCTTGTTGCAGAATAATACATCTGCCCTGGGGTACGAGGCAGGTTATCTTCTGTGAAATAGCCCCCTAAAATGGGGCTGCTATTTAGAAAGCACTCTTGCCAGAAATGTGCTCTACCACATGGACTAAAACACAGTTTTTATTGGCAGGCTAAGCAGGGCAGGCTTCATGTCCCTCAGTGTGGTTTATGCAATCACTGCCCAAGACTCATTGTGGATGAATGGCTGTCACTTACATGATCTCCTGTCTGTTTCAGCATGCTTATCCCTCCTTTCACCCTCACCTAGTTCCCTGCTCACTGATTCCACATGCATTGAATTTAAAGCACCCATGGTGTATAGAAATACCTATTCAGATTCCTCAATTATTGCCATTGGTTAACATTGATTTTTTTAAAGACATACACATCCAGTGTTTAGAGTTACTTACCTGAAAGACTGAGAGAATCATTGAAAGGATGTTCCTCCAGATTCTAGGGCAGAAAATGAAGACAGCTTGCATTTAGAGCATCGACATCAATTTAATAAAATTCTGTTACAGTTGGTAGCAGTGTTTCTACTGAAGTGTAAGGTGACACTGTACTATGCAGGAAGGAGCACTAGACTGGGAATAACAAGAATTGATGCAGAGTCCCAACTTTGCTGTGCAAAGTTACATTAAACTCTTGTTGCCATTTGAGATTTGTCTACAAAATGAGATTTTCTATCTCAGCACATATTTCCCAGAAATGTTAATAAGATCAAAATAAAATAGTAAGGATAAAGTATTTTTCAAAATTCAAGTAAAGATAGATAGGTAGATGATGATGATGATGATGAAGATAGGTGATATATAGATAGATGATGGTGATGATGGAAGAATAGATGATAGATAGATAGATAGATAGATAGATAAACAGTATTAAAGTTCTAGAGAACTGAACATCCAATCAATTAAAATTCACAGATTTGAATTCTAATGCTTTATCATTTCATTAAAATATATCAAAACCCTATCACATGCTACATTCTAAGAGGAAGTTTCTGACTCATAAAGCATTGAGTGTTCAGTCTAAACTTTTTTTTGTTAACTTTTCAAGTGTTTGGCCTAAATCCTGCATTTATGCAGTAAGTGCCTAGCAAAATACCTTGCACAATAGTAGGAGCTCAATACATCTTTTTTCTTAGCCCATAATTTTGTTGTCTGTCATTCCTCAGACTGTCAATTAGGCAATAGATGATTATCAATAAGGTTGTCTGAGCAGTAAATAAAGTAAAGGCTATTCTGCTGGAGGCCCTTTGCAACCTGCTACACTGAGTTCCTGCTGGATTTTATACAGAGGGGAAATTTGCTGACAGCACATGCATACAGACTGATCATATTTTCACATCCACAGGGCACCTGAATTGCCTAGTCATTGGCACGTGACTCATGGACAATGTAGCAAGGAAGTGCAGGTGTCAGAAACAAATTACTCTTGGAACTGGATAAGCAGAGAAACTGGAAGTATCTTTTTCAGTTATGCAGTGGTTTCAGGATGATGTGGTTGAGGTAAAAGACATGCCTAGGGAGGACTTACTTGAGGCTCTAGAGACTTGAAAGCCTCTCCTCCAGGCCAGGATCAATATCATTACCCAACGGAGCACATATCATTTGAGGAAGCAGAGGAGTTTTGCAAGCCATGCCCACTACATGCTGCCAGCCTAAAGTCCTCTGGTATCCTTGCTGAAAATACATCATTTGAGCTTAGTCAGTAAAACATGACTTCTACAAGTCTTGTGTGGCAGAGAACTCAATTCTTCTGAGCCTTAAACGCACTCCCTAAAAGACTGCCTTAGTCAAGGAGATAGTACTCCTTGGATAATAAAAACTAAACAGTAAAACAAAAGAACCTTCATATTGTCCAACATATACATTTATTCATTCATTTATTATGAAATAATTTTGAGTTTAGTTACCCCTGTTTTAGACAGGAGATAGAATCAAGCAAGATCTATGATCTCTGACAAAATGGAGCAATGACTACAGCTTATTATTACCAAAATTAATGTTCAGTACATGTTAAATTATAATTCCAAATATACCACACCTGGCACAAGCCTGATAAAATGATATGTCATAAAGGGCAATGCCAAGAGAAATAGAAGGTAAATAAGGGAAGGTGAATATTTAATCCAGGCTATATGAATTAAAAGTTACTAAAAAATCATTTAATTCTTACAAATCAATTTCTCATTAAACCAAATGTCTCATGTTTAACATATGGATTATCATGTTATGAGAAATAATATATGTAAAATTCTTGATGCATAGCATCTTGATAAACAACAGCTGTTATTATTGAATGTCTGTATTCCAGATTGTTTGCACACCTTGCCTTACCACTCTCCCAGCACACATTTACACAAAAATTCACTAGGATGTAAGATTCAGAAGAGCAGAGATTTTAGATCTTTTGTCTCCTGCTGGAACCCTAGAAAGGGTCTGGGCACATAGCAAGGCCAGAAAAATATGTTTTAGTGAATGAGTAAGTACAAAATAGGATGCATCAATTCTGTTTTGAAGCTGAGAAAGTTAAAGTATCCAGGAAAAGTTCATATGAGTCAATGCTAATGCTATAGAGAATTCCTCTGCATTTACTGCCATATCCTGAGATTGAAGGAAGGCTGGAAAGTACAAAAATATTCCCATTCCAGTTTCCAGTCAGGAAGTATAATGGTTCTATTGCCCCTATATTTTATGCTTCCATTTTCTTCTAATAGCTAAAACTTGAATCTAACTTCTCCATTCTTATAAATTGTTTCAGTTTTCTGTGCAAATAGGAAGATATCATTGAGGAAGCATAAATAGTCCAGCATTTCTCAAGGCACTGGCTCCATCAACTTACAATATTCTTGGGTAACTGACAGGTAGTCATTGTTTTCAAATATTTCAAAGAAACAAAGCTGAAGAAGAAAGTGACGTTTAAAACCATCTTTTCCAATTGAACCAGACAAAATTCACTATATTTTAACAATAAGTATTCTTTCATATGTTCTTAAAATTTCAACAGTGCTGCCTTTGTTATAATAATCAGCCCATTTGACAAATTTGCTCGTTAAAACATAACATGACTTTTGAACTGTTTAAATCTTTAATAGTGGTTACTACTTCATTTATTCAACAGGGCTAGAATTTATTGAAGTAATGGAATGGCTCTTTGGTAGACCCTATGTAGGAGTAAAAGAGCAATTTTTTCCTACTAGAATGAGCAATATAACATAGGATGCCAGAAACACTTAGAAAATGATAGCACAAGATTAAAAGCCATAATGTATGAATGTGATAAGTATTATAGGCATCAGAGAATGGAGAGATCAGGGGATTGGAATGATCAGAAAGTTAAACAATGGAGGAGGACATTTAATAGGACACCTATTAGATTTTAGAGCCTCCTACTCTCCACATTCATTTTATAATCATTATCCACAGGAGGGAGCATGGTACATTTAGAAAATAGTAAGGAACCTTACTGGCAGATTGTTCAAAAGCAGCCCTACAGGCACTCCCATCCCACTAAGGACCCATCAGGCAGACACACTACATAGTAACTCTTTGTTACCTAGCTACAGACTTAGGTACACCTCTCTCAAAGCGAGACTCTGACAAAGAGTTGGGGTCACTGTGTGAGAGTATTATTCTTCACTTAGCACCATTTCGCAGAGAATCCACATGAATTAATAACCTTAATGGGACATATTTTACTATTTCAGCTTATCTGTTTCAACGTACTAAAAGAAGAAATAATTTTAATGAATAAGTTTATAAACAAAAATAAACTGAAAAATTGATACTCCTGCAACAGCCTAATACTTCCCACAGATAGGTTAATAATATCAACACACCTGGGAAGATCTATAGACCAGGTTCTACATGCTAACTGAAGAGAAGGCTTTTATCATCAGTCATTGTTAGGAAAAGACACTATTCATTTCTTTGCAGAATTTGCTCATGCAGACATTGTCAGATATTAATATGTGTAATGAACTATGTAAACTAAAGAACTCATAATACCACTTACTGTTAAGATTGGTTCCCTCAAAACATCATCTTAATAATATATCCACTAGTTGATATTATTCACCAATCAAAACCAACATCTACAGTCAGTGCTAATCTCATTGTGTTTTCTACTAAAACTAGAAAGCCTTGTTTGTTTGTTTGTTTGAAATAGAAACTCCCAGAATTCAACTGTATATTTGATGTGATACTTTGTAAGTCACATATATCAGCAAAAAAAATTACTAGTGACTAGAAATGAAATCATAGGATTTTGCATATTGCAAAATGATGTGCATAGGTAATATGTGCAGAGAGAAATTCTGAAATGGGTTCTTTAAAGAGGAAAAAGCAATTGTGATAGAAAGAAATATAATTAGCTGAGTATTAGACTTTACCTAAGAATATGGCTAGCTCTAGAATTATCTCAAGATGTAGACTGGAGTCCCATCACTATGATATTTATTTCACCTACACTCAACAGAAGAAGAAAAAAAGGAGTTAGGAGGTTTAACCCAAATACCTATATCATATTTTTCAAAAATTGCTTGTGGCTCATTGTCTAAAATCCCTAAATCTCCATTAGGAATCTGCTTTGTTTATTCCCCAAACCCACTTTCGTCTTTTCTTCCTTCACTTTCTTATGCTATTCTCCAATTGTTCTCTCTTTCACTGTGTTGCATAGCCCAAGGATGTGTAAGCAAAATGCAATACCTTTCCAGGAGCTCACTCATAACACTTGAATCACATAGTCCCCTCAGTCTCTGATTCCATCTGCTACAATTTTATGATAATGAATGGATTGGAGCTCTGGGGCCTTGAGAAAATTTAAGTAGGAAGAGATTGGTTTGTACATACCAGAGTCCCTTTTCTGCCTTCTGCCCTGCCATGCAGTTTCTTCTATTCTCAAGCTCCTTGTTTCTCTTATGTCTTTTCTACCCTTCCTGTGGCCAAAAGTTTCTCCTGGGAGAATTTCATTTAGCCTTTATTTATACATCTATCTGAGTTTAATTCAGAAACATACCTATCTCAGGATAATTAACAACCAAAGCTCATCTCAAATGATAGTTGAAAGGGTTAACATACAAGTAAGAAATCTAAATGACAAGCAGTAAAAAAAAAATATCTTTTTGAGGACTTCTTTCAGAAACTGCATGTTCTATCCACCCTGGTGAAAGATATTATGAAACTCACACAATCCTCTCTCTCTCCCTTTTTCTAGCCTCTGCATCAGAATTGCAGACAGCTTCCTTCCTTCCTGAGTTTTCAGTTACATATGTCTATTCACAATTGACACTTGTCTGTCAGGCAAGTGTTGAACTCCTGGGAGGCACATCCAAGGATTGGAAATAAATCTATTCCAAAAGGATTATACTCTTTATTAATGTCAATCAGTCAATATCTGCACATCACCCCTCACAGCAATGATGCAGATTCTCTACAGGACACATGTACTTACCATGCCTTGCTATGTGAGATTTTTCAATCACTTAAAAAAAAGGAAGAAGAAAGAAAAAGAAAAGCAAGGAATAAAATGAGGTAAGTACTCATATCCTCATAAGCATTTGTTCTAGTACCTGATTATTTAGATCCTACATGACGCCCACTGTGGGGGAGGGGGGGGAGAAGGATGTTATTATGCCCAGATTTCATGATCCCCAGAAACCACCAGGGAGCCTAAATCGGCTGCAATAGCATAGAACCTTTATTCAAACCCGGGTTTGGCCCTCAACCTTCATCTGGCACAGCAGCATCGAGGCGAGAGAGAGAGCCCAGCAAGAACAATAGGTTATAAAGGGTTGGTGATTTGGGTGGTCCCAGGGAAGTGATGTGGGTTACAGAGATAGCCTTATTAGGTCAGGATTTTTCAGCGGGCTGTCTCACAGTACAAGGATCAGGGAGTGACCAGTACTTTAGTTATGCCTTATTTGGACCTAAGCTATGTCCTTAGGCTGCATTGGTTCACTCAGGCAGTGGTTGGGGGAGTCAGGACATTCCTGGCACCCCTGTGGCCACTCCGAGCCGGGGGAAAGGGGAGATAGGCTGACCAGCCCCTCAAGATGGAGGATAGTCCTTTGTCCTTTCAATGTCAAATTTACAGAATGCACATTTGTGAGAAATTCTGAGTTCTTTTGAAATATCACTTTTAAAGTGATTTTCCTGTGTAGTAGTGAATGAAATGGCAAAGCAAAGTAGGAGCAATGATAAAAATTATGAAGCAGGAGCATCTTCTAAAGAAATAATTAGTCTCCTTGTTCAAGTGTCTGTACTCTAGGCTTCCAGAAGTCAAATCCAATGTATTATCCATTTCCATTTCACTAAACACATTTCACCTAATACAAAGAAGATGTTTAATAAAAAAAATTTCTTTACAAATATATTTTTTAATGGAGACATGCCTCTGAATCAGACAGGCCAATCCATTGAATCTCAAATTCCATCTTTAACTGTGATCACAGATAATTTACAGGCAAGTAATCTTGGGTTATTACAACAGTCTCAAATATTTAAATGGCATAATAAGTATTCCAAGCTTACACTTTAATAGCCCATTTTGGCTCAGTTATCCATGCAGTTATCAAAACATTTCTTGGTACTTTATGTTCAGAGCTATAGATTATTCTATTTACTGGAAATACTTTCACAATTTATGTAAATCTTGGAGATGATTTAGATAAATACACATTTCAAAATTATATAAATTCATTCATAAAATTTTCTAGTACATATATTTAATATATATTAATAACCATTCAGCATAAACTGAGTTCAAAAACTATCTTTGCCATCATAGAATTTGTACAGTTTATAAGTTGGCTTGTATTCTATGATGAGAAAGATAAATATCAAAGCTACCAATTTTGATAGCCATAATCAAATAATTTTACAAATACTGAATAAACCTACATAAGAATATATTAAACATTTTTAATAATTTAATTATTGGAAATAAACGTTTACTTGATCTACATTAGTTATTCCAATATGCAAACTTGCAAATACTTAAATGCCATTTAATTATAAATAATATCTAACTCTTAAACTACTAGAAATATATAATCATCCCATAAAGTGCATAAAGAGAATATAGCTCTGCCTTATTGAGGGGTTGTGTGTGTTTTTCTGGGTAAATATAATAAAGTCTCCATTCCAGGCTACCCCTCCCCCCCCGCCATATATCCAGTTATTTGTTCAATAAATAAACACTGAGCACTTACTTTGTACTTGGCTAACTGGGGAACACCATTACTTTTCTCAAGGTAATCATCTAGCATGAAGGAAAACATACACACGAAGACCAGACAGCAATAAAATGACGTAAGACATTGTGTGATAAGTGTCTTGAGACAGCTTACAAAAGCTGTTGACATTTCTAAGGCTGGGAAGCGACTTCTACCCAGGGAAATTAGAAAAGGGTTCTTAAACCAAGATTGGCATGCAGGCTAAGTGGGACTTTAAGAGCAATAAGGAGTAGTGAAGCTCAGGGAATGAAAATTCAGAGACCTAGAGGTGGGAAAATATATGTATGAAAATAGTGAAAGATAAGACTAGGTAAGAAAATTAGAGCCTGATCCCTGGAGAGCCTTAAGATATGTTTTTGACTTTTTTTTTTTTTGAAATGAAATATAAACCTTTCAAACAAGTAAGTGGAGCACTGGGAGACGTGTGCCTTCAGGAGAAGCAGAGCCACTGCTGCACAGGGAACAATTCTTCCCCAGGAAGCCTGGAAGTTCAAGTCTAGGGTAGATTCCTGGATCTACCAAGTGCCAAACACACCAGGTACTGGAAAGACAATGCTTATATTCTAATGATGAAGAAAGACAAATAATAAGCAGATAAATATAAGTAAACAAATTAACCAAAAAATTAGGATCAGTATTTACATTTTAAGTTAAAAAGTTATATGAAGCTTGTAGCTCAGTGTTTAGCATAGAATCAACATATTGCTACAGTAAAGTTCTACACTGATCTACTTAGTTACAAACAATCTCTCCCATTCCTTAAAGTTAGTTGTCTCATTACTCAGATCCAGAAATTAAGTCTTTGAAATACTGTGTAATTCAGGAACGTGAGGATGGCATCCAAATAAACATCTGGTTCTTCTTTTTCTGTCAAATAAACTGAATGATCTTTTTGTCATCAAACAGAGGAAGCAGTCAGCTGATTTTACTAATCCCCCAACCTTATACAAAATACCTAAGGCTACAGATCACAGTATTACCTACCTTTCTTTGATACGAAAAGGGTAATTGCCAGAAAGTCAAGTTACTAATGTGAACTGAAGACTTGTCCAAACAACTAATTGTTGTTTTTTACAAATACTGTTAATTATTAATTACAAATATTGCCACATTTTTCTCAAATATGTCATTTCCTCCTAAGCCTGTTGACAGCTCTCATCTGCCATTTGCATTGTCTCAGCTGTTTCCAAGTTGGACAACAACGCACTCAGAGGCAAAACCTCGGGACCAAGAAGCATCTGTCATGCTTCTGGGTGAGGAACGGACAGAGGAGGCCCGGCAATGCTCTCGCTGCTCCGGGCTGTTGTGGGCAGATGTGGCTGTGCTTTTTCACAGCAGGACACGGAAGTCCATTACAATTTGTGTGGTCTTGATAATGTTTTCTAGGGATTCAGGGAGAGCATTAGCTATGGTAAAGTGCTATTTTTATTGAGCTTTTATTTTTATGGAGCTCCACTTTGATAAAAACCAAATGTAAACTTAATGTAATGGCTAAAAAAATTTGAAGCTGTTTCTCCACAGGTAGACTACTTAAGACTTTAGAAAGACAAAAAAAAAAAAAAAAAAAAAAAGAATGAAGTAATGCTATCAAAAGTTCAGCATATTAGTGCTTCTCAGACTTTAACTTGCACAATAATCACCCAGAGATACTAATGCTCAAAGGAAGGAGTTGCCCAGTCCCCTGTATTTTAACAATCGCTCCCCAAATTTAGTGATCATCTCACAACTTCTAATATAGAAGGCTTCCAAAACATACTCTGAGCTCCTAAAATATTTACAGAGGAAAACCAATTTACAAAATTTTAGAAAAAAACATAACGATGCTTATTTCAAAATGGTAAATAATATAAATTATAAAATGAAAGCATTTTATTTAACACATACATTTTTATGTTGGGAACAAAAAATTAGAATAGAATAAAAAACTAAGTATTTTTTATTGTTATCATTAACAACAATATGTTATATTTTTCTGTACTCCAAAATTTTGTCAGTGCAGAAAATAATTAATATTTGAAGATGATAAAAGAGGATGTCTCTATGACTGGATGAAGGGAATAAACACATTTGGATGGGTAGATGGAGAAATAAATGGACAGATAAGGAACAATAGATAGAAAAAAAAGGAATGTGTTAAAAGATAGAAGGAGAGTGACCAACAAAAAGAAAAGGGGGGCTTGATGGATTAGCAATTATACGCATGAGTCTTAAAAAAATAGCAGTTTAATGCTTTGATTTATACTTGTCCATATCCTATTTTATTTTAAACTAGAGGCCCGAATGCATGAATTCCCTGGCCTGTGGGGATAGAGCCAAAACCAGCTCTCTAATATCCCCCAGGGGGTCCCAGATTATGAGAGGGCATAGGCCAGGCAAGGGACCTCAGCTGTGCATGAATGGGGCTGGGGGGTAGGGGGGATACCACAGGTGGGCTCCAGAGCATGTCCAGCCCATATCACCCAGTCCCTATCAGGGCTGGCAGCTGGTGAGAGACAGTAGAGGGCTCCATGGCATGCACAGCTCATCTCGCCCAGTACCAATAGGCTGGACCCCAATAGCATGCTAACCTTCCAGTCAAAGCATCTGCCCCCTGCTGGTCAGTTCATGTCATAGTGACTGGTAGAATGGTCAAATGGTGGGACACTTAGCATATTAGGCTTTTATTGTATAGGATTATATAGGACTAGAGGCCTGGTGCACGAAATTCATGCATGGGGACCTCAGACCAGCTTGCACCCTGTCCAATCTGGGAATCCTTCAGGGATGTCCAACTGCCCGTTTAGGCCCGATCCTACTGGTATCAGGCCTAAACAGGCAGCCGGACATCCCTTTCACAATCCAAGACTGTTGGCTCCCAACTGCTCACCTGCCTGCCTTCCTGATTGCCCCTAACCGCTTCTGCCTGCCAACCTGATCACCCCTAACCACTCCCCTGCTGGCCTGATTGATTCCTAATTGCTCCCCTGCCAGCCTTTTTGGCCCTAACTGCCCTCCTTGCAGGCCTGGGTCCCCCCGCTTCCCTGCACAACTGCCCTTCCCTACAAGCCCGTTCTCCCCCAACTTCCCTTCTCTGCCAGCCTGGTCACCCCCAACTGCCCTCTCTTGCAGGACTGGTCCCTCCAAACTGCCCTCCCCTGCTGACCATCTTGTGGCGGCCATCTTGTGTCCACAAGGAGGTAGCATCTTTGACCACATGGCAACAGGCATTTTGTGTGTTGGATTGATGGTCAATCTGCATATTACTCTTTTATTAGATAGGATAGAGGCCTCATGCATGGGTGGGGGCCAGCTGGTTTGCCAGCTGAAGGGTGTCCTGGATCAGGGTGGGGGTTCCCTTGTGGTGGCAGCCTGGGCGAGGAGCCTGTGGTGGTTTGCAGGCCAGTCATGCACCCCAGTGGCCCAAGCAGAGGCCCTATTATCTGGAATTTATTTATCTTCTACAATTGAAACTTTGTAGCCTGAAGTGGAGCCAAGCCTACTGCTTGCTCCATGGCAGCAGCCATTTCTGTTAGGATTTATTTATCTTCTATAATTAATTATCTTCTATAATTTATTTATCTTCCATAATTAAGTGGAGGCCAAGACAGGCCAGGGCTGCAGACAGCTTGACTTCCTCCATCGTTGGGGTCAGCCCTAGCCTCCTTCTCTCTCTAGCACCATGGCTGCCACCATTTTTGTTGGAATTTATTTATCTTCTATAATTGAAACTTTATATCATTGAGTGGAAGCCTGGGATGGCCAGGGTGTGTGGAAAGCTTGGCTCCCTCCATTGCCAGGGAAACCCAAGCCTTTCTCCTGTTCTTTCTGTCGCTGTAGCCATCTTGGTTTGGGTTAATTTGCGTACTCACTCCTGATTGGCTGGTGGGCATGGCTGATAGGTGTGACTTCTGGGTATAGCACAGGTGCAGTCAATTTGCATATTACTCTTTTATTAGATATGACTAGTGGTCTACTGCACAAAATTCATGCACAGGTGGGGAGGGGTGTCCCTCAACCTGGCCTGCACTCTCTCCAATCTGGGACCCCTTGAGGGATGTCTGAACTGCTGGTTTAGACAGGCCTGATCCCTGTGGGATTCTGAGACCACTGGCTCCTAACTGCTCACCTGCCTGTCTGTCTGATCATCCCTATTGGCCACTCTGCCTATTGGCCTGCTCACCCACAACCATCACTCCCTACCAGCCTTCTTGCTCCCAACTGCCCCCCTTGCTGGCCTGATCACCTCCAACTGTCCCCCCAGCCAGCCTGCTCTACCCCATTGCACCCCCTGCCAGCCTGCTCATCCCCAACTGCCCCACCCGCCAGCCTGATCACCCTCCCCTCCTGGCCTGATTGCCTCTAACCACTGCTGCCTCAGCCCCGCCACCATGGCTTTGTCCAGAAGGATGTCTGGAAGGACTCCCAGTCTAATTGGCATATTACCCTTTTGTTAGTATAGACTTCACAAGAGATGGAAGACTTGATCTTCAAAGGCTACATAATCTGTGGAGGAGTCATAAACAGATATTCCTGCAAACCAAGATTTAGAACTAATCTGATACCACTTAATAAGAAAGTATAGGATGCCATAAAAGTGGAGGAATACAGGGAAGAGTTTTGACTGCCTGGCAGAGCACCCATAACTGGTATGTTTGAGATGAATTTTCCATTTTGACTTTCTAGTGAAGTGTATCTTTCTGATTTGGCTTATATTTTTGGAGATGGTTAAGGGCCATTGTCTTATTTTCACTTATGTTTTATCAACCATTAGGGAAATTGCCATAATAATAAGCAATAATTTTATGTCATCTCTGGCTCTATCATTCACTAAATATGTGAACATCAGAGAAGCACTTCACTTTCTAGAACTGTAGCTTCATCTTTAAATTAAGGGCTAGAAGATGTCAGATAATTTTTGTTATTTTAAGGGAACTGAGCGTCAGGAGTAATTAAAAAGTTGCATAAGCATTCCAGGTGACTGGAAGGTTACAGGTTGGTAAAGAGTAAAATATGTGTCTTTTCCGTCTATTTTGATCCTCAAGTTACGTCTTAGCCTTCTCTGGCTAGAGATTAGTTGTGCTTAGAAATGTAAGCAACTCAGTTTACACATTTCCACATGAAGTTTCAGCAAGCCAGAAATCAAAAAGGATTTTTCATCCAATTTACAATCATCCTGGAAAGTTTAAATATACTTAGAAACATTTATATACAACTTTTGATCTCCTTTAGTTCTATCAGGCTGATGAAGAGAGTGAAGCTAAGGTCTAGGTCAGGTCACAGAGGATGTGACTCGCTAAATTCCCAGACCAAACCAAGAGATTTGTGGGTTAGGGAGAATTTTCAAAAAAATCACAACGATTTCTAAGATATTTATTTGGAGGCTTCAAAGTTGCTTAGTTATAATGAACAACTGACTGGTTTCCACTGATGAGTACATTTATGTATCAACCTGAATTGTCTATGGAGTGCCCAGGTTAAAAATTATTTCTTTGTGTGTCCAGGAGGCTGTTTGCAGATGGGATTGGCATTTAACTCAGTCAAGTAGCTTGCCCACCCCAATGTGGGTGGGAGTTATCTAATCCATTGAAAGCCTGAATAGAACAGAGGGCAGAGGAAGGAGGAATTCACCCCTATTGCTTCCTGCCTGCTCACTGAACCTAGATGTCAGTATTCAGCCCTTGGACAGAGATTTATAGCATTGGCTCCCCTGGTTCTCAGGCCTTCAGACTTGGGGACTGAAATTATGCCACTGGCTTCCCTGGGTCTCCAGCTTGAAAACAATATATCATGAAACTCTTTAGCCTCCCTAATTACATGAGCCAATTCCTCATAATAAGCAAACAAACAAGTAATCTATTAGTTCTGTTTCTCTGGAGAACCCTGACTAATAATACAGGATTATCTACCCTTACATCTTCTTAGATTCCCCATCTCCCCTGTCTATGTGGCAAATTTGCACACATACTTGAAGGCTCAACTTGATCTTTAACTTCTCGCTGAACTGTAAGAAAAGAAATTGGTCATTCTTTTTTCTATGTTTTCACTATACTTTACATACCTTTACCATAGCACTTATTATATTTCACTCTAGTTATTAATTTAAACATCCTATGTCCCCACTTATAGCACATACCTTGAGAGACAGAAGCAAAAGAGAAGCAAGGCAAGGATAAGAGGGGGAAAAAGCAGCATCCCAAGATTGCATAAAGTTTGCTTCAGTTGTAAATATTAAAAAGACTGAGAGTACATTTAACTTGTTGAAACAAGCAAGACACCACTCAAGACTGACTAACTAATAAATACTTTGATTGTGCTGATATGAACCAAAACACTTCCCATCCTTTTCTTTGTGTGCTGTGAACACAAGAAATACAAAAAAAAAAAAAAAAGATAAAAAATGTCTGTTTACAGAGCTAATAAAGAAAATTTCTAGGATTCAAACTCACATCTAAGAGTTACAAAATTTATCAACCCATGCCAAATTCACCTTCATTTTGTATTCACATAAAATGAACTCTTGGTTGCATTTTATTAGCATTTCCTTCATTTAGCATTGCCTACATATAGCATTTAAGCCTGCCATAAAATGTATTAAAGAAGAAAAGTTTTATCACATTTTAAATATTTAAAAAATTACTCTGATTTTTGATAAGTGATGAATATGCTGTAAGCCAAAGTCCTGCCACAGGATTAGAAACTGATTTAATCTTTCAAAATATTTGAACTTCCATTAACTCCTAAAGTAAGCCAGAAATTAAATAGAAATGCCACAACACATCACAATATTTTATAAAAACTGAGTCAATATGGTACATTGGAAAAATTCTTACTTGTGTAGAAATCCCAAATATTAGCATATGTGTTTTTCAATTTTATCTTTAGTCTTGTTTATTCAACACTTTTATTTGTATTTTCATTGCCACTTTATTCAAAGCACGTTGGCCTTACTTCTGTCCCTTGAGTATAACAAGCTCATTCCCACTTTGGCCTTCGCGTTTGTTTCATGTGCTTATATTCTTCCCCCAATAATTTGTATGACTGATTCCTTTTCATCTGTCCTGTCTCAGTGTAAACATCACATCCTATCTTCAATATCACTTCCTCAGAGATACTTCAACTGAACTTCTTAGCTACAGGAGTACCATCCCCCACTCCTCCAAACTCCATAAGCATATAAAATTAAATTATCTTTGTATTTATTTTCTTCTTCCTGACATTAACAGGCAAGCTTCCTAAGGGCTTTTTTTCTTCTTTGTGACCAAGACCTAGAACTGTGGTAGGCAATTAGACAGAGATGAGCAGAGCAAGGATGATGAGCCAAACAGAAGGTAACCAGGGTGGGTGGGGAACCCCGTGCTTAGCAAAGAACAATTGCAGGGTGGGATCTCATCCCTAAGGTGACCTTTCCTCCATTAGCATATCCTCAGTCATAAGGCTTGGATGCCCAGACCTTTTCTCCCTGGAGATAACATCTAGGCCTCAGTTGTATTTCAGCTCCAGGTCCAGAGAAGTTACAAAACCAGTCATTGCTAACTCAGGACCATCTGCATTGAATAATGACCCCCACAACCCTGAATGGACACACCTGCTAAATATTCTATTAAAATCTTCTACTTGAACCTCCGCTAAAATTTCAGCCCATAAAACTTTTAGGATAGAGGACCCAGTGTGCTCTCCCTCCAAGGAGCACCATGCATCTGTGTCTTTCCCTTGCCCTTGCCCCTTCCCCTCTCTCCATGTTCTTTACCATAAGCTTCCTCACTCCCAAGCCTCAAGAGTCCTTCCTTTATCTCTGTAACTTGTTTCCTAAGCCCATTTTTTTCTAGAGATTACTTTTCCTATCTCTGTGATTTACCAAATAACATTTTTTTTCTTATAGTTTAGATCTTGACTCTGAATTCTTTGCTAGCCAGAACACAAGTACCAAGGTTGCTGAACCCAGGTCCAGTCTTACCCCAGAGGTCTAGTACCTGGTGCCATTCCCACTGATCACAGCAGAACCATGAATGACACTTATTTCTGAAGTGACCTATTGACAGAATATCAAAGTCATCATTTTGTAGGTGGTTCATTTTTTGCTGTTTTATGATAACTAAGGGACCTGAAAGTCTCAAAACATATTGAAGGTGGTTTCTTGTTATCTTTACTTTGAACATTTATAATAAACCAAACTAAAAGCAGTTTCTTAGAGACAATAGATGATAGATAGGTAGGCAGAAGATAGATAGATGATAGATAGATAGATAGATAGATAGATAGATAGATAAATAGATAGATGAAAGATAGATAGATCTTAGAAAATAAATACTCAAGTGTAAAAGCCTATCAGTAACTCAAAATATTAGTAAATCAGTTTCCATCTTCTGTCTTTTGCTACACCATAAGGACCAAAAGCATAGTGGAGGTTCATAAATCAAGTAAGAGCAGCAAACTGAAGAAAAAAAGAGAGAAACAATTCAAAAACTGGTTAGGTTTAGCACTGATCTTGAATGAAGAAATCAAGGCAAAAACTAAAATCAGCAGCATGAGATATACAGCTCCAGTTTCTCTTAGATCAGATACACAAAGGTGAGAATCAAACCCATCACATCCAAATGCAGACACACCTATGAGCAAAATAGGGAGAGTCATGTGTATGATGATTTCATTAGGTAGGGTGTCTGCTATAACCTGAAGCAACCTCACCATTTTGTTTAAGCCAGTTTCTCTATTTGCAGTAGCTACTGTCTTCCCTTATTGCCTTGCTACCTCTTCCCTTTTCATTCTCTGCCTATTTTAGTTCTTCATTTCCAGCTCAAGTACTATGTATAATATTAAGTCTTTCCAATAACTCCAAACCCTAAAATTCTCTTCTTTTTTCTAAGTATCTATTGTTATGTCTATAGTCAGTACCATAGTGTTTGCCATTTGGTTATTTCCTAAATAAGAAGCTCCCTGGATTTTTTTCTGGAAAGCTTCTTAGGACAGTGGCTGTTTCTTTCATATATCTTCCTATAGAGACAGAGTGAAAAAAATGTTTACTGGAGAGTTCTACCTACATTTCCTGTAGTTAAATGTATTCCTGCTATCCATAATTATGCACAAATATCATGGCACTCTTTTACTACATTTGAAAACGCCAAGGACAGATGGGTTCATGATAATAACTTCAAACTCGAGTAGATGATACCTACCAAAATACTGCTAACTCTGCAAGAGCTTCACACACTAGAAGAGAAGTGACATTGTAAAGAGAAAGAAAAAAAAAATAGCTCACAGTTGTTAGACAACTTTTTTTAGACGTGTCCTTAGGCCCTGGCCAGGTAGCTATGTTGATTAGCACATCATCCTAATACTCTAAGGTTTGGGGTTTGATTCTTGGTTAGAGCATATACAAGAATCAACCAATGAATGCATAAATAAGTTGAACAACAAATTGATGTTTCCCTCTTTCTCTCTCTCAAAAACAAAAATCAATAAATGAAAAAAGTATCTAGGAGAGTTCAGTATGAAAGTGAGTAGAAAAGGAAATTCAGTGAACTTTTTAAATATAGCTCAAGTATCTTCTATGAATGGAAACTAGCTATGAAATTAGCATATTGAGAGAAAGTAATTTGTAATATTACAGAGGGCTTTACAGTCTAGTAGGAAGGAATTGCAAAGGAAATAGGATTTTACAACTTTAAAATAGGGTAATTAATTTTGTCAATTATCCAGTTTCATTCCCCAAACCTATTTGCATTTAGTGTTTGGCTATTAAAGTGAAGGAGAAAATTTTAGAAAGCATGGAGTAAAAGTCCAGCAAGTTAGCAAGAGAATGTGAAAACACATTGCTATCATAGCAAGCCATCTACATCTTTCAATAAAAATGATGTATGACTAACCTGGAATCAATATGAATACAGATAAAACTTACTCTTTTCACTGAGTAATTCTATAGCTTATACATACCTCGCCAAACATTTATCATTTGAATGTAGAATACTGTTTTGCCAATGTTCAATGACTAAACAACAAATGCAAACATTGCCTCCCTCACTATTTTTCTCTTATTTTTGCTTTGGCTTTTCCAGGACTAGGATAAATGAATAGTAAAGTCCCACCTCACAGTTCAAGAAACATAGTAAAGGAAGCATAAATCCCCAAGATAGCATTGCTAACAATCTCTAAAAGAAGTAAATGGCCCATGGATCCTTTAAATGTTCCAAGTACAGCAGTTGAATGGATATGAGTCATACATTAAGTGGGATCATTTGGAAGGATGAATGGATCTTTAAGGTGAAAGGGGTTTCTTGTCTAAAGCTGGCAGACAGAGGTATGCAAATAGCCTTGCCTTTTACATTTTGTAATATTAAGATAGTTGTGAATGTGTCACAGCTCATTTCAGTGTGAGCCCTCAGCCATTTACAAAATGAAATCCTCAAAATCAACCCTCTCCTCAAGGGTCATGAAGCAAATTGACTTTGCATTGGTGGTCTCAGTAGAGCCAGACGGTTAGCAGGTTTTTTTATTGTTATTTCAATTGCAGAATTAGAGGTAAAAGAGATATAAAACTGAAGTAGTAAATTCTACAGATTACTATAAGGCACTCCAAATGCTTTGTCTTGAACAAAGATAGAGCCAGACCCTCTGCTATTCCAGATTCCTTTTTCTTCCTCTTTACATGCAACATATAAAGAAATCTCCAAGTTGAAACTCATCTGTTTATCTACTTCACTACTGTGATTAATGCCCTGCTTCAAAGGCCTAATTTCTGTGTCCCAAGAGACTATAACAGACACTCAGTTGGATTTTCTCTCTCAAGACTTGCTTGTCCTTCTTGAATATCGTCTGTCAAGTGTCAACAAAATATTTTTACCCTCTGATCATATCACTCTACTGTTCAAAACTCTGTTACGTTTTCCTATTGTCTTGTGGAAAGTCCACAGTCCTCAAAATGGCATTTAAAAAGCCCTTAAAATATTAACCCTTAACTATTTACTAAATTCATGTCTACCATTAGTACTCTGTGCTAATCATGTCAAGATTATTGCCATTGTACTAATTTATTCTCATTCTTCTTCTTTTGATTAGTCTCAATTCCACCTTACTTTATATCAACTTATAATTTAGTTAGTCTGAAAAGACTTCCCAGCTCAAGCAAGGCTGAGTAAGAAACTCTCCTGTATGACAGGAAGTTACTTTTCCTTTATCATAATGTATTGTTGCTGTATGGAAGAGACTATAGAGCAAGGTCCTGTCTGTTTTATTCATTGTTTTATGCTAAAAACTGTATAGTGCCTCGATCAATACATTTTGAACTGAATGGGACTAAGGCACACCAAGATGGGTAAACTCTAATTCTGGAATTTTATGGAGGAAAAAAAAAGGAATCTATACAATGTTTTTATCTGAAGCATTTGCTTCTATCCATTTTTGAAGCATAGGCACAGTTAAAAACGTACACTTGTGTGACATTTTCCTTGACACTTCATTTTAAAGTAACCTTTTTACCTCTGAACCACAGCAAATGTATTTGATATGGTATTCAGCTTCTCTAGGGTCATCACAAGTCATGTCAGGTCATGTTTGAAACATTTATTTGGTCAATCAAAAGAAGAAAAAAGTCATCTTGGATTTGTTTTTATCTGAAGGCATGACCAATGTGACAAGCCCAACTCTCTGACTAGCGTTCCACTCTCTGAAAACAATATAATGTCCTTTCGGGGAATATAAACTTATCTCGGGTATCAGATAATGTTTCTCAATCCTTGCTGCATACTAAAATTATAAAGCTTTAAGCCTCTCTGCAAACATATTGAATTCAAATCCTTAAGCATGGGGTCTACATTTCTGCATTTTCCCAAAGACCTCCAAGAATTCTGTGAAGGCTACAGTCATTGGATTAGATGAGGACTCAGTAAATTTAAACTTTAGAGGATCAAATAGGAAATATTTTAGACTTTGTGGAGCATGTGGTCTCTGTCCCAACCACTCAGTCCTACTATTATAGCTTATTTATAGTCAGACAATATACAAACTAATTGTCATAGCTGTGTTCCAGCAGGGAAAAAATGGGAGGAAGTAGGACATCTGTAATGCTTTCAACAATGAAGAGAAATTTTTTTAAAGTTCAATTATAAAAACATGTAGCAAATTGGATTTGGCTCAAGTCATAGTTTGTGAACCTCTGGAAAATTTTATATCCTCTCTCCACCTAAATGAATTTATTTATGTTATTTTATTTCCCATTTTATTACTGATAAGGTACATGTCTGTTTCATTTTTTAAAAACTTGTCAAAAATAAGACCAACTAAAATCTGACAGAGAAGTTTTAGAATGTGATTCAGAACCCTCATGGACAATATTCTGCTTATTAAATGTATTGATGATTTATAAAAATATGCCAAATTGTCAGAAATGTGGTAGCATATTTCATTCAAAGAAACTACACACTCTTTATGCTAACCCAAATTGTTTAATGAGAAATACTATTAAAAACAATACCCGTGTTCTCACCTTTACTTATGTATTCCAAATGACATAATAAAATACAGCTGTTGCCGGGAAGGAAACGGCAATGAAAGCCAAAGCAGAACTGAAACAGCCCATTACCTGCAAAATCACATCTGAAATCAGGCATCTCGGAAGACAGATTTCAGCAACACCAATGGACTGCGAACTACATTGTTGTATTACAGCCCGGGTTCATGAAGTTTTATAATGCAGATGAAAAAAAGATAACATGAAATAATGCTGCCAATGGGATATACTAGTACACAAATTCAATTGCCTAAAAGTTATTTCTTTCTATAAGAAATTTTAGATTGGTTTTTAGGAATGAAATTTAATGATATTGCTAAAGATTTGCACATGTTTTAAAGAGGATAACCCAAGGTAACCAGGATGAGAAATAAGTACTTTGTATAGTTATTTGGATAACTAGAGGTCCGGTGCACAAAATTCATGCATGGGGGAGGGGAGAATTGTCCTTCAGCCCAGCCTCCTCCCTCTCCAATATGGGATCCCTCTCACAATCCAGGACTGCTTGCTCCTAACCACTCAACTGCCTGCCTTCCTAATTGCCCTTAACCACTTCTGCCTGCCAGCCTGCCTGATTGATGCCTAACTGCTCCCCTGCTAGCCTGTTTGCCCCTAACTGCCCTCCCTGTGGACCTAGTAACCCCTAATTGCCCTCCTCTACAGACCTGGTCACCCTTAATTACCCTCCCCTGCAGACCTGGTCCACCCAAACTGCCCTTTCCTACAGGCCTGGTCACCCTCAACTTCCCTTCTCTGCCAGCCTGGTCACCCCTAACTGCCCTCCCCTGCAGGCTTGATCACCCCCAACTGCCCTCTCTTGCAAGCCTGGTCCCTCCCAACTTCCCTTCCCTGCTGGCCATCTTGTGGTGTCCATTTTGTGTCCACATAGGAGCAGGATCTTTGGCCACATGGGGGTAGCCATCTTGTGTGTTGGTGTGATGGTCAATCTGCATATTACTTTTTTATTAGATAGAATAGAGGCCTGGTGCACAGGTTGGAGCCAACGGGTTTGCCCTGAATGGTGTCCCGGATCAAGGTGGGGGTTCCCTTGGGGGGTGGTATAGCCTGGGCAAGGGACCTGTGGTGGTTTGCAGGTTGACCACGCCCCCCAGCGACACAAGTGGAGGCCCTGGTATCTGGGAATAATTTATCTTTTACAATTGAAATTTTGTAGCCTGAAGCAGAGCCAAGCTTCTTGCTCGCTCCGTGGCCACCGACATTTCTGTTGGGATTTATTTATCTTCTATAATTGAAACTTTGTAGCCTTAAGTAGAGGCCAAGGCAAGCCAGGGCTGCAGAAGTTTGGCTTCCTCCATCGCCAGGGCAACCCTATCCTCCTGCTCTCTCCAGCTCCATGGCTGGCATCATTTTTGTTGGGATATATTTATCTTCTATCATTCAAACTTTGTAGCATTGAGTGGAGGCCTGGGCCTGCTAAGGCAGGTGGAAAGTTTGGCTTCCTCCATCACTGGGGAAACCCAAGCCTTTGTCCTGCTCTCTCTGTGGCTGTAACCATCTTGGTTGGGTTAATTTTCATATTCGCTCTTGATTGGCTAGTGGGCTTGCTGGTGGGAATTGCAGAGATATGGTCAATTTGCATATTCCTCTTTTATTAGGTAGGTAATCAGTTCTATTTCAACTTTAGAAAACTGTGCAATAAAGCACAATAGGGTCAGATTTTATCTGATTTCTTTCTGTGATGACTGGAACAAAAATTATTCCAATATTACTGATTAAGCCTGGAAGCAATTTGATATAAGTATTTTGTGAAGACAAGTGACTGATGAACTTCTTTAAGGAAAACAACCTTAAAACAATGCATACCCAAGTGTGGATTCTGACAAATGGAGTGTTTCTTATGACAAATTCCAGAATCTGACCCAGATGTGAGAGATTGTTAAGTGATTTCTTAATGAACATTATATTTTAAAATCTGTGAATCATAGCCTTAAATAGACAGTGTGCTGCTATGCAAAGATACTCAGTCAAAAACAAAACCAAAAACTCCCAATTCTTATCCTTGTTCTGTTATTAACTACCTGAGGGAACTTGGACAAGTCAGCTAACTTTTAGGTACCTTACCACTCTGAGATATTATGAACTGAACCATGTGAATTTATAGGAAATAAACAGAACTGTATTTATGAGTGAGTTGTCATTAGTAAGATCTATGAGTGGCTGGTGGAAAAACTAAGATAAAATGAAAGTTAGCTTTCTTCAGACTCTGATTTATATTTTTCTTTTTTAACTGAAGAGGGTATCATACCATTTCCCATCTTTCCTTTCAAAATATTAAATATATGTAAACTGGCAAATGTAATCTTATGAAATACTAGAGGCCCAGTGCGCAAAAATTCATCCACTAGGGGAGTTCCTGAGCCTAGCCTGCACCCTCTCACAGCCCGGGACCCCTCAGGGGATGTCCACCTGCAGTGTAGGCCAGCTTCTGCTCCCTGAGGAGGGAGCCTAAGCCACAGTCAGACATCCTTAGCACTGACAAAGTGGAAGATGCTTCTGCCACACAGCAGAAGTTCAGCTTGTGGCTGAGCGAAGTTCACCCTGTGGGAGTGCAATGACCACCACAGGGCAGGCCACTCCTGCACTGAGCATCCGCCCCCTGGTGGTCAGTGCACATCATAGCAACAGGTCGTTCCTGCTCATTCTGCCTTTAGGATCAATTTATGTTACCCTTTTATTATATAGGATATAGGTTAGCATTTGCAAATGTATGACACATAGAGGTAAACTATCTTGTAGCTGAATCATGGCATAAAGTGTCATCTAAGAAATGCCAATTTAAAAAACTAAAAATAATTTTAAAGCAAATAACATATTTACTGGCCTCTGAAAAAATTAATACATACCAAATATTTATCAAATGATACTTAGCAACTGCCATGGACACTTTCTCACTTGCAAAGTTTTTTCTCATCAATAAACTAGATTTTTTTATTCAAACAAGTTATAGTAGCAGATCCAACATTAATAAATAAATACTGCTTCCTTAAAAGAGGGGAGATATAACAATCCCTAATAATTTGAAATCTTCTCCCTCCCATGAGAATATCAGATTTAAGTTCTTACAATGGATTACTGATGGTTAGCTTAAATCAGTTCTCCCAGAAAGTTACTTTTATAATTTTAATAAATACATTCAAACCATTATTTCTTTAATTATTAGATTGAGACATTTACCATGACCAAAGGAGGTAGACTGAAATTCTTAAACTTCCTTTGCACAAACTGTTGATTTCTGTGTATTTCAATGCTTATACATTTACTATGTATAAGTATTACAATTTTGTATTACAATGCTTATACAAAATTTGTGCATTGAGGGTGAGTGATCCCTTAGCCCAACTTTCCCCCTTAAACATACTGGGAACCTTCAGGGAATGTCCTACTGACCACTCACCCCCAGCTTGCCTCTGACTGAGGCTTTAGGCCTTGGGCACCCAGCCATTATCCTGCAATGGGGCCGATGGCTGGCTCCACCCCAGCTCCACCACCTGGCCAGCTCTCTCCCGGCTAGTACATGCTTGGCCCCATGCCCCTGGCCCAGGCCTTCTCCCTGGCCAGCGCATGCTGGCTGCCTCAGACTCGCTCCCCCCGCCCCAGCCCTGGCCACCTCAGTCCCACCTCCCTAACCCTGGCTGCCTGGGCCCCACCATCCCAGCCCAGACCTTCACCCCGGCCAGCGTGTGCTGACCTTCTTAGCCCTGGCCACCTCAGCTCTGCCCCCGATGGCCCTAGCCACCTCAGCCCCACCCCCGATGGCCCTGGCAGCCTCAGCCCCACCTCCCATGGCCCTGACAGCCTCAGCCTTGCCCCCCCCCCAGCCCTGGCCACCTCAGTCCCACCCCCTACTGGCCCTGGCCACCTCGCCCTCTGCCCCCGGCCCAGGCTGCATGCTTGCTGGCTGGCTCTGCCCCAGCTCCTGATTGGTTGGTGGGCATGGCTTGTGGGTGTGACTTGATCAGAGATATGGTCAATTTGCATATTACTATTTTATCAAATAGGATATTCAGTTCTTTAAACTAATGCTCACTTTTACTTGGCATTAAATTTGTGTTGAAAGACTCAAACTCACTACCCATCTATCTAAATAAAAGGCTAAGCAACCATCGCAACTGAACAGATGACCAAACAGGCTGGGGTAACCAGGCCAGCAGAAGTATTAGTGAGGGGTGACCAAACAACGGAGCAGCAGGCTGCATGGAGCAACACAGCCAGCAGAGGGGGCAGTTGGGAGCAACCAGACTTGGGGGGCAGTTGAGGGTGATCAGGCCAGCAAGCAGAGGCAGTTAGGGGTTATCAGGCCAGCTGGGGGGCAGTTAGGGGCAACAGGCCAGCAGGGGGCGTAGTGAGGGGCGATCAGGCCAGCAAACAGGTGTGTGTCATTAGGACCCAGCAGTCCAGGATTGTGAGAGGGTTGTCCAACTGCCCATTTAGGCCTGATCCCAGTGGTCCCAGACTGGAGAGGGTGCAGGCTGGGCTGAGGGATCCTTTCCCCCCCTCTCCCCACCCCTGTACATGAATTTCATGTACTGGGCCTCTAGCCTATTTATAATTCACCTGCATAACTACTAAACTCTTCACTTTGAGTCATCTCTGGATTTCATCATCAAATTTGCCAGGTATTTCTTTTAATCAATTGGAATATAGATCTGTTTTGAAATCTACAGTCCTGGTGATATGAAACAATGGGTGAAAGGGGAATCTAATGGTAATTAATTGAACTATGAAAAGCCAATAATTTTAATATATATCAGACAATAAATATCTACCTGAACAGGAAGTCCCCTCCTTCCTACTCCTGCAACAGCTACCGATATAATACTGTTGGGCTGGAGGTTGGAGAAGGTCCTCAAGAGAAGACTCAATTATCTTAAGAAGGAGAAAAAGGAAGATTAAAATGAAATAAAGAAAAGTGAAAATGGGATTAAATTGCTTAAGAACAACATTGGATGCTAAAAGGCAGTGAGTCCAAACATCCAAGATTGTGAGGAAAAATTATTTTCAATCCAGAATATTCCATCTAGACAACTATTGATCAAGCATGTAGAGAAAATAAAAACATGTTCACATAAATTAGAAGTGTTCAGCCATGGGAAAATACCCCAGTAGTAAAATAGAAACTATTAAGCAAACCCTTGAATGCTGTCAGCCCCATCTGCAATGTAATGGAATAAAAGCATCTAGGTCATAGTGTCCATAATCTTGAGGTCTGTCCACTATGTGCAGGATGCACTGACAGAGAACTTTAAACATAAGTTGTGCCATAAACATTCTTTCACTTTTTCCTTATCTCATATATTTTTGCAATACTGTTTATTGGTTTAGTATAAATCAATGTAAAAATAATTTGAGCCAAATCCAAGTAATGCCGCCTAATTCAAAAAGCCTCAAATAGTTACCTCCTTTCTTTACAAAGCTAGAGAATGTGCTCCAACCAAACTAAGGAGTAAACCAAAAAATAGGAAGAAAAAAAAAGATTCAAGAAATAGAGTATCTAGCAGAGGAGAGAAACTCAGGAAAATATGCAGATTAGCATTTGCATTAGTTCTAGAGAACAATTCTGTCAGAGCAGGTGTGGGGCGGTTTGGAGGAGAGGTTTCCAAGAAAATGAAATGGAACTGATAGATTATTTAATAAGTTGGGAGTATGAGGATATGTGATCATTTATATTCACTAGATTTTTTTGAAAAAAATTTTGGTGGGGTATATATAATTCTAATTAAATGGAAAAATTAAACAATTTTAACCACAAAGAAAACAAATAGGTGAATGAGATAAAGAGAGAAGCTTGAGAACAGTGGCAGAGATAATCCTTCAACATCTTAAGTGGTAAATCAATACTGTTAAAATTCATATTTTCTAAAACTGTACATGTATATATTATATTTAAAAAAGGTTCAAGAAATAGAGTAAGTTATTGCTCAAGAGTTGTAAATACTGCTAATTGTAGTGGCCGTAGGGCAGAAGGTTTCTTTTTCTACATAAACACTTGAAAATAGTACAATAGTTCATCAATGTTCTCAATATCACCTTGAGTTTTTTAAATCTTCATTTTAAAATTATGTATTTAACATGTTTAAAGTATACATTAATTTTAATTCCTTTAAAATGACATTATTTTCATAGAAATAATTTATTTTAAATAAATTGTTCACAAGAACAGGTTTAAAATTTTTATTTGAAACTGGTCAGAAAAGACCACTTGGAAGTATCCTATATAATAAAGGGCTAATATGCAAATTGCCTGAATGGCACAATGACCAGTGGCTATGATGCACACTGACCACCAGAGGACAGATGCTAAATGCAGGAGCTGCCCTCCAAGGGTCAGTGCACTCCCACAGGGAGAGTGCCACTCAGTCAAAGGACAGGCTCATGGCTGGCGAGCACAAAGGTGGTGGTGAGAGCCTCTCCTGCCTCTGTGGCAGTGCTAAGGATGTCCAACTGCCAACTTAGGCTGGGAAGAGGGCCTAAACTGGCAGTTGGACATCTCCTGAGGGCTCCCAGACTGTGAGAGGGTGCAGGCCAGGTTGAAGGACCCTTCCCTCGCCCCATGCATGAATTTCGTGCACTGGGCCTCTAGTCATTTATAATCAATTAAACACCACAAAGTTTGGTATAGTTTGGGTGTTTGGTTTGTGATGTTTTTGTTTGTTTATTTGTTGCTTGTTTGTTTTAATTTTTGTTTTGTTTTATAGACAGAGTAACAAAATCTAGACACTAGAAAGTGAAAAAAAGACATTAATATTAATATTATCTTTTCTGCTATTAGTGTCTTAAAATACAGAAGATTCTTGGTAATAGTATAATCAGAATTAAATATAGGGCTCACAGAAACAACCTTTATGTCCCATGAATTCAGCTGCCTCACACTTTATGATACTGTATCCATTTCCTAGAGAAAGCTGAACCAATGGTTAAAAATATGTTAAATAAAAATAGAGAATGATTTCAAAAGTTGTGTGTATATTAGTACTATATGTCATGTACAGATTTATCAACTTATACACTTTAAATGAGGAGAGTATGATAATAATCAACTCCAACTAGCCTTTTCACCTTCAGTACACATTACTTTCAATTCCTTTAAAATGACATTATTTTCATAGAGAAAGTGTGAACAGAATTTTTTTCATTTTGCTATATAATAGACAGTGAGAGCAAAACTTTTCAGTATTAAAATAAATACTGAAGCTCTTGAAAATATTTAATTTGTCAATTAATACTCTATCAAGAAGTTTCTTTAAAGAAAATATTTCTGGTTTAGATTATAATATAATTTTATAGTAATTTAGAAACTAGTATTGTTTTTACTTAATGTAAAATTTCACCTTTTTTGTTGTTGTTAAAGCTAGTTACCTCATATGAAATCAGGAAAGTTCCCAGCATTGACTTGACATTATTATAGATTGAAAGGGGGAAAAAATGGCATCTTGATTTATTCCAAAAAAAAACTGTAAAGCTTTCTCACCAGTTCAAACCTATCAATGATGTAATTCTGTGTATGATTTTTTTTTCACTTAAATTTATTATCTGGAGGGAAAGAAATAACGTTTATGGGCCAAATTGGCCACAGAAACATATTTTTCATTAGAAATCAATTGTCTCCTCTATTAGTATCTGAGGTTATACATCAACAAAACAAGTATTAGCAAATGAGAAGTTACTCAGTAAAGCATGATCTGTACCTCAGAATTACACTTTCTTCCGCGTTGTTCAAGGATGTCTGTCGTGCAGAAGCAAACATCTATAATAACTCCAAAAAATGTATTTGCCACTTTACAGATCTTTGAGGAAAATTATAAAGCACCTTTATGTGACTTTCTAGTAGGAATGTTTCATTATATCCAAAGAGAATGACAGTCTTTTCTTCAAGCTAATGATGTTATGTTAGATTTTATGAAATTTCAAGTCAATGGAATTATCTTTGATGCCAGATGTTACTTATGAAGCAATGGGTGATTTATCTTAATCACAGATTAGTCATCTGTGAAAGTATGATGTCTTTCCAATGATGTTCTCTATAATAAGAACTAAGACACTGAGAAATAAATGCAATTCATGATAAATAGCCATCCTAGATCAGAAACTATTTTCATTAACACATGGAAGAAATGAAGGAGAGTAAAACCTAAGATAGTAATATGCATGGTGTATTATACTAGTAGCTAACTCTACTCCTTAAAAGGAAACAGGGATAGCTTGTTTTTGAATTAAGTAAAACCTTTAATCCTACAGTGTAACTCTCACAAAAATCAAGTGACTTTATGCCCTCTTCAAAGTGACAGATTCTCTTACATTTGTTGATTCCTCTTAAAATATTTTCCAAAGCAGATAATGAAACCAGAAACAGACAAACAAACAAATAGAATCACAAGCATTTCCTGACTTTATAAAAGATTGGGGCCTGCCCTACCCAGTTTGGCTCAGTGGATAGAGTATCCATCTGTGGACTGAAGGATCCCAGATTCGATTTCAGTCAAGGGTACATGCCTGGGTTGCAGGCTCAATCTCCAGCAGGGGGCATGCAGGAAGCAGTCAGTCAATGATTCTCTCTCATCATTTATGTTTCTATCTCTCTCCCTCTCCCTTCCTCTCTGAAATCAAAACAAATATATATATAATAAAGATTGAAGCCTAAGTCTATTCACACTTGAGGAATATAGAGTACATTGATATGTTTATTCTGCAAACACAATGATCACGTTCCCAAACACAAAAGTCTAATTCCCAAGTGCAGTCTCATTATTATTACCTTTTGCTATTTTTTCAAAGGATTATAGAGAGCAACCATTGCATCTTTCATTTTCAAAAGCTTAGTTCATTTTATTTTATACAATCTCTCAACATGAACTGACCCACATTAAACATTTTTCAAAGCAAAACATAAAAAGAGGTCTGTGTGTGTGTGTGGGGGGGGGGGGGGGCGGGCAAGAAAGGAGAAGAGCTGAAACAAAAGGCTGTGGTGATTGGTATTTTTATACCAATCTTCCACTGAGAACATTTGAAGAAACTAAATATAGTGTTTTAAAATTACTTTAAAATGTTAAAAAGCTACAATAGTAGAAGAAATTGGGGATCAAAATCCTAGAGAAAACAGAGTTATGGAAACCTAGTATTTGGTACTGCTTTGCCCAATAAGAATTTGCTGATTCATAAGCTGTGACCTATGACCAAGCTACAGAAAGTTTAATACTGAAAGCGGTGGCTGAGGAGCTAAGCAGACTCAGTGTAAATAACATTGAGGTTGAAGAAGCAATAAGGAGGACCATCTGGTAAATACCATAGGCTTTCTGTTGGGATCTTTAGTTTACTGTATTGTAGCTGTAGAGCTAATTAAACATAGTCCTGCCTTTAGAAAAATTGAAATAAGGTTATCTGCATTTCCCTAATAGTTTTCCAGAAGCAACAACAGTAAGTCCTCCCTGGAGGAAGATAATATCATTGAGAGCCATAAATGACACCAAAATTTACTGAACACAATGTCTAGTACTTAACCAGAAGTTAACTATCATATATCAGGCAATAAAATCAAAACACTAAAAAGTAAAATCAAAACACTAAAAAGCAAAAGAGAAAATACATATAAAAGAAACACAGAAGATCCATATACTAAAATTAACATAATGAAGAAAATAAAATACAAATTATGATACAGGATTTTTGGACTGGAACACAAGGTGTTCCCCTGGGCAGGATGATTCGCCAGATTCTCTGTTTGTGGGAGTCAACGAATGAATCCATCCATGGACGGACGGTGGTATAGCAAAGGTGGAAATTTATTGAAGAACAAGTTTAGACTCCCACATGGGGAGGGGGAAAGGGTCCCACCGAGTTGCATTTTTCTTCTGGGTTATAAAGGCTGCAGGTCTTGTGTCCTACTATCCCCTGTGATTGGTTAATATCACCTTTGATTTGGTCAATTTAACAACTCCTGAGCTCAAAGGTTAAATTGCACCTGGAACTTACGAGGTTCTCCATTCTCATAGTTCTCCCATTCCCTCTGGGCTTTCTTCCTCCTTTATTTTGTAAATGCTAGAGGATGAACTAATATTCATGCAAGAGTGGGCCTTCCATCACTTTTTGGATTTTTTACTAAGATCAAGTGAGGAGTGGGCCTTCCTTCCCCTGGCTGCCAACACCATCTTTGCTCTGGCCAGAGCCACCTTTCCACCTTCTCAGGCTTTCCAGAGGCAGAGAATGGCTGGGGCAGTGCAGAATGCCTGTGTTATCACCATGGCAACTACACAAGTATCCTGCCCCATCCCCATCTGCTCAGCACCTGCATATGCAAATTAACCCACCATCTTTGTGGATTAATTTGCATACTCACTCCTGATTGCCTGGTGGGTGCCATGAAGGAACAGTCAATTTGCATGTTACTCTTTTATTAGTGTAAATAGACCTCTTGTTACTCCCAGTTTCCCTATCTTATGAAAATGTAACTGTTGTCTCTCCCTTGTCTTATGGAAATGTAATTGTTGCTGCTCCTTTGTCTTATGGAAATGTAACTGCACCTGGCTCTTTTGTGTTATGAAAATGTACCATCTCCCAGCTCTATAGCTCTGTGTTTTTCATGGGCCTCTTATTTTCTAAACTTTTTCTAGACCTGCCTATTTCCTCCTAAAAATTTCTATTTTACCCCTAAAAACTCCTTTAAATTGAAAATCAGCAAAAATTTGGAGCCTATTAACAATAAAAATTCTAGAAAGTGACTAGGAGGAACCAAGATGACAGCATAGGTAAACACCTATCTTGCTGCCATACACAGCAATTTCAAAACTACAACTTAACGACAGAACAAACATCATCCAGAATCATCAGAAAGCTGGCTGAGTGAAAATTCCAAATAAAAGTAAAGATAGGACAACTGTGACTCAGAGGAGCAGTGGAGAGCAGCGTTGAAGACACGCACAGAGTCAGAGGTTTGGAGCCCTGCACGCGCAAGCAAGCGGAGAGGGTGGGCGGCTGCAAAGACAAAGGCATCCAACTGCATTGATTCCCCAGTTCTGGCCGAGGTCGGGGAACCCACCCTCATACAGGGTTAAACTGGACAGTAGGGAAGCACGCTGAACCTCGGGCAATGCAAAGGTCTGTGAGCTTGGGAGAAGGCAAGTTTGTGGAGAGTGCACATAAATTTGGGAACAGCAGAGGTGTGCAAGCATGCAGAAAGGATTAGTGACTTGCTCTCTCATTCGGGAAACCACAGGACTGTATTGTTTTACTACCTTGAGTGAGATTTTGGGTGTGCAGACTCATTTGGGGAGAGGCTGAATTATCCAGCAGTGGGTAGAGCTTGGTGGCAGCTTTCTCTCAGAGGTGCTTGCAGCCATTGCCACCCGGCACAGAGACCCAGGTACCACATAGGGCAGAGCTGACTCTGCCAGCTCAGCCTGGAGACTCCATCCATCCAATCTGAGCACAGCTGACCCTCACAGCCAATTGGCTTGGAGGTCAAGCCCTCCTAGTGCTAACAACAATAATCTAGGCTTAACTTCAACAAGACTGTGCAACTCCTAAAGGGCTGTACCAAGAGTATCCACCTCAGGTAACTGGGGAGGCTGAGCCACTGTCCCTTAGAGGACATCTACCACACAGAACTAATTGACCAACTCAGGAAAGCAGCCACCATGCAGAGACATGGAAAGAAATCAGATGTGAAAGAAATGGAGGGGAAAAAATGACTGGATATAGAGTTCAAAACCACGGTTATAAGGTTTTTCAAGAGGCTCCTTGAAAAAGACCGATGAACTTAATGAGACCTACAAGGAAATGAACAAGACCTACAAGGAAATGAACGAGATCTCCGAGGATATGAATGAGACCCTCAAGGATATGAAAAAGGACCAACTGGAGATTAAGCATACACTGACTGAAATAAAAAATATTATACAAAGACCTAAAAGCAGTCTAGAGGACCGCAAGAACCAAGTCAAAGATTTGAAATACAAAGAGGCAAAATCCACTCAGTTGGAAAAGCATGAAGCCAAAGAATCCAAAAAATTGAAGATAGTGTAAGGTGCCTTTGGGACAACCTCAAGCATACCAACATCCAAATTATAGGGTACCAGAAAAAGAGAGAGAGCAAGATAATGAAAACCTATTTGAATAAATATTGACCAAAAACTTCATCAACCTATTGAAAGAAATTGACTTAGAAGTCCAAGAAGCGCACAGAACCCCAAACTATAGGAATCCAAAGAGGACCACACCAAGACACATCAGAATTAATATTCCAAGAGCAAAAGGTAAAGAGAGAATGTTAAAAGCAGCAAGAGAAAAACAGTTAGTTACCTATAAGGGAACACCCATACGATTGTCAGCAGATTTCTCAACAGAAACGATGCAGGCCAGATGGGAAGTGGCAAGAAATATTCAAAGTGGTGAATAGCAAGAATCTACAATCAAGATTACTCTACCCAGCAAAGCTATCATTCAGAATTGAAGATCAGATAAAGTACTTCGCAGATAAGAAAAAGCTAAAGGAATTCATCACTGCCAAACCAATATTATATGAAATGCTGAAAGATATTCTTTAAGAAGAGGAAGAAGAAAAAGGTAAAAATAAAGTTATGAACAACAAATATACATCTATCTACAAATGAATCTAAAAATAAAGTAAATTAAAAATCTGATGAACAGGATAAACTGGTGAATATAACAGAATCATGGGCATAGAGAGGGAATGGACTGACAATTCTGGGGAAGAAAAGAGTGTGGGAGGTGCAGCAAGAGACTGGACAAAAATCATGCACCTATGGGAGAGGACAGTTGCGGGGGGGTGAGGGCGGAGGGTGGGATGGGTACTGGGTGGAGGGGAGCTATAGGGAGAAAAAGGGGGAACAATGTAATTAATAAACTGAACAATAAAGTTTAAATTTTTTAAAATTAATAAAAAATAAAATAAAGTGACTCAAATTCAACAACAAAGAATGAAAATTTTAAAACTAAAATTTTAATAGTTGAAATTAATAACTCAACAAATTGATTTAATAGTAAATTAGACTTAGCTAAAGTGAGGATTTGTAAACTAGAAAACAATAGAAAATATCTCAATTGAAGCATAAATAGAAAAAATGGAATATACAAAAAAATGATCACAAAAAAAAATATTAAATACTAGAGGCCCAGTGTATAAATATTCACGTAATGGAGGGGGAGGTCTCTCAGCCTGGCCTGTACCCTCTCCCACTCAAGGAGCCATCCGGGATGGGAGGCAACACAACAGTAAGGGGAAGATAACACCCCATCACACCTCTGCTGCTGCCACTGCCTACAGTGCAAGCCTCAGGTGGTCCTGGTTACCTGAGCTTCAGGCAGCCCTGAGTGGCTGAGCAACCATCATCCAAGGCTTGCCTGTGCCTTGAGCTGGCCCTGGGCAGCTAATATCTGAGGCTTGCCTGCACCGGTCGTGGGTGATTGGAGAGCTGAGGGGACTCGGGGACTCCAGAGGCAGGCATGTAGCACAGCAGTCCCTGGTGGGGCTGAGGGGACTAAACGCTGCCATCTTGTGGCTGTGGGCACCACCATCTTTGAGGGTATTGTAATCAATTAGCATATTCCCTCCTTATTGTCTATGGGAGCTACCATCTTTGAGGGTGGGGCAGTTAATTAACATATTATCTTCTTATTGGCTGTGGGCACTGCCTTATCTGCAACAGTGTGAGGGTCAATTAGTATATTCCTTCTTTATTAGGTGGATGGTGGAAAAGCCTAATACATACAATTAGAATCCCAAGAGCGATATTTGAAAAATAAGGCTAAATATTTTCCAAAATTGCAAAAGTCATCAAGCCCTAGATTCAAGAATTACTATTAAATGAAGGTTTTTTTCATATTGAAAGTATATTTTCAAGGCAAAAATTTTTAATTGTACTTTTGTAGTAACAACAATTATAATACTAATCTCTATTCTATGGACTTTACACATATGAACTTATTCAATGTTCATTTAATAACTGTATAAGGTAGCTATTCTGATTTGCATTTAGAAACTGTTGTTCAAAGAAGTTAAGTGATTATACAATGGTCAAAATCCAGTATGTGACAAAATCAGAATTCAAACCTTGGCATCTAGTTCTAAATCCAGCTCCTAACCAATATGTACACTTTAATGTAAATGATGACTGACACTTTTTTAGGAAAATGTTGATCAAAACGTTCTCCAAGAGTTTTAAAATCCAAATTAATTTTCAATGTAATTATTACAGCAAGTCTTTAATAAAAAAACTGCCTGAAAGTCTATCTCTTTAAACAGTATGATGAAATAATTTTTAAAATGAAATATAGACAAAGACCATTGCTTTTAAAATGCAGCATTAATCTTCAGTGCCAAGAAGTACATACAGTTTTTGTAAATAGTAGATGATTAAAAATTTTGTATAGTGTAACTGGTTCTCTGTGCTATGGTAAATATTGGACCTACCTTAACCTATCTAATAAAAGAGTAATATGCAAATTGACCATCACTCTAACACAAGATGGCCACCCCTATGTGATCAAAGATGGCTGCCCCCATGTGGACATGGGGTGGCCACCATAAGATGGCCAGCAGGGGAGGGAACTTGTGGGCAATCAGACCAGCAGGAGAGGGCAGTTGGGGGGACCAGGCCTGCAAGGGAGGGCATTTTGGGGAGCGGGACCCAGGCCTGCAGGGAAAGGCAGTTGGGGGATGACCAGGCTTGCAGGGGAGGGGAGTTGGGGGGACCAAGCCTATAGGGGAGGGCAGTTGGGGGCAACAGGCTTGCAGGGGAGGACAGTTAGAGGGGTGACTGGGCCATCAGGGGAGCAGTTAGGCATTGATCAGGCTGGCAGAGAAGTGGTTAGGGGGTGATCAGGCTGGCAGTCAAAAGCAGTTAGGGGCAACCAGGTAGACAGGCAGGCGAGTGGTTGGGAGCCAGAAGTCCTGGATTGTGAGAAGGATATCCCTCAAGGGGTCCCAGATTGGAGAGGGTGCAGGCTGGGCAGAGGGACACCCTTCTCACCCCCCTGCACAAATTTTGTGCACCGGGCCTCTAGTGTTCAATAAGACTTATTTAATATGCTCTTCTCCACTGACCTTTTTAGTAGGATAAAGTAGAGGTAAGAGAATCAGTGAAAATACTATAGTACATCAAGCCACATCATTAAATGATAAGAATTATAAAATACTCTTCATATATATATATATATATATATATATATATATATATATATAAAATATCTGTATGATTGGAGTTTTCCAAAGATATCCAAACACTTTCCAATATAAAGAAATTGGATATAAGGCAACTCTGGGAATATGTAATTTTTCTGAAGGAGAAAGAGATAACAAGTTCTGTTGGCACTGGGGTCTTTGTTGCTGGCCATTGGGTTCCAAGACTGTATGAATTTTCTGTCTTTCCTGAGATTTGAATGGTTAGTTAGCTCTGCCATTGACTCAGTTAGCTGTTGCAGATTTTACCAAGCAACCAGAAAACACACAACTGGTACTCAGAAGATTTGGGGGGAAAAAAAGAAACCTTATTCAAAGCAGCACTGATCCAAAGCTTGAACCCCTTATACAATGAGATTACACTATATATATATATATATATATATATATATATATATATACTCCTAAAATTCTTTATTTCCTAACTTCTGGGCTTTGTGGCTGGCTTTTGCAGCCCTACTTAAATTAGTTAGAATGAGGAAGTAAGATTGCACCTGAAGGCCTGGCTTGGGTGGTGCCAGTGACCTCCCTTCTGACTAAGCTGTTAAATTATTGGTTTGTGGCCCTTGTAAACTGGGAGTATTTAGGAAGCAAGATTATTGCCTCAGGAAGGGGCAGCGACTTAATTTTAGGCTAACAAGAATGTGCATTAGGATACTGGTTAACTAGGTACAGATTCAGATTGCTACCTCTCTCTTCTAGGTTATCCCCTATTTTCCCCTTCAAGCTACTATAGAATTATTTCAACAAATCCCTCTTACTGTTTGAAATAGTTTGATTTGTTTTACTTTTACCAAGGGTAAAACTTTACCTCAGAGGAAAGAAACTTTGAATAAGACATCTGAAACCTTTGATCTTGCTGTTGTTGTTCACCACTAAATTGAAGGATAAATAATTACTACAAAAATCATAATAATAGTGCTTTCCAATAATTAAGTGTTAACTAAATACCAATAAGTTTACAACCGTTATTTTATTCAATGAATAAAAAATGCAGAGACCAGAATTTAGTTACTATAGCAGAGGGATACCTGATCACTGGTTGAGGATTGAGTCACCTCATTGGAAATCTAGCTACTGCACAGGACAGGTCAAGAACCAGGCCAAGGTATATCCCAGCATCAAGTGTGTTAAAGCAAAAGGAAAGTTATCTAAAACTTATTTAATAACATAAAATCTCTATTTATAAGAATAATAAATGAGGAGAACCAAGATGGCGGCATAGGTAAAACACCTATCTTGCCGTCATACTCAGCAATTTTAATACTACAACTTAACGAAAGAACAAACACCTTCCAGAATCTGGCCGAGTGAAAATTCCATAAATAAAAGTGAAAATAAGACACTGTGACTTGGAGGAGCGGCGGCGGACAGCGTTGAAAGATTCGCGCGGTGAGAGGTTTGGAGAGCGTGCCGCGGAGAGGGCGGGCGGCTGAAAACCGGCCAGTTTTCTTGAACGGGGAGACAAAGAGGTCCCACTGGGAATATTCTCCAACTTTGGGCGAAGTCCAGGGAACCCACTATCATATGGGGTGAAAAATGGACAGTGGGAGGGCACGCCAAAGCTCAGGTGCTGCAGGGGTCTCTGAGCTTGTGGAGAAGGCAGCTTGCTCGAACAGCTCAGATGTGTGACCGCGCAGAGAGCGCTCTACGACTTGCTATCTCATTCAGGAAATCGTCAGACTGCTTTGTTTTACGACCCTGGGTGAGACATTGGGCGTACAGACTCAATTGGGGAGAGTCTGAATTCGCTGGCAGCCGGTGGAGCTCGGCAGCATTTCTCTCTCAGAGGTGCTGGCAGCCATTGCCCCCAGCACAGAGTCCCTGGGGCGGCATAGGGCGGAGCTAATACTGTCTACTTGGCCCGGAGACTCTGCCCATCCAACCTGAGCACAGCTGAGCTTCACAGACAATTGGCCTGGAGGTCAACCCTCCAAGTGCTAATAATGATTAACCTGAGCTTAACTTCAGCAAGACTGTGCAGCCCATATCCACCTCAGGTAACTGGGGAGGCTGACCCATTGTCCCTAGTAGGAAGTCTACCACACAAAGCTAATTGACCAGTTCAGGGAAGCAGCCACCATGCAGAGACCTAGAAAGAAATCAGATGTGAAAGAAATGGAGGGAAAAAAATGACTGGACATGGAATTCAAAATCACGGTTATAGGGTTTTTCAAGAGGCTCCAACAAAAGGTCGAGGCCTATGAGGAATTAAGCAAGACCACAAAGGAAATGAATGAGTCCTACAAGGAAATGAAAGAGACCCTCGAGGATATAAAGGAGACTCTCAAGGATATGAAAAAGGACCAACCAGAAATTAAGCATACACTAACTGAAATAAAAAATATTATACAAAGACCTAAAAGTGCTCTGGAGCACCCCAAGAACCGAGTTCAAGATTTGAAATACAAAGAGGTAAAATCCACTCGGCTGAAAAAGTAAGAAACCAAAAGAATCCAAAAAATTGAAGACAGTGTAAGGGGCCTCTGGGACAACCTCAAGCATACCAACATCCGAATTATAGGGGTGCCAGAAAAAGAGAGAGAGCAAGACAATGAAAACCTATTTGAAGAAATAGTGACCGAAAACTTCCCCCACCTGGTGAAAGAAATTGACTTAAGAGTCCAAGAAGCACACCGAACCCCAATATATAGGAACCCTAAGAGGACCACACCAAGGCACATCACAAAATTCCAAGAGCAAAAGACAAAGAGAGAATATTAAAAGCAGCAAGAGAAAAACAGATGGTTACCTATAAGGGAGCACCCATACGATTGTCAGCGGATTTCTCAACAGAAATGATGCAGGCCAGATGGGAGTGGCAAAAAATATTCAAGGTGATGAACAGCAAGAATCTACAACCAAGATCACTCTATCCAGCAAAGCTATCGTGCAGAATTGAAGGTCAGATAAAGTGCTTCGCAGACAAGAAAAAACTAAAGGAGTTCATCACCACCAAACCAACATTATATGAAATGCTGAAAGATATTCTTTAAGAAGAGGAAGAAGAAAAAGATAAAAGTGTAAATTAGGAACAACAAATACACATCTATCAACAAGTGAATCTGGAAATCAAGTGAATTAATAAGCTGATGAACAGGATATACTGGTGAATGTAACAGAATCCCGGACATAGAGAGGGAATGGACTGACAACTCTTGGGGAGAAAGGGGTGTGGGAAGTGCAGCAAGAGACTGGACAAAAATCATGCAACTATGGGAGAGGACAATGGGGGGGGGGGTGAGGGCAGAGGGTGGGATGGGTACCAGGTGGAGGGGAACTATAGGGTGGAAAAAAAAGGAAACAATGTAATTAATAAACTGAACAATAAAGATTTAAAAAAATCTGTTGAACAGATTAAACTGGTAAATATAATAGAATCAGGGGCATAGAAAGAGAGTGGGCTGACAATTCTCAAGGGGAAGAGGGTGTGAGGGGTGCAAGAAGAGATTGGACAAAAATCTTACATCTTTGGATGAGGACAATGGCAGAGGGTAAGGGCATGGGGTGAGGGGCCAGAATCGGGTGGAGGGGAGCTCTGGGGGAAAAAAGAGGAACATCTATAATAATCTGAACAATAAAGACTTTTTAAAATTAAAAAAAGAATAATAAATGAATGATTCATTTAATAATGGTCCAAGTACCTAAATAGTAAATTCAATAACAGTTAAAATTTACTGAGTACTTACTTATTCACAGAACTAGAAATTACGCTAAAGAATTTTATGTGTTTTATCTTATTTAATCCTCACAATAACCATGTGAGGTAGCTGTTAGCATTCCTGTTTTATAAATTAAACACCTAAGGCTCAGAGATATTAATGATTTTAGATATAGATGCAGTTAGTCATTGGTCTTTATATAATTTTTTCAGTTACATTTGTTAGTAAAATAATTAGAGCATAGCTTAGCTACTGTAAGAGAGGTAAATAAAACTGATTAACAATACCAAAGTTTATTACTCAGCCACATAGAATCCAGGACTAAAAGGAGGCCTCTACCCTTTTCAACCACCATTCCAACTCTAGGTCTCAGGAGTCTATTCTAATATTCACCTTTGCCCAAATAAGTACAGCCTAAAAGTGATACACATATATCCATGGCATATACTGCAAAATAGCACTTACTGAAACATGTGAATATTTCATGTTGCAGTAGGCAAGACCATGCATTTGCCTAGCATGTGAGTAAGTGTTTGCTCTAGGCAGTATATGGAAGAAGTACTTGATGTCTTTTTGTATGATTTATTTCTGGAAAATGTGCTACAAGGAGTAATATTTTTTATTTTGTAGTGTATACAAGAAAATATATGTTAGAATTCATCTTAACAGAACAGTCTTTTCATGTTTAACAAGGAAAATCACTGCTCTACAATTTAAAATATATATACATATATCCACCTGAACGCCAATCCAGCTCAATGACACATCCACAGAGAAAAAAATGATGAAAATGTTCATTAGTATCACATTTCATCTACTGAGCATATATGTCTTTCAGCAAGTTGTGTGAAGAAACTAGCAGTAAATACATGGCTAATTTTTCACACTGAAGTATACTGGCAGTCTAGGGACAATGTATTTTCCCAATTCAAAATAGGGTCTGAGATGAAAAGTATGACTTCATGACAACCACAATGCCTGATAAAAACAATACATGATTACATAGGGCTTGCCTTAGTGGCACAACTCATTGATATGTTGAATATCTTGAGTGACAAAAGTCATCATTTTAGCATAAAAATATTGCAATTTTTATGTTGAAAATAAAAATAATACAGAAGAATTTCTATGAGACCAGTGAGGTTTCACTCTTTCCTAACAATTTTTTTTCAATGATTGGAGAAAATAATAGATATAAAAAAGTATTAGATGCAGCCCTAGCCAGTGTTGCTAAGTGGTTAGAGTATCAACCCTTGTACCAAAGGGTCTAGGGTTCCATTCATTCCCAGTCAGGGATATGTAACTGGATTGCAGGTTCGATCCCTGACCCCAGAAGCAACCAATCGATATGTCTCTCTCCCTTTTTCTCTCTTTCTGTCCCTTTCTCCCTCCATCCCTCCAGGCCTCCTTTCCACGCGCCCTAAAAAAAATAAAAAATTCAATGGAAAAAATATTTTTTGTTTAACAAAAATATTTATTGAACACATTTACAAACAATATGCAAATACAAAAGAACTTTCCAGAGACTAAAGTAAACAATGAATAGATTAAGAATTAATGGATCTAGCTTCTGAAGAGAAAAGCTTTCAAGTTAGAAGAAAATTATATTTAAATATTCAGAATGATTTAACAATTAAAGCCATTTATAATGCCCTCATTGTGAGATAAGATTTTCTACTTCAATTAAAAAAATATCAATAAAATTGACTGAGTCAGAAACCTAAGCTATTAAACTATTTTTTAATATTCCTTTTTTTATTTCAGAGAGAAAGGGAGAAGAGAGAGATAGAAATATCAATGATGAAAGAAAATCATTGATCAGCTGCCTCCAGCACACCTCACACTGGGGATTGAGTCCACAACCCAGAAACTTGTGCCCTGACCAGGGATCAAACCATGAATGACCTCCTGGTTCAGAGGTTGACACTCAACCACTGAGCCATACTGGCCAGGCTCAAGCTCACTATATTCAAACGTAATATGTCTGTCTTGGTGAGAAGTTGTAAACATCCTTTTCACAATTATGAAATTGATATGATTACCAATTTTAAATATTATTTTTAAATTTCTAAAATGTATAATTTATCTAAACTTAATTATTTAAATCCATTCTATATATTCTTAAAAGTCTTCATTGAGAAAAACTGTCCTAAATATTTTACCATTATTCTAATTATTTAGGAAAAAAATTATGGGATGAAGAATCTTCCATTTGGCATTTATTTCAACATCTAAAGCAAAAAGTACAGAAGTTTAAAAAAGCATAAAGCCATACAGTGAACTTCAGAATAGTATAAATTTGAATATAATATTATTTTATTCTTACTCTGATCAATTTTAATCAAACTATATGTTAATGGTATATCATCATAATGTCAGTTTTTTAATTCAGTATGCTCATTATTTGAACTATCTTGTTTTTCCTGTTGACACTTACACTATTTTTATTGATTTTTTTTATTGATTCTCTAACTAGTTTTATGTCCTCTCAACAATGAATTAATAGAGAATCACAACTTATCTCATTCTTTTTTAATATGTATAAAACAGTTTTCTTTTATCTACCATAACCAGCATAATCATAGAAATGACCTTGTTAGTTTAGTAGAATTTATTTTGTATAAGACTGTCCAGGCTCTCTACTATTTTTGAGAAATGTATCTTATTTTTTCATCTATGGGACAAAGTGGGTGGGTTTTTGGTTTTGTTTTGTTGGTGTGTTTTAGTGTTTTTGTTTTGTTTTGTCTTTGTATTCTCATTCATGTTATCGTTTAGTACTTTCTGGATCCACATACCAATCAAAAAAATGACAAAAGGATTCACACGTGTTTGGGGTTTGTTTGTTTTTTTTTGTACTTCCCCTGCTTGCTGCTCCCTATTTTCAAAACAATCATGTAGCAGAGATCAAGGCTGCAGAACAAGATGAACTGAGCAGAAGACGATCATTAGCAGGAACAATGTGGCACTCATCATTCTGTGCTGTCACAACACCATCTGTGTTGCACCCGACCAGAGCAACTTTGACATGACAAATAAACCTCTTAGGGGAAATGGGGATTCCATTAATTGTCCCACTGTCTGGCCAAACACTATTGATATACCCTCCCCTAAGGCAGCCCCATACACTATTGAATTAACCATAGCAATAAATTATGATTTTAAAATAACATTTATTTTCTCTGGATAAAAAATAAGTTTTAAAGTATTGCAATCTCAATAGGATGGTACAAATATATTTATGTGGTTCGGCAATTATGTTTATGGCTCAGCTGGGGGACTGGCTCCAATAATATTATTTTTTCCATCCACTAATAAATATTATTCAGTGAAACTACATCATGTGTCCTCACAGCCGTTATTTCTCTCAACTGCAGAAAGTATTGTGGTGACTGGTTCAAATAACTTTTTTTAATCTTCACCCAAGGATATGCTTTTAATGATTTTTTTTTTGAGAGAGAAACATCATTGTGAGATAATATTGTATATTAGATAATAATATATATTAGTTGCCTCCCGCTTATGCCCTGACCAGGCCTTGAACCCACAACCTTTTGGTGTACAGGATGATATTCCAACCAACTGAGCCACCCAGACAGGACAGTTCAAATAATTTTTGACCTGCCAGCACTGACCTTTTCCTGAATATTACTATTATTAACAACAATAATGACAGCTAACATCTATTGGAGAATATGTGTCAGGTACCCTGCTAAGTCTTTATGTGGTTTATCTTATTTAAAGCTCCTAACAATATTATGAGCTACAGGCTTAATAAACCACATAATTTTCTAGATGAGAAGTTAGTCAACATTTTTAGTAAAGGGCCAGATATTAAATATTTCTAACTTTGTCAGCGTCATAGTCTGCCACAGCTACTCACTTCCTATTGTGGTGCAAAATCTACATAGACAATACAAAACTAAGTAAGAGTAACTGTATTCAATAACACTTTATTTACAAAAATTAAAAATCTTAAAAGAAGAAGAAAGAAAGGGCCGCATGCTGGAAGTGGGCCACCATTTGCCTATGCTTATTCCAGATGATGAAATTGAGGTTTAGCGAGGTTAAATAACTCACCCAAGGTCCCTAAATAGTGAGGCCGACATTTGAAAATAGAAAAACTCCAGACCTGAGCTCCTAACCACTATGTTATAGTGTCTCTGGGATTCTGTCATCTCTCTTATTCTCAGTGATGAATAGAAAGATTAAGAAAATGTGAAAATTATAAGGTCTTAACAACTGGTGCTGGAATTTCTCTGAGAGAGAAATTATTTGTTCTAAAGGAGTCTTGATCAGGCACATGAGGAAAGTTGAGAACCAAAGACAATTGTCAGCAGCCCTCAAGGTAAGAGAAAATATATCAACAGAAATTTTGAGGCACAGTACAATAAGTAGAGGGAAAGATAATAATTTCTAAATGTGTTCTTGGTAATTATAGCCTGAATTACAGAACAAAAAAGTCAACAGATCTGAATGATTTTTTTAAAAGAGGAAGTTCGGAATTTCTAACATGCTGTTACCCAGGCTACAAGTAATAGAAACAACCTCAACAGGCTTAAAAATTACAGAAAGATATTTTCTCCCATAATCTAATTCAAAAAGTGTGATAGGCTACAGGAGTGGCAGATTCAAGGGTCCAGCTCTGCTCCTCTGTTTCTACCTCAGCCCTCTCCTCTTCCTTGTGTCAGTCCTGTTCCTAGAAAGGCTTTCTCCACGGGAACAGGAAGGCTGCCTACAGCAACGCTGGCCGGTGCTTCCTTGTTCACCTATTGTAAGAAAATTAGAAGAAAAATCCTATTCCCCCAACAATGAGGGGAATATCCTTTCTTCCCATCTGATTAGGTTAAATCCCCTGAATTAAAAATTAGCTCCCCGAAGTCCCAAGTACTTTGGGTTTAATTATGAACTCCCACACTATTCTCTGGGAAGGAGGATGGATTTCCTGAGATCAGCCCACTAAACCATCACATCACATACTATAAATGTGACCATTTTACTCTGCAACGAGATTAATTTTTAAAATATATTTTATTGATTTTTTTACAGAGAGGGAGACAGATAGAGAGTCAGAAACATGGATGAGAGAGAAACGTCGATCAGCTGCCTCCTGCACATCCCCCACTGGGGATGTGCTGGCAACCAAGGTACATGGCCCTGACTGGAATCGAACCTGGAACCTTTCAGTTCTCAGGCCGATGCTCTTATCAACTGAGCCAAACCGGTTTGGGCTGCAACAAGATTAATTTAAAACAACAAAAACTAAGCCAAAAAATAAAATAAAATCTTGGCTTTCCATTAACATGGAGCTGATCTCTGTTTTAGAAACTATCACTGTGCATTCTGAGTCAGCAAGCACTGAGGTCCACTTTAAACCAGGCAATGTGACAGACCTGGAGTTAAGAGAAAAATTGACAGTCACGGGTGGGAGAGAGAGCACATGAATAGGTATTTTGAAGTAATCTGCTAAGAGGTTTAACAGTGACATAACTGGAGTGTTAGGACTGTGTACTCCAGACTGAGAGCACAAGAAAAGGCTTATAAAAGAGACAGTTTTGTCAGGGATTGAGCCTCAGCTTCTGAACCGGGAGGTCACAGTTTGATTCCTGGTCAGGGCACATGCCCAGGTCAAGGACTGGATCTACAGTATGAGGAATGCAGGAGGCAGCCAATCAATGATTTTCTCTCGTCACTGATGTTTCTGTCTCTCTCTCCTTCTCCCTTCCTGTCTGAAATGAATAAAAATATATTTTAAAAATAGGACAGATGGTTTCACTCTACTTCATTAATTTTATAAACAGAAATTAAGGCTACAGGCCACATTATCATAATATATATGGGCACATCCAACAAAAAGTGTTTTCCTTATGCTAGCATAGATATGGCTAGGTACTTATCACAATATTACAACATTCTTGAAAGGCACTATGTTAGGCATCAGTAAAGGTTAGAAGTGATATGTGCATATATTATGCTCAAATATACAGAAATATACCTAAGGGCAACTAATATATTTATCATACCAAGAGAGCATAAGTATTCACATTCATTTACATCCCCTTAAAAATATAAAAATCAAGCCTAGGTATTAGGGTTGATTTTTCACTATATGTGAAACTATAGGGTTGAGATATATATATATATATATATAATTTTTATTTTACAGAAGAAACATATTTTGAAAATTGCTGCAGGATCGTTTAATTTGTAATTTATTTTGAAATGGGACCATATTTCATCTAGAGGGTGTTCATTTCCTTAATATGACAGGCTTCCTCAGCCACAGCACTATTGGTTCTCTGGGCTGAGTAATCCTTTGTCTTTGTAGCTATCCTGTGCATTGGGAGATGTGTAGCAGTCTCTCTGGACTCTACCCATTAGATGCCAATAGCACTGCCATTAGATGCCAACAGCATTGTTGTGAAAATTTCAAAAACTTTCCCCAGATATTGTGAAATATCCCCTGGGGGGGGGGCAAAATTGCCCCTAGGTGAGAACCACACCATTTTACAAAATAATTTTATTGCCTATATACAGTGTTATTATATAACAGTTGAATTCTTATATAGTACTAGTTTTAATACTATATAATAAAATCCTAATATGCCAAGTGTCCAGTCAGCCAGTCGGCCATTCAACCAGTCAAAGTAATTGGGCCTAAGTTGGCAGTCAAACATCCCCCAAGGGTTCTCAGACTGTGAGAGGATGCAGGCCAGGCTGAGGAACCCCCTTCCAAATAAACCCCTCCCCAGTGTATGAATTTTGTGCACCAGGCCTCTAGTATATAAATAATCATTTGTAGAAAAATAATAAGCAAGCTGTTTCACAAGTTAAATTAGGAAATATCTTTAAGACCTGCATAAATTACTGAAACAGTTTAAGGGTCATGAGTATCATGAGGTCAAGAGAGATAAAAATCAATTTGCAGTGATTTCAAAATTGATTGGACTTATGATCAGCACACAAAGTAGCCTGCATCATCCAAGAAATTTGGTAAATCAATCAATGATAATGGAAATAGGATAAGCAAGACAAAGTTTAGGATTTAAGAGCAATTAGAAGGTGGTGGTAAGTAGAAGATTCAAATAAAGACTTAACACGTAGAGGTTGGGAGAACCAGTGACTCTCAGGGAGTTGGGTACTAAGTAGGAGCCAGAGCCATCCTCTTCTAACCCATGTTCTGTGCACACCCTTAGGGACACAGACAACATCAAAAAGGTAGAAACCTGCCTGCTTGAAAAATCCTAGGAGATATAACCATCTTAAAAAGGAATATTAAGTAAGTACAATTGAAATTTTTAATGTATCAATTAATTATACATATTTCTATATTTATAACATAATTTCCTTCAATGTGGCTCCCCATTTAAAATCTCTAACATATTGCCTGCCACATAGTAGACACAACTAAATATTTTAATGAAGAATTGGATATTTAATTAATGACTTCTATTATTCTATAAAGACCAACATTCCATAAAGAACACTTTTTCACAAGAAGTCTCTCTTTAGCAAGAAATAAATGTTGTACAGAGAGAAAATTCAGAATATATAATACAAAGCACTTACCTACAACATAAAAGAAAGGTTATACATTAATAAAGTGTATCCAATATTTAAATAAGAATAAAAATAACTCAGTTTTGAATAACTAGATCTCCATATACTCTTCTGGCAAGGTTACAAAAAAGTCCAAAATAGGCTTTATGTTTTAAATGCTGCACTTGAGCAAAATTCTCTTAAATCCTATTCATATGTTAAGACTTCCTATGTTTACATGGATCCTGGATGCAGCAGGAAGTTGAAGCTAGATAAACCATAAAGAGGGCAAAAGTGTTCATTTTCTTGTTCCTACAGGACATAAAGAGAGGTCAATAGTTTTCAACTTTGCCTGCATTTTATAATCAGCTGTAGAGCTTAGCATAGTACTGCTGTCCAGATACATCCTCAGAAATTCAGATTTAATTGGTCTACATTGGGGCCAAAGCCTCAATATTTTTAAGACCCCCACAGGTAATTCTATTATGAAAAAATACTAAGATATGTACATAATTAAAAGCCAAGTAAACAAGGAAAGAGGGGTAAACAGCAAATATTTCTAAAAACTGTCAACTAATATTTTATTTTTGTTAATATAGTTCATTAGATGTGTCATGGAAACTACAAGGCAACCTTTGTCACTCTATATCAGTGTTTGCAACAGTAAAAATTCAGATAAAAATTTTGATTGTTGCATATCAATTTGAATTACAAATATCTTGCCTCTCCTCTCACTAAACCTTTGTTAACACTTTGAAAATTTTAAAGACATTCTTTAATATTAAAAAGTACATTTTTATTGTGAACACCAATATAAATTTTTTGCATGAAATTGCCCTCCACCAAAATTGATGGCACAAAAAAGTGGAAAAGAACTGCCTAATGTCATTATAAATCAGTAGTCAATATAGTCTCCTATATAATAAAAGGCTAATTGCAAATAGACTGAATGGTGGAATGAGCAGTTGCTAAGATGTACACTGACCCCCAGGGATCAGACGCTCAATCCAGGCACTGGCCCCTGGTGGTCAGTGCACTCTCACAGGGTGAACGTCGCTCAGCCAGAAGCTGGGTTCACAACTGGTGAGGACAGCGGGAGTGGTGGGAGCCTCTCCTGCCTCCACAGCAGCACTAAGGATGACTGCAGGCTTAGGCTCACTCCCCAGACTATGTGAAGGCACAGGTCATTCTGAGGGACACCCCCAAGTGCATGAATTTCGTACACTTGGCCTCTAGACCTATATAATAAAAGGCTAATATGCAAATAGACCAAACAGTGGAACCAGCTTGAACAACCAGTTTCTATGTCATGTACTGACCACCAAGGGGCATGTGTGGAACATGGTGGGCATTGGCCATGGCAGGGGTGCCAGACCAAGGCAGGGTGCTGATTGCTATTATCAGGGTGAGCCTCAGTGTTCAGTTAAAATTCTTTGCTCCCATGCACCATGGTCCCGCACAGTGCTCACACCTGCTGCCAGTGCCAGCCCTGCTTGCACCAGCTGCTGGCACTGGATCTGCTGCTTACACCTACTGCCCATGCCTGGCACCAGTCCCAATTATTTGGTGCCATCAGTGGGTGCAAGCGGCGAATGCTGGCCCTGATCACCCTGTAGGGATTTTCTACCTCCCCATGCTCCTGAGAGGAGATCTGGACAGCAGCCACCACTTATACCCGCTGCTGGCACCAGCCCAACTTACACACCGCTGCTGGCACCAACCTCAATTGCTCTGCGCCATCAGAGGCTACAAGAGGGGCTGGCGCCATCAGCATATGGGAGTGATTGTGGTGAGAGCAGTGCTTCTGGCAGACAGGACCAAGACCTACGGTGGGAGAGGCTGGGCAGAGGTATGGAGAATAGGCCAAGACCTACCCCTGTGCCTACTGCACCCTCACAGCCCACAGTTCCTTTCAAGGTGCACAAATTCATGCACTGGGCCTCAGTATCATTATAAAGAACTAGAGACCCAGTGCACAAAGATTCATGCATGGTGGGTGGTCCTTCAGCCCAACCTGCCTTCTCACACATACTGGTAGCCTTCAGGGGATGTCCTATTGATCCCTCACCTCTGGCCAAAGCTTTAGGCCTTGAACACCCAGCCATCACCCTGCAATGGGGCTGATGGCTGGCTCTGCCCCAGCCACCTCAGCCCTGCCCACCCGGCCCTGGCCTTAGCCCCGGCCACTGGCAACCACCTGGTGACCGCCCATCCCTGGACCCCGTGCTTGCCTGGGCCCTGGCCCCGGCCCAGGCCTTAGCCCCAGCCCCTTCAAATCAGGGTAAGAGCTTCCCTCGGTACCACTCTGGAGAGGAGCACACTGGGCCCACTGTTTTCACAGTGGGGCAGGGAGGATCCTGTCCACCTCCTCCCCCTCCCCCCCCCAGTGACATCAACAAAAGGCAATAGTTGAATGTGGAGAAGGGTCTGGTGGGAAGAGCTAGGATCCTGTGACCAGCATTCACTGGCCGGATTATTCTCATACAATCGCTCAGGATCTCCGGTGATGGCTGGACCTGGGAGTGAGATGCATGTGTCTGCCAGGTACCACTCTGACATTGAGTGAGCATTGAGAACCAGCCAGCTGGAGGCTGGAGGCCAGGCCAAATTCCTTTTCCCTCCTTCAGGCTCTTCAGGAAAACGCTGCCCTCCAGCTGCAGGGTGCAATCCTGGGCGGAGCAGGCACCACCACGGGCAGGGCCTACCCCCACCCGCCCTGCCTCTTCCCTCTTCTTAAAATCTTGCCCCAGGGGAGGTAAAGGCAGTCACTGCCCCACTGGGCCCAGCCACCCCCTCAACACTCGAGTGAATTAAATGCAAAGATACAAAGACATGCATTTCAATTCAGCTGGTGTTTCCCCAAGCCCTCCCACTGTTGAGAGGTGAGAGGGGCAGGGCCAAGTGACACAGGGGTGGGGCTGCAGCCATGCCAGCCTCCCACCCACCACGGCCCCGCCCCTTGCGCTGCTGAGCCCCACCCCTCAGCCCCACTCCTTGCTCCTGATTGGCTGGTAGCAGAGCGAAGGTACAGTCAATTTGCATGTTTCTCTTTTATTAGATAGGATAATAACATGAAATTATCTATACATTTTTTAAGAAAATTAATCATATAAAAAGAAAATGATTGTCTCTTATCTGAATTTGGTCATTATATTGATTTATCTAATAATTAAATATATAGCTGTTGAAGTGAAGAACAACACTGATACAGTGAAAATCTAATTAAATTAGGATTTCTTCAAAATAACTGTACACACTTGGGATAGGCCTGCACCAGTTGCAAATGGTTTAAAGCCTGACAGTCAAATGAGATTTCATAGAAAGTGCACATGAAATTTACAGATGATGTAACAATTTACTCACACTCTCTCTGAATCTGCAATAAATTGGGAGAAAACTGTGTTTTTTTTTATTAAATAAAAGGAATAAACTTCTAATGAGAAAGACAATGGGACACAACAGAAAGAACATTTGAAAAGGTAGAAAACACCTTGAGAGATAAAAGGTAAACCTATAATAAAGGACCAAATCTCAAGAAGCAAAGACACTAGATGTCTTCCATAGCAACAGCAGAAGATAACAGCAGGCTATTGTCCCTTCCCAGATCCAGTAAAAGAGAGTTTTTCTCTGTAGAGAACTAGATCCAGAGACTTCAAACCTGGCCACACAAGACTGCCACCACAAGATGGCCAGCAGGGGAGGGAAGTTTTGGGCCATCAGGCCTACAGTGGAGGGCAGTTAGGGGTAACCAGGCCTGCAAGGGAGAACAGTTAGGGGCAGCCAGAGTGGCAAGGGAAAGCAATTAGGGGTGACCAAGCTGCCAGGAGAGAGCAGTTAGGGGCAATCAGGCCAGTAGGGGAGCAGTTAGGCATCAATCAGGCTGGCAGGAGAGTGGTTAGGGGGTGGTCAGGAAGGCAGGCAGATGAGTGGTTGTGAGTCAGCAATCCTGAACTGTGAGAGAGATGGTCTAAATGGGCCATCCCTTGGGGGGGTTCCAGATTGGAGAGGGTGCAGGCTGGGCCGAGGGACACACACACCTCCCATGCACAAATTTCGTGCACCTGGCCTCTAGTTACCACATAAAGGAATCTGAAAGAATGAACCCAATAACCAATAGAGAAGCTGTAGTAACAATTAGAAAGAGCCAATCTTGTTGAAATATCATTTAAAGTTTTAGAAAATCAAAAAGTGCCTATTTTTGCTCTACCGTGATCTTGGAGTTTGTACTTAGTAATTCTTCAATTAAAGTTTGCTAAATTAATAAAAAAATCTCTGATTTCAGGCTCTGATATCCTGGGGTTTCCCTGGCCTCCTATAGCTATTTTAGTCATCATCTCTCAAAAACGAAATGAAAAAAAATTGACATTTCTTTTTCCTGAAGCTTATTTGAATTCGTGTTTTTTGTCACTTTCAAAGAAATAATTTCAATAAATTAAGTAAATTCATCCAAAAGAGTAGAATAAAAAGTTGTAAGACTAAAAATGTAGAAGAGGCTATTCAAATTGGACTGGGAAATAGTGAAGGTACTTCTATTCGAGGAAGTAATTGCTCTAAGACAGTGGAGGAGATCATTAAGCAATTAAAAACAAACAAACAAAAAAAACCAGTGTCTTTTAAACGTGCCTGTTTAGCCGAGACCAGTTTGGCTCAGTGGATAGAGCGTCGGACTGCGGACTGAAGGGTCCCAGGTTCCACTCCGGTCAAGGGCATATACCTTGGCTGTGGACACATCCTCAGTAGAGGGCGTGCAAGAGGCAGCTGATCGATGTCGCTCTCTCATCGATGTTTCTGACTTTGTATCCCTCTCCTTTCCGCTCTGTAAAAAATCAATAAAATATATATTTTTAAAAATAATAAATAAATAAACGTGCCTGTTTAAGCCTTGGTATCCAATGGTAGAAAATATTAAAATATTGGAATATGTTTCAACACCTCCTATCTAATGTAGCCTAAAGAACTGCAACAGTAGGATTCTCTGTCTTACATTGAAATTTGTGTCTGTGAAGTCTGGGAAGAGAGAAACAGTGCTGCAGCCAAGATCAGAAGCCAGGAAGACTGTCCAATTCAGGTCACCCTCAAGCATCCTTGTTCTAAACTCCCTACTTGGCAAAAGTGTTCACTCTTCCCTAAAAGTACCATCAAAGGAAATGCGAGTTCTGCGCATTGTGGAAGCTCTGCCTTACATTCAAGCCCACTGCTTTACCCTGGCTTGGGCGGTGGCTTAAGTCAAAACTGAGTCCTGAGAGATTAAAAGGCACAAGACGTGTGCTAGGAAACAGAGTGCAAAGCTGAGAACCACATACAAAGCTGCTTTATAGTTTCTAATTTTATTCACTGCCAAAGGGTTCCTATCAAATGAAAGCTATAGTCAATTGTGGGGGGGGGGGGGGAGAGGAAGAGAGAGAGAAAGGGAGAGAGAGGAGAAATAAAGAAGGGAGGGAGGGAGTTAGAGAAAGACAAACCCCAAAATTGGTCAACAATGGTGCATAATTATTTAATGGGGAATTCAACCCACCACATTGGGCATGCATGATAGAATTCTTCTAGGAGTAAACCATTCTGAAGTTGGTGAAGCCTCATTAATAGCCCCTTAGGTATGTTTATAAAGAACTTTAGACAGTTGAATTTTTCTCATTGGCAGAATTTGGAAAACAAAATGTGTGGTGGAGAAACTCACTCCAATCTGGAAAGTGAGTCAATATTTGGACCCACCTTAATGTTCCGCCTATCCAGATGATAAGGATAATAGACAATGTTCGTGGCAAGTTTGTTTACTATGTATAGGCACTACGTAGTAAACAAATAGTGAAGGCACTATGCTAAGGACTATTGAATCCTCTAAACAACTTCATGAGATTGTTCCTACCATTATGTTGGTTTTGTGGAAAAGAAAACAGATTATAGAATGTAAGTCCATTGAAGAAATTTTTAAGTGATAAAGTCAAAATCCAAAGAATTTGACTCCAGGGCCAGTGGTTTTAACTACTCCACTCTAATAAGTACATTATAGGGATTTTGGAATCTTACTTTGCTTCACTTTCCCCCTTATTTCAATGGTTCTTAACTCGACGTGATTTTGCTCTTAGAAGGCATTTTTTGTGTGTATTTGTCATTCTTAGGGTGGGGGGTGGATTTCCTACTGAAATCTAGTGAGTTGAGAATAATAAACATTCTGCAGTGTTCCACCAGAAAGAATTATTCAATCAAAAATGTCCTTAGTTATTGCTTCTTAGCCTTTTGGCTAAGATCAAAATGTCCATATTGTCACTGTTGATAAACCCTTCCTTACCTGGATGGAAATATTTCTTGGATTTGTCATTGTATATTGTATCAGGTTGTTATATGTTTCACTCAATACACAAGTTGTTGGCTCATAAAAAGCTATATGTGGACTTGATAATTATACTATCCCATTGCCAGGAGATTCTATATTTGAAGCTAGATTTAACAGTTTTGACTGTCACCCATAAGAAAAAGATAAGAAAATTTATACAGACAATAGTGCTTTGAAGAACTGGGGCAGGGGATCGAGGGGGTGTCAATAGAGGGAAAATGGTCATCTGTAATACTTTCAACAACAAAGATAAATCTAAAAACCAATTGGATATGACACAGAAATCCTTAAAATATTGTTCATGTGGAAAAAGATATTTATGCTAGTGGCCCAGTGCATGGATTCGTGCACATTGAAAGGAAAATAATTAGAAGAAATATTTTAATATTGTTATTTGCCTTTCTCCCTCAGCACCTGGAAGCTGGTGGTGGCCTCGCCCCCTACTGACACCACTGGTTTCCATCTGCTGAGTGATCAGCAGGGTGATTGGGTTTCCATTCACTCCTGCCTTGGCCTGGCACGGCCTGCTCAATCTGCTCCACCATCCCCCACTGTGGTCCTGCTCTTCTCGGGGCCCATGAGGGCTGGCAGCACCTCCACTGCCATCCACTGCCAGCACCACATTGCCAACACCTGCCATGTTCTGTGCCACCACCTGGTGGTTAGCGCATGTCATAGCAAGCAGTCAAATGCCCAGTCTCCTGGTCAAACTCCTGTTGAACCACTGCCCTGGGGGGAAATTTGCATATTAAGCTTTGATTAATAGGATTCTGTGCATTCCCAGAGTAGATCCTTGAGGATATTTGTTATTTTTGCTACCTATAATCATTCCCCATCCCTTAGTGACTAGAACTTGGTGATTCTAATTAAACTGTAAATTATAGTGGTCCACCTTTCTAGCAAGAGGAGTGAAAAAATGATCCACAAATAATTATACCTCAACCTCCTAGCCCAGAGATTATTCCAGACATAGTAACATGGCTAGACTAGTCCATTAAGAGCCTTTTCTTAGTATTTTTCTAAATAAATATGTTGGAGAAATTTTCCCTCTGCTCTCTGATCTTTGATCTGGAGAATTTTTTAATATATGGAAGGAAATATAGGAAATATAGGTTCCTAACAAACTGGAACCTATACTCAGAGGCAGGTAGATATAGGATTTCAAGAGAAATCATGGCAATATTGAATCTCAGTTCCAGTGTCTATGATCTGAAGAACAGCCCTTCTTTGTTTTGTGAATTATATCATTTAACTTCTAATCGAGCTTATATTCCTGCCTATTACTACTCAAAAAATCTTGATGAATATAACATTCCGTGGGTATGGTTTTTCATATCACACTAATATGAGCATCATCAAGAAGAATTATCAGATCATTTAAAAGAAACCAAAGCTATATTCCAGATACTGCCATGCCACATATCCTCCACTCTTCCTAGAAATTCTGATACTACATTCTGAGGCCTCCTATCACTATAACTGATATCACAGAACAAAATTCACAGAGATAAAAAAAAAAAAAAAACATTATGGCACCAACTGAATGCCACCCCTATAATGGCCCAATTAATTAAAATAAAATGCAGCATCTTCTCTAAAACCACATGCTGTTAAGTTTTCATTTCATTTCCTAAAAACCACCATCAAGGTTTAACTCTCCATCAAGATCTAAAGTGTACATATTTCCCTGAATCTTTTACTTTGAAAGGTATTCCCTTTTGTCTCTTTCTTTTGCACACTAATACAAATGAAGATTTAGAAATATCTCAGTACTTTTATGCCAGTTTCAAGCAAATACTATCTAATAAAAGTAATATGCAAATTGACCATACCTCCCCTACAACCACAAGCCATGCCCACCAGCCAATCAGGAGTGAGTATGCAAATTAACCCAACCAAGATGGCTGTAGCCACAGAGGGAACAGGGGCTTGGTTTCCCTAGCAATGGAGGAAGCCAAGCTTCATGCACACCCTGGTTGGCCCTGGACTCCAATCAAAGCTACAAAGTTTTAATTATAGAGGGTAAATAAATCCCAACAAAAATGGCTGCAGTCACAGAGCAAGCAAGAGTCTTAAGTTTCCCCAGAGATGGAGGAAGCCAAACTTCCTGGCCTGCCCTGGTCTTCACTTAAGGATACAAAGTTTCAATTATAGAAGATAAATAAATCCCAGATACCAGGGCCTCTGCTTGGGTCACTGGGGGGCATGGCCATCCTGCAAACCACCACAGGCCCCTCCCAGAGGCTGGCCCATGCTGCAAGGGAATCCCCACTCTGATCCGGGACATCCTTCAGGGCAAACCAGCTGGTCCCCACCCATGCACCAGGCCTCTATCCTATCTAATAAAAGAGTAATATGAAGATTGACCATCACTCTAACACACCAGATAGCTGCCCCCATGTGGAAACCATATGGCTGCCACAAGATAGCTATCAGGGGAGGGCAGTTGGGAGAGATCAGGACAGCAGGGGAGGGCAGTTGGGAGGGACCATGCCTGCAAGGGAGGACAGTTGGGAGTGATCAAGCCTCAAGGGGAGTGCAGTTAGGAGTGACCAGGCCAACAGAAGAGGGAAGTTGAAGACGACCAGGCCTGCAGGGAAGGGGAATTAAGTGCAATGAGGCTGGCAGGGGAACAGTTAGGCATCAATCAGCTGGCAGGGTAGTGGTTAGTGATTGATCAGGCTGGCAGGCAGAAGTGGTTAGGGGTAATCAAGAAGGCAGGCAAGTGAGCATTTTGGAGCCAGCAGTCCTGGACTGTGAGAGGGATGTCCCAGATTGGATAGGATGCAAGCTGGGCTGAGGGACACCCCCTCCCCACAAGTGTACACAAATTTTGTGCACTGGGCCTCTAGTTTTAAATAATAGCAGAAAGTTGATATTTATGAATTGACTTTCTTCTATCTCTTTGAATAGGGAGATGATGTTTGCTGAACATGAAATCTCAAAGTTTCCATATATGCACATATCCTTTCATCTGTAGTTAATGTAATGTCCTTCCCCAATCCTGCCCATTGGTTAACCATTAAGCTATAATCTCTTTACAAGGCTCTGTGAATTATAGTTTTTTAAACAGAAGTGCTAGGTGGGTACTATATGGAAATATTTTTTTTTTAAATAAGAGTTTCTACTGCTTCTCTTTTCACTGTGGCTTGATGGTTTTTCATGAGATTAAATTAAAACATAGGAGGGTGTGGCTTTAGAAGAGATGCTGTATTTTATTTTAATTGCTTCAAATAATATCATCTCTATAACTCATTCTTAAATACTAATTTTAATATTCTTGTTACAACACTGGAAAGAATTTTTATCAGATATGGCTTTCTCAGATAATGTAATCTGAATTATTCAAAATATATTTAATTTATCCTTTCATTTTCAACTGATGACATATATGTTTGAATAACAATAGACCCAGGTGGTCTAGTAAATCTGCTAGAATACAGAGCTTAAATTGCAGCCATACTTTTCAATTTAAAAATTAAAATAGTAAGCGATCAACCAAAGACCTTGTATGCATGCATATAAGCATAACCAATGGATGCAGACACTAGGGGAGTGAAGGCATGTGCCAGGAGGTGGGGGATGCCAGGAAAAAGTCAATGGTGGGAAAAGGAGGCATATATACTAATACTTGTAAAACTTTAAACTTTACCATGGGAGTTATAAATACTATACTGAAGATACTGTGTAATGCCTACTAATTCTGCTAGGCCACACACATAAAAGTGAATATTTATCAAATTATATAATACTAGAGGCCTGGTGCACGAAATTTGTGCACTGGGGATGGGGGTGTCCCTCAGCCCAGCCTGCACCCTCTTCAATCTGGGACCTGTCGAGGGATGTCCGACTGCCCATTTAGGCCCGATTCCAGTAGGATAGGGCCTAAACGGGCAGTTGGACATCCTTTTCACAATCCAGGACTGCTGCCTCCAAACTGCTCACCTGCCTGCCTCCCTGATTGCCCTAACCGATTCTGCCTGCCAGCCTGATAACCCCATAACCACTACCCTGCCAGTCTAATTGATGTCTAACTGCTCCCCTGCCAGCCTGTTTGCCCCCAACTATCTTCCTCTGCCAGCCTGGTCACCCCTAACTGCCCTCCCCTGCTGGCCTGATCGCCCACAACTGCCCTCCCTTGCAGGGCCTGGAACCTCCAACAGCCCTCCCCTGCTGGCCATCTTTTGGTGGCCATCTTGTGTCCACATGAGGGCAGGATCTTTGACCACATGGGGGCAGCCCTCTTGTGTGTTGGAGTAATGGTCAATCTGCAAATTACTCTTTTATTAGATAGGATAGAGGCCTGGTGCATGGGTGGGGGCCAGCTGGTTTGCCCTGAAGAGTGTCCCAGATCAGGGTGGGGCTTCCCTTGGGGTGAGGAGTGACCTGGGCGAGGGGCCTGTGGAGGTTTGCAGGCTGACCATGCCCCCCAGAGATCCAAGCAGAGGCCCTGGGATCTGGGATTAATCTATGTCTACAATTAAAACTTTGTAGCCTGGAGTGGAGCCAAGCCTTCTGCTCGCTCCAGGGCAGCAGCCATTTCTGTTTGAAACATTGTAGCCTAGAGTGGAGGACAGCAACTGGCAGGCTGAAAGCTTGGCTTCCTCCGTTGCCAGGGAAACCCAAGCCTCTGTTCTCTCCAGCTCAGTGGATGCCACCATTTCTGTATTTTTTATAATTGAAACTTTGTAACATTGAGTGGATGCCTAGGGAGGCATAAAGCTTGGCTTCCTCTGTTGCTGGGAAACCCAAGCCTTCTTCCTGCTCTCAGTGGCGGCAGCCATCTTGGTTGGGGCTTATTTGCATAATTTGCTCCTGATTGGCTGGTGGGCATGGCTGTGGGTGTGGCTTGCGGCTCTGGCAACGGTACAGTCAAATTTGCATATTATTCTTTTATTAGATAGGATACTAATTGACTGATAAATGTAGCTAAATAGCTAGGTATATAAAATTCACTGATATTCAGTTCATCTTTTTTCAAACAACTTAAGTAAAATTCAAACAAACTGTCAGATGGAATCTGTTGAACCAAAAACTGATCTTAGTCAAGTGTGTTTTTTGACTAGTTTGTTGCTGTTTGAGGGGTATTGTGAAGGAATTTAACAAAGAATAAATGTTAGGCTGTCCTGAAGAGATGTTATATTGTCATTGTCAAATTTGAAAACTTTAAAGATATTGTACATGCAGTGAACTACTTAAAATTCCTCATTCTCCACTTTGCAAGTACTTGTTTAGGGCAGATTTCATAGCTCTAAAACTAGTCTTCAAGGTCGAAGATGTGTAGATACCTACAATGATTACTAAACAACAACAGCCTAAAGTACATAGTTCATATTTCTTATAATATGTGTTCTTCCATGCTGTGAACTGAAATGTGTCCCCTCCCAGCAAAATGCATATGATGAAGCCTTGATTCCTAATTCAATTGTATTTGGAGATAGAGCCATGCAGTAGATAATGAAAGTGAAATGAGATCATTGGTTAGGGCCCTAATCCAATAGGACAGGTATCCCTATAAGAAGAAGAGAAGGCAGCCATCTGCAAACTGGGCCAAGAGGCTTCACCAGGAACCAAACCTGACAACACTTTAATTTCAGGAAAGAAAGGGAGAAAGAAAGAAAGAAAGAAAGAAAGAAAGAAAGAAAGAAAGAAAGAAAGAAAGAAAGAAAGAAAGAAAGAAAGGAAGGAAGGAAGGAAGGAAGGAAGGAAGGAAGGAAGGAAGGAAGGAAGGAAGGAAGGAAGGAAGGAAGGAAGAAAGAAAGAAAGAAAGAAAGAAAGAAAGAAAGAAAGAAAGAAAGAAAGAAAGAAAGAAGGGAATAAAGGAGGGAAGGGTGAGGAAGGAAGGAAGGAAGGAAGGAAGGAAGGAAGGAAGGAAGGAAGGAAGGAAGAAAGAAAGAAAGGACAAGACAAAGAAAGAGAAAAAAGAAAAGAAAAGAATGGAAAATAAAAGAAGGGAAGGGAAGGGAAGGGAAGAGAAGAGAAGAGAAGAGAAGAGAAGAGAAGAGAAGAGAAGAGAAGGAAGAGAAGAGAAGAGAAGAGAAGAGAAGAGAAGAGAAGAGAAGAGAAGAGAAGGGAAGGGAAGGGAAGGGAAGGGAAGGGAAGGGAAGGGAAGGGAAGGGAAGGGAAGGGAAGGGAAGGGAAGGGAAGGGAAGGGAAGGGAAGGGAAGGGAAGGGAAGGGAAGAGAAGAGAAGAGAAGAGAAGAGAAGAGAAGAGAAGAGAAGAGAAGAGAAGAGAAGAGAAGAGAAGAGAAGAGAAGAGAAGGAGAAAAAAATCATATGGAACTTGTGTTTCTCTGACTAGCTTATTTCATTTAGCATAATGTTTTTCAGGTCCATCCATGCTGTCACAAAGGGTACAATTTTCTTCCTTTTTACAACAGAGTAGAATGTCATTGTGTAAATGTACCTTAGCTTTTTTAGCCACTCATCTACTGATGGGCACTTGGGCTGTTTCCAGGTCTTAGCTATTGTAAATAACACTGCAGTGAACATAGGGGTGGATATATTCTTTTGAATTTGTGTTTTGGTTTTCTTTGGATAAATTCCCAGAAGTGGGTCATTTAGTAGCCTTCTTAAACTCTAACTTCCATGGCATCTGCTATTTTCTCTTCAATCAGTAGATAATATATAGCACAGTGGTAACCTTAAAATCTAGTCAATTTTGTTTTCTATGTTTAGTTTTATAAACATTTGGAAATGCTCTAACCTATGAGCATATGTCCATAATCTTAAATATGTAATAAATATAAATCTTTCATCTGCACTGCACATAGTAGCTTAGAATAGGTTATATGTGAGACAAATCTTCAGTTCATGAAACTATACTTACAGAAAGAAACAGAAATATACTGTATATCTGTTAACAAGTTCAATTTGGACTCCTAAAATACATATCCTAGGCCATAAATACCAGGCGATCTTTTAGATTGCCAAATTTCTAGAACTCATTCAAAATTTCACAACAAGCTCTGAATTCCAAGTTATATTTCCCATCCTCTTAATTTGTTTTGGTTGGAAAGAAAATGACATTTCCAACATATTTCTACTTAAATTTGTGTTTTCTGCTATGCAAACAAAATTTCTCATTTTGGAGAAACTCAGAGTGTTTTACTCCAAATAGCCCTTGTGGAAGCAGTAGCTATTCATGAAGATGCGCTTGGTCCAAAAAGCCAACTAAAATCTGAGTGAGGATAATAGAGCTCACATGACATGGCAAGTCCTTACATAATTAAACTCCATTTGAAACCCCTCATTTCTTTTTCAGTTGGTCTACAAAGAGATTAAGCAGAAAGAAATATTATAATGCATTTATTTTTTATATGTTGGCTTTTTATTTCTTCAAGAACAGTTTGTTCTCTTAATGATTTAAGAGGTGGAGAAGTAAAGAGCCTTAAGGGATGAGGGTGAGGGGAAGGGAGAAGAGAAAAAAGCAACAATGCAACTTTTTGAATGTTTTAAGCATATAATACTTTTCCAAAAACACTTATTTGTTGATCGATCATGTCTGTTTTAAATGAAAATTGTATTAGTCAGTTCTGGGTGCCATAGTGAAATACCATGAATTGGATGCTGTAAATACAGAAATGTGTTTCTCACAGTTCTGGAGGTTGTTCAAGGTCAAGCTCTGACAGGGTCATTTTCTGGTGGGGACTCTCTTCCAAGTTTGCAGATGGCCACCTTCTTACTTTGCCCTCATAAGGTAGGATGGAAGAGAGAAAAAGAGCACTCTAGCGTCTCTTCCTATAAGAACACTAGCCCTATGACCACATTTAATTTTAATTAACTCCATAAAGGCCCCATCTCCAAATGCAATCACATTAGGATTTCAATATATGAATTGGGAAGGGGGAGAGATACCATAACTGTTAGTCCATAACAGTAATATTCTATCCACCAAAGCCAAAGGGTCTCTGGAAAGTGCATTTGATATGACTTAACAGGCAGCTAAGAAGTTATCTAGTGGTCAATGGTTTAACCAAAATGCTCTTGCACTACCCCATAATTCAAAAGAAAGTACAGATACTTAGGATTATGGGAGCTTTCTTGCCCTGCTTTGTGGATGTTACAAAATTGTGCAGCACAGTCTCAAGAAAATTCTTCTATATAAAACCTATAAACATATGATATATGTTGAACATTTCAGTACATTAATTTCTTCAGGCCATTCACACTCCAGACTGGATTATCTTAGGTATAGGTTCAACAAAAAGATACCCTCAAAAGAACCAAGTTAAATAACAAATATTTTCTGATCCCCTATTATGTGAAACCATTACCAGCTATTATAGGAGAGCTCTTCCACAAGATCTATATGGCTATTTCCAATAGTTTGTAGCACCAATAAATACCATACATCCAAAGCTTTGTGTAATGACCACATTGTTGCACATGAGGTGTTTTTTCACTGTATCTTTTATTACTAACATAAAATGAAAAGGCTGTTGTTGCAAGGAATGAAACAGATTAGGCAGCAGTATATAATGCATACAAAGGAAGTACAAGTTTTTCTTCCAAATATTTACTTAAAATGTCAATAATTTTATTTTCTTTGTTCCTCCTTCCCCATAGTAAAAAATTACAAAGGCTAAGGGAAATATTTTGTGCTATATATGTTCCCCAAAGTTGGCTCCCTGAGAAGAAAACGTGACTATACTTCACCTGGGTTCAAGAGAAGGTTCTCTAAAGAACACCTGTTTCTTTTTTTCTGCCTTCAGCCTTATTGAGGTATACTTGACAGACAAAAATTGTATATATTTAAGGTATACAATGTAGTATTTATATCCAGATATATCTATAAATGTTTCTTATAATCAAGTTTATTAACATATCCACCACCTTACATAGTTCCCATTTTTTAAATTTCTTTATTGACTAAGGTATTACATATGAGAACACCTGTTTCTTAAGCCCTGATTCTCCCATTATCTAATAATATGAACTCGTGTTGGTCATTTTTCAGTTCTTTCATATATAATTCACTAGAAGCCCAGTGCATGGATTCATGCACTTTGAAAGAAAATTAATTCGAAGAAATATTTTAGGGGCCGGGGAGGAAGGGACCACAGGAGATCGGTTGGCCAGGGAGGGACTGTGGGAGGGCTCTAGGGCATGTCTGGCCTGTCTCACCCAGTCCCAATTGTCTGGACCCCAGCACCAAGCTAACTTATCTGTTGGAGCATCTGGTCCCTGATGCTCAGTGCATGTCATAGTGACTAGTTAAATGGTGGGACACTTAGCATATTAGGCTTTTTAAAAAAACTTTTTTAAAGATAATTTTAATCCATGGTTGGCTGAATTCGTGGATGTGGACCTTCAGATATGAAGGGACTGATTGTATCACCTTTAGAAGAGCAAGAACTTACTTGGGATAAATGTTGATTTATATATATAGAAGTAAATAGTTTTTAAAGTTATCATTTATGTTCTTTTAAAAATTTTACTATTGTTTCAATTACATTCAATATTATTTTTGTGTTTTTTTCAATATTATTTTGTTTGTTTCAGCTGTACAGAATAGTGGTTAGACAATCATATACTTTACAAAGTGCCCTCCCCCTGATATTTCTAGGACTCAACTGGCACTATACATAGTTAATACAATATTATAGAATATATTTCCTATGTTGTACTTTACATCCCCATGACTGTATTGTAACTACCAATTTGTAAATGATATGTTTGTGTGTGTGTGTGTGTGTGTGTGTGTGTGTGTGTGTGTGTGTATTAAAAGGCTAATATGCACATTGACCAAATGGTGGAACAACTGGTTGCTATGACACGCACTGACCACCAGGGGGCAGATTCTCAATGCAGGAGCTGCCCCTTGGTGTTCAGTGTGCTCCCACAGGGGGAGCACCACTCAGCCAGAAGCCCTGAGCCAGGCTCACAGCTGGCAAGGGCAGTGTCAGTGGTGGGAGCTTCTCCTGCCTCCACAACAGCGCTAAGGATGAGCGGGGGACCAGGCTTAAGCCATCAGTTGGTCATCACCCAAGGGCTCCTGGACTGCAAGAGGATGCAAGGCAGGCTCAGGCGTCACCCACCCCACCCCTGCCCCCTGAGTGCACAATTTTGTGCACTGGGCCTCGTGTGTGTGTGTGTGTGTGTGTGTGTGTGTGTGTGTGTGTGTGGCTTTGAGTGACAAAATATCACCCATCTCTTTCAGTTATGGAATGCTACCTTCTATTTTTAGTCCACGTAAGATGTAATGTCTACCCTATACCATGGTCATATACTCATAACAATGTGTCAAAAGTTTAATACATGCTTGTAAATTTTTGTTTCTCCTAAGAGAAAAAATAGAGGCACTCTATGGTAAGAGTTAAAATTATTTTCCTCTCAGGCTGCATGAGAATAAGAATTAAGTTATTCAGTATCCCAGGTTCTCAACATGCTGACATATCTCAAGGGAAAGCCCGGACATTTTAATTGCTTCTGTTACACAAAGCCTGCTCAGTGTGTGTGTGTGTGTGTTGTCAGACAATGCTACAGTAGTTTTACTCAAAAGTTTTTGAAGCCCCAGGGTTTCTCTACACAAGTACTAGTGGAAGTATTAGCTTGAAGACTGGGTTTGTGTCAAAGATCACATTTGCTTTCCCATACATTTACATCTTTGAGAATGAACTTTTGTAAATGTTTATTTTTTAAAAAAACTCAAAAACTGGGAATATGGTAATATATTAAAATTGTATTTCACACAACAAAATGTTTTTCCCCAAAGTTCCCAGACTTCTCATATGCCACATTTCTCAACCTTAGTATTCGCAATTTGCTTTTCACTTTCTGAATGTTACTTCTGGTAAGACATGGCATTTTGTCCTTGAGAAGTGAGTGCAAGTTACTATATTTTCCTTCTCAGACATCTCATGAGACAGGCAGTAAAATGCCAAGAATAATGTAAACTATACAGGAAAATATCATGACGTACTACACCTAGAAATATCTCAGCCTAATAGGTGTTGTACCATTAAAGGTGAATTTTATGGAAGTAGAGAGATATAAATCTGTCATGCAGACAAAGATTTACAATAATACCCACTTCAGTGAATGATTTTCATCACAGTTAGGACCATCAGGCTAGTTGCATGTTTTCTTAAGTCCTTTAAAGTTATGAAGGCCTTCTCGTGTTAATCTGAGGTTAGCACCGCGGCCTTCCTGGAGCCGATGTGGATGAGGTGTTTTGTCACTCCTCTTTTCCATTATTACTGATGTGATTCAGTGGATGGGTTGGTATTTTAGTTAAATACAATTGACTTAAAACTCTGGTCATACAACTTCATTTAATAATGATTTTCTACAAACAATGCATTTTTAGTTTTGCTACAGTATCGATATGTATTTCTATAACTCATATCTAGACATAATTTTCAAAATATACACAATATACCACTATGAGAAAAGACTTGCTTTTGTATTTTTATACTGATATCACAGATGTAACAGAAAATTGAATGATAATTTTGTTAGCTCTTAATGTAAAGTCACTGAAAAGCAAACCATCTTATTCAGTAAGCTACTGACAAATTTGAAAGAAACCACTACATTAATAAAAGAACAATTAAAAACAATAGATCCAGACTTACTGTTAATGAAGTAAAATATTATTTTAACAGATAAAGTACATAGAACATTTTTAGCTCTTTTAATTACAAATTTGAATTTTAACTAAAAATGCTAGATAAACATATGATTATATTTAAAATCCATGCTCCACTCATATCACTATATAGCTGGATACTCTAAAAGACATGAATAAGATAACATAACATATTTCTATACTATTTACTAAATATGTATTTTTTGCCAGGTCATTTCTACCTTAAAGTTCTAACTTCATAAGTTTTCAAATGCTACTTATTAGATAATATACAAAAGTTTAAGGTAAAACTACATAGATACATTGGACATGCTTGTGTGTGTTGCAGAACATATAAGTGGTAGAAATGAAATAGTGAAACAACAGTTTTAGGCACAGCTGCTGTCACTGGGACTGGATGCCCACAGTAGGCATAAGCCTTACCAAGGGCCAGGGTTCTCAAGATTGCTCGAAGACTGGTATTTTCCCAAGGGCAAGAACATGAGTGACTCTCTTCCTATCAAAATAAATAAATAAATAAATAAATAAACAAACAAACAAACAAACAAATACATACATACACAGGGCCTAACTGGTTTGGTTCAGTGGATAGAATGTTCACCTGAGGACTGAAGTGTCCCGGGTTCAATTCCAGTCAAGGGCAAGTACCTTGGTTGCAGGCTCCTGGCCCTGGCAGGGAGCATGTGGGAGGCAACCAATCGATGTGCCTCTGTCACATTGATGTTTCTCTCAGTCTTTTCCTCTCCCTCCCACTCTCACTAAAAATCAATGGGAAAAAAATATTCTCAGGTGAGAATTTAAAAACAAAACAAAACAACATTTAAGTATGAGCCTAGTAAAGCCAAAAATGAAGTAAAGCCAAACTCTGCAGAATGTCCTCAGATTAGTTTCATTTGTTTCCACTAAAGTGACAATGCATATATAGTCCAGTTTCCTAGTTAATAAGAGTATGAGTCCTAAAAGAATATGATGTGAAGAGATTGATCCTCATTCCTCTTCAATGAGACATTGAACAGGAGAAGAGTTCTAGGAAGATGTAAACCAGAGACCACCTCCCTCTTCAGCCAGGACCCTTGACATGGGGAGAGTCAACCCCTATATCACTCACTACCCAGGGGCATTATTTTTGTTTTTTAAACTAAATATATTTAGTAATTATTTGGAAGATGTGATATGATGTGGATAAAACATGCTCCCTTCTGCAACATACTAAATAGCATTATCTATAGAGGAAATTTGGTTGAAATTTCCCAAGTATTAAACATGTAATACAAGCTAAGCAGATCGAGTTATTTTAAAGGCTACCACCTGGTGGATGCATGACAGTCAGCATAAAGGATTCAGCATTTCCAGAGATTTTTGTAATGTGTTTTAAAATATTTAAGACCTTATTTAATTTTTAATTATTGAATTTTATTAAACCTAATTATAGCTTTTTTCACAGATAATAAAATGACATAATTACTGAGGAAGACATGGTATTAACACATGGAATTAGCACCTTAGACTTCTACTCTTCCTGTTCAACCCAACCTACAAAGGAAAATATGTTGTTCACACTTACATGTAGATTTTAGGTAGCAAACATTTAGGGATTTGCCATAAGCATTTTGTTCCTGCAATATATAATTTATTGGGAGATTTAGGGTGAATAATAATGAGCAGGGATATGATTAATTCTGCTTATTACATTAGTCAGCTTGATAATTTAGATTTATATTAAAACATACTTACTCTTCTTGTATTATGTACACATAGTTTTCATTGTTAGCACTATTTAACTTTCTACATATTCAGTAAAGAAATAGAATATTCATGATATATGTACATATAAATTTTCTTTCATATTTAAATAGAAAGAAAAGTAGTATAAAAGGATACAGATCTGTTTAAAATCTACTCTGCTAGGAGAAGTAACAACAAAAAAAGGATTTCCTATTTAAATGAAGGGATACAAAATGCATCGAGTTAAACCTTATTTTAGAGATTCACAATACTGTATTTGCACTTTAAAATTTCCTAAAAATTATGCTGAAGAATCCTGTTTTACTAACTCTGACCCAGGACATTGGCAATTCATTTACCCATAAAACTCCTTTTAAAATCTATTATCAAGACATTTTGAAGTATTACTCTAATTAATGTTATTTAAAAGTTTTTTTTATAAATATGGGCTTAAAGAGAAAGTTTAATAGAGAAAACACATGCACATAGTTTAAATATATAATACACAATCCTAAATATTTTATTGAACTATTGATTCAGTTGAGATATTTCTCTTTTGACAAGATTCACATGTAAACCCTAACCTAATTTCTTTATAATTTCAAGAAGCAAAAACATTCACCAACATCAATAAATGAAAAATGGATAAAGGAACCTCTCTGCATAAACCTTTCTTTGATCGCTTTTCTTTCAAACCATCCACTTATCTGGAGCAGGAAGTAACACCACATAATTAGCGAGGCAACCTGAGTATTTTGCTTATTGTCAATAATGCCATTTCCAGTTATAATAAAAGGAAAACCACTAATCACTATTCATATTTCTTCCATCCTAACATACCCACAATATCCCATATATACATTAAGGAAGTAATGTAATCTTCTACACAACATTCAGAATTACAATTATCTTACTGAAATGAAATTTTCAATTTGATTTTAATCAAAGAAGCTCGTTCAAACTTTAATAATTAACAGGAATTCTTAAAGCAGTGATGGACAACCTTTGAGCTTGGAGTGTCAAAATTTGCCAAAAAAATGAGCATAACTCGGGAGGTGTGTCACTTCTAGAAAAAAACCATAATTTTGTGATATTTATAGTTTAAATAACAAAAATGTATGATTGTAATATATAACTGTATTTAATAAACCAAAAACTAATTATTTAACTTACCTGCTTAGTGACTTCTTTGTTCATCTGTCAGTCAGTTTCTTGTTGGTCTTAATATTATATAACTTGTGTGGGGTGCCGTGAACTAAAATAAGTGAGAGGGAGGGGGAATTTTTTAACTAACCTGCTTATTAGTGACTTTTTTGTTGCTGAATTTCATTGGCTAAACCTTCATTTGAAAGTTGATATTTTGTACACTTCAAGCCCAAGCAAGCGCTACTAACTTCATCTGTCAATCTGTTCCTTTTGTTGCTTTTGATATTATTTAATGCTGAAAATAGGTCTCACAAAAGTACATAGAAGAAAAAATTGTGAGCAAAGCCATTGCTATATTTTTCAGAGTGCTAAAAGTGTCTGGTAGTCAGTTCCAGGCACTCCAAATTTCCTGTTCGTAGTGGTACTCATCTTGATTCTCCAAGCGGCACCTTTCCAGATTTTCAAGCTTTGATCTCAAGTCGACAAACACCTGAGCCCAGATGCTGTCTTGAAATTCTGCAAGTTGCATCTCTAAATCATCAATTTGCATCCATTGGAAACCATTTAATTACAAACTACTGTAGACTACTACATCAGGATACTTAATTATTTTTATGATCTGTTCTAGGCTTCTAAATTGATTAAATCTATCACTGAACTGGTCAAGTAATGAGTCTAAAAGATGCTGGTACTTCATATGCAAGAGTTCCATTTCATTTTGTACAGTTGCACTGGCCTTCTCAAAATACTTTGTTACTCAAGGAAAATACTTACAAGTTTTGGTTTCTACATCTCTCTTGAAAATTTTAAGTGTACTTTCAAAAGCTTTTATGTATCCAAACATAACATCAATACTTTTGCCAAAACCTTGTAACTTTAAGTTCAGTTCATTAATATGAACAAATAGATCTGTAAAAAATATCAGGGTGTTGACCCACTTATCATCATTGAGCTGAGAAAAAATTCCCAGATTCTTATCCTCAAGAAATACCTTAATTTCTTCAAAGCACTTAAAGTGCTCAAAAACTTTGCCTCGACTCAGCCACCTTACATTATTGTACATCAACAGTCCAATGTTGCTATAATTAACCTCCAGTAAAAGTGCAGAAAATTCTCGCTTATGAAGGGGGTGAGCAGCTATTAAATTAACTATTTTTGTAACAACTGACATTAAGTCGTTTAAGTTGGTGAATCCTGCCTTGGCACATAAAACCTCCTGATGGATAATACAATGAAAAGGCACAAGCAGATGTGCAATAGCTTTCGTAAACAATTTGACAAATCCAAATTTTTCCCACCATGTTTGGTAGCCCATCTGTCATCACTGACACAACTTTAGAGATATCAATGCTTAGGTCACAGAATATTTGTATAACAACCTTACATACTTCGCTTTCTGATGTACTTGTCGGCACTGATACTAACTTTTATCAACTCTTCTCTCATTGTGAAACCATCAGAATATCGACCAATAATGGCCAACTGAGCATGTGATGTGACATCAGTAGTTTCATCAAGAGAGATTGAAAAATATTTACAATCACTTATGTCTCCCTTTAATTGATGTTGTATGTTTGTGTTCAGTCTCATTATTCGGTCTTTTATGATATTTCTACTGAGTGGTAACTCAGATATTCTCTTCATAATTGCATCTTTATTCTGCATGTTGTGAAATAGAACTGGTGCACATCTTAGGAGAGTTTCTTCAATAAATTCTTCTTCAGTGAGTGCTTTTTCATGCTGAGCTATCGAGTGAACAATGCTCAAATTTCCAGATGTTAAATTTATAGAGCCTTTTATAAATTTAAGGATGGAATAAAATTGGCTCTTATAAAGGTGTAGCTGCCAGGAAATGTATTCCTTCCTTTCATTCTCACTTTTTCTCAAGAGCTGGGAATGATTAGTTTCAAAATGTCTATTTATATTCTATGTTCTGTTTACTACCTGTTTCAGTACATAGAATGCAAAATGATCTGCCATTTTTTTCTATAATGCCATATATCTCGGTCCATGTCTTTTGAAAGGGTCGGCTACTGCTACTACCACTTCCTTTACTTAACCTTGTTTTTATTTTTTATTTTTGGGGTTCTCCATCAAGGGGGCAGTGACAGAAGATAGAATTACAGATAGCCTGTTAGGCCTGCAGTCAATCAGGGGTTAACTAGCCTAACTGACCACAAGATGCCACATGTAACTGTCTTTTAGGAAAGGGTAGGGTTAATAAGCAGAAATAGGAGTTAATAAGGATGCACAACATCCTTATAGTGGTGAAATGGATTCTGCAGTATGCTATAAAATGATGTTCCTTATATAAATTAAGATGGCTGCCGCTATTTCTAGTGGTGGGAAATGGCACCCATAGCACAGGCCCTCACTTATCTCAGTAACAATGGTCAATTGGAAATTCACGACATCCCAGAACAGTAGAGTGGGTGATGGTTGCTGTGGTTATGTGGTTGCTGATAATGGCGATCACAGGGCCCCCAGAGATGCATCCCCCATGGCATTCTGCTGCTCCCTGCTCTGCCGGCCGGAAGTGAGGTCATAGATCCCCTAAGGTCCAAACCGGAATTCCCAGAACTAGACACTCTGTGCTGGAGTTCTGTTGTTTTGGCCTACAGGCCTCTGGCACAGAGTGTCTACACTACAGCAAATATTTCATCCTTGGCTAGGATGAAATGTCCTTCTCAGCATGCAGCCCCATACTTCTCTGTATGCGACTGCATGCGGTCACGTGTCATCAAAAGTGGCTACGCATGTCAGTGCTGACACACGTGTCATAGGTTCGCCATCATAGCCTTAAAGCCCACTCTAAGGGGTCCAAGGATTGTCTCCAGAGGATCTGTGCTTCATCTGAGATATTATGCAATTGTATATATACGACAAACCAACATTTTTATTATGACTGTGTTCATTTTAATAATATTCAAGTTTTAGAAGCCAAATAAGTTACAGTGTTATTACACATATAAGTTCATAAGCAACCAAGAGAAAAACACAGGAGTCAGGTAGATAGACTGATAAAATTGAAGAATATGAAGTTTAGGAACTGCATGGAGATCAGAAGATTAGGCTTTAAGACTGTGCAAAATGTTGCTGATGCTTTCATCCACTTAGTGTAAGAGTGGCTTAAAAAAACTTAATCTAGCAATTAAGAGAAAAGATAGGGAACTTACTATATTTAATGGGGTTTTGAATGGAAAAGATGATGATGATGATGATGATGATGATGATGATGGTAATGGTGACGATGAGGAGGAGGAGGATGATAAAAACACTACTAGTAAAATCTCTCTTGTTTATTTGCCATAATAAATCTACTCTTACTTTGGGATTCACCAACACCACAGTTGGAAAAACCTAAAACTGAACAATTAAAATTGACCCAGATTCTTTATATACCTCGTATCCATCAGAAAAGCAAAATCAAATCCTCTTTGGAAATAAACCTATAACACAGTTCCTAGTACCTACAAATTAAGTATAATTCACAATAAATACTTAACAAATTAATGAAAAAAGAAGCCGCTCTGAGTGAAAATCATTGAAAAAATTAAAACCATCTTTAGATTCTCCAGCAACTTCAAAGAAGATATTAATATAGCATACAGAAATTAAAATTACCAATAAAATGTTTAAAGAAAACAAATCTACTCTTCGATTTCATAGCTCCACTATATCCAATATTTTGCCCAATAAAATTCACCACAGAATATATCATGATATCCAGGGATTGGAAAACTATTGCCCATAAGCTAAATCTGTCTGTGCACACTTATTTACATCTATCTATAACTGCATATGACAGATTTCAATATAAACAAAGATGCATGGACCTCAAAACCTAAAATAACACTGTCTTGTCCTTTAAAGAAAAAAATTTTACCAAACTCTGGCCTAAAGAAATACTTAAAGATAGTCAGTCATATAGGGGATCCAACATGGCTGTCAATGGGGCAGCAGGCTCCAAGATAGTGTGTGAGTGAAAGAATGAAAGGAGACTGTGTGGATATGCAGGAAGTGTCAATATTTGTGAGTGAGGGACAGCTATATTACAAGGAATTGTTGAGGACTGCCAGAAGAGGCTCCCTGGCTGGGAAGACAGAACTGCTACTGGAATCTCTCCTAGAGCAGCCAGCTCTGTGGCAGAGACCACACCATCTTGAAGGGGAGAATGGTAGTGATCTGAAGCCAAACTTTACCTTCAACCAGGGAGAACTCAAATATATCCTGAGACCCTACAAGCACAACCCCCAGTGATAAGCTGCCTTAGCTGCTAAACCGGGAACACCAAGGCTCCAGCCTGTCTGATTGTGAGCACCAAGAACATCTGTCCAGGGGAAGACAAAGCAGCACAAATATGCAGACAAGCCCTGCACCTTCTCATAGAGCAGAATGAAGAAACAGTTGAATTGATTACATCTACCTGGAATTGACAAATTAAACACAGCTCGTGAGGAGGCAATCCATGGATGGAAAGGTTAGATTTCGTTTAGGGAAAGGACAGAGAGAGTTACATAACCACAGAGGATTGATCATGGGGAGATAAAGAGGAATAACCAGAAAAGGAAGTAAATGAAATGGGAGCAAGCAATATGTCAGAGAAAGACTTCAAAGCAATGGTCATAAGGTCACTGAAAAAGATGAAAGACAAATTCAACAATATCCATAAGAACCCAGAGGAAATGAACCAAGAAATGAAAAATTACATCACTGCAATAAAGAATTCAATGCAAAGCATCAATAGTAGACTAAAAGAAGAAGGGAACCACATTAATGAGCTAGGAGACAAGACAGGAAAAAATACTCAAACATAGCAGCATCTAGAAAAACACTCCTTAAAAAAAAAACAAAAAAAGAAAACAGGAGAATCTAAGGGAACTTTGGGACAACACAAAACAAAACAATACCCACATAATAAGGATACCAGAAGGAGAGGAAACTGAGCAAGGAATAGAAAACCTGTTTCAAGAAATAATGACAGTAAACTTCCTTTATATCAGGAAGAAAATACTATACAAGTCCAAGAAGCTATAATTAAATTGGCAAACACCAATGACAAAGAAACTTAAAGGCTGCCAGAGAGAAACAGAAAGTTACCTACAAAGGATCCTCATCACACTAGAAACTGATTTCTCAATAGAAACACATCAGCTCGAAAGAAAATGGAATGAAATATACAAAATCATGAAAAGGAAGGGTCTAAATCTAAAAATACTGTACCCAGCAAGGCTATCAATCAAAATTAAGGCTGAAATCAGGATCTTCACTGACAAAAAAGGGCTAAGAAAATTTATTACCACCAAACCAGCAATGCAAGAAATGTTAAGGGTCTGCTGTAAAAAAAGAGAAATAGGAAGAGGAGAAGATATACAGGCATATAGAATAAAATTGTGACAAACAATTACCTATCAATAATAACTTTAAATGTAAATGGATTAAATGCCTCAATCAAAAGACATAGGGCAGCTGAATGGGTAAGAAAACATGACCCATATATCTGCTGTTACAGGAAACCCACCTCAGTACAAATGACTCACACAGACAGATGGTGAGGGATGGAAAAAGGTTTTTCAGCAAAATGAAATGGAAAAAAAAAAGCTGGTGGAGCAATACTTATATATGACAAATTAGACCTCAAAGTGAAAGCCATAACAAGAGATAAGAAAGGCCACTTCATAATGCTACAGGGAGCAATCCAACAAGAAGAAATAACTCTGGTAAACATATATGCACACAATACAGGAGAACCCAAATACATAAAAACTTACTTCTGGAGGATATCAAGGGATAGATTGACAGCAATACAGTCATAGTAGGGGAGTTTAACACTGAACTAAAGACACTGGACAAATCCTCTAAATAAAACATCAGTAAAGAAACATCAATCCTAAGATACCTAGGAATAAACCTAACTAAGGACATAAAAGACCTGTGCTCAGAAAACTTCGGAACATTGAAAAAAAGATAGAGGAAGACATAAACAAATGAAAGAACATACCATGTTCATGGATGGGTAGAATCAACATCATTAAAATGTCCATACTACACAAAGCAATCTACAGATTCAATGTAATCCCCATTAAAATACTAACAGCATATTTCAAATATCTAGAACAAACTCTCCAAAAATTCATCTGGAATGAAAAGACACCAAATAGCCATAGCAATCCTGAGAAAGAAGATCAAAGTTGGAGGGATCACATTACCAGATATCAGGATATATTACCAAGCCACAATCCTCAAAACTGCCTAGTACTGGCACAAGAACAGACATATAAACCTATGGAACAGAACAGAGAACCCTGAAATCAGCCCAAGCCATTATGTTCAATTAATATTTGACAAAGGAGGCCAGAGTAGACAATGGAGTCAATACAGTCTCTTTAATAAATGATGCTGAACAATTTGGACAGATACATGCAAAAGTAAATTAAACTAGATAACTAACTTATACCATACACAGAAACGTACTCAAAATGACTAAAAGACTTGAATGTAAGATGGGAAACCATAAAAATTCTACTGGACTCCATAGGCAGCAGAATGACATAGCAGACATGTGTCATAGCAACATCTTTACTGACACAGCTCCTAGGGCAATGGAAACTAGGGAGAAAATTAAAAAAATGGAACTACATCAAAATAAAAAGTTTCTGCACAGAAAAAGAAACCATCAACAAAACAACAAGAAAGCCCACTGCATGGGAGAACATATTTGCCAATGATATTTTGAATAAATGTTTAATCTCCAACATTTACAGGGAACTCATACAACTTAACAAATGGAAGATAAACAATCCAATTTAAAAATGGGCACTTTTTGAAATAGAACATACAGAGGGCCCAGAGACATGAAAACTTGCTCAATGTCACTAATCATCTGAGAGATGCAAATCAAAACAACAATGAGATACCATCTCACACCTAGCTATCATCAACAAATCAACAGACGATAAGAGCTGGTGAGGATGCAAAGAAAAAGGAACCCTTGTGCACTGTTGCTGGGAATGAAAGCTGGTGCAGCCACTGTGCAAGACAGTATGGAGTTTCCTCAAAAAGTTAAAATGGAACTCCCATTTGACCCAGTAATCTCACTTCTAAGACTATATCCCAAGAAATCAGAAACACCAATCAGAAAGGATATATACACCCTATGTTCATAGCAGCACAATTTACAATAGCTAAGATTTGGAAACAGCCCAAGTGCCTATCAGCAGATGAGTGGATTAAAAAGTGTGGTATATATACACAATGGAATACTATGCCACTATAAAAACGAAGGAACTTTTACTATTTGCAACAGCATGGATAGAACTGAAGAGCATTATGCTAAGTGAAATAAACCAGTCAGAGAAAGATAAATATCACATGATCTCACTCATTTGTGGAATATAATGATCAACATAATTTGATGAACAAGAATAGATCATTAGAGAACAACCAAAGACTTATACATATGTATATTAACATAACCAATAGACACAGACACTGGGGCCATGGGGGCTTGCCTGGGGTGGTAAAGGCTGAAGGGGGCCAGGGAAGTCAATTCAGGAAAAAGGAGACATATATAAAACTTTACACAAGAAAAAAATAGTCAAAAAATAAATGAATAAATAAATAAAATTATAAAGAAAAAAAGATAGTCATACAATAAAAAGGCAAATAATATAGAAAACCCCACATTTTATTATAAACTCCTGTTTATGATCATATACATATAGCAAAATTACAATTTCAACTCTAGAGTAACAAAGAAAATTATAGACTCCTAAATTCCCCTAAAATTCCTTTTGTCAGATATGGGTATAGTAATTATTTTCTCCAACTCTGTGGTTGCTCTCATTGATTGTTATTATAATTACTATTTTAAAAATACATTATATTTACAAAAATATTTAATGTACAAAAATATTTTATTTTTACCTACATTTCAGGATAAGCAGATTAGACAAAATACATAAACAGCTATATATCTTCCCCTCTCAAACTTGTATTTAATTGACTAAGCCAGCTCTTATAAACTCTCCCCACTTCTTATGAAATGGTTTAACTTACCATTCTAATATTCAATGAGAACACAGCTAAGTAAGTCAAAGCATGTGATATGTTCATGTAATGCAATATTTTCTTGCTCTTTCTTGCACATTAGTAGCAGTAAAATGTTTTTATTGATCAAAAGAAACATTTTACCAATAAGAAAGAATATATGCACCCCTATGTTCACAGCAGCACAATTTACAATAGCTAAGATTTGAAAACAGCCCAAACACCCAACCAGATGAGTGGATAAAAAAGCTGTGGTACATTTACACCATGGAATTCTATGCAGGGGTAAAAAAAATAATGAACTCTTACCATTTGCAACAGGATGGATGGACCTGAAGAGTATTATGATAAATGAAATAAGCCAGTGAGAGAAAGGTAAGTATCACATCATCTCCATCATTTGCAGAATCTAATAAATAAAATAAAGTGATGAACAAAATAGATTCAGAGACATGGAAGCATGGAACAGACTAACAAATTTGATAGGGAAGGCAAAGTGGGGAATTGAGAGTGATTAACTGAGGAACTTATATGCATACTAGAGGCCCAGTGCATAAAATTTGTGCATAAGAGGGAGGGGGCCCTTAGCCCAACCTGTGCCCTTTCACAATCCAGGACCCCTCAGGGGATGTCCAACTGCTGGTTTAGGCCCGATCCTTGCTGTAGCACATCTGGCAGTCAGACATCCCTTTCGAAATCCAGGACCACTCGCCCCTAACTGCTCACCTGCCTGTTCACCCTTAACTGCTTACCTGCCTTCCTGCCTACTCACCCCTAACCACTTGCCTGTCTGCCTGCTCAGTGTGCTTCATAGTGTCCATCATTCCAATTGTTCTGGTCATTCTGCCTTTATGGTTGCTTAGGCTTTTTTATATATAGATATGCTTAGCCCAAGGATACAAAAAATAGAGTGATGAAGGCCTCAGAGGGGTGGGTATAGGGTGGAGGGAGTCAATGGGAAAACAAACAAAGGGGACAACTGTAATCCTTTCAACAATAAACATTTTTTAAAAGAAATTCTTAGTGGGTCAAATTGATAATTTTCTGTTGAGAAGTTTTAACTGCATTCTTACCTTTCCTTTCTTACATAATAAGCAAAATCTGGAATAAATACATACATGTCAATTCCAGTTACCAACCATTTGTGGCCCAAAGGAATTACATTGTTAAGAAATCTGTGTAGACCACTTGCCTCAGGAAAATATGCCTACAATTATATTTGGGTGACTTCTTTTCTGTAGACATTGGTCTTTTCAGTTGCAAAATACATGTATTGCCATTGGCCCAAACATGCATGACACGAGCACCTACGTGTGATTTTGTAAAACCAGATGACTTGTTTTAAGTTTCTGACTGAAGCTTCATTTATCCTTTTCCCTCACACTTCAGATCTTAGAAGTTTTTGTTCAATTATCAGCTTCTCAGAGCCTTCCCTGACTTTATATGATCAAATGTTATTCTTACCCACCATTTCACACGCACTGCCACCATTCCCAGCTCCCAGCATGCTTTATCTCCATCATTTTGTTTTATTTTCTTCTAAAACATTTTATCACATCTAACTTACTACATTTATTTTGCTTTTTTCCACTCCTCTCACTAGAATGTAAGCACTATCCCAACAAGAATGTGTTTTTGCTTGTTCACTGCTGAATCCTTTGTGCTCAGATGCCCAGCATATAGTAGATAGATCTTAAAAGGTAAATGAAAAAAAATATTAGTAAGTACAAAAATTTTTCTCACTAAAAATTACCCTTACAAATTCATTAATTGAACCTGCAATAGGTGTTGCCAAAGCCGGTACCGCCTAGTGCTGACCTAATGAAAGCCAAAACCAGTTTCAGCCCTTGAACAGCATTTCTTTGGGCTGCATCTTTTTTTTTTCAGTAGTGGGATACACCCCTAGTTGTTTTATTTACCTTTCTACTATTTCCACACTCTTACAGGAAAGCATAACTGAGCTATAATATTTTAAACTCCATCTTAAATAGGTCCTCTTCCTCCTCTTTCAAACATAAACTTGTTTCTGAATCTGCCTATTTATTTCCTTTTACTTTGATTTCTCATACAGATATTTCCCTAACATCTTTCTATATTTTCTCCATGGGATAGTGAAGGCAATAAAGCAAGTGAGTTCTAGGTCTGCTACAAACATCTATTGTTTGAGCAAATCTTGTCCATCTCATCCCCTCAGTGTAACAGTGATTAACTGCATTAACCCTGGAGCCAGGCTACCCCAATTCCAGTTCTAGCTCTACAGTTTACTGACTGTATTGCCTTGGACAAGTTGCTTAACATTTCTTTACCTCAACTTTCACAGCGATAAAATAAAAGTAATAAAGGTACATTTGTCATACAGGACTATCTTAAGGATTAGATGACTATATATAAAATACTTGGAACAACACTTGGCACATAGTAGATATTCTACAACAGATAGCTATCCTCCTTTATAATAAAAGCCTAATATGCAAATTGTCCCCTCGGGCGGGCGATTGTTTGACTAGGAGTTTGACCAGGCAACCAGGAGTTCGGCCACTTGCTATGACATGCACTGACCACCAGAGGGCAGCATGGAACGTGGTGGGTGTTGACAACACACCTAGACCTCTCATCAGATACCTAGGGGCAAGTGTGAATGGGCTGGAGGTTCGGTGAAAATGCAGGGTATTTGTCAAGCTCACCCTCACTCCCCCTACTACCCTCCCCTGGGCCACCAGGGCTCACACAGGTACCTGGCGCTCACGAGGAACTTGCCCCACACTCACACAGCCTGTTTTAGGTGAGCCTGACCACAGCCACGGGGACTGCAAGGGCTGGTCAGGCTCTTCATGGGTTCATGCAGGAGCCGGTCTACGAGGCCAACCAGGAGAGAGCATGCTGCCTGTTTGGCTTCTGAGCAGCGCTGCTGGGAGGCCCAGAGGCCCAAGCTGCACCCTGGCCCACAGTGCCCGGCTCCACTCACCACATTTACGCATAGGGACTCAGGCACTGTGACTCAGGTGGAAGGGGGGTGCACTAGGGCCCAGGGGCACAGGTGCTGCCCAGGCCCAAAAGTCAGCTGGGACCTGCCCTCCCCCACCAGATGCTCAGGCTTATCACCGGCCAGACCTAGGGACAGCATCTGTGTACAAATTTTGTGCACCAGGCCTCTAATTTTTATTGTAATCTCAGTAGGAGGTAATTATCAGATAAACATCTTACCAAGGCTTGGGCTCAATCTAATATGGTCCCACAATTCTTCCATTTGAGCTCTCTGTCACTGGTTTTCAAAGCGTACTCCCTTGGTCAACTAGCAGCTTCACCTGGAATTTGTTAGAAATGCAAGGCCACAGGCCCCACCTCATACCTGCTGGTCAGAAACTCTGGGAGTGGAGCCAATCAATCTGGTTTAAGTAACCCTCCATGTGCTACTAAAGCACCCTCAAGTTTTTTAAACCACTGCCTTAGATTCCTAATTCACTCAAGTTTCTTACTATGTTCTCTGAGAAAAGGCAGTGACCTTGTAAATTTATTACATTGAAAATTATGTAATTTTTTTTCACTTATGCTTATCTTCCTGATCTTTTACTTTCAAATCTGTTCCAATTCTCTGAAAGCACTTGGTATGGTGGTTACAATCTTCTGGAAGGTAGTCCCCCCAATACTCATTCTGGCCCTTGGGTCCCACTCTAGGGATTGTGATTTAATTGGTTTCAATGTGTTGCCTTGGCCACCAGAATTTAAAGAGAGTTTCCAGTGTGCAATCAGGATGACAGCACTCATCTATATACCTGTTTGGGCACACACGTATTCTGAATTTCCTTTTTCTAAATCTTAATATGAGAATATTGTTTCCCAGCCTAGAGATTAAAATTATGTAGATCACTGATAAGCAAAAATTCTAAATTCCCTTTCCAATACCAATAAATCAGAATTTCCAAAAAAGCCCCAGGAAGAGTTTTGTTGCTGTTGTGTTGTTTTTAACAGGCACTCGAGGTGATTCTTCTCATTATGGAAATTTAAGGAAGAATGACACATCTAAAATAAGTAAATATGTATGATTCTTGCTACTTTTCATTGAGTGACAAGAATATTGTCTAGAATAGTACATGAAACTGGAATTACACCTTTTAGCTTTCATATCTTTTTATCCATTATAATGTTATAAATAAAACAGTTATTCGATTTAGATTATCAAGGGAGAAAAGTGATTTAGAATTATTTTTTAGGAAGAACAAAAAATTCCAGGGCATTTTCAGAATGAATGCATCTAAATTCCTTGCTGATCTTGAAACATTGCTTGCTTGCTCAGTTAGGAAGAATGACCAAGTTCACTCTCCTATGCACAAAAATGTCCACTACTACTTTGAAAAATATTTTAAATAAAAATGACTGTTTAAGTACAATTTTTTAAAACTTCATTTAAATATTATAACCTTACTGATTATATAGTAAATACTAATTAATTATTACAAAGCTAGCATTTGTGAGGTTAAGTAATTATTTGGCAAAAAAAAAAGTTTACAAAATCCAAATTAAAACACCAAGAAATTTAATTTGTTAAAATTACCATAAAGCTTTCACAGTGTCTCTTGGAAATTAATGAGACAGAACTCTGTGAAGTAGTGAAATTAAAGACTAACTTTATGTATTTCTTATGCAATAAGTGTGCTTTTATCAATTAAATGCACAGCTTTTAGTATATAGCTTGTAATACTTACCTTGCTAAGTGCCAGAGAGTACATTCATTAGGTTGTGTGATTTAATTTGTTATCATAAAATTTATTCTGCTTTAATGATGCCTAAAATAGCTGAATTCAAACTGCTTCATGAAAGTCCAAAGTATAAATTACATAGACATGATATTTTTAATCAAAGGAGAAGCAATACAGCTTAGCACTTTTTAATATTGAGCTGAAGGGCCCCTGGACTCATTATGAAATCTGCCCTGATTACCTTCATACGCTTTCTGTCCCCAGCTTGTTCCCACCAAAATGCTTGAGCCTTCTCCACCATCTTCCCACCTGATGTCCCAACTATAGCCCAACTCTCCCATCCAAAGATTGCTCCTCTGTGTCTCCCCACCCTCCTCTCTCTCCCCCTTTCTCTTTCTCTCTCTCTCTCTCTCAGGGTGACAGCTATTAAAGAGAAAAACCACAGGCCCAAAATGGTGTCACAGATACCAACCCTAGGAAAAAGTCCCAGTTTGTCTTCCATAAGGTTAGAATCAAAGCCACTGTCCAGTGTCTTTACTCCATATTAAAGCATCTAGCTAGCTTAACTTGTGTTCCCAGGTATAGTCCTTTGTGCGTGGGGTCTGCATGGCCATGGGAAGAGGAGGAGGAGAGGAAGGAAGGAAGGAAGGAAGGAAGGAAGGAAGGAAGGAAGGAAGGAAGGAAGGAAGGAAGGAAGGAAGGAAGAAAGGAAGGAAGGAAGGAAAAAGCAGTCCTTTTAGGTATTTTGTCTGGTGTGAACACCTTGGGGATTACATAAGAATCTTATCTAATAAAAAAATAATATACAAATTGACCATCACTCCAATACACAAGATGGCTGCCCCATGTGGTCAAAGATAGATGCTCCCATGTGGACACAAGATGGCCAGCAGGGGAGGGCAGCTGGGAGGGACCAGGCCTGCAAGGGAGGGAGTTGGAGGCAATCAAGCCTGCAGGGGAGGGCAGTTAGGGGTGACCAGGCTGACGGAGGAGGAAAGTTGGGGGTGACCTGGCCTGCAGGGAAGGGCAGTTGAGGGGGACCCAGGCCTGCAGGGTAGAGCAGTTGGGAAGGGACCAGGCCTCCAGGGGAGAGCAGTTAGGGGTGACCAGGCCTGCAGGGAAGGGCAGTTAAGGGTAATGAGGCCTGTAGGGGAGGACAGTTAGAGGCAAACTGGCTGGCAGGGGAGCAGTTAGGCATCAATCAGGCTGGCAGGGGAGTGGTTAGGGGCAACCAGAAAGGCGGGCAGGTGAGCAGTTGGGAGCCAAAAGTCCTGGATTGTAAGAGGGATATCTGACTGCTCATTTAGGCCCAATCCTACCGGGCCTCCTTCTGGCTCTCTTCCAATTATCAATATTAACTAGCTAGTTGCAATAGTAACAATAGGACATACAAATCAATGAAGTCATTGTTTTAATTCTAAACCAACCAGGATTGGGCCTAAACAGGCAATCGGACATCCCTCGAGAGGTCCCAGATTGGAGACAGTGCAGGCTGGGCTAAGAGACACACACCCCTGTGCACAAATTTTGTACACTGGGCCTCTAGTTTATTATAAAGTTCTTTTGTGAAACTAGCAGTAGTGGGAGAGTTTGCCAGAGCATGTGAGTCTCTGAGTTGTCTCACTTGGCTGTCTCTATTTTGCCAATTTTCTCTTATTGACATTGCTTCCATTTGTCAAGACTGGTGCTAAGTCATCACCAGTAATTACATGCTTCAGTAGAAACTTGAATCCTGAATGCTCAGGAGAGTACAAAAGCTATCATGAAAATTTTAAAATAGAGACTTGAGCATGTGGCTTCTCAAAAGATCTACATGCAGCTTTCAACAGCAACATTTCAACAGAAGTGAACGTGCTCCAAACTGAGCAGCTTTTTCCTAAAAATGTAAAGATTAAATGTGTCCAGGTTAGCATTTTATAGAAACACTCCCCCAAAAGAACCATAAATGAAATAACTTTCTGAAAGTACAGCTGCTGAAAGTACCCCACACATGAATGAAGATAGACCTCAAATAGCATTTACCTCCATTCACACCGTCACTTTTCCTCCACAGGGAAGCTGCTAACTAATATCAGTTTCACTCACTTCCTTGAGTTAGAAGTTTGCTGCTTTGCAGGCAGAAATGTTGAAAATAGTGAGATATTTCCGAGAGAAAATGATATCTGAGTAACATTTCATAGAGACTTATAGTGCTCTTCAAATGAGCTCAGTTTTAAGCATGGTGTGTTTTGTTGCTCAAAGCAGAATCTGGAAGTCAAGATCTTACTAATGCATACAGAGGTACGCAATTTAAAACTCTGACATTTTCTGAAATGTGTAAGGATTCAAGTCAAATTTAGTTCATTCTAAATCACTGTCTAACTTTAGGAAAAATCAAGTAGAAGAAGAATTCTTGAATACCATGAAAAAGAAAGAGTCTTTGCTGTATCTACATGAAGACATCTATAGCAAAAAATAAAAGGAAAGAAAAGGGGGAACATTTAAAAGAGAAAAATGAATCTAACTAAAATAAAATTACAGTAAATTGGGCACTAAACATTCTTAACATACAGTAGCAGATTCTAACTAAATAGCTTTACATGTCTACTCTTTATTTTAACTCCCTACTTCATTTTAGAAGTGGAATGCATTATTTTTTAATGTATTAATTTTAGAGAAACAGGAAAGGAGAGAGAGAAAGAGAGAGAGAGAGACATCAAGTTCACTTATTAATGTATTCATTGGTTGATTCTTGTATGTACCCTGACCAATGATCTAACCCACACGCTTAGCATATCAAGACAACGCTCTTACCAACTGAGCTACCTGGCCAGGGCCTGGAATACATTATTTTAATGTATGTCAATAAAAGAAAATTCAGTTCTGTTTCCACAAAAACAAAAGTAGTAAATCTAGTTTTAAGATGCAAAATTAGGCTCAGTGAGAGATAGAATTCTATGTAATAAAAGTCCAGCAATCATAACGGCAGAATGATCATTCAACCAGTCACTATGAAGTGCACTGACCACCTCTTGGTTTCTTTTCCTGGCTGGAAGACTCTGATCACCTTTGGAGATATGGGAACTGGGGTGGATGGTAGTGGAGTGTAGGACTATCAAGAAGGCAGAATGGCCAATCTCTTGATCCCTCCCCCGAGCCTGCAGACTCCAATCATTGATGGTGAATGGAAATTAGGTTGTGTGTTGGTGGATGTAGGCAGCACCAGGCCAAGGCCCCCACCCCACTGGTCACCCCACACACAGAGGGCAATCTACAGCAAAGATGAGGGAAGTGAACAAGCAGTAATGGTGGACTTCTCGGTCCCTCCCCCACCATCACCAGATGCGAATGGGGATCTGGTGTGGGTGGTGGTGAGATGGCCCTGGTCATAGGCTAGGCCTAGGGACCGGATCTGTGCAGGATTTCATGCACCGGGCTTGTAGTTATAAATAAGAAACTATATTTTCAAGATGATTGTGATCTTGTACTTGGGGAGTAGAAAGAGGGTTGTTAGTAAGAGAACCCTAATAATGTGGTTCAAAGGAGTGCTGTCATCAGATTGGAAAATCAAAGACTGCTTCATAAAACAGATGCTTTATAATCCAGACAGTATGGCTCACTTGATTAAGCATCATCCCATGTGCCTGGAAGTCATGGGTTCAATTTTCAGTCAGGGAATATGGCTGGGTTGCAGGCTCAATCCCAATTGGAAGGTGTGCAGGAGGTAGCTGATTGATGGATTGATATTTCTCTCTCATCAATGTTTCTTTCTTTTACTCTACCTTCCTCTCGCTTTTAAAACATATTTTGAAATAAAAAATAAAACATGCTTTATGAAAGGGACCCCATTACTTGTGTAAGATATTTAAAGGATTAATTAGGAAATTAAAAATATTTAGCAAAAACTGTGGAGAGCAGCTACTGCATTTGGACAGGTTCACATCTCAGACTAATGAGAGGGCACAGTCCTCTCATGGCAAAGCCACATGCAGGTTCCAGCTTGGAGGGCAAAGCCTTCTAAACACAATTATAGCAAAATGCTACGGTTGTAAGCTTGACCTTGTGATCTGAACCTGTGGTCCCAGGTGGCTGAGTGATGTAGGCTGTGCGAGGTGTAACAAGTGCAGCCAAGACAAAGCTTGATAGAGTTCTGCATGTAATTAAGTAGACTCAAAACTCACAAGAGCATTGTAAACATCTTGATGTCCTTGTTTTGCCTCGTGGGATCTGCCTATAAAGTAAAAACTCAGCTTACAGGTTATGGCACTGTCTCTCCATCTGAGGATTATGTCCCACCTAGCCCCAGCTGTATTCTCTTGTCTGTATTCTTTAATCCTCCACTGCTGAGGAGAACCAAGATGGCGGCATACGTAAATACCTATCTTGCTGCCATACACAACAATTTCAAAACTACAACTTAACGAAAGAACAAACACCATCCAGAATCACCGGAAAGCTGGCTGAGTGAAAATTCCACAAATAAAAGTGAAGACACTATGACTCAGAGGAATGGCGGCGGACAGCGTTAAAGATACATGCAGAGTCAGAGGTTTGGAGGAGTGCACGCGTTAGCAGATAGGGCAGGCAGCTGAAAACCGTCCAGTTTTCTTGAACAGGGGAGACAAAGACGTCCAACTGGACTGATTCTCCAGCTCTGGGCGAAGTCCAGGGAACACACTATCATACGGATAAAAACTGAACAGTGGGGGAAAAAATGGCAGCGGAACAGAGGGATGCGATCTGAATCTGCTCACAGGGCAGAAGGAGGGATCAGCTGAAGGTCGCGCAGGGAGCGTTTGTTGGCGAGTAGGGGGACAGCTGTGCTCCGGGAGAAGATAGGGTACTGCTGGGGTGGCCTCCCCAGCCTGAGCGCCCCAGTACTGCTGGGTTCTCTCCCTGAGCCAACTGCGCGAGGAGGCACGCGGAGGCAGACCACGACATCTTGAAGGGGAAGGACCTGAAAATATACAGCTGCAGTACCGGCTGGACGGCTGAGACTCCCAGAACACCAGCGCCCAGTTGGCGCATACGCATGCAGAGTCCAGGGAGCTCTAAACTCCAGCACGGAAAAGTCAGATTTCCTGGGGGGTACTTTGGGCGTGAAACTGAGGGGGCTGGCAGACTAGGATATCTGCACCTTGGAACTCAAAGCCTGGAGATCTGCACCTGAAATAAAATATGTGGCTGTTGGAGCTGGTAAACGTGGGAGAGGGCCCTTGGAGCTGGTGGCAGAGTTAATCCCTGGAGCACAACCAATTTGGACCTGACAGAGGAGGGAGACCCGGAAGATTTTGGGAGGGTCCTGGCTGCTAAAACAGCAGTCACCATTAGAGAGGCAGTATTGAATACCACAGGGACGGCAAAATTTTAGTTCAGGTTAGAGAGGACCAATAGACCCAGAAGTCAATCTAGAAACACTGCCACCCAGGGGCCAAATCACAAATTGACTCTTGTGTGACACAGGGAATTGATTATATTTTCTCTTCAACCTTGGGAATACAGTCTATTTTCATCTACTCTTTGTATCTTTTGCTCTACTTCAACTTCACCTTTATACCACCACTCTCTTGCTAACCTTTCCCAATTTAGTGCCTTGTTTCCCTTACACTTTTCCCACTTTAGATTTACCTTAATTCTTTCTTCTTACCCCCTGTTAAAATTTCACCCCACTTATATATCTAATCTCCAACCACCTACTCCAAGCCCATATATACCTCTAGCTTCTCTGACTTCCCTATCTTAAAGTGTTTTTATCCCTGTTCTGTTGTTGTTGTTTACTTGACTGTTGATTATATTGATTTTTTAAGCAGGTTTATGAGATTGATTTGCTTATTCTTTTATTATGGTTTGTCTTGTAGGGGGGTTATTTTTATTTTTGGTGTTTTTCTTGTTTTGTTGTCCTCATTTGGATTGTTTAATAGATAGATTTTTGCTTCTGTGTTCCCTCACCTCCTTTGATATTAGTAGTTGTATGTAATTTGTATCAATCTCCAAATAACTACCTATCAATAATCAATCTACAAATAACTACCTATCAATAATAACTTTAAATGTAAATGGTTTAAATGCTCCAATCAAAAGATATAGGGTAATAGACTGGATAAGAAAACACAGCCCACATATGAAAGAAAAACAAAGCTCACCAGAAAAGGAGGTAAACGAAATGGAAGTTAACAACCTGTCAGAGAAAGAATTCAGAGAAATGGTCATAAGGTGGCTTGTTGTGGATTTTGGTTCCGATTAGGGGCTGTCCTATAGGAGTTTTCACCCCACATTTATAATTTACTCCTTTTTTTTCCTCTTCTTCCCCATTTCCCATTATCATTTTGGCATTCCTGTCTTTCTCTTTTGTGAGTGTGTGTGTTGGGGGAGGGGGGTCTCTCTTTTTGTGTGAGTGTGGGTGTGTGAGTGTCTGTGTGTGTCTGGGGGAGGTTCTCTTTCTTTTTTCTCACCTATCACCGAATTTGCCTTTCTCTGGCGGTCACCTTTATTTGGAATTACCATTACTGTGACTACATTCCAGTTCAATGCCTGGTGTGTTGCACCTGGTTGTGTTGTATTTTGTGCCTTTAAATCAACACAGGAGAGTGAGAACTACATAACCAGATACACAGAAAAGAGAGACCATGGGAAGACAAAGAAACAGCCCACATATGAAAGAAAAACAAGGCTCACCAGAAAAGGAGGTAAACGAAATGGAAGTTAACAACCTGTCAGAGAAAGAATTCAGAGAAATGGTCATAAGGTGGCTGAAAAGAATGGAAGACAAATTTGATAATAGGAGTAAGAACCAAGAGGAAATGAGGAAGACCCAGAAGAAATGATGAAGAGCCAAGAAGAAATGAAACAGAGCCAAGAAGAAATGAAAAGTGACAGTGCTGAAGTAAAGAACTCAATAGAAAGTATTAAGAGTAGACTAGAAGAAGCAGAGGATCGCATCAGTGAGCTAGAAGACCAGGTAGGAAAAAATAACCAAGTAGAGCAGCTTCTAGAAAAAAAAATTAAAAAGCAAGAGGAGAGCCTAAGGGAACTTTGGGACAACATGAAACAAAACAACATCCGTATAATTGGGCTTCCAGAAGGACAGGAAACTGAGCAAGGAATAGAAAACCTGTTGGAAGAAATAATGACAGAAAACTTCCCTGATATAGGAAAGAAAAAACCCCCACAAATCCAAGAAGCTCACAGAGTCCCAAGCAAAATAAACCCCAAAAGACCTACGCCAAGGCACGTTATAGTTAAATTGGCAAACACCAATGAAAAAGTAAGAATCTTAAAAGCTGCCAGAGAAAGAAAGAAAGTCACCTACAAAGGAACCCCCATCAGACTAACAAGTGATCTCTCAACAGAAACCTATCAGGCCAAAGGCAGTGGAATGAAATTTACAAAGTCATGCAAAGGAAGGGTCTGAATCCTAGAATACTATACCCCGTGAGGCTCTCAATCAAAATTGAAGGTCAAATCAGGAGCTTCACAGATAAAAAAGGACTAAGGGAATTCGTCACCACCAAACCAGCAATGCAAGAAATGCTAAAGGGTCTGCTGTGAAAAGCAATAGGAAGCCATGAAAGAACATAGGGGCAAAGAACAAAAATGGCTACAAATAACTACCTATCAATAATAATTTTAAATGTAAATGGTTTAAATGCTCCAATCAAAAGATATAGGGTAATAGACTGGATAAAACACAACCCATGTATCTGCTGTCTACAATAAACCCACCTCTGAAAAAAGATGCACACAGACATATCCATTTCCTCCAGGTTGTCCAGTTTGTTGGAGTAGAGTTGTTCATAGTATTTTTTAACAATCCTTTGTATTCAATGGGGTCTGTTGTTATTTCACCTCTTTCATTTCTGATTTTATTTATTAGGGTCCTCTCTCTTTGTTTCTTGGTGAGTCTGGCTAGAGGTTCATCAATCTTATTTATCCTTTCAAAGAACCAGCTCTTGGTTTTGTTGATCTTCCGTATTGTCAAGTTAAAGATTTGAAATACAAAAAGGTAAAATCCACTCAGCTGAAAAAGCAAGAAACCAAAAGAATCCAAAAAATTGAAGATAGTGTAAGGGGCCTCTGGGACAACCTCAAGCATACCAACATCCGAATTATAAGGGTGCCAGAAAAAGAGACAGAGCAAGACAATGAAAACCTATTTGAAGAAATAGTGACCAAAAACTTCCCACACCTGGTGAAAGAAATTGACTTAGGAGTCCAAGAAGCACACCGAACCCCAATATATAGGAACCCTAAGAGGACCACACCAAGGCACATCATAATTAAAATGCCAAGAGCAAAAGACAAAGAGAGAATATTAAAAGCGGCAAGAGAAAAACAGTTAGTTACCTATAAGGGAGCACCCATACTATTATCAGCGGATTTCTCAACAGAAACGATGCAGGCCAGATGGGAGTGGCAAGAAATATTCAAAGTGATGAATAGCAATAATCTACAACCAAGATTACTCTATCCAGCAAAGCTATCATTCAGAATTGAAGGTCAGATAAAGTGCTTCACAGATAAGAAAAAGCTAAAGGAGTTCATCACCACTAAACCAATATTATATGAAATGCTGAAAGATATTCTTTAAGAAGAGGAAGAAGAAAAAGATAAAAATATAAATTATGAACAACAAATACACATCTATCAACAAATGTATCTAAAAATCAAGTGAATTAATAATCTGATGAACAGGATAAACTGGTGAATATAACAGAATCACGGACATAGAGAGGGGATGGACTGACAATTCTTGGGGAGAAAAGGGGTGTGGGAAGTGCAGCAAGAGACTGGACAAAAATCATGCACCTATGGAAGAGGTCGGGGTGGGAGTTGAGGGTGGAGGGTGGGATGGGTACCGGGTAGAGGGGAGTTCTAGGGGAAAAAAGGGAACAATGCAATGAAAAAACTGAACAATAAAGATAAATAAATAAATAAAAATAATAAATCCTCAAAAAAAAAAAAATCCTCCACCACCTCTCCTCAGGTTCATCACTGACCATGCTAGATGCCATTCCAAAAACTATAACAAAAACACAAAGGTTAGAAATAATGAGATGTATTTGGCTGTACTGTGGGTTTGGCTTGCTGTTGAGTTCATATAAGAGGAAGTGGAGGGCTAGCTAATTGAATATAAAGACAGTTTGCTAGTAAGCTGAGAATCTTTTTCCTGATTCAACAGTAAAAAATCTTTTTGTGTAAGAGTAAGTAAATTGTACAACTAGCCTTTCTATATGATAAATTTGTTTAAGGAGAAGAAGCTAGGAATTTACTGGAAGAGCTTTCTTGGAGAGACAGAGTAAGAGAAAGTCAAGGAGAAATGAGCTCAATATAAATGAAGGAGATAGAAACTATAGAACTTGGGAATAAGTTGAATAGAAGGTTCAAGTAGAGAGATAAGCAAGAGGTACAGAAGAGGAAACTTAAAACTATCTCTGGGGTTTCAAATTTAGATAACTAGCAATAATACATGTTTTGAAAAATTATGCACATTTCAAAAATAAAATGTGTAAATGGAAAATTTTCCATTTAAATTTTAAAAGGTTTGGAGCAGATTAATATTTGTTTTTTCTTTAACCACCTGGATAATTGCCTCAATTACTTACTTTCTTTAGCTAGCATACGTGTAGTCTTTTTGAGATCATGTGGATATATTACATTATGAAACACACACATAAAATAAAGCAATATCATGACAGGTGTTATTGCCATAGTTATTGATTTTGTTTAAATCATTAATATATACTTTTAAAGCATACATATGCAGTAAAATAAGGAAATATGCTTGTTATTGGATTTGCTTCACTGACTTTAGTTTAACAAATAAGCCAAAAACCATAAGAGTTGATTTGACATATAAGCAAACTAAGAAATATTCCTAAAAAAAAATGTAGCCTAAATTTGCTCATATAATTTCAATCTTAGGAAATATTTCACATTTCAAAATCTGTAATATATATATATAGTGATTGAAACAAGAACTTTACTGATATAAATAATTCTATACAATTTTAATCACAAAATAAAAGTTAGCTATAGTTCAGGTGGTCAATAACTTTTTCCTAAAATATTTTTGCTGTGTTAGGCACTGCATTAGGATTAGAAGTGTCAACAATAAAAAGAAAGCTCACTCTGAGGAAGTTAATATCTTAAAGAGTAGAAAAGCCATCAATTATTACACATTTGGAGAGCTCCCCAGCTGTAATGAATAAAACAAGAGCAGGTTTCACAGATCAGAGAAGATGTCTTCAACCTGACAGAAAGAAATAATTGGACCAACTAAAAGAAATAAAGCAGACATAGAGGAGTTTCCCAGCAGGGGAGGTGGTAGTGAAAACCCAGGGAGTAAACAAACAAACAAAAAAACCTGAAGCACCTGAAAAAACTATAGATAGTGTAAGGGAGAGAGCTGAAAAGGTAAGGAGAGGAAGAGGATGAAAGATTTGTGATTTTACACAAAAGAAAAGGAGTCATTAAATTGTTAAGGGAAGTGACAAAATCATGTTTGCATTATGAATATTAATTCAGGTACAATGCAGAGCAACAAATAAAGATTGGATTGAAAAAGAGATTGCCTTGACGATATTGCAGAATATTAAAAAAATACTGATGTCCTCAATAAAAATAGTTAAAAGTGTATATATGTAAGATATCCTAAGACACACAGGAATTTGGTAAATGAATAAATGGGGGAGATAAGAGACAGGAGAAATCTAACAGAAGATCTAAGATAATATCAAGTTCCTTAAATTGGCTAACCAGCAAGATGGTGGTAAGTAGGGTATGTAGGAAAAGACCAAATCTGGCAAGTAAGATATGAATTGAACCTCATTATAGTAAAGTATATGCCTATAAGCCATCCAAATGGAGACATCTATAGGCAACTAATGAGCAGATTGAAACCAAGAAGAAAAATTGATCTTGATAAATTGAGATTTATCATCAGCATATAATATAGCAACTGAAATAAAGATAGTGGGTGAGATTATTCAAAGAGACTATTTGTACTGGCAAAGGAGAAGGGGGAAGATGGAAGCTTGGATGATACCAACACTGAAAGCAAAAAGAGCTATTAAGGATGAAATAAAAAAATGAGAAAAGTAAAATCTGATGAAAGTCAAAAGCAGTGCTTTGAAAAGAGAGGGTATTAATGCTACTGAATGGTCAAGAATAATCAGAACTGAAAAAGAAGACTAAGAACTGGACTCATTCACAAGGATGTTATGAATAAATATGACAAAAAATGTATCTGTGAATTAATGGGGGTAAGTGAGTTTGCAGTGAGTGAAAGAAGCTAAATTCCAGAAAGTAATAATAGATAGACAATTCTTTAAGAATAAGTTTGGGAGATATTAAAGAGGGACATTGAGAGAAACTAAGATGGTAGCATAGGTAAACACCTGAACTTGCTGCCTCGCACAACCACTTGAAAACTACAACTAAAAGACCAAACGAACATTATCCAGAACCACAGGAAGGCTGGCTAAGGAGAAATTCTACAACAAGAAGGAAAGAGAAAAGCACACTGAGACACAGATGAGGTGTGGAAGTAAAGTACAGAGGTATGGAGGTGTGCATGCAGAAAGGGCTGGCAACTGTGGATGTGGTTGTCTTTTTCAATCGGGAGGGAGACATAAGCTCTCAACTTCTCTGAACTCCAATTCCAGGTGAGCAAGATTCCTATCAGGGAAACTGGACTGTCTGGCAGTCCAAGTGCGGCTTTTTCTCAGAGGTGCTTGCAGTGATTACCACAAGACACTGAGACCCAGGGGCCTCTCAGGGCATGGCTAAAGCTCATCCATTGCTGTTTGCTCCACCCTGTTGATTCCCTGAGACTCTGCCCCACCCAATTTACAATCCCACCCCAGCAGAGGCTTTTGCATATGAATGGCCTGGCCCTTTGTAATCTAAAATTACCTTAGAAAACTGCAGCTGGGTCAGAGAGCCCCAGAACTTCCAAAAAAAAAAGAACCAAGGCTCCAACAGCAGCTTGCATTGCTTCACAGCTGGGCCTCATCTAGGCACCTCTAAACCCCAAAGAAAAGGAATCTGCATATCTCTCCATAGCTCCTGCTGGTTGGCCTCAGGCAGAGCTAAATTTGCCCCTCCCTGGAGATCCAAGAGCCAGTGTGCCTAGTGGTCAGAGTGGGACCATCCAGATTACAACTTCTCAGATCCATAAGGGACACACTTAGGAGGCAGACACAGTAAGCAACAAAGCCACACTGAAGCAAGTCCTGCCTTAAAATGTTGCCTCCAGCACAGAAGTTCTCCCATCATAGACACAACTGATTTTCACAACCAATCAGCCTGGAAGTCAATTCCTCCCAGTGATACCAAAAACAATCAACATCTAACTACAACAAGACTGTGCACACAGCCCACAAAGGGGTGCACCAAGAGTGTCCAGCTCAGGTAACTGGGGAGGCTGAGCCACTGGGCCGTATAGGACATCTAGCACACAAAGCCACTCTATCAACAAATGAAAGCAGCCAAAATGCAGAGACAAAGAAACAGGTCACAAATGACAGAAATGGAGGAACAAAAACTACTAGACATAGAATTCAAAACCATGGTTATACGGTTTTTCAAGAATTTTTTAGAAACCGCCAATAAATTTAGTGAGTCTCTCGATGATATGAAAAAGGAACAACTAGAAATTAAGCACATACTGACTGAAATAAAGAATAACATACAGAGATCCAATAGCAGACGAGAGGATCACAAGAATCAAGTCAAAGATTTGAAATATGAAGAAGCAAAAAAAAAAGAAAGAAAGAAAAAATCTAAAAATATGAAGATAAAGCAAGAAGCCTCTAGGACAACTTCAAGCATATCAACATCCAAATTATGGGGTGCCAGAAGAAGAGAGAGAGCAAGATATTGAAAACCTATTTGAAGAAATAATGACAGAAAACTTTCCCTATCTGGTAAAAGAAATAGACTTATAAGTCCAGGAAGTGCAGAGAACCCCAAACAAAAGGAATCCAAAGAGGACCACACCAAGACACACCATGATTAAAATGCCAAGAGCAAAATGCAAAGAGAGAATATTAAAAGCAGCAAGAGAAAAACAGTTAGTTACCTACAAGTGAGAACCCATATGATTGTCAGCTGATTTCTCAACAGAAACTATGCAGGCCAAAGGAGTGGCAAGAAATATTCAAAGTTATGAATAGCAAGAACCTACAACCAAGATTACTTTACCCAGCAAAGCTATCATTCAGAATTGAAGGACAGATAAATAGCTTCACAGATAAGAAAAAGTTAATGGAGTTACTGCCAAACCAGTATTATATGAAATGCTGAAGGGCATATTATAAGAAGAGGAGGAAGAAGAAAAAGCTAAAGATAGAAATGATGAACAACAAATACATATCTATCAACAAGTAAATCTAAAAATCAAGTGAATAAAAAATATGATGAACAGAATAAACTGGTGAATATAATAGAAACAGGGGCATAGAAAGGGGGTAAACTGATCATTCTTGGGGGAAAGAGGATATGGAGGTATGAGAAGAGACTGTACAAAAGTAGTACACATATGAATGAGGACAGTGAGGGGGGTAGGTAAGTGCAGAGGGTGAGGTGGGAACTGGATGGAGGGGAGCTATGGGGGGGAGAGGAACAACTGTAATAATCTGAACAATAAAGATTTATTTTAAAAAAGAGGGATATTGACTAGATGTAAGGGTTTCTTAAGGAGGGAGTGACCTAGCATGATTATATGCTCATTACAGATACAAGTACAGAATGACTTTGAAGGTACAGAATGAAATCAAAACATACCCAAGTAAAATAATTAACTTTAAGGAGAGTTCTTTTTCTTTAGGGAAAGGAAAAAAATGATGGGTTCATATTTTTTCTTAGCCAAGTGTATTAGTGTATTAGCTTTCTTTTGCTTTCTAAGGCTGCTAAGTCTGAATAACAAACCACTAAAAACTTAGCAATATACAACTACACAAATGTATTGTCTTATAAGATATTATATTATCATAGATCAGAACACTGGTTAATTGGGTTCTCTCATGGCCTGACACAGGGAAATCAAAGGGTAGGCTGGGACTGTGTCCTTCTCTGAGACTCATGGTTCTCTTCCTAGCTCACTGGCTGTTTATCAAATTCAGTTTCTGACAGCTGTGAAACTGAGGTCCCTGCTCTATTGGTATTATCTTAGCTTTCTAAAGGCACCTGTTCTTTCCATGTTGCAATCCATACAAGGTGGCAATTTGCTTCTTCAAGGCCAAACACAAGAACATCACTGCTGCTTCAAATCTCTCCAACTTCAGGAAGGGCCCAGACTCTTCAATGGCTTACCTGTTTAGGTCAGGCCCACCCAGCAAAATTTCCTTCATGATTTATATCAAAGTCTTCTGATTTGCAACTTTAATTCCATCTGCAAAATTCTTTCACCTTTGTCATATAATATATCCAAATCACAGGGGTGAAATACATTTTATTCACAGGTCCCATTCAAAACCAAAGAGAGGGATAATACACAGCATATATCCAGGAGACAGGGACTTTGAGGAACATCTCAGAATCCTGCCTATTCCATCAAAAAAGAGATCACCCAAATTTAAATATTTTTCTTTCCTTTCCCAAAGGGAGATTAGTTCACTATTCACTTAATATGTGGGGTCCCATGAATAGGTAAATAGATGGATAGATGGATAGACAGAGATAAACAAACATAATGGATAAATGAGAGATGATAGATAGATAGATAGATAGATAGATAGATAGTAATTAATTTACATCTTTTATGGAAGTTCTTTTCAGTCTTAAAACAAAATCTACAACAACTAAAAGAAGTTCCATATTTACTGGAAAAAAAGCAACAGTAGTAAAAGTTGTTGGTCCCCTTTCCACCAAGAGAAAAGGGAAGGATATAATGGCAGAGACCTCATTATTCTACATAGATATCATAATCATGGTCTACAATAACCCGGATAAAAGTTAACAGGAAAATGAAGACAATTATTGCAGCTCTCTGTTATATCTCTCCTTGTGTCTCTGTTACCTCTCTCCTCTCCTGTCTCTGTTACCTCGCCTCTTCCTGTCTCTGTTACCTCTAACCCTCCTGTATCAGTTACCTTGCTCCTTCCTGTCTCTGTTGCCTCACTCCTTAGTGAATCTGTTACCTCTAATCCTCCAGTCTCTGTTACCTCTAACTTTCCTGTCTCTGTAACCTCACTCCTTCCTGTCTCTATTACCTCTCTCCCCTCCTGTCTGTGTTACCTCGCTCCTTCCTGTCTCTGTTATTTCTAACCTTCCTGTCTCTGTTACCTCTCTCCCCTCCTGTCTCTGTTACCTTGCTCCTTCCTGTCTCACTACCTCGAACCCCCTGTCTCTTTTACCTCACTCCCTCATTTCTCTATTACCTCTAATCCTCCTTTCTCTGTTACCTCACTCCTTCCATTTGTTACCTCTATCCCTCCTATGCCTGTTACCTCACTCCCTCCTGTCTCTGTTATCTCTACACTCCTGACTGTTACCTCACTCCTTCCTGCCTCTGTTACCTTTAACCTTCTGTCTCTATTGCTCCTTGTTTTCTCTGTTACCTCTAACCCTCCTGTCTCTCTGGCTCCTTCCTGTCTCTGTTACCTCTAACCTTCCTTTCTCTGTTACCTCACTCCTTACTCTCTCTATTACCTCTAACCCTCCTGACTGTGTTAACTAGTACCTTCCTGTCTCTGTTACCTCAAAACTTCCTGTCGCTGTTCTCCTTTTTTTCTGTCTCTGTTACCTCTAACCCTCCTGCTTTCTTACCTTGATCTTCCTGTCTCTGTTACCTTTCTCCCATCTTGCCTCTGTGACCTCGCTCCTACCTCCCTGTTACCTCTAACCTTCTTGACTCTGTTACCTCGCTCCTTCCTGTCTGTGTTACCTCTCTCACCTCCTGTCTCTGTTACCTCTAAGTCTCCGGTCTCTGTTTCCTTGCCTCTTTCAGTCTCTTTAACCTCTCTCCCTTCCTATCTCGTTAACTTTCTCCCTCCTGTCTCAGTTACTTCTAACCTTCCTGTCTCTTTTACCTCACTCCCTCCTGTCTCTTTTACCTCTAATCCTCCTTTCAGAGTTACCTCACTCCTTCCAGTCTCTATTGCCTCTAACACTCCTGTGTCTGTTACCTCGCTCCTTCCTGTCTCTGTTACCTCATTCCTTCCTTTCCCTGTTACCCCTCTCCCCTCCTGTCTCTGTTATCTTGCTCCTTCCTCTCTCCATTACTTGCAACCCTCTTATCTCTGTTACCTCACACCTTTCTGTCTCTGTTACCTCTAATCCTCTTGTCTCTGTTAGATCTCTCCCCTTCTATCTCTGTAACATCGCTCCTTGTTTTCTCTGTTACCTCTAACCCTCCTGTCTTTCTGGCTCCTTCCTGTCTCTGTCACCTTGCTACTTCCTGTCTGTGTTAACTCTCTTCCCTCCTGACTATGTTACCTTTAACCTTCCTGCCTCAGTTACCTCACTCCCTCCTGTCTTTCTGGCTCCTTCCTATCTCTGTCACCTTGCTACTTCCTGTCTGTGTTAACTCTCTTCCCTCCTGACTATGTTACCTTTAACCTTCCTGCCTCAGTTACCTCACTCCCTCCTGTCTCTGTTACCTCGCTCCCTCCTGTCTCTGTTACCTTGCTCCTTCCTGTCTTTTTTACCTCTAACCCTTCTCACTCCTTCCTGTATCTGTTACCTCTATCCCTCCTATCTCTCTTATCTTGCTTTCTCCTGTCTCTATTACCTCTAACCCTCCTCTGTTACCTCAATCCTTCCTGCCTCTCTTATCTCCCTCCTCTCCTGCCTGTTACATTTAACCATCCTGTCTCTTTTACCTCCCTCCTTTTGGTCTCTGTTACTTCTAACCCTCCTGTCTCTGTTACCTCACTCCTTCCTGTCTGTTACCTATAACACTACTATCTCTGTTTTCTCTCTCTTTTCTGTCTCTATTACATCTAACTCACCTGTCTCTGTTACCTCTCACTCTCCTGTCTATGTTACCTCACTACTTGCTGTCTCTCTTACCTCTAACCCTAGTGTTCCTGTTACCTCGCTCCTTCCAGTTTCTGTTACCTGTCTCCCCTCCTGCCTCTGTTACCCTTCTCCCCTCCTGTCTCCGTTACTTCACTCATTCCTCTCTGTGTTACTTCCAACCCTCTGGTCTCTGTAACCTCACTTCTTCCAGTCTTTGCTACCTCTCTCCACTCCTGTCTCTATTAACTCGCTCCTTCCTGTCTGTTACCTCTAACCTGCCTGTATCTGTTGCCTCGCTTCTTCCTGTCTCTGTTACCTCACTCCTTCCTATCTTTGTTACCTCTAACCCTCCTGTCTCTGTTATCTAGCTTCTTCCTGTCTCTGTTACCTCACTCCTTCCTATCTTTGTTACCTCTAACCCTCCTATCTCTGTTATCTGGCTTCTTCCTGTCTCTGTTACTTCTATCCCTCCTGTTTCTGTTACCTGGCCCCTTCCTGCCTCTGTTGCCTTTAACCCTCCAGTATCTGTTATCTCGCTCCTCCCTCTCTCTGTTACCTCCCTCCCCTGTCTGTTTTTTTAAAATAATTAATGTTTTTTATTGTTTAAAGTGTTACAAATATTAGTACCCTAACCTCCAGTACATGCCCACACCTGCCCCCCACCAGTGTCTTGTATCGATTGGTTTATTCTTACATACATGCCTACAAGTCCCTTTGTTGATCTCTTTCAGCCCCCCTCCGCCTCCTCTGCCTTCCCACTGTAGTTAAACAGTATATTCAGTGCTTCTTAGCCTCTGAATCTATTTTCCCCATTTCTTTTCTTTAAAGAAATCTTGTCTCTGCAGATTAGAAATAAACATATAATAATAACCAAAAAAAATGGTTGCGTCCCAATCCAATGTCCAACAGTTCTGAGTCCCAGTTTCAATGTCAGACAGTTCCTTATGTGTATATGTCAGCAAAGATATATGGATGGTGGACTCATGGTGGGAATGCAGGTCTGACTCCCTCTGGTATGGTCCTAGGCAACCTGCAGAGATGCACAGCTGCTGACTGCTAACATGGCAAGGCACCAACAGCATCTTCTGTCTCCCCGATGTTTCTGCTCTTTTCTTTGTGGTTGGAGCAGACCTATTAATCCCTCTCTGTTGCAGGAACCCATGGACTTGGAGTTGTTTTCTGAAAATATACAAACATATTCTCGACCCAAAGTTAATAAAGGAATCTTTTCTATAAGGACTTGGGATCCTTTTCATTTTTGCCCAAAAGATTTTCCTTCGGCTTATGTTGATACCACGTATGTTTTTCATGGGTATCTTGCTGTTAATATTTCAAATGAAAATTAATTTTTGTAAAGTAAATTTTTTTTAGATGTGATTTCCTTACAAGATATTTTTCCATACATTCCCCTCCTGTCTCTGTTACCTCACTCCTTCCTGTCTCTGTTACCTTTCTCCACTCCTGTCTCTGTTATCTGGCTCCTTCCTGTCTCTGTTATCTCTAACCCTCCTGTCTCTGTTATTTGGATATTTCCTGTCTCTGTTACCTCTCTCCCCTTCTGTCTCTGTTACCTCGCTCCTTTGTGTCTCTGTTACTTCGCTCCTTTGTGTCTCTGTTACCCCTCTCCATTCCTGTCTATGTTACCTCGTTACTTCCAGTCTGTTACCTCTAACCCTCCTGTCTCTTTTACCTCGCTCCTTCCTGTCTCTGTTACCCCTATCCCCTCCTGTCTCTGTTAACTCACTCCTTCCTCTCTGTGTTAATTCTAACACTCCTGTTTCTGTTACCTCATTTCTTCCTGTATTTCTTACTTCTCTCCACTACTGTTTCTGTTACTGTGCATCTTCCTGTCTCTGTTACCTCTAACCTTCCTGTCTCTGTTACCTCACTCCTTTCTTTCTCTGTTACCTCTCTAACCCTCCTATCTCTGTTACCTTGCTCCTTCCTGTCTCTGTTACCTCACCCCTTCCTGTGTTTGCTACCTCTAAACCTCCTGTCTCTGTTACCTGGCTCCTTCCTGCTTCTGTTGCCTTTAACCCTCCTGTCTCTGTTGCCTAGCTCCTTCCTGTCTGTGTTACCTCTCTCCCCTCCTGTCGGTTTTTTAAAAATAATTTATGTATTATATTGTTTAAAGTATTTCAAATATTACTACATATGTCTCCTCTTTTTTTTCTCCATTAACCTCCACCCAGCCTCTGCTACCAACCTGGATAAGACCTCACCTACCCACACCCAGTGTCGTTTATCCATTGGTTATGCTTATATGCATGTGTACAAGTCCTGGGGTTGATCTCTTTCAGCATCCCCCTTCCCCAACCTCCTCTGCCTTCCCACTGTAGTTAGACACTCTGTTCAATGCTTCATTGCCTGTGTATCTATTTTCCCCCATTTCTCCCTTTAAAAAATTCTTGCCTCTGCAGACTGAAAATAAACATATATTAATAACCAAAAAAAAAAAATGTTTGAGTCTCAATTTCAATGTCCAACATTTCTAACTCCCAGTTTCATTGTCAAACTATTCCTTATGTGTACATGTCAGCAAATACATCTGGATGGTGGAGTCATGATGGGAATGCAGGTTTGACCACCTCTGGTTTGGTCCTAGGCAACCTGCAGCAATGCACAGCTGCTGATTGCTAGCATGGCAAGGCGCCGTCAGTATCTTCCATCTGTGGACTCTTTCTCCTCTTGTCTTCATGGTTGGAGCAGACCTATCAGTTCCTCTCTGTTGCAGGAATCCACATGGTCTTGGAGTTTTTTCTGAAAATATACAAACATATTCTCGACCAAAAGTTAATAAAGGAATCTTTTCTACAAAATGAACTTGGGATCCTTTTCATTTTTGCCCAAAAGATTTTCCTTTGGCTTATGGTTGACACCATGTTTGTTTTTCGTGGGTATCTTGCTGTTAGCATTACAAACGAAAATTTATTTTTGTAAAGTAAAAATATTTTTACAGATGTAATTTATTTACAGGATATTTTTTCTTACATTTTCTTCCTATCCTGGATATCTCATTCCTTCTTCACTCTGTTACTTCTAACCCTCTTGTCTCAGTTACCTCATTTCTTCCTGCCTCTGTTACCTCTCTCCACTCCTGTCTCTGTTACCTCACAATTTCCTGTGTCTGTTACCTCTAACGCTCCTGTCTCTGTAACCTGGCTCCTTCCTGTCTCTGTTACCTCTAACTCTCCAGTCTCTGTTACCTCGCTCCTTCCGGTCTCTGCTACCTCTCTCCCCTTCTGTCTCTGTTACCTAGCTCCTTGCAGTCTCTCTTACCTCTAAGTCTCCTGTCTCTGTTCACTCACGTGTTTCTTTCTATCATTGTTACCCTAACTCTCCTGAACCTGTTTTCTGGCTTCTTCCTGTCTCTGTTCCCTCTCTCCCTTCCTGTCTCTGTTACCTCGCTCCTTCCTGTTTCTGTTATTTCTAACCCTCCTGTCTCTGTTACCTCACCCCATCCTGTCTCTGTTACCTCTCTCCCCTCTTGTCTCTGTTACCTCGCTCTTTCCTCTCCCTGTTACTTCTACCCCTCCATTCTCTGTTACCTCATCCTTTCCTGTCTCTGTTACCTCTAACCCTCCTGTCTCTGTTACCTTGCTCCTTCCTGTCTCTGTTACCTCTAACCTTCCTGTCTCTGTTAACTTGTTTCTTCCTGTCTCTGTTACCTCTAACCCTCTTCTCTATTACCTCACTCCTTCCTGTCTCTGGTACCTGTCTCCCCTCTCTCTCTTGTACCTCACTCCTTCCTGTCTCTGTTACCTCTAAGTCTCCTGCCTCTGTTACCTCGCTTCTTCCTGTCTCTGTTACCTCTCTCCCCTTCTATCTCTGTTACCTCTAACCCTCCTGTCTCTGTTACCTCGCTCCTCCCTATCTCTGTTACCTCCCTCCCCTGTCTGTTTTTTTTAATAATTGTTTTTTATTGTTTAAAGTGTTACAAATATTAGTACATATGTCTCTTTTTTTTCCCCATTAACCTTCCCCGACCTCCCCTACCCTCCAGTACATGCCCTCACCTGCCTTCCCCAGTGTCTTGTATCCATTGATTGTTCTTATATGCATGCATACAAGTCCTTTTATTAATCTCTTTCAGCTGTATTTAGTCTGTTTTGCTTGTTTGCCTCTGTATCTATTTTTCCCCATATATTTTCTTTAAAGAACTCTTGATTCTGCAGACTAGAAATAAACATATAATAATAAAATGTTTGAGTCCTAATTCCAATGTCCAACAGTTCTGAGTCCCAGTTTCAATGTCAGACAGTTCCTTATGTGTACATGTCAGCAAAGATATATGGATGGTGGACTCATGGTGGGGATGCAGGTCCAACCCCCTCTGGTTTGGTCCTAGGCAACCTGCAGACATGCACGGCTACTGACTGCTAACATGACAAGGTGCCATCAGCATCTTCCATCTCTTGACTGTTTCTCTTTCTGTCTTTATGTTTGGAGCAGACCTATCAATTCTTCTTTGTTGCAGGAATCCACATGGTCTTGGAGTTTTTTCTGAAAATATACAAACATATTCTTGACCAAAAGTTAATAATGGAATCTTTTCTATATAATTAACTTGGGATCCTTTTCGTTTTTGCCCAAAAGATTTTCCTTTGAATTATGTTAACACCATGTGTGTTTTTCATGGGTGTCTTGCTGTTAGCATTACAAACGAAAATTAATTTTTGTAAAGTAAAAAATATTTTCTAGATGTGATTTACTTATAAGATATTTTTCCGTACATTCCCCTCCTATCTCTTTTACCTCGCTCCTTCCTCTCTGTTACTTCTAACCCTCCATTCATGTTACCTCAATCCTTCCTGTCTCTGTTACCTCTAACCCTCCTGTCTCTGTTACATCCCTCCTTATTTTCTCTGTTACCTTAACCCTCCTGTCCCTGTTACGTCCCTCCTTGTTTTCTCTGTTACCTTAACCCTCCTGTCTCTGTTATGTAGCTCCTTCCTGTCCCTGTTACCTCTCTGTCATCCTATCTCTGTTGCCTAGCTCCTTCCTTTCTCTATTACCTCTAACCCTCCTGTCTCTGTTACCTCTCCTTCCCCTCTCTGTTATCTCTTTCCCTCATGTCTCTGTTACTTCTCTCCTCTCCTGTCTCTTTTACCTCTCTCCCTCCAGTGTCTGTTACTTCTAATCCTCCTGTCTCTGTTAACTCTCTTCCTCTTTCTCTGTTACCGCTCTCCCTCCTGTCTTGGGCACTTTTTCTTTGGGTTGGAACTGTTTTTACCCTTTTTTAGGCAGCAAAATCCCTTGTGCTGGACAGGACACTCACTCTCCACATTCCATAATTTTTTGCAGTTCCTATGACCACACTTGATTCTGGATTCTCTAACCACAGGAAAGCAACAGCAGGCTGTTGAGGACTTTTTACCATTTGGAATCTGTCCTCTTTCTGAAATAGTGGAGACAAACCAGGTGAAAATTTGGTACCTGTTCATACTGCAAAGAAACTTATTTTTAAAACATTGATAGCACAAATTAATTCCCACTTCATTCTTCCCGCCTTTTCCAAAATTAAGCTATAAAAAAGGGAGAGAGAGAACTCATGAACATGGACAACAGTTTGTTTACTGTGAAGTGGGAGTGTTAGATAAGAGGAAAGATGGAGGTGGAATAGGGCAAAGAGGGGATAAATGGTGATGGAAGAAATAAAACAAAATACCCATGGGAAACAATATACAAATGATGTATTGTAGAATTGTATGCCCGAAACCTATATAATTTTCTTAACCATTGTCACCCTGATAAAGTAAATATAAATAAAAAAATAATAATACAATTGATTGTATGTTGTTCGTATATATGCCCATTTTGCCTTATTCTCTTATTCTAATAAATAGTATAAATCACCAAAAATATATAAGAAGTAATTTTAAATCTACAATCATAAAAAGTGAAAAAATTCAAATGCCAAGTGAGACACAACTGCAATGCAACAAAATGTATCTTGCATGTATGTGTACAGAAAATTGTAACACTTTCCAAAGAGTACATAACATAGCATCTCTTAGAAATTGGCTGAGAGAGATGCTGTGTTATGTAAGATAGTTAGATTCTAGGACTCTCCAAACACAGTAGAATACAGTACCATTATCAGTTAACAGTGTCTTCCAGAGGTATGGAAAGAGTATGGGGATGGAAATGAATACGATTAAGATATGCAGATTGGGGCAAAAGTAGATTTACGGTTGTTCAAACAGAAAATAATACAATAATTAATAAGTAATAGCATACACTCTTTTTTCACATACTCACAACTGTAAACCTACTTTGGGCCACCCTGTATTTGCCACACATGATACATACCAAAAAAAAAAAAATAGGATAGATAAGAGAGGGAAAAATAAGAATAGCTACTAGCTATTGAATTCCCACACTGTTAAGACCATTATGATGAATACTTTCTATACATTATCACATATCTTCACAATGACCTTGCAAGGTAGATATTGGTATCACTTTTTAAAGTCTTACAGTAAGAAGACACAGAAACTTAATCCAGGGACACAGAACAGTGAGAGGTTTCAACATGTCCCTAAGTTTAGCTGATTTAGAAGTTTAGGCCAGGGCAGTTTCTCCTGAGTCACATTGCCCCTGGTAGGAAGGGGACCCAGTGAGGGGCCTGATGCCATACATCTCCAGAGCCCTGGGGTAGCCTATGATAAGATAACTTTAGATTCTTCTGGTTGCTCAACCATCATGTGGAAGTTTATTTTCCCAACACAACATAAATTGTCTTATTCCCGTGTATATGAGAAGATTATACCTTTAACTGGTTTATTTTCATAATATTTTTTAGTAACACAGATTTGTAAAAAACAAAATACCTTATCCATAAAAAGGTTTTGTATCAGAAATTTATGACTGAATAAATTCTTGGACTATCATTTATTTTCCTCTGGTTAAAAAAAGGAGAGAGACACTAATTAAATAATGCTTTAAATAAAAATACACAATACCTCAGTTTCTCAGGCTCCTTCCTATATTCTAGTTTGTACAAATCGGTACCAGTCTTCTGGAAGAAAAGAAATCATTATTTGAGGGGAAAAGAGACACCCTACTTCAGTAACATACATGAGAGTATTGGGAGCAATTCTACAGCTTTTGTGTTATTAGTGATATAATTGTTCTTTCCATTAGTGTTTCACTCCTGCCCCTTTGAGAAGCCAACATAAGAGACTTCTGCCTATGTGTCAAGAGCCAGAAACTCATTACGATAGCAGCCCTGCAAGGCAGTGCTGGGAACCAAACTGTGAAATTGTGATTCCTTCCTCGAGTGGAGTGTGGGAGTGCTACGTACTGCCGGTTTGCTAATGGATTGAACCGTATAATCCCAGCAAAGGTTAAAAAACCCTGAAGTCTGATTTGGTGTATTTTATCAGTGTTGAAGAGAAAACTAATCAGAAAATAAAATGTATTAAAATAAATATGTCCTCGGGTAAGAGATATATGCTATAATACTTGTTTTTCATTGACATTTGACATGTATTTTGACTATTCTTTTAAACTTTTATTTTTCTAAATAATTCATTTTGACAGAATGTGAGGGGAGAAAAAGGGTGAACTTGTCAGCTGAATTTTGCAAAATTTCATAATAAATAAAGTCTTTAGCTATTTTTTATTGGATAGATTTAGGAATCAAGTAGCCAAAATAATCAACCTTCCCTTCTACTTAAATTTTATGCAAAAAACATATAAGAAAATAAGATAACTAGTTTAAAACCAATATAGTGCCATTCCTTCTATTGAGCCTAAAATGTACAAAGATTTGTAAAGCTCAAAAACTATTTGATGTAAACTGCAAACCTGGATAATATAGAAAATAAAACCTCAACTTGCAACTTCAAAGAAACTCATCTCAAACTATGATTGCTTAAAATAAATAAATTAATATAAATGTTTCCCTAACTGTTGGTTTTGTTTATTCACATTTCAAAGCAGGCAAACTTGCATGTAAAGGGACTCTAAAGTGAGCAATAAGTCTATAATGTTACATCAGACAATCATATTTTGATTTGGTACAGGGCATGAGATATTAAAAAGACTAGCATAATGCAAAGGAACATACATTAAATGCTCAAGTGCCATTTGCACTTAAACATGAAGAGAAATTGAAAGAGAACTGCCACATAGCTGAATCATCTCAGTCATTCTCTCCTAATTATTTTCCCTCTCTCTCTGCCATGTGTCTTTCTGGGTCATATTTTCTGTCAAAGATCTCTCCTGCTTTTTCTTACTCCCTTGATCTCTTGAGCTCTAGAACAGGGATGGAGAAGTTACTAGTGGTTGTTTGCCAAGTCACATGCCAAGATAAAGAAGGTAAAGTTTGGAGAGTGAAGTTGGAGAAAAATTGTTTTCTTACAGGTCACTTCCAACCCACCCCCCTGCAAAAAAAAGGGTGATGAGAGGTAATCAGGTAACTGTGAGGCTAACTTCATAACAATAGACAGATATTTGAGTTTGAGCCTCCCGCCAGCACCTGTGAGCAGAAATACTCTGGGAATATTGTCCACAGGTACTGCTGCTGAGTTAGGTGCAGGGAGAGGGATGTTGAATAGGGCTGCTTTACTAGTACTATTCCTCTGTACTCATTTACCATTCCTGAAATTTGGCCCCTGTGTCCAAAGTTATTTTTATTAGTGGGTTTTTATCTTCTGTAATGATACCCCATTAAAAAATAAATAACCTCAAAAATTGATAAATTTATCACAAATATTATTTAAAAGAAAAGTTATAGTAAGTAGCGTAAGAGCTAACATTATTCATCTTTGAGAAACATTTTAAGACATCATTATTACAAAAACAGAAATTAAACAAAATGATTATTCAGGTTACATTTGTATAAGTATATGTGTGCACATATATTATTCATTTATGTCTTATAAATGTTATATCATTAATCTAAAGAGAAGAGCTATTTTTGAATGGTATGTTATAACTACTAACAATTTGAAGAATAAACTTAGATCATGACTCAGAATGTATAACATTATACAATATATAAACTTATGCATAAAAGAGCTATATTAAAAGATAGACAAGCTGTGATATGCAATATATATGTATATTGATAATAATAATAATTTTATAAAAAGAGGGAAAACAGTTTCAGACAAATATTTGCAGCTAATTTTATATATGAAAAAGAAACCAATATCTATGCTACCCTACAATTACTCAACAGCGAGTGAAGTCACAACCGTGTGCAAGGGCCAAGGGGCATGTTCATAGTAATAAATTCTCAAATGACTCATGGAGACTGATGGATTCTTTGTCACCTTTCAGAAGAACACACATTATGAGCTAAATTGAATCATTGCAGCCCAGTCTGACGTGGCATGTATTGTTGCTGTGTTTAACATCAGGTTGGCTTAATGATTTGACAACCAACATATTATTAAAGAGGAAGCCAGGTCCAACTGTGTTCCAACATCACCTTGGGTCTCTATCTCTGCTCCTATAATACCAGCACACACACAGACTGTCCTTAAAGAAGCTATTTAAGTTAGCTATTAGTTTCTGCAGGCAAAAGAAACTCAGGCTATCACACCACAGGAAACAAACATGACCAGCTCACCACTGAACTCTTGCACAGCAGATGGGAGTGGTATCATGGTACAACCTGCCAAAGGTGTTTGGCAATGCATTGAAACTGACATATGCCTAGAACAAAATCCATGATGATCACCACTGAGGTGCTTTCTGTTGGAGTCTCCAATACTGCCATGCTATTGTTCATAAAAATATTTATGCATGAGAATAAATGTTATAAAAATAAGCAAGATCATCTAATAACTCTCAGACGGGATCTCACAAAATTCAGTCTGAGAGTGTGCTTCTTCACAATGCAGTGTGTACCAAGCAGATGACAAAATCTACTTGGAGAATAATCTTTACAACATGCATTGACATTCAGTGGCCCTGAACTGCTTGATGCCCTTGATTACAGAAGTCAGTGACCAGACATCACATGTCAGAGTCATTTAAGCTTCAGGATAGTTTTCTGTCTTTTTCCCACAGTGTTCCGACATATAAGTTATGTTGTATTGTATCTCTAGTTCATGTGTATGTATAGTCAACCTAATTGGTAATATAGCCCAATTTTTATATACATATACACTGCATAAAAAGCTTATATGAATTTGAAAATAACACTAAAATATTTTAAAGAATATAAACAATTTGAATTACAGTTAGTAAAGTAAGATATCTGTATTACTATGTTCAACTCTGCTATTATCAAAAGAACACATTGAAATAAGTAATGTGCTTTTTTAATCCAATAAAATGAGTAAATTTGGTAAGCAGGCAAGCTCTAGTACATAACTTATAAAAGGAAATATTGATGAATTTCTTTTAGAAAAATAATGTTTCAGTGTATTTTAAGACATATGAAATGTTTGTACCCTTTAACCTAATTATCTCACTTTTGGTGGGAAGATAGACAAAGAAAGAAAAATAATGAGAAAAAAATGAGGAAAACTTAATATGCATGAAAAATATTTATTATCCACCTAATAATAGACAAACATGTAAATTGACCATACCTCTGCTATGCCATCAGCCAATCAGGAGTTATATGCAAATTAACCCAACAAAGATGGCAGTTAAATTTGCATACACAAGTACCGAGTGACAGGGGGCAGGATGCTTGCATCATCACCATGGCAATGACACAGGCATTCTGCCCCACCCCCTGTCACTCAGGGCCTTGGGCAGCATGGGAAGATGTGGCCAGAGTGGACAGAGGTGGCTCCAGGGCCTGAGTGGAAAGGGGCTGGGCTGGAATAGAAAGGTGGCCCCAGCAGCCAGGGAAAGGAAAGCCCATTCTAGCACAAATCTTCATGCATCGGGCTTCTAGTAATAAATATAAAGCCATTAACATTATGAGGATATAAGAACATTACAGAAAACTACTTATTTTCAACACCAAATGAAAAGGAAACAACTGTATCTGTCTACTAAATATAAAAATTGTGCCTATATAAGAACTATGTGGGGGAGAAATAATATTTAAAAGAGTTGACCTGTTAATCTTTGAGTATGGCTCAGATTAATGCATATGTTTTAATACAATCAATTTTACACTTTTATTTATCTACCAAAAATAAATTCTTTGAAGTAAAATTTCCTACCATGGAGTAACACAAATTCTAGTGGTCCCCAACTATCCATCTTATCATTTTCCACAAAAATTTTAGCTAGGCACAAGGCCATCAGAATAAAGGCTACATGTCCCAGTCTCCTCTGTAGCCACAAGTGGACATGTGATAAATCCTAGCCAATGCTCTATGAGTCAGAGTATTAGTGTTAGCCTCCTGAATCCTATCTTAACAGACAGCTGTCACATATCCTTGCTCCCACTTCTATGTTCCTTCCTTCTGTTACTTCAGTACTAGAAGCCAACCGGGGCAGGGGTCACAATCTAGAGTTGACAAAGCAGTGTGAACTAGGAGCCTGAGTCTTCAACAATGCCAAGCAGAGTCAGACTCCCAACCCTGGTCTATGTATTTCTGGCCTTTGTCTACAGGAAAGAGAGTGAATAATGAAACATACTGCATGAACCACTGCTAGTTTTCACTTTTCTGTTATTCACAGCAGAATCTCAAACTACTAAATGCAGATAGAAGACATCCCCCAAGGGGTCCCAGACTGCAAGAGGGCACAGGCTGGGCTGAGGGGACCCCCTCCCCACAATACAGTGCTTGAATTTCATGCACTGGGCCTCTAGCTTATACATAATGCACATACATACACACAAACACACATACATGCATATATAATTGCAACACAAGGTGGTGGAAAAGTTGGTTTACAGTTGTGGGTATGTTAAATAGAGTTTATTTTTATATTATTTTATTTATTAATTATTGTATTATTATCCATATACACAACTGTAAACCTACTTTTGACCCACCCTGTATATATATCCACTAAAAAAAGCCTGAAAACAATGACTAATCTGGTAACAAAGCATATTTCTGGTAACCAAATTGTGTTTTGAAATACTTTATAACATAAGAGAAGTGGAGAAATGTCTGATTCTACAGGAAGGGCTGAAAATGAACAAAATGAGTTTGGAAACTTCAGGTAGTAAGGGAGCTTTCAGAGACTTTTTAGGATCATGTCAAAAGGAATTAGGCATTAACTTGAAGGCTTCCCACTGGCTAAACATAAAACAATTTGAGTTTCAATAAGCATAAGAAATACAATATGTTTAGCAGAGACCAGTTTGGCTAAGTGGATAGAGTATCGGACTGCGGACTGAAGGGTCCCAGGTTCAATTCCGGTCAAGGGCATGTACTTTGGATGCGGGCACATCCCCAGTAGGGGGCGTGCAAGAGGCAGCTGATGGATGTTTCTCTCTCATCCATCTTTCTGACTTTCTATCCCTCTCCCTTCTGCTCTGTAAAAAATCAATAAAGTATATTTTTTTAGAAAGAAATATAATATGTTTAATTAATGGATGTATGATGATATGAAAATTAATTAATCATCTTTTGGGAGATGTAGGGAATATAGGTAAATACATAATCTTTAGAAATGCTATATAAAGAGAAAAAAGGCATTTATATTGCTTTTTTATATGCACTGTACCACTGGTAGTAAGGGGAAGTATCTCTTTATAAAATTATTTCAGGTAATTAAAAAGTAATAGAATTAGAGTATCAGCAGTTTACACAACAAACTATGTTCCAGAGTGAATTACTTTCACCCACAATATGAAGTGACTGATAGTGTCTCTCACAAAATCTTATCAAACTATACTTTGTGTATGCATGTGTGAAATATATAAATGTTTTTTATAAAAATGGAATAATACTGTAATATTCTTAAAATATATGGAATAACAAAATGGCTGAAACTAATTTGGCTTGGTGGATAGAGCATCAGCCTGTGGACTGAAAGGTCCCAAGTTCAATTCTGGTCAAGGGCATGTACCTTGGTTGCAGGCACATCTCTAGGAGGGTTTTTCAGGAGGCAGCTGATCAATGTTTCTCTCTCATTGATGTTTCTAACTTTCTATCCATCTCCCTTCCTCTCTGTAAAAATTCAATAAAAATATATTTTAAAAATAATAAAATATATACAAGTATAAAACTGTAATAAATAGTTTGCTCTTAAAGAAATTTAATGTATCAGAAACATGTTCCCTCTTTTAAGAATAGTATACATCTGTAATGATGGCAAAATAGTCTGGTATATGGGTGTATAACACCAGATTTGTCATTTAAGTAATATTTTATTTTTTACCAGATATTTACATTATCTTATTTATGTATTTTGTATTTATATCTAATAAAGGCAGGATATGCAAATTGACCGTAACTCTGTGACAAAGATGATGGGGCCCACAGCCAATAAGGAGGGAATATGCAAATTGGCACAACAAGGCAAGAGGCAGAAGGCAGCTTCAGGCAAGAGCAAAGGCAGAAAGGCAGCTCAGTGCCAGAGCAAAAGCAGAAAAGTGTCTCTGGGCCAGAACGAAGGAGGTGCCAGCAGCCAGGGAAAGGAAGGTCTATTCTTGCACAAATCTTCATGCATCAGGCCTCTAGTATGAATATAACTTCAACAAACACTATAGTAGAACTACAGGCCTGGTCCATGAAATTCATATGGGGCGGTGTCCCTCAACCTAGCCTTCACCCTCTCCAATCTGGGAGCCCTCAGGGGATGTCTGACTGCTGGTTTAGGCCTGATTCCACAGGGATAGAGCCTAAACCAGCAGTCAAACATCCTTCTGGGATTGCTGGCTCCTAATCACTCTCCTGCCTGTCTGCCTGATTGCCCCTAACCACTTCTGCCTGCCAGCCTGACTGCTTCCTAACTGCTCCTCTGCTGAACTTATTAACACCTAACTGCCATCCCTGCCAGCCTGATTGCCCAAAACTGCCCTCCCCTGCTGGCCTGATCACCCACAACTTCCCCTCCTCTATCGAGACCTGCCTCCTTAGCACAAGGTGGCAGAGACACCAGGACCGGCCTCCTCCATGCCATACAGAGCTATGGGACACCCAGGCCTCATGGTATGGAGCAACCATTGCCCCCACTTGCTGTGTGTGCAGCCATCTTGTGGTGACCATATTGTGGGCCATCTTGTGATGACATTGCATGAGGGCGTGACACCATCTAGCCTTTTATTATATACTAGTGGCCCGGTGCACAAAATTCGTGCATGTAGGGGGGGTTCCCTGAGCCCAGCCTGAACCCGCTCCAATCAGGGACCCCTTTGGGGATGTGTGACCCCTAACCACCTCTGCCTACCTGCCTGATCATCCCTAAGTGCTCCCCTGCTGGCCTGATTGCTCCTAACTGCCTCTGCCTTGCCCCACACCTGGGACCCAGGCTTCCCTCCCTCTGGCTAGCTATAGGCACCCAGGACCTGGACCAACTTCACTCAGGCTGGCCGCAGCCACAGGCACCCACAGGCACCCAAGACCACAGGGCATGTTGCCTAACTCCAGGGAAGGAAAGGGCTCCAGCCCTTCTATGTGCCTTCCTGGCCGAGTCCCAGTACTCTGACTGCCGTGGCGTAGAGAACTTTACCATATACGTTCTCCCCAGTCTCCTGGAGAGAGGGCATGAGCTGAGAAACTGGAGATGCTGCAGCCCCAGGGCCATTTTCCCAATGGGTACATTGTAATTTTCAGATCTAGATTTGAGATAATCCATCAAACTGCTATATTTTTCAACTCTCAACTTAGATTGGTTTGCTTTAATAAAATTTATCCAATTGGCCTCCATTTTTTTATACAAATCCATAATAAACTGTTGAGTTAACTTTCCTGAATTTAAAATAGGATTGAATGTGTCCATAATACTGCATTTGGGTGACTTGTGTTCTTACATTTTGTCTAGTATTATTGTTGAGTATACTGTTGTCTCTGAGTCTTAATGCAATATCTGTTCCCCAACCTTTTTAACCATGTGGAAAAAGAATAGGATATGTCATTGCATCTAATGTAGGAAACAGGATACTGATTTGTTTCACTTTAGTGGCATTTGGATTATTGGGATCTGGTTTACAATGAATGAGCAAGTCCCTTTCAAAAGGAGGCTCTCCATCTTCATTTCTGAATATGACAGCAACCTTGGTTACACGGGGAGAATTATATCTACCTGGGTCACTATTATGGTCAAATTTAATTGCCATAGTTACTTCCGTGGGAGCTATACCTTTTGCTGCTGCTTCAGATTGGGCTTCCTTTTCTACCTCACGTAGCATCTTGTACGATTTTGTTAATTCATTTATTTCATGCATGAGTTTGTTGATTATGAGTCTTTCTGAGTAGGCCTGGTTTGCTGGGATTGCTAATATTTTACGTGTAGCTTCGGCTGTATCCAAAATAGAGTTGAGCAAACTCCCAAGAAACACCATCAGAAGGATGTAAAGTTCCAGTACGATGATAAACTTGTCCATGTATTCTAAAACAGTATGGCCCATACCCTTATAGCGATGCCACATTTGCACCCATGGAAGCAAAAGCAAAAGAACTATTTATAAATGGAATGTTTTCCATGAAATTGTTACTGTCAGAATCTTTGTTTGTCATTAATCTTTTTAAATATGGCAGGTAATCTGGAAAACGTATATCATTTGGACAGACTTTCCCTTTGCTACAACATCTAGTAAATTTCCCATCAGATGGTTTTTCATCAGGGAAATTTAGTGATAGGCAAAATTCACATCTAACGGTCATTTCACCACAATTATGTTTGAGAATTACATCCTCACGTACTCCATTTTCGCTGAGAAGGCAGGTCCTACCACTATTGGTAGTACTTGTTGATGACTGTTCTTTAGACATATTCTGTGTTCGCCACCGCCTTCTTTCAACTTCAAAGGCATGTTGTTCTTTAGACATTTCCTGTCTAAGATGCCGGTGTTTTTTGGCTTCGGAGCAATGTTTTTCCAACAGCTGCTCTTCAGATACATTCTGTCTCAGGCGCCGCCTTCTTTCAAGATCAGACGCACGTCGCTCTTCAGACATTTTCTGTTGATAAAGTCGGCACCTTTCTGCTATACAGCTCTGTTGTATCAACAGTTTTTCTTTGGACATAGTCCCACCTCTCTATTGCCACGTTCTGAGATAGAGGAGAATGACAGGCCTTTCCGCAATGTGACCAACGGCTGATTTGGACAGATTCTGTGGGGGTGGGGCTTCCTCCTGCCTGTTGTCAGTTTCAGCTGGGATGCTGAAGCTGGGACTCGGGGGGCCTTCCCTGTGGCAGTTGCCTTCCGTTTTTTGCTGGCAAACAGCTGAAGCTACACGTAAAACATTAGCAATGCAGGGGCCTCAGTTAGACGCAGATATGGTGGATTCTCACCGCTGTCGCAGCCGCTGCCTTGTTCTCCTCGCCCAGGCCGCATCCTGGGGGCCACAGTTAGCCACAGCTGTGGTGATTTCTCACCTCTGCTGCTGCTGCCGCAGCTGCCACCTGGTTCTCCACATCCAGGGGCCTCAGTTAAATGCAGCTGTGGTAATTTCTCCCCGCAGCCACCGGCCCCACGGCCACCACCCCCACTGCCACCACTCCCGCTGCCTCCTTCTCCGTGCCCTGGGGCCTCAGACTCAGGTGTGGTGAGTTCTGGCCGCCGTCGCTGCCTCCGCTTGATCTCAGTGCCCAGGCCCAGTGTTTGATGCCTTCACCACTTTATCTCCGCTCCTGGGGCCTGGAGCTCACACCTCTCGACCCCACCCCTTGCTCCAACTGGCTGGTAGCATAGCCAGTCAGGAGCCAAGGTACAGTCACATTTGCATGTTACTCTTTTATTAGATAGGATGGTGTTTTCTATAGCTATGATTGTTTTCTTAAAAAAGAGAAATTATTAGTCAAATATATTTTTAATGATTTTAATACAAATTGTCAAATTGTCCTCTAGAAAGGTTAAGTAGGATACCTGTCCAGCAGCAGAGTGTGGTCCTTCCAACCCTGCCTTTTCCCTTTAGATATATGTTTGTAGAAGTTTGCAGCAGGAGAAAGGATAAATCATATTATATTTATTATTGGGGAAAAAAAGACAATTTAAAGACATTCAATTGCTCTCTGCAACTTTTATTAATGTATTTATTATTTCTCTTGAAACCTAAAGTGGCTTATTTTTATATTCCTCCAAATTAAAACCTCACGGAGTCTTTTCACTATTTAAAATACTACACGAGCTGGTAAAACAAAACAAATTTTTTTTTAAATATGGAGTTAGTAAAATAAAATATCTTATCGAGCCTTCGTTATTGGCTAAATCTAATTTATCTGTCACTAAGGCCAATCAGTTATTTCAACTTTTTCTCTAAATGGAACAGGTACTGTATTTAGTAAAAATTGTGAGGTTAACCAGTAATGCATTTATTTATTATTTGTTATCTATTCTGATGAACTAGTACAAGTAGTCTTTTTTTTTTTAATCTACTTCTGCTGTTAAGCATTAGAAACCAAGGAAAAATCCAGCCATGGTTTAACTTCTTAAATTACTGAGCACGTTAGAGAATAGATGATAGATTCTCCCACCCCAAACCCTTGTATCCATCTTTGACATACCTTCAAAGTGAGTTTTGACAACTGCTGTGACATGAGAGATTTTTAAAATGCAGGCCATGATCTCGAGGTCTTGTATAGCTTGTGATGGTACTGGAATTGGACAATCATCCATTTTTCTGGCAGAGATTCATTTAAGGATTCCTAAGTACCTCAGTGTTGAATTTAGTCCATCCTCTGTGGAATGAAAGAATCTCCTTGAGGAACCAGATCTGTGTATTTACTTTTTTAAAAAGAATTAAAGGCTAATTTTTAATGGTCGCAAGACTCTCAAAATCTCTCTTTTAAAAAATATATTTTATTGATTTTTAGAGAAGAGGGAGAGAGAGATAAAAACATCAATCATGAAAGAGACTCATTGATCAACTGCCTCCTGCATGCCCCCTACTGGGGATCGAGCGTGTAACCCAGGTATGTGCCCTTTGCATAAGACCCTTCAGTGCACAGGCCAACACTCTATCCATTGAGCCAAACCAGCTAGGATTCTCATAATCTCTTGTTAATATTTGCAGGATATTTCCCAGTGGAAAATCTCAGTTTTTGCCTAACATTTTTCTTGAAACAACATTATTTTAAGAAAATGTTGCTGTTCCAATCTGTCACTCCCTGGAGCAAAAGAGCATGGCTGAGCATCCAAGGTTATATTTCTGTCTCTTGACATTTATCTGGAGCCTCTCTCCAATAAAGTATTTTGAATTTAAAATACTCTTCTTGACATGTATACAAGACTAATAGTTCATCTTGTTGCTTTCCCTCCTTTAATCAAGGTCCACCTTTGTATATCAACAGAGTTAATTACTTAAAATGTATTTCAAAAATATATTAGAATATATAGTTAGGAAGATACCTTAGAGGTGTCTTCAGCCTCTATTTTATATAACAGAAGAAAGAACTGAAACCAGGAAAGTTATGACTTTGCAATGTTCACAAAGCAAGTGCACAGCTGGAACTCTATGTAGGATATAGGTTAATTTACATTGTAATTCATTTAACAGCAATGAAAAAAATTGCCTGACATTATTGGCTCTAAAGAGCTTGAGTTACCAATATGGATTCTCTAACGTTATATGTAGAAAAATACATATTACTGTTCGTGTAACTATATTTTTAGCATCATGGCTACAATACCAAATAAATAGAAACATGTAAATATTGTTGTATTGTTAGTGGTTCTATAACAAATTCATGTTAATTGGCATTACCAATACTCTGTGATATTTTAGAAAAATTGGGGGGAAACAGATTATTTCAGTTTATCAGGGAGCTTTAATTATAGTAGTAGTGTAGTAATAGTGTTTGATTACCAAAATTGATTCCAGCTGTAATGAAGTAGCATCCATTTTCCTGACCGTTGGTAGCCTGGTCATGCTAATTTTAACTTGGAAAGGCAGTTTCCTTGTATTGATGGCATGTGCTACTCTGGTTCCCCCCACACACTTCCTGTACAACCTTTTGCTCTAATTTGCTACTCTACTCTCTCTTAAAATTACCAATCTCCAAGTTTCTTCCCTTGATTATTTTTATTTCTTCATCTTTGTTTATTCAGATATTTTCATGGTTTCAATAATCTTCATTGCATATATGATGTCTAGTACTATACTTTCAGCCTTTTTGCAACTACTAATCATTCATTTCTAACTGCCGGTTAAGTAGGTTCGTTTTTATATTTGCTGGCATACCAAGTTTAATATGTCCACATCTGAAGTCATTGCGTTCTTAACATTTAAACCAACTTGCCTTTCTTATTCTCCTCTTTCTGTTGTCACATTCTTCATCCTCAAAGCCTAGGAATAATTTTTTCCTTATCATATATCTTTCCCTTATCTTTGGCATTCAAAGTATTTTCAAAACTTGTAGATAGTATGTCTGAAGTGTTCTCTCTTCTGTTCTCAATTTTGCATTTCTCCCTTTGAATCCTAAGTCATCTCATTATTAACTCTTTCCAGACCATTGCTACAGTGAACTATTGGTCTCTCTACCTCTGAAATTCTTTGTAAGTTACCCTGCAACATATGTTATGCTAATCTAACTAAAGCATATCTTAGTGCTCAAAGGCTGCCAATGGTACCCATTGGCTAGCAGTGTTTTTGTTAAGACATAATGGTTTTTCTAGGAAATGGCTCCACATCACCTTGCTATTGCCTTTTTTTCTTTTCATTTTGCTATGGGCTCCCTATCCAAGGGCTTCTTAAATTTAAAGAGCAAACAAATCAAAGGTAGATCACACACTGTTCTCAGAAAATAGTATGTGCTTTCTGTCCTGTGGGCTTCACTTCTGCAGCAATTTGTTCTCCCAACACCCTCTAATATAATTCTGTTCCTCCTTCAAAACACACCTCAAAAGCCAAACTATCAATGAGAGCTTATTTGAATGAATTTTATTGTCCTTCTCTTAAATTCTCAAATACCTGTATATACAGGAAGGTTTACAGTTGTGAGTATGCAAAACACAAAGTTTATTCTTGCATTATTATTTATTAACTAGAGGTCTGGTGCACGAATTTGTGCATGGGTGGAGTCCCTCGGGGTGGTCTGAGGTATCAGGCCCCAGCTCACACCAGCCTTGCAACCCTGCAGCCCTGCCTGGAACCTTGAAGTGGCCTGGCGCTGCCCCCTCACATGCTCCACCATCCCATCTGCGGGGTAATTGATCGGAGCCAGGCCCCCCCACCCAGTTCCCTCAGTGCCTGGGAGTCAGGCAGAGGCCCCCTCCCCTGCCACCTTGCTGGTTGCTGTCTACAGGGCAATCAGCCAGGCAATCAGGTCCCACTCACACCTGCCTTGGCCTGACGCCACCCGTTCACCTGCTCCACCATCCCGCTGCAGTCTCGCTCTCATTGGAGACCATCGGGACCATCAGTGCCTCTATTGCTGCCCGCTGCCAGCACCACATCACGGACACCCACTGCCCCCTGGTGGTCAGTGCACATCATAGTGAGCAGTCGAACTCCTAGTCCCCCAGTCGAATTCCCAGTTGAACGACTGCCTGAGGGTACAAGTTGCATATTAGTCTTTTATGATATGGGATTTGTATTCTTCCATATGAACCACTGTAAGTCTCCTTTTTCCCATCCTTGTACATATTGTTCATAACACTTAGAATACAAAACCCCCCAGGATAGTGTCCTTGCAGAACACTTTACATACAGTAGGTGCTTAGTTACTTTTGTTTAAATGGAATTATTCTACACAAGTAACTGAGTGCATGAATTCATGCACATTGAAAGAGAATTAATTACAAGAAATATTTTAATATTGCTATTCACCCTTTCTCTATAAGTGTCAGAGATTAAAGAAAAGTAGCAAAATGTATCTGATAATAATATATAAATTTATTAATAAATAACAAAATGATATAACAATAACAAAGACATGACATAAAAACAACATTGATATAAACAATGACTGATAAGTTGATTAAAGTTATTCTAATATTTCTCTGGCATGTACCTTGGTTGCAGGCACATTAAGAGTGAAAACACTTTCAGAGTGTTTGATTAATTTCCCTTGTGATGAAGTATTTACAACTTTAACTTTAGCGTCATACACTCTTTGACCTCGAGAGAAAGCAACATATTACTGACCATGTTCAAAAACAGGTTCGGGTAGGACAGTGGTGGGCAAACTGTGGCTTGTGAGCCACGTGCAGCTCTTTGGCCCCTTGAGTATGGCTCTTCCACAAAATACCACATGCAGATGCGCATGTACAGTGCAATTGAAACTTCGTGGCCCATGCACAGAAGTTGGTTTTCTGCTCTCAAAAGAAATTTCAGTCGTTGTACTGTTGATATTTGGCTCTGTTGACAAATGAGTTTGCCGACCACTAAGGTAAGAATATTCCTACTCTGTGTAGAGTTTGTCCTTGTGATTTATTAGTCTCAAAATGCTGGCATCATGGGAAACTGTCTTTGAATAAATTTAAATGGGAAGCCAGTGTCAGATGGGGACAGATAAATTCTTGGAATCAGAATAACCTCTCCTTCTGCAGATCCTGTTAATACTTCAGCTTTGATTATGTTAGGTTGAAATCTTTTGATAATAAATCTAGTACCATGACAAAGATCCCATTTACTATTAAGATTTCTCAGTAGCATAATGATTGCACCTACTCTCAATTTTAATTTATGACATGGCATTCCTGAAGGTATAATACTATTAAGAAATTTGATAGGGCCTTAACTGGTTTGGCTCAGTGGATAGAGCATTGACCTGTGGACTCAAGGATCCCGGGTTCGATTCCAGTCAAGGGCATGTACCTTGGTTGCAGGCACGTACCCAGTAGGGAGTTTGCAGGAGGTAGCTGATCGATGTTTCTAAATCTCTATCTCTCTCCTTTCCTCTCTGTAAAAAAATATATATATCAGCAAAATATATTTTTTAAAAGAAATTCAATGAGATAATTTTCCTTTTCGGCATCATCTGTTGAATCGATGGAATCATCATTCTAATAGGTGTGAAAATTTCCATCGAGTATATCCAAAATTTCTTCATTTAATTTTTGAATGTGCTTATTTTTAGGACAAAGAATTCCACATTTAGATAAAATTTTAATACTATCAATAGATGTACTATTTCCAAATGTAGCTTCAATAATAGATCTGTTACAAATCATTTCACGGGGATTTCAATAATATCCATTCCTAAATGAAAACTACTATCAAATTTGCCATCTCCAAGTTTTATTAACCATTCTCTATAAGCAGAATCCTCTGATCTCATATTTGTTTTAAGAGACAAATTTCTGAAACATCCCCAACACTACAGTACTTTCAGCTCATTTGTACTCTGGCTGATCGCACAGCATGTGGCACAATACTGAGACATTGTCAAAAAACCCTTCCAAGAAGGAGAACTTTTCCACTAAATGCAATATTCAAATTCACAATTTCTCTTAGCAATCTATCTATGCTGTTTATAGTATGACTGGATGCCATGGTGCATTCATCAATAATGAGAAGTTGGGCCTATTTAATGGTTTTAGCAATTTCACTCTTTATATCAAGTCTAGAAATGGAAGTTTCATTTAATGGAATTGGTAATTTATATTGGGAATGAAAGGTTCTTCCACCGAGAAGTAAATTTGCAGCAATTCCTGTAGATGCTGTGGGTAAAACAGTACCACCATGACCTCTAATATAATGTATTAAAACTTTATAAAGATATCTGTTTCCACTATCACCTGAACCATCCAAGAAAAAACATTTGGGTGTACAATTTGATCTTCAGTGGCGGAAAGGCTGCCAACTGTTTATCATTCAGAGAATCTGTCAAAACCTCTGCCTGTTGTCACTCATAGGATTCATCACATATAGTTGTATTCGTTAATAAAAGATAGTCTGAAAGTTTGAAATGTGAACATTTCATTCCATGCAATGTGAATACTTCTTGAATTTCATTAAGGGCATGCATCTCACAGTTCACACAGCCCCTTCTCTTCAGTGTAATTTCCAACAAAAATCCTATATAATAAAAGAGAAACACACAAATTTGACCATACTGCCAGCCAATCAGGAGCGGGGGCGGGGCCAAGTGACGTTAGTGCAGGGCTCGGGGGTGGAGATGAAACAGCAGTGGTGTAGAGCATCCAGCCCCGGGCACTGTGAGGGGAAGTGGTGGTGAGCGCCCAGCCCCCAGGGCCGGGTGGTGGCAGGCAGCCAGGGCTGAGCTGAGCAGGGCGATGGCTGCGTGCCCAATCAGTTGGACATTCCCTGAGGGCTTCCAGTATGTGACAGGGGGCTTCCAGTATGGATAGAGGGACCACCCACCACCAGTGCATGAATTTTGTGCACCGGGCCCCTAGTCTTCAATAAAATGATATTTATTTTCATCCATAATTTGTCAGCATTGGAAGGACATCAAACATGCATATACGTATATTCAAAAAGTTGCCTTAGTTGTATGGGCATATTAAGGATGATTGCAGCCGAAATCAGTTTGGGTCAGTGGATAGAGAGAGTGTTGGCTTGAGGACTGAAAGGTTCCAGGTTCAATTCTGGTCAAGGGCATGTACCTTGGCTGAGGGCACATCCCCAGTAGGGGGTGTGCAGCAGGAAGCTGATTGATGTTTTTCTCTCATTGATGTTTCTTTCTATCCCTCTTTCTTCCTCTCTGTAAAAAAATCAATAAAATATATGTGGTTTTTTTAAAAAAAAAAAAAAAAAGGATGATTGCATCATCAATTGAATCTTTCCAGGTAGCATCATCCTATCTAATAAGAGTAATATGCAAATTTGACCGTACCTTAGCCACACCCAGAGCCACGCCCACCAGCCAATCAGGAGCAGATTGTGCAAAAAAAACACAAACAAGATGGCTGCCACCACTGAGAGCAGGGGGAAGGCTTGGGTTTACCTGGCAACAGAGGAAGCCAACCTTTCTGCCTGCCGTTGTGGGCCTAGGCCTCCACTCAATGTTACAACATTTCAATTATAAAAGATACAGAAATGGCAGCAGCCACGGAACTGGAGAGAATAGAGGCTTGGGTTTCCCTGGCAACAGAAGAAGCCAAGCTTTCTGCCTGCTGTTGCTAGCCTAGGCCTCCACTCTAGGTTACAAAGTTTCAAACAGAAATGGCTGCCGCCCTGGAGTGAGCAGAAGGCTTGACTCCGCTCCAGGCCACAAAGTTTCAATTGTAGACATAGATTAATCCCAGGTACCAGGGCCTCCACTTGGGTCGCTGGGGGGCATGGCCATCCTGCAAACCTCACAGGCCCCTCACCCAGGCTGCCCCTCACCCCAAAGAAACCCCCACCCTGATCTGGGACACTGTTCAGGGCAAACCAGCTGGCCCCCACCCATGCACCAGGCCTCTATCCTATCTAATAAAGTGTAATTTGCAGATTGACCATCACTTCAACACACAAGAGGGCTGCCCCCATGTGGTCAAAGATCCTGCCCTCATGTGGACACAATATGGCCACCACAAGATGGCCAGCAAGGAAGAGCCGTTGTGAGGGATGATCAGGCTGGCTGGCAGAAGCAGTTAGGGGCAATCAGGGAGGCAGGCAGGTGAGCAGTTTGGAGCCAGCCATCTTGGATTGTGAGAAGGATGTCCAATTGCCCGTTTTAGGCCCTAGGATTGGGCCTAAAACGGGCAATTGGACATCCCTTGAGGGGTACCAGATTGGAGAGGATGCAGGCTTGGCTGAGGGACACCCCCGCTCCCCATGCACGAATTTCATGCACCAGGCCTCTAGTTAATTAATAATTCTCTATGTTTAGCAGCTTTACGAAATGTCTCATAAATTAGAGCTCCTACAGTGCGCAGGTCAGTAAAACTTATCACACCTTTTACATGTAGAAGCAAAAATTTAAGGTAATATCATTCTGGTTCTCTAAAGCTCACAGTGAAAATTTTCTATCCTTTTGGTGTTTTCTCCACAAAGCATTATTAAATACATAATGTTGTGGAATCTCCCAATATTAATAATTACACATGTCACAATCTTCTTTAGTCAATAAAAACCAAGCCATCATAGTTGAGTTATGCCTGTTAGCCTATCTATAACTTCAGCAAAATCATCTGTATGAAAATGAAAATTTTGTTCATTTGGCAAATGAATACCTAATCTGGTGATTGCATGAGATTGGTCATGCATTTGCATTGCAAAAAATCTCTAAACAGCCTCAGGAGCACTCACATACCTGGAATCAATGAAGTCCATGATTAGTGTAGAAGGGGGAAGGGCCCAGGGACATTGGTAGGCTGACCAAATCAGGGCTTGGAGGACCCACAGAGGGTGGGGCCAGCTGGCAAGACGGTCCACAGGCAGTTAGCAGGCTGGCCTCGCCCCCTGGTTGACCTCCCATCAAAATCCCAGTTGAGGGAACAATTTGCATATTATCCTTTTATTATATAGAACTAGAGGCCCACTGCACAACATTCATACATGGGATGGGGGATTTCCTTCAGTCCAGCCTGCACCCTCTTCAGTCTGGGACCCCTCAAGGGATATTCTATTGCCTGGTGAGACTGGGACTAAACGGGCAGTTGGACATCCCTCTCACAATCCAGAACTGCTGGCTTCCAACTGATCACCTGCTTGCCTTCCTTATTGCACCCAAGCACTTCAGCCTGCCAGCCTGATCACCCCCTAACCACATGCCTCCCAGCCAGATTGATGTCTAACTGCTCCCCTGCCAGCCTGTTTGGCCCATCCCCTGCGGGCCTGCTCACCCCTGACTGCCCTTCCCTGCAGGCCCGTTCACCCACAACTTCCCTCCTCTGCCACTGTGGTCACCCCCATCTGCCTTCCCTTGCAGGCTTGGTCCCTCCCAACTGCCCTCCCCTGCAGGCCTGATTGCCCACAACTGCCCTCCCTTGCAGGCCTGGTCCCTCCCAATTGTCCTCCCCTGATGGGGGCAGGATCTTTGACCACACGGGAGCAGCCATCTTGTGTACTGGAGTGATGGTCAATCTGCATATTACTTTTTTATTAAATAGAATAGATAGATGCATTGGGTGGGCACTAGCTGGTTTGACCTGAAGGGTATCCCGGATCAGGGTGGGCGTTTCCTTGGGGTGTGGGGTAGTCTGGGTCGGGGCTGGTGGGGGTTTGCAGGCTGACAACGACACCTGGCAACTCAAACAGAGGCCCTGGTATCTTGCATTTATTTATCTTCTACAATTGAAACTTTGTAGCCTAGAGCAGAACCAAGCCACCTGCTCTCTCTGTGGCTGCAGCCATCTTGGTTGGGTTAATTTGCATACTCACTCTTGATTGGCTGGTGAGCATGGCTTGTGGGTGTAGCAGAGGTATGGTCAATTTGCATATTAATCTTTTATTAGATAGGATAGTATGTTGTATTATAATGACTAAATATGTTTTGAAAAAGAAAATTATAATTTTGATCTCTTTTAAAGACATATAATTCTACCATGCTTTCATCCTTAGTTTCTTATATTTTGACTAGGAGCCCAGTGCACGAAATTTGTGCACTCGGGGTGGGTGGTCCCTCAACCCAACCTGCCCCCTCTCACATACTGAGAGCCCTCAGGGGATGTCCAACTCATGGCTCACCCCCAGCCTTGAGCACCCAGCCATCACCCTGTTCAGCTCAGCCCCGGCTGCCTGGAACCATCAAGCCCCAGGGGCTGGGCGCTTGCTGCCACTTCCGATCACAGTGCCTGGGGGCCAGGCACTCTCTGCTACCGCCACTACTGCTGCAGCTGCCACCGCTTTCCCTCACAGCACCCAGGGGCTAGGTGCTCACGGCTATTGCTGTTTCATCTCCACCCCCGGGGCCCAGTGATCATGCCACTTGGCCCCACCCCCGCTCCTGATTGGTTGGTAGCATAGCCAATCAGGAGTGAAGGTATGGTCAAATTTGCATGTTTCTCTTTTATTATATAGGATACTTTTTTATTTTTTATTTTTATCTTTTATTGATTTTTTACAGAGTGGAAGGGAGAGGGATAGAAAGTCAGAAACATCGATGAGAAAGAAACGTCGATCAGCTGCCTCTTGCACGCTCCCTACTGGGGATGTGCCCGCAGCCAAGGTACATGCCCTTGACCGGAACCGAACCTGATATCCCTCAGTCCGCAGTCCGATGCTCTATCCACCGAGCCAAACTGGTTTTGGCATATATAGGATACTTTTTTTTTATTTATTTATTTATTTATTTATTTATTTATTTTTAAATATATTTTATTGATTTTTTTTACAGAGCGGAAGGGAGAGGGATAGAAAGTCAGAAACATCGATGAGAGAGAGACATCGATCATCTGCCTCTTGCACGCCCCCTAGTGGGGATGTGCCTGCAGCCGAGGTACATGCCCTTGCCAGAATCGAACCCGGGACCCTTCAGTCCGCAGTCCGACGCTCTATCCACTGAGCCAAACCGGTCTCGGCTATATAGGATACTTTTTAGTGGGATTTATCCGCAACATTTTTTATTAGTTATTTTTATATAAAACTAGAGGCCTGGTGCACAAAATGCATGTATGGGGATTGAGGGGTGCTCCACCCAGCCTGTACCCTCTCTAATCTGGGATCCCTCAAGAGATGTCCCTCTCACAATCCAGCGCTGCTGGCTCCCAACCACTCGCCTGCCTGCCTTCCTGATTGCCCCTAACCATTTCTGCCTGCCAGCCTGAACACCCCCTAACCACTCCCCTGCCAGCCTGATGGATGCCTAACTGCTCCCCTGCCAGCTTGTTTGCCCCTAACTGCCCTCCCCTGCAGGCCTGGTCACCACTAACTGCCCTTCCATGCAGGCCTGGTTGAGCCCAACTGCCCTCTGCTGCAGGCCTTATCCTTTGCAACTGTCTTTCTCTGCAGGCCTAGTCACGCCCCCCCCCCAAACTGCCCTTCCATGCAGGCCTAGTTCCCCCAACTACCCTCCCCTGCAGGTGTGGTCCCTCCTAACTGCCCTCCCCTGCTGGCCATCTTGTGGTGGCCATCTTGTGTTTACATGGGGTCAGTCATCTTTGACCACATGGGGGTGGTCATCTTGTAGCCTGGAGTGGTGGTTAACTTTCATATTACTATTTTATTAGATAGGATTATTTTCTTTAACTTTTAAAAAAGATTATGGTTTAAAAGGCATTTTCTAACTTCACAGGGCTCCTTATTCCAGTATTTCTGTATAGTATTAAAAATATGGTGGAAAATTTAATAGTAATTAAAAAATATATTAAAAATATGGTGACTTGTTTTCTAAGATTTTCTCATTCGGTTTCTCTTTCCCACATTCACGTGGACATCCTCTTTGTTTTTCTGTTATTGTCTCTATCCTGACAAAATTTGATTCTACACCAGAAAGTTTCTTTCCCCTATGGGGCCCTATCCAGGACAGAAATCCTGGTTAATTAGTTTTAAGAGTATATAGGGGCTAACCGATTCCAGCTCCTTAAACCTTAATGTGGGTCCTTGCACTCACCCATGATAGCAGTGGTAGGCAAACTCATTAGTCAATAGTACAAGGATTGAAATTTCTTTTGAGAGACAAATTTTTTAAATTTAAACTTCTTTTAATGCTACTTCTTCAAAATAGACTTCCCCGGGCCATGGTATTTTGTGGAAGAGCCACATTCAAGGGACCAAAGAGCCGCATGTGGCTCACGAGCCACAGTTTGCTGACCACTGCCCTATAGGAACAGGAGAAACCCTTTCAAGTTTAACTGTTCTCCTCTAATTGATCCAAAACACTATCCAGTAAATACCTGTTGGCTATTTTGTGGGTTCCTGTACTCAGGTCCTTCAGTTACCCTGTTGTTTTCTTTGTGCCATGGAAATGGTGCCATATGTATATATATATATATATTTTGGCTGTTGATAGTTTTTCTCCATTTGTTTACGCACCGAACTAAAGCGGTTCATTGGCCTGCACACATCAAACCCTAATAAAAAGTGAACAAAAGTTTGCAGCCAAGAAAGTCAGGTTTTATTTTTAAGGAAACGGTGCCAAACCTGAAGTCACAGGTGAGGCTGCGCTCAAAGACCTGACTCCCCATGGCTTCTAGGGGCTGGGTTCTATAGGGGGACAAATCATTAATCATGGTGGAGTTAGGGTTGTGGTCTTTAGTGATTGGTCAACACTAGAGTAGGGGTAGTAGATCTTTCCTGATGTCAGCCACGCTGTTGATCCGTTTGGTTTCACAAGGGTGTGATCAGTGGGGTGCTTTCACTTTTCTGGGTCTGGAGCTAAATCACAACTGAGGCTCCGTAACTCTGTCTGTATGATCAACAGGCCCTAAGCTTTGTTACTAAGATTATTTGATGCTGATCAGAATCTCATAATCCTGAAGGTTGTATTGGCATTGAGTTCATGTCATCCTATATAATAAAAGACTAATATGCAAATAGACTGAACAGTGGAATGACCAGTCGCTGTGATGTGCACTGACCACCAGGGGACAGATGCTCAACACAGGAGCTGTCCCCTGGTGGTCAATACATTCCCACAGGGGAACTGCCTCTCAGACAGCAGCTGGGCCCATGGCGGGCAAGCACAGCGGCGATGGCAGGAGCTTCTCCCGCCTCCACGGCAGCGCTAAAGATATCCAACTGATGAGTTAGGCCCGCTCCCCTAAGCCAGCAGTCAGACAGCCCCCAAGGATTCCCAACTGAGAAAGGGTGTAGGCAGGGCTGAGGGACTCCTCCCCACAATGTGCACAAATTTCATGCACCAGGTCTCTGGTAATGAATAAGGGAGTGGATGTGCAAGGGAGTAGGTAGTGGGTGACCTACAATGCAAGATGAGGCTAGGTTGAATCAGAAGGAAAGAAAGGAGAAAATGTCATATTAAAGAATGAGGTTTCTGTGTTGTTACATTTATATTTTGAAGTTCAAAAAAATGGCTTGTAACCTATTTTTACTGTAAATATTGACTAAGAGTTTTTTTACATTCTTTTCTACTTATCACCATATTCAAAGAACTTCCCAGAACATGCTGATAAGTAGGAAGTTGGACAGGATCAACTGGAGAAAGGCCTGCCCTGGGGTCCTGAATGGGGGTGGGACCAACATGTCTTCAGACCATTTCTCTATGGGTGGCAGGTTAGAGCCAGCTGGTTGTTAGCACAGCTCAGAGGAAAATGAAATGAACTCAATGCCAATACAACCTTACTAGGGCCCCGGACTAATTATAATAAAATTTGCATTTTGGTTTTTACCCTGCTCCCAATGGCTTTTTCTGTATACATGATGGGAAAGGATATGCTGAAAAGAAATATCGTTTCTACCAGTAATCCCTGAAAGCTAATGAAGGCTCCACCCAGAAAATCTCTCTTCTAAACTCAGGAGTTGGGAGCCATGCCCTCTCTCTCTCTATCTCTATCTCTATCTCTTTCTTTCTCTTTCTCTCTCTCTCTCTCTCTTGTGTGTGCACTCTACCTCCAAGGAGCAGGCCCCTTCCCTTCACACACAGGCACATATCCCCCAACCTCTAAGGGTCCCCATGAGACTTACAACCAGGGAAGCAATGGAAAGCTGCAGTACATTCTGGGCTAACCCCTGAACCTGTCCCTAAGGCTCCCTTTTCTCTGACTTCCGAGTGATAAAACCTTTATTTGAGTCAAGTAGTGCCAAACTGGAAGTGGTTAGGAGCATTCCACCAATAGGAGCAAAGGGGAGGAGCTTCATAAAGAAGAAGAAGCAAAGCAAGGAAATTATTTCATTGTAACTTAAGGTTGCCTTATTTGGAAAATCCTGGCTGACTGTGATTGGTTTTAATTAAGGTTTCAATTTCTTAACCCTAAGACAATATAGGCTTAGTGTCTGGTTTGTTATATAAGCTACTGAGGCATTACAGACACCTCAGGCCATAGTAGCTCCTTTGTTTAATTAATTTAACAAGGTTTTCTCCCTTGTCCTGATTTTTTAAGGGTTTTCTGAAACACACAGTCTCCTAAAAAAAAAAAAAAAAGTCCCATTTTCTCTTTAGATTCCCTGCCCCTCTGCTTTTTCTATAAGTTTCACTATGTAAAATAACTGGTACACCGCCTTTACATGGATATTTGTTGTTGGCTGTCCTGAAATTCTCAACTGGAGAGACAGCAACTGGCTGCATTGGTGCATTCCTCGCAGCAATTCTCCACACCAGATCCCAAACTACATTATCTCAAGGGGCACGGTTCTCTTCCAGGAGTTGAAATAACCAAGGAAATCCACATCATGATCTTGTCCTGAAATTATTCCAATAAATGAGTTCCCTTCTTCATAGCCACACTTCAGCAAGTTTGGCTTTTGATTAATTTCATATCTGATAGTAAAAAGCATAGTGCATCAAAAACTACTCCATTTGTTCCTTTACCCAGAAGAACAGTTCTTTAAAAACATCTAAAGTTATAAAGTTACTTTTTTTTTCCTGATCTTTAACATACAATTCTCCTTTCCATGTCAATTTTATAATTAGTAAAATGGGGGATAGTAATATTATTCACATGATTTTTAACATACAATTCAGACCTAAGAACTCTGACTTTGTTATTATTATTACTTTAATCTATTATATTGATTTTAAAGAAGGGAAATAAAGAGATAGAAATACCAATGATGAGAGAGAATCACTGATTGGCTGCCTCCTGCATGCCCCACACTGGGGATCAAGCCCACAACCTGGCCATGTATCTTGACCAGAAATCAAAACATGACCTCCTGCTCAACCACTGAGTCTTCAGGCCTGGGCATGGAATACTGACGTTAGAATTTGTCTCTTAACTACAATGCTAAGCACTTCTAGAACTTAAAACCCAAATCTGAGTAGTTTCTCCCTACTTTTAACCACAATTCTATCTAATAAAAGAGTAATATGCAAATTGACCATACCTTCGCTATACCCACAAGCCACACCCACCAGCCATGCCCACCAGTCAATTAGGAGCTGGGGTGGGGCTGAGGCATCCAGGGCCAAAACAGCCTGGGCCACGGGGGCCAAGGCCGAGTTGACCCAGGCCGAGTGGGGCTATTGGTGGCGGGGCATGGGGGGCGGGGCTGAGGTGACCTGGGACATGGTGGGGCGGGGCCGAGGCAGCCAGCGGACGCTGGCCAGAGTGAAGGCCCGGGGGGGGGGGGATGCGTGGCTGGGATGGTCCAGCCATCGGCCCTATTCCAGGGCAATAGCTGGGTGCCCAAGGCCTAATGCCTTGGCCAAAGGCTTTAGGCCTTGGGCAGACTGGGGGTGAGTGGTTAGTAGGACATCCCCTGAGGGCTCCCAGTGTGTGTGAGGGGGCATGTTAGGCTGAGGGATCACCCACCCCCAGTACACGAATTTCGTGCACCAGGCCCCTGGTTTATATATATAAAAGTCAAAGGGACCATTGCAACCAGGTGACTGAACCAGCTGTGTGCGGTGACCAGGCCGGCTGGGGGGGTTAGTGAGGGATAACCAAACGACTGAACACCAGGCTCACTGAGGTGGGGGAGGGACAGTTGGGGGTGACCAGGCCAGCAGGGAGGGCAATGAGAGGTGACCATGGTGGCAGAAGGGACAGTTAGGGGTGACTGGGCTGGCATGGAGGGCAGTAAGGGACAACCAGGCTTGCAGGGGGCAGTTAGGGGTGACCAGGCCAGCAGGGGGCCAGTGGGGGCAAATCAGACAGGCAAGCAAGTGAACAGTTAGGGTCCAGTGGACCCAGATTATGAGGAGCATGTCCAACTGCTAGTTTAGGCCTGATCCTAGGAGGGGTTCTCAGATTGGAGAGAGTGCAGCTGGGCTGAAAGGAACCCCCCTGCATGAATTTAAGCACCAGGCCTCTAATCTACACTACTGCATGTCACCATATTCAAAGAACTTCCCAGAACATGCTGATCGATCATAATTTTGCAACATCCACCAGCCAATCAGGAGTGAGTATGCAAATTAACCCAACAAAGATGGCAGGTTAATTTGCATACACTGGCACCATGTGGCTGGTGGTGGAGTGGGATGCTTGTAGCGTGGAAAGATGCAAAGATGGCTCTGGGCTGGAGAGAAGGTGGTACCGGCAGCAAGGGGAAGGAAGGCCCATTCTTGCACCAATCTTCATGCATCAGGCCTCTAGTCCTATCTAATAAAAGAGTAATATGCAAATTGACCATACCTCCAATCAAGCCAGGCCCACAGCCATGCCCATCAGGCAATCAGGAGCAAATTATGCAAATAAACCCCAACCAAGATGGCTGCAGCTACTGAGAGCAGGAGGGAGGCTTGGGTTTCCCTGGCAATGGAGGAAGCCAAGCTTTCCACCAGCCGTTGTTGGCCTAGGCCTCCACTCAATGCTACAAAGTTTCAATTATAGAACATACATATCCCATTGCCCGGGCAACCCTAGCCTCTGCTCTCTCCAGCTCTGTGGCTGCTGCCATTTCTGTTGCAGCCCTGGCTGGCTTAGGCCTCCACTCCAGGCTACAAAGTTTCAATTGTGAAACATAAATTAATCCCAGATCCCACGGCCTCCATTTGGGTCACCGTGGGGGCAGGGGCATGGCTGGCCTGCAAACCACCACAGACCCATTGCCCAGGCTGCCCCACACCCCAAGGGCACCCGGACCCTGATCTGGGACACTCTTCAAGGCAAACAGCTGGCCCCCACCCATGCAACAGACCTATATTCTATCTAATAATAGAGTAATTTGCAGGTTGACCATCACTCCAACACACAAGAGGGCTGCCCCCAAGTGGTCAATGATCCTGCCCCCATGTGGACACAAAATGGCCAGCAGGGAAGGGCTGTTGGGAGGTTCCAGGCCTGCCAGGGAGGACAGTTGTGGGCAATCAGGTTAGCAGGGGAGGCGATTTGGAAGGGGCCAGGCCTGCAAGAAAGGGCAGTTGGGGGAAATCAAGCCTGCAGGGGAAGGCAGTTAGGGGTGACCAGGCCACCAGAGGAGGGAAGTTGGGGGCAAACAGGCTGTCAGAGGAGGAGTTAGAGAGGGCAATGGTTAGGGGGTGATCAGGCTGGCAGGCAGAAGTGGTTAGAGGCAATCAGGGAGGCAGGCAGATGAGCAGTTTGGAGGCAGCAGACCTGCATTGTGAGAAGGATGTCCAACTGCTCATTTAGACCTGACCCTATTTGGATCGGGCCTAAATGGGCAGTTGGACATCCCTTGAGGGGTCCCAGATTGGAGAGGGTGCAGGCTGGGCTGAGGGACACCGCCCCCCACCCGTGTGCATGAATTTTGTGCACTGGGCCTTTAATCCTATCTAATAAAAGAGAAATGTGCAAATTGACTGTACCTCCGATCAAGCCATGCCCACCAGCCAATCAAGAGCAAATAAACCCCAACCAAGATGGTTGTGGCCACTGAGAGCAGGAGTGAGGCTTGGGTTTCCCTAGCAATGGGGGAAGCCAAGCTTTTCTCCTGCCCTTGCCGGCTTATGCCTCCACTCAATGCTACAAAGTTTCAATTATTGAAGGTAAATGTCCCAGCAGAAATGGCTGCCACCACGGAGGGAGCAGAAGGCTTGGGTCTGCTCCAGGCTACAAAGTTTCAATTGTAGAACATAAATTAATCCCAGATCCCAGACCTCCACGTGGGTGGTGACCAGGAAAGAGATTGGGTAGTTTGAAAGAAAGTCTGCTCTTTCCCTGATACCCAAAATATATAGAAGTTGGAAAAGGCCTGTCTCCATGGCAGCTACACAATCCAGAGCACAATTCCCCCCGATTGCAGCCTAGGCACCATGGAGTCTTGGCAGCAGACATGCAGGTGGGGAAATGAGGCACAGAGAAGAATTTTACACAGCCAGGAGCAGAGATTAAGCTGAGCCTTAAGAAACCAGAGCCTTAAGAAACAGGAATTTTTTGGGGGGGAGCGGGGGGGTGAAAAAGACAGGTTTTAGGAAATTTGAGGAATTTTGGAAATTAAGGGAACCATGGAAGAAGCACAGGGCTGCAGAGCAACAAAAGGTATATTTTCATAGAATAGGAAAGCTGGAAAGCTGCAACAGGTACATTTCCATAGAATGGGGGAGCTGGGAACAGCAAAAGGTCCATATTTACAAAATAAAGGGAGGAAGGTCCTTCAACCAGAGGGAGAAGAAGAAAGCCCAAAGGGAACAGGAAAACAATAGGGAAGGAGGAGTGGAGATTCTACCTTTTCACCCAGGAGTTACTATATTAACCAGTCTAAGGGAATAGTGACCAATCAGAGAGGATATCAAGGCACCAAAATCTGCAGACTTTATAAGCCATAGGGAAAAGGAACTCAGTGAGACCCTTTCCCCCTCCCCACGTGGGAGTACATTCTGCAGGACTCTTCCCCATCCCCATGGGGCAGTCTGTACTTGTTCTTCAATAAATCTCCATCTTTGCTATACTACCCTTTGTCCATGGATTCATTCTTCGGCTCCGGCGGACAAAGAATCTGGGTTCCAGTCCGAAAATTCTGTATCACTTAGGTTCTGGGGGTGATGGCACTACAGACCTGGGTTCTGACCTTCCCGGGCCCAATGGGCAGAAGTGAGGAACTCTGCCCCCAGAAGCTGGACTTCTTCCTCAGAAAGACAGAGCTCAACCACCTGGCCATGGATGAAACATTGGGCATTGAAAGGAGTTTTTTAGGGGTAAAATAGGCAGGTTTAGGAAATTTTAGGAATTAGGGGGTCCATGGGAAAAGCACAGGACTCAGAGCTGAAGAAGATACATTTTCATAAAATAAGGGAGCTGGATGAAGACAGTTTGAATCAAAAGGAAAGAAAGGAGAAAAGGTCATAGTAAAGACATGAAGTTTCTATGCAATTACAATACTTTTATATATATACTAGAGGCCCAGTGCACAAAACTCATGTACTGGGGGGCGGTGTCCCTCAGCCCAGCCTGCACCCTCTCCAATGTGGGAGCCCTCGGACTGCCCTCTTTTGCTGGCTTGGTCATCCCTCACTGCACTCCTGTGCTGACCTGGTCACCCCCAACTGCCCTCCCCTGCCAGCGTGGTTGCCTCTAACTGCCCTCCCCTGACAAGCTGGTCCCCCACAACTGACCTCCCCTGCAGGCTGATCACCCCAACTGCCCTCCCCTGCTGGCCCAGTCACTCCCAACTGCCCTCCCTTGCCAGCCTGATCACCCCTAACTGCTCTTCCCTGTAGGCCTGGTCGCCCCTAACTTCCCTCCCCTGCAGGCCTGGTTGCCCCTAAATGTTCTCCCATGCAGGCGTGGTCACCCCTAACTGCCTTCTCTTGCCAACCATCTTGTGGCAGCCATCTTTGACCACATGGGGGCATCAATCTTGTGTGAAGGAATGAGGGCCAATTTGCATATCACCTCTTCATTATATAGGACTAGAAGCCAGGTGCACGAAATTCATGCATGGGGATGGGGTTGTCTCTCAGCCCAGCTTGCACCCTCTCCAATCTGGGACCCCTTGGAGATGTCCAACTGCTGGTCTTGACTGCTGGCTCCCAATTGCTCGCCTGCCTGCCAACCTGATCAACCCCTAACCACTCCCCTACAAGCCTAATCAACACTAACCGCTCCCTTGCCAGCCTGATTGCCTCCACTTGCCCTCCCCTGAAGGCCTGATCCCCCCACCCCCAACTGCCCTTCTACTGCAGGCCTGTTCAGCACTAATTGCCCTCCCTTGGAGGCCTGGTCATCCCCAACTGCCCTCCCCTGCTGGCCTGGTCATCACTAACTGCCCTCACCTTCAAGTCTGGTTGGCCCCAACTGCCTCCCCTACCAGTCTGATTGCCCCCAACTGTCCTCTCCTGCATGCCTGGTCACCCCAACTGTCCTCTCCTACAGGCCTGGTCACCCCCAACTGCCCTTCCCTGCTGGCCTGCCCCCCACCACCACCACCAACTGCCCTCCTCTGCCAGCTTGGTCACCCCCAACTGCCCTTCCCTGTAGGCCTGGTCACCCCTAACTGTTCTCCTCTGCCATCTTGTAGTCACCGTATTTGACCACACTGGGGAGGCCATCTTGGATGCCATGGAAGTGGCCATCTTGTGTGATGGTGTAAGGTTAAATTTGCATATCATCTCTTTATTAAATAGGCTTTTATTTGATTTTTAATTCTATATTCTATTTAATGATTATTTTCTGAGAGTCTCTCATGTGTCAGGCACTAAGATAGGAACAAGGGGTACAATGAAGGACAAGAGGCTTTAACAATTCAATGTGATGGGAGCATCATCACTTTAAAGCATAAATGAACTGTGTCAGAAAGATTAATCAATTTGCCCAAATCACTGAAAGATAAATTGATAACTGAGCTAGAATTAATATTTACTCTTTCATACCAACTACAAATATTCTTATTGGATCATTTTCTCTAATAATCTGACTACATATCTGTCAATTTAAGAAACATCCAGACCTGTAAAGAATTTCTATGAGTTTACCTGAGCCAAATTGATACCGTATGCTAGGGAACAAAAATTTCAAATTCTCATTTTTGCAGTTTTTTTTTTTTTTTTTTAATGCATCTAAAGTTAAGGAGGGGACATAAGGAAGATTACAGGAAGGTGGAACAAAGAAAGGCCAGGATTGGATTATAAAATAGTTAAGATTATGTACTCCCTTGCAAGAAAGGGTCTAGAAAGGTGGTAGATACCTTAGAAGGAGGGGTCTGAAAAGAGTCATTTCATAGGTGTATCCACCTGGGTGCACAAAAACAATGGGCAGGGCGGGCTTAAGGTAAAGATTAGCCTTTTACTACCTAAATCATATGCCTGGGTGTGACTCCCCACCTGGACCTGCCCATTTAAGAATTTATTATCAGATCTTCCTGGGAGGTTACTTTCCACAGAGCTTCTTTTTTTTTTTATCCACATATTTATATTTTTCTCATCCACAACAAACTCAAAAGTAACACTGCTAACTGCAAAAAAAAAATTGCTTTTACTTGAAATCAAATTTTTATGCAGATTTGTGTCTCTAGGATAAAAACATTTTTTATATACACAGTCTCGTGAACACAAATTCTCAATTCTAAATTGGCAAGCTTTGGTCTATGCCATGTTTGGGTACTTTGGGGAGAAAGTGATTGAGGGAAGAGAGACTTTAATCGGTGAACTGGGTTTGTTAATCCAAAACTATTCTGGCGCTCATTACCTTTTCAGTGATTCGCCAGCCTATCAGTCTCCTGTAGAAATAAAAACTGCATTTATTTTTCTTTCTTTAATCTCCCTTCTTAATTGCCATATTGACAAAAAAAAAAAAAAAAGAAAATAAGAAAGAAACAGTTGTTTGCCTTCCAAATTCTCTGGAACACTAGCCAAATTCATCATTTTGTTTGTGTTTCTCCAGTTCCAGAAACAAATAGCATGCAAAGTAGCAAGAGACTCCCTTAAGAGGCAACAAAAAGAAGATACCTAGACATTAACCTCGACTGGGAGAGCCCTGCAGTCATTTGCATCTTACTTTGGAAACAGCCCTGAGGTTATGAGGAAAGGTGTAGGGGGCAGCGGGTGGAGAGGTAATAGCTAGGGCTGGATTAAGAAGTAAGCCTGCTTGGCAGTTCCCTAGGGTGTCAGTCTGTAAGAGAAAGCTGGTAAACACTGTTAATCTTTTCCTCTTAGACCATTTCGCCTTCTTTCATGATCTGTTATCAAGAAAGATAATACCTCTGGTCTGAGTGATGAATCAGGATCTGTGTAAACTAATCTTGATGTCTCATATTTTTTTCAAAGATACTTTCATTTCCAGCCTCCCTTGCAGCTACCGGTAACTATTTGACCCAATTCTGTAGAACACTGTGAAAGAAATAAAATGTTAGAGTAGTGCTGCCTGGTCCTGTTACTGGAGAAATCAGTTAGTACAATTTCCCCGACATTAGTGGAAATGGAGTTCTTGTGATATCTTTAGAAAATGAATTTTGTAAGACTGGCACAGGAGAATGAGTGGATTTTATTTGTGTTGAATTATATCCCTTGGTGTATAAAGTCCCTTTGTCTGCAGAACAGCCCTGGAAAATGTACAGCTGGGGGCTCAGTAGAGTTGAAAACAGGACCAGTGACCAGAGTCTCTGTTTCCTAGTGAAGCTGAGTCCAATGTAGCATCAGGCTACAGTCCATTGTGTGGGTCTCACATGGCTGTGAGCCACATGGGCAAGTGCAAGAGAGTGCGCCCTCTGCAACAGGGGTCCCAGAAATACAGGCAAGCAGGAGAGGCACAAGAGCAAGAGAGAGAACTACCTTTGTTCACATCTTCCCACATTTGCAGTGGCCACACCTATTTATGGCCATTGACTTGTTCCCAGATGTGACTGACAGCTATCTATGCAAGTTCTTACATCACTCAGACTTTACCGGGCATGCATCTATTGTCCAGCTCCTCCCCGCAGTGGTCTGCAGGGAACAGACTCAGCTTTCTGGCAAAGCCATGTAAATGGCATGTCTATATTACTTCCTCTTCTCTTTATTTATTTCCTGCTATTTAATAACCAAGTTATAACAGTATCAGTAACCACTTTACTTTTTCATTTATGAAACTGTTGTGATGTTGTGCCCACACCAGAGGTGAAGAGAAAAGCATTCCAGAAGAGATGAGACATAAATGTTAGGTAGAAACTATCAGATTAAAGAGGGTAAGGAGTACGGGTCCAGGTAGAAAGAATACTCTACATAAATGCCCAGAGGTAAGAAACAGCATGGAAGCTTAAAGAAAATATAAGAAACTTAGTATGACCAAATTATAAAGCATAATGCTGGGAATAGTAAAAACTAAATTTGGAAAGATAGACAATGATCAGATCATGAAGGGCCCTGTAAGCCACACTGAGTTTATATTTTTAAAAGAAAAAAAAAATCAATGAGATCTTCAGAAAGCTTTTAATTAGAGTAGTGATAGGATTTCATTAAGACCTGAGACGGGGAGTATATGGGACATTGTTAGGGTCTAGGGAAACTTTGAAATCACTATTACAATAATTTTGATCAATAATGATGTTGTAGAAGACTGAAGAAACCCAAGCCACACACTTAGAGAAATGGAATTACGCAGCTTTATTACGCCAGCAATCTCAGAGGAGTTGCCTCCAAAGTCTGAGCAAATCAATATGGTGGAAGCTTTTCTTTTATCCCCTTTGGTTTCTTTGTCCCCCAAATATGAATGGGGACTTCCAGACCTTTTGTGGGCTTTGCAAAAAAGCCCCGTGGGTTGGGATAAGGGTCTTGAAATCATATCTAAGGGCCTGGCCTGGCACCAGTGCTGATAACGCCCTCCAGGGGTTGTGTATTGTTCATGGTTTATGGTTTCTGTAAAATGTGAGCATTTAGTTAACAGGTCTTGCAAGACCAGATGGAGAAAGGGGCAGTGACTTAATTATAGGTTATCAAGAATGCACATTAGGTTACTGACACAGATTCAGATTGGTAGGCTCCCCCCCCCCCCCAATACACACACACACACACACACACACACACACACACACACACACACAAACCCTAAACATCAGGGTTACATTGGAATTAGTCTTTTAGCCTTCTCAATAACAGTAGTGTTGTGGGGCAACTTCCACTACCAGTTGCAAATGACCACAAAGGCGGTTAAGTTGATAATAAACAAGCAAGGATTTATTGACCTGGTCAGGACGATCGAAGGACACCACACACTGGTGGAGACCAAACATTCACGACCGCACCATCCCAGGTGTAGGCAGTCCTTTTAAAGGGTCTTAACCATACATATTCATTGATTTAAATTCTGAGAACTGCTTTCAAGGTCATACTCGGGGTAGGGAGTTGCCAGTGGAGTATGATTGACCATGTTGCCTGCTCCTTATCTCTAACTATACCTCCTAATGGACTTAGGAATGCAGTCCTATCTCACGAAAGTAGATGGTACAGCTCAACCCCTGGCACCACTGAGTCAACAGGAATTACTTCTTTATGGTTCTGGTCCTCAAATAGATTTATGTGAGTTTTTAGGTCTCAATCTGGAAACTGAAATAACTACCCTATTGTTTTAAGCAAACAAGCAGGATCAAAATTCAAACAGCAGTTTTATCTGAGATGAATGCTACCATATTTTATTCCTCACAGGTTTTATGTGCATGAGTCAAATCATGGACTCATCCAAATCATGGACTCATCTTTTGGCTACAAGTTAGGTGATTGTACTGCCCCCTAACTTTAAGTAGTTTGATCACATTAATTTTTCTAAATTGTCTGCTTGGCATAATTAGTTTTCTATTTACTTATCCTACTTCTTTAAGGGCATTCTCTGTTCCATTTCTGCTCTCTCATCCCCTAGCATATCTAGCCCTATGTGGTCCTGGACTTTCTCACTGCTAGCAAAAGTGTTCTTACAGTTACCAAAGCCCTAGATCCACAGTCCCTGTTAGTACTGTCCCCAATGAAGTTCAGTTCCCTCCTGCAAGCAACGAGTCTCCTCCTGGCCTGCTGTGGAGCCCAGGCTAGGGATCTCACAGGTGAGGCCGCTGATTGCCAGGATTCAGACCGTTTCCTAGTGCAGAAGTTGGGAGTAGTGTAGTCGGATCCGGATGCCATCTACTTTAACAGCTGTGGGCGTACTCAGGATAACAGTGTAGTGTTCTGTTTTAGGTTGGGGTGAGTCCTTGGGCAGTAAACTTCTTTACCAGTGCTGTATCCCTGGGCTGGAGGGGTGTACAGGGTCTGTGTGAGCACTAGCAGTCCATTTCAAACCAGCTTATGTGTTGCTCTCTGGGTATACTACAGAACCTGTAAGGACTTGAGCAAGGAGCAGGCAACAGGGTCAATCATACTCCACTGGCAACTCCCTACCCCAGGTATGACCTTGAAAGCAGTTCTCAGAATGGTTATGAATTCCAGCTTTCAGTTTCTCCCTGACCCTGGGATGGATGAGGGGAAGTCTACTATACATGATCTCAAAAGGGGGGAATCACTCCCGGTAGAGGGTACACCTGTCCCATAAGAGGGCGAATGCAGGAGGTTGGTCCAGTTTTCACCAGTTTCTAGGATAAATTTAGTTAAACTCCTTTTTTTAGAGTCCTGCCCATGCCTGTCCTGAACTTTGTGGCTGGTATGCACAATGGAGTTTCCAATTTGTGCCTAAGGCTTGAGCTATACTTTGGCTACAAAGGCGGGGCTCTTATCTGATCCTATGACTACTGGCAGCCCAAATCTAGGTATAATCTGGAGTAATTTCTTGACTATTCTAGAGGTAGTTTCTGTCCTAGTGGGGTATGCTTCAACCCAAGAAGGTGTATATAAGAACTAGCAGGTACTTATTCCCTGATGCAGGTGGCTTAATCTCTGTGAAATCCACCTCCCAATGCTCTCCTGGAGAATTTCCCTGGCGTCTGAATTCCCAGAGGGACTCTCTTACCTTGCTTAGCATTTACTTGTGCACAGATAGTACTTCTAGTGACTATGCTTTTAATTATCTTATCTAAGCTTGGTATATAGTACCTGCCTCGAAAAAATTCAGAAGTCTTGGTGACTCCTCGGTGGGTAGCCTGATATCACTGCTGGGGTCACTGGGCAACCCACGTCCAACCTAGAGCCTCTGGGACCAACAGTCTGGTCTACCAACTATCTGGTCCTTTGGTGGCTTGCTTTTGTTCTGCCAATTCCTCCTCTTGTTTAGTGTAGGAGGGGGTCTGTGGTAGGTCCGGGGTCCAGCAGGTTTACTAAAACTTGTAAAGGCCCCACTGGTTTTTGGGTGGCTTCTTTGGTAGTTTGGTCTGTGGCTCTATTTCCATTGGTTTCAATTTTCTCCCCATTCTGATATATTTTGCAGTGCACTATTGCAACTGCTCTGGGGAGCCAGATGACCTCTAATAAGTCTAAAATTTCTTCCTTATTTGTAATGTCTTTTCCAGCTAAAGTTGGTAACCCTCTTTCCCAGGGGATGGCACTGTGTCCCCTTGTTCAGAGACTGTGCCCAAATGGTGTACTCCAGGGTGACTACCACTGCCCCAGCATATCGGATCCCATCCTGAACATAACTGCTCCCATCCATGAACAGTACCTTGTCTGGTGATGATAGTGGGACATGTGTCAGGTCTGGGTGAGCTGTTTGTACTGCATCTGTTACCTTTATGCAGTCATGGATGGGTTCCTCCAGGTCATCATCTGGGAGCAGGCTGGCAGGGCTGATGGCCAGTGCCTTATGGAACCCGATGCGGGGCTGGTCCAGGAGAAGAGCTTGGCACTGGGTGATCCTGGTGTTTGATGTCCATCTCTCCAGAGTACCTCAAAGGAGGGCCTCCACATCATGGGGTGTTGTCAGGGCTAGTTCTTGGCCCAGAGTCAGCTTATCTGCCTCCTTTACTAGCAATGCTATCATGGCCACAGCCCAGAGGCAAGCTGGCCACTCTGCTGTCAGAGGGCCTAGTCTCTTAGACAGATAGGCAACAGGTCTCTTCCAGGGACCTAGAGTCTGAGTGAAAACCCCTTTGGCAATGCCCCTTACCTCACTTACATAGGGGTGGAAGGGCACGGTGACGTCTGGCAAGGCTAGGGTAGGTGCTGAGATGAGAGCCTTTTATAGTTACTTAAAGGCCCATTGTTTCACTTCAGTCCAGTTCAGTGGCTGAGCTAGAGTGGCAATGGCTTGCAAATGGACTACTACAGGAGCTTGATGACTTGCCAACCCCAGGGGGTTGTTTTCTGCCCAGACCGTGGGATAGAAATGCTGTAATTCCTCCAAGTAGGTGGAGGAATTATGCTCTTTCTCTAGCACTGCTTTTTCTCTAGCACTGCTTTTTCGGTTTCCTATAAGAGATATTCCTCTAAGAGAGGACAGGTTAAAAGAGTACAGGCAGGGCAGGATGTAACTGGACCTGGGTTCCTTGGATCCATGGTGAGGTGTGCTCTGTCCCCCTCAAAGGATATGGTGACGTCCAAGTCGGGGGTACAGGCATTCTAGCATGACCAAAAATGAACGTGTTACCATGTTCCTTCTGAGGTCCACAGTCCTTTTTGATGTCCAAGGAAAACAGGCAGTTTGTCCAGTGGCTTCCTGGAGTGATGTCTCCCTAGAGGTTACAGGTCCCATTGGCTCTGTCAAGACTGAATAGGCTGCCCCAGTGTCCACCAGGAGACTAACAAGCCTGCCCTCCACTTGTAAGGTTACCCTGAGCTCCTGGGGGCTAAATGGAAAGGAGCCCTGGCCCTGTCAGTCCTCTTCCCCTATGTTAAAGACTCTTGGAGTCTGAGTCTCTCCTTTTGCTTCACTAGCTAACCTGCCAGGACATTCTCTCTTCCAATGCTCCTGGTTTTTACAGTAAACACACTGATGCTTTCTAAACTGCTTCCTACCCTTTCCTTCCTTTCTCTGTTCCCTTTCTCATCACATATACTAACCTTCACAATTTCAAATTAGCCTTCAAACCTTCTTTCTCTGTCCTTCAAAAATGCATAACTATACCTCAAACCTTCCATTAAGTATTTTTAAATATGCCTAGCAATCAAGGTTTCAGTATTATAAAGGCAGAGGATGGAGGGAACCTCCAGCCACTTGAATTCTAAACTGCCACATTTTTCCTAGGGGTAAAGATCTCAGTTTCTGATAAGCCTAAAAAAGGGAATGGAGGGAATTTCTAGCTGCCACCTTTAAGCCCCCTAACAAAACTTGGTGAAAAGTGTCCAAGAAACCACTGTGGGTTCTTGAGTCTCATTGGGGTGCAGAGGTCACAAGGGAATTTCTATCCTTGCAGCCGCCTCATCCAGCTACTCAAAACAACTCCTGGTAGGGGATGGGTGCCGGGTGGGCAGAGGCAGGGAGCACGGCTTGGGTCCCAGGTGGCAAATGGAGGTGCTCCCACCGAGGGAGAAGGCTGCAGTCCCCTCTGTTCCCCCTGGGAAAAGCGCTTGCCTACTGCCAACAAAGGTGGCATGGAGGAGGAACCAGTGACCCTTACACTGCAGTCAAACTCCCTGACATCTCTGAAAAGCTCCACTGCTTGAGTGTGTTTCCATTTAAAAGTACTGATTTTAAAAATAATAACATAAGAGTTGCCACATAAAATAAAAGGAACAAGTGGCCTACAAAACATTTTCCTTTTCTTCTAAAGGTTTTATAATGTACTGCAGTCATTAACCATATTAAACTCAAATGGCCAATTGTGACAAACAGTTGAGACACCATTCCTCCACCACTGATTAAGACTGGGTGATGGCAGGTGTCAGAAATAAGATTCATTTCGTTTTCTAGGAAGGCTTGGTGACTTTGCCAGCTCTGGCTTCCTTCTTGTAAATAGTTAACTTTAGAATTTGGTCCCTGCTTTAAACCTCTTTGAACCACAATTGTTACAACTTTATCAAATTAATAAACATAGACAGAAATTTTGGTGAGCTGATTCCTCCTCTGACAGAGAGCAAGCAACCCTGGGAAAAAAGAATCCCAGTGGCCACTCAGGGTGGTTTGCTACCTGTCAGAGCACTCAGCCTTAAATAAACCAAATTTTTTCTTACAGACTTTTATATTTATATGAACAAATAATTATATCTATGCAGACAAACAAAATATCAAACAAACATACCTATGCTTCAGTAAAACAGAAATGGCATTCATGTTGGGCAAAGGAAACAAGATTAATAGCTGCAACAAACAGATAAATGCCCCATCCTACAACCTAGGGAGTTTCTCTGGAGCTTGCTCTGCCTCCCATAATGAAGGTGGGACCAAAAGGGGCAGCACAGCCAACACCCTGGGGGAGGGCAAAGGCTTGCAAACTCTGCTGCTGCTGCTGCCACCACTGCTGCTGCCGCTACCACTGCTACTGCTGCTGCTGCTGCTGCTGTTGGTGCCACAGGTCACTGGGAAGGACCAGTTTGTGATGAAAAAAAAATTAAAACCATTCCCAGAGTCCACCAAGGACTGTGAAGGAAAAGTCATCCTGCACTCCGGAGCTGACCTGGGAAAAAGAGTGCTTAGTCAGGGAAGGGAAGGTTACACATAGAAGGTTATTTCAAGAGAGGTGAAATCTTGCAAGGAACCTTGATAAAAAAAAAAAATCAATAATCCAGTTGCACAGTCAAAGGCCAAACAGGAAGAGAAGAACCATTCAATGTCCTCTAAGAGGATTTCAACAAACCGACAAAACTTTGTGAAATTAAAACCTAACAAATGATACATACTGTGCCCAATTATGACAACACCAAACAAAAAGTCCTGACACAACCACAACAAACATAAGACAAACAGTCTGGACACTACCAAGAGCTCCCTAGGAGGGAGGGAGAGCCTCTGGCCCATCCAGTGGGGGTCCATCTCTCTTCCTCAGAAAGGAAGGAGAGTCTCCGGCCCACTGAGCAGGGGTCCTATTCACCTCCTCCAGGAATCTCACATTCTCACACCTGTCCCGGGCCAAGGACACCATCATGTCCTCCAGCTAGAGTCTGGAGGTTATGCTGTGTCCAGTCCTCCAACAGTCTCTTATCCTTGAGATCTCAACCTAGGCGCCTTACCTCCTATGTGACCGGTCTTCCCTTTTTCAATAAATCCTTGTGGCTTTCACTCCTGGCTTTGATCTCCGGAAAGGAAGGAAAGCCTTCAGCCCTCCAAGCAGGGGTTCCTCTCTCTTCCTCAGAAATCTTGCTGGGCACTCCAAATGTGTGGGGCAACTTCCACGACCAGTTGCAAATGACCACAGAGGTGGTTAGTTGGTAATAAGCAAGCAAGGATTTATTCAACTGGCCAGGATGGTCAAAGGGCACCACACACCAGTGGAGACCAAACACTCACAACCACATGGTCCCAGGTGTAGGCAGTCCTTTTAAAGGGTCTTAACCATACATATTCATTGATTTAAATTCTGAGGACTGCTTTCAAAGTCATACCCGGGGTAGGGAGTTGCCAGTGGAGTATGATTGACCCTGTTGCCTCCTCCTTATCTCTAACCATACCTCCTACTGGATGTGGGAATGCAGTCCTATCTCACGAAAGCAGATGGTACAGCTCAAACCCTGGTGCCACTGAGTCAACAGGAATTACTCCTTTATGGTTCTGGTCCTCAAACAGATTTATGTTAGTTTTTAGGTCTCAATCTGGAAACTGAAGTAACTACCCTATTGTTTTAAGCAAGCAAGCAGGATCAAAATTCAAACAGCAGTTTTATCTGAGATGAATGCTACCATATTTCAAGTAGTAATGGAGAGAATTGAATGGAATGTATAAATAGAAAGCAAAATAAATAGAAGTCTGACAGTGAATAAATGTAAGGGAAAAGACAAAAATTAAGATTACCTCCCAGTTGCTTCTTCTGGCAACTGCATAGATGTATGTGATGTCAATCCCGGCAAGAGGGTGAAGACCAGGTTCAAGGAGAATTTGAAGTTTTGTGAACCCTCCAAGGAGAGATAGAAGTCTGAGACTCTGGAGTGAGAGTGGAATGGACACAAGCATGGAGGCCAGAATAGATTCAATGAATTTTTGGACAATAGAGAGAATTTTGGTGCGACTAAAGCAGAAATATGAAAGAATCCTGAAACAGCCCATGATTTAAAGTAACAGGTCTCATTTCACTATGTATGAAACAAATTCAGATAAACAAAGCAGATTCTTGGACTTCACCATTAGGAGATTTCTCCCTAAGATCTAAGGCCTAGGATGAAAAATCTGCATATTTAATAGGAATCCTATTCTAATGATTATTAAGCATGCAAATGAACTAAGAATCATACTTGGAGAAATACTGATTTAAGAGAGAAGACAAAGACATGGAAAAACTTAGAGAGATAGAAAGAGAATCAAAATAGTGTGATGTAAGGAAAGAGTAGGGGTATTTTAGAAATCGGAGTCAATCAGCAGTACTAAAATTAGAACAGTGCTATGTTGAATTTTGTTTTAGTAATATAAGCAAGATCAAAAACACTGTCAAATGAAAGGGTCAGAACCCCAAATAAAAGAAGGAAGAGTTGGATGTTTTCTTATATGTTTTTATGACATTCAATTGCCACTCACTAGTTACTAATGTGGACGAAAGGAGCCACATGCTAACCTGACAAGCTCAGGGGAGGCCTGCGTGGCAGTCTTGCAAACTCAGAGACCTAAAATAACCACAAAAGATGGTCTGAAAATTAAATATTTAACTACAAACAGGTTATAGTGGATCGTCATGTCCTATTTTCTCTGACAAAGATCAACTTAGATCTTCTTTACTGAGCCCATTTGCCTTTTTGCCTCTAAAATAACATATCTGTGAGATGTCTGGGTAACTTGTAACTTCCTTTTTATCCTGGAAGCCTCAGGGCACAACAAATGGCACCTGGACATTCCATCGTTATTGTTATCAAGTTAATTGTCAACTGTTAATGACATTAAAGTATTCTGTATCCATCCCTGTAAAAGAAGCACATGTCCATAATTTCACCTTTTACCAGAGGTTTCTTCTATTTGCTTTATCCCACCTCCTTAATCTATCACCAATGAATTTCATGTAACTCACCTACTTACGTTTCTGTGGGACTCTTCCCCTCTCCCCACGTGGGAGTCCATAGTTGTTCTACAATAAATCTCCACCTTTGCTATACCACTTTCTGTCTGTGAATACATTCTTAGATTCCAGTGGACAAAGAATCCAGATTCCAGTCCAAAAATTCAGCATCACATGCAAACTGATTATTTGATGAATTTTGATAGATAGATGATGTACTTTAAATTTGGCCTCTAATTATAAAACAAAAATATTGTGCTTGTGGGAGAAAAGAATCCAAGGACATATAAGAATAACAAAATCAAAATTTAGTCTCAATGGACTCATATTCATGAAGTAAAGTCCACAAACTAAGGCATTAATATCATATGATATATATCATATGAGGAAAAAAAGAAGCTATAAAGGAAATTATGAGACTTTCTGCTTGGAAACAAATTAAGAAAGTACACAGAAAGTCAAACTTTTAAAAAGAAAATCTTTTTACTTATGAAACAAAACATCTAATAATGATGCATTAAAAAAAGTGATAGGAAAGGGGGAAAAGTGACAGAAAGGAGTTGTAAAATACAGTCTATTTGTGTTAGAGATTAATTAATTTAAATAAAGTATATATAGATGCTAAATTCTGATACATGAAAGATAAAAGTAAAATTATACAAGTTCCCTTTGTGCAAGTGAACCCAATAATAATACCTCCCAGCATCTTCTCACTTTAGGAAGGAAAAAGTAAGGAAAGAAGGACGGAAAGACTAAGGAAGAAAGGATATTCTTCTAAGGTTGTCATGTAGTCTGCAATTGCTTTTTCACCACAAAAATTCAATTTCTAAATTTATAAACGTAATTGTCTTTGAAAGATGTCGTCAATTGTTTTTAACTTTTTATTATTATTTTAAATTTTCGATATTGGCACAATTGCAGATGTTGCCCATTTTCTTCCCATATGCCCATCTCCACCCGCCTCTACCTCCACCTCCCTTGTCCTTCACCACACTTGTAGCAGGCCAATGTAGTACACACCAGTGTTCTTCATCGTTATTTTACCATGCTACATAAGTTCTAGTAAGAAATATACTTGTAATGTCGTTCAGTTTTATGATTAACTTGAGTACATTTTATACTCTACTTCCAATTAGTGTATGGTTGTTCCTAGGCCTGTCTTATAACAAACACTTGTTCTTTTGGCAACTTTTCTTTAAATGCCAGAGCTTCCATTATTTGGCTGACAAAAAGTGGCAGGTGACCATGAGTTGACACCCCTTGTTTCATGACTCTACCACAACAGGGTCATTCAGATTGGAATAATATTACAATAGCAATTGTTCTGGTCTCTCCCTTGTTACAGTCATTATCTTTGGTCATTTTATTTAAATGCATCATTTAGTTTGACAGCAAATTATATGACAGAATAAAAGGGACCTTGGGTAGGGGGGGTGAAAAAACATTCCCAAGTAAAACTGATTTAATATCAAATAACTTCAAGGTTAACTTAGCACAGTGAGTTGCTAACTTTACCAGGAAGAATGCTGGCATAGCTAAATTGGGCCATTTAACCTTGTGGGTTAAAGAAAGAAAGGACTAGGCTGCTGCAGCCTTTAGGACCTGTGTATAAGAAATGCAAAAATTATTTAGAAAAGAAAAAAACAACTAGGTCATTAATAAAAATGTATTTCAAACATAGAAAATAAGGTCAAGTAGTGGTTAGGATTTTTAACTTATTCTCAATTTAAAAAAATAGGCTTTGAAGCTAACATTAATTTTTACCTATTTCCATTTCCTTCCCTTTAAAATTGGAGAAATGTAAATTTTAAAAACAAAGAAAGAAAATTTTCACACATAACATATAAATGTGTATTCCTCACAAACTGATCCATTATGTGGATACAAATCCACAGTTTAAATTCTAAATGCACATAACCAAAATTACCACTAAGTTCTTCCATCAGGAATTTATTTCGTGGCATTAACAAGCCACTGTTTTCAAAATATCTGAGAGACTTGTCCTGGCTGGTGTGGCTAAGTTGGGTATCATCCTATGCCTCAAAGGTTGTTGGTTCAATTCCTGGTCAGTGTACATGCCCAGGTCGCAGGCTCAGTATCCAGTAGGAAACATGCAGGAGGCAGCCAATTGATGTTGCACTCTCACATCAATGTTTCTCTCTTCTCCCTTCCACTCTCTCTCTAAAAACCAACAAACTATTCATTTAACCAACAAAATATTTAAGATTTTCCTAACTATCACTACATTCATATTTCAGTGTAAATGAATGAGGTGTTTACACAGTCTTGTGGACAAAAAGGAAGGACGACTGGGAGGAAATGACACAAGACATCAATAAAACAGCCTTAATGAGATTGATACCTTAGCAAGATGGAAATAGGGCTGTCAACAGACTTGGAATAAAAGAGAAATATGCAAATAATAAAAGATAAATATGCAAATAATAAAAGATAAACATGCAAATTGACCTTACATCCACAATACCCATCAGCCAATCAGGAGTGAACATGCAAATTAACCCAACAAATATGGTGGGTTAATTTGCATATGGAGGGGTGAAGTGGCCAGGCAGAGCAGGATGCTTACTATGAGGGAGAGGGTGTGGGTGGAGAGAGCTACAAAAGTGGTGCTCTGGCCAGGAGTGAGGACTCGTAGGCTCCCAGGGGGCTGGGAGTGAAGCCAGAGGAAGGAAGGCCTATTCTTGCACAAATCTTCATGCAACAGGCCTCTAGTGAAAGAATTAAAAACAAAACAAAGCAGATATTTTATATTTTTGCCAAGAGGTTTCATAAACTTGGGTTCTAGTAACTTCTTTATGTGTTTGATACTTGTACTTTCAAAGGTACGAGTAAATCTTCCCTGAGTTGTTGAGCGTCTAGAAGTCACCATGTGTCTGAGATATACCTGAGAATGCCCCATTGAGCCATTTAAGAACATGTGAACAGATTGGCATAGACCGTAATTCTTTGCTAATCCTAATTTTTATCTAATCTAATTATATTTTGTGAATTAAAAACTTCAGTGATCTCTTGGGGTTAATTCAGTCTCTTTCAGGTTATGCCTGTTTTTCAGACTCCTCTCTTTCTCCTTAGGTTAGTTGCTAAGATGGCATATTGCAAGGGTGTGCAAACTTTATTTGTAAATGACAAGACAGTTTATTTTAGGTTTTATTTACTATGCAGTCTCTATTGCAACTACTCAACTCTGCAACTGTAGAAAGAAAGCAACCATAGACAATATGTAAATAAATGAGTATGGCTGTGTTCTAATCAAACTTTACTTATGGATACTTTATATGAAATTTGATTTTCATATCATATTCAAGTGTTACAAAATATTCTGATTTTTTTTCAATCATTCTTATAGAACATGCAACAGGAAATATTGGCCCATGCACTACAATTTGCTGACCCCTGGTATAATTCAGCTTAGATGACACTGAGAACTGTGGGAGGGAGATCTCTATCCTCAATCTCACCATTGGGTGTGTCACTTGGTGCTCACTAACCCAGTGTTAGCTTGTTCTATGGCTCTAGGCTTGTGATCTTAAATTTCTCAGCTTGTCCTGATATCTTGCCCATCCAAGTAGATTCAGCTTTCACTCTGCTCTCTGATCTTGAACACCCCTCTGAGTTACTGCCACATCTTTCATCGTAACAGTAGGTTCATTTGTGGCCCTTCAGCCAGTGACCATGCACTCTGGAGCTAAAGCAGCATGCCCATGTCAGCAAGAACTTCTCTCCATCAGACTGCACCACCACCGTATCGACTGTGCTGCGCTGCTACCTGTTGGCCAGAGGAGCCCTGGAACATCGGTTTCCTAGTGGAGTAACAAATGCTAAGTAAGGCCACAGCCCGCAGCCCTTAGTTTTCCTGACTCCATGTGCAGTGAACTTCTTCCCCAATCTGGGGCTTTGAAGCATTGGAAGGTATATTTCAAATTCCATTACCTTTCTCCCCAACATCAAACTCTCCTCTCAGAGAGATCATTGTCCTTCTTTCCTTTCCTGATGCCATAATGGTGAACATAAAAAATCAGTTTATCAATAAAAAAATAATTCAGCAAAGTATTAAAAATATCACTCCCTTAATATGTAGATGTACCATGGATAGAAATGAGGATGTTGAAAAATTCTAGTTTAAAACAACAACAACACAATAGCATAAACAAAGAACAAAGGAAACAGAAGTTTGTCTACAAAAACACAACTTTTATTCTAAAGCATAATGCTTATTTTATTATTTGGTCCAGAAACCATTCTAGGATAAAGAAGAGGCAAAAAACTTTTATGTTAGCGTTCTAGAGTTTTTCCTGATAACACTGTACTCAGAAAGTATATTTTATCATATGCAAACTTGCATTACAAAAACATTTTTTAACACTGGGTTTTGTAATGAAATAGAATAAAATCTATGTATAGAAACTTTGTTACTGTCATAGTTTTATTTCACATGGCCATGAATTAGTGAAACTAAAAAGAATCTGGTAATAATTTAGTAAATACACATTTATTTGCTAAATGATCTCTCAACAAATATTTATGGAGTACTTACTATATGTCAAGCACTACTGTAGGGCCAGACATCATGTGGTGAACAAAATATTGTCAAGCAGGAGGCAAACAATAAACAAGATAAATAAGTAAAATATATATGTGAATAAATGATGTTCTCTAAGAATTTATAAAACAGAGAAAAGCCCTATGAAATATGAAGATCAGCACTGAAATTTCAGAGAATGGCAATGGAAGTTTTACTAAAAATATGACTTTTGAATAAAATTCTGAAGGAAGTGAGGGAGCTAACTATCCTATCTAATAAAAGAGTAGTATGCAAATTGACCATATCTCCGATCAAGTCATGCCCACAAGCCATGCCCACCAGCCAATGAGGAGCAAATAAACCCCAACCAAGATGGCTGTGGCCACTGAGAGCAGGAGGGAGGCTTGGGTTTCCCCATAAATGGAGGAAGCCAAGCTTTCCAACTGCCGTTGCCAGTCTAGGCAACCACTCAATGCTACAAAGTTTCAATTATAGAAGATGTATCCCAAAAGAAATGGCAGTAGCCATGGAGCTGGAGAGAGCAGAAGATAGGGTTGCCTGGGCGATGGAGGAAGCCAAGCTTCTGCAGCCCTAATGCCTAGGCCTGCACTCTAAGCTACAAAGTTTCAATTGTAGAACATAAATTAATCTCAGATCCGAGGACCTCCCCTTGGGTTGCTGAGGGGCATGGCCAGCCTGCAAACTTCCACAAGCCCCTTTCAAAGGCCATCCCATACCCCAAGAAAACCCCCACCCTAATCCGGGACACTCTTCAGGGAAAACCAACTAGCCCCCACCCATGCACCAGGCCTCTATCCTATCTAATAAAAGAGTAATTTGCAGATTGACCATCACTCCAACACACAAGAGGGTTGCCACCATGTGGTCAAAGATCCTGCCCCCATGTGGACACAAGATGGCCACCACAATATGGTCAGCAGGGGAGGGCCATTGGGAGGTTCCAGGCATGTAAAGAAGGGCAGTTGTGGGCTATCAGGCCAGCAGAACAGGGCAGTTGGGAGGGAGCAGGCCTACAAGGGAGGGCAGTTGAGGCAATCAAGCTTGCAGGGGAGGGCAGTTAGGGGTGACCAGGCCTGCAGAGGAGGGAAGTTGGGTGCAAACAGGCTGGCAAGGGAGCAGTTAGACATCAATTAGACTGGCAGGGTAGTGGTTAGGGGGTTATCAGGCTGGCAGGCAGAAGCAGTTAGGGACAATCAGGGAAGCAGGCAGGTGAGCAGTTTGGAGCCAGCAGTCCTGGATTGTGAGAAGGATGTCCGACTGCCCGTTTAGGCCCTATCCTACTGGAATCAGGCCTAAATGGGCAGTCGGACATCCCTCAAGGGGTCTCAGATTGAAGAGGGTGCAGGCTTAGCTGAGGGACATCCCCCGCCTCCCATGCATGAATTTCATCCACTGGGCCTGTAGTCTATATCTATATATAAAAGGCTAAGCAACTGTCTGACCTTTTGACTGACCAGATAGTAGTTTTGACACACACTAACCACCAGGGGGCAGACACTCCATGCAGGAGCTGCTGAGCTGTGATGACTTACGTTTCTCCCAGAACCAGAGAGGAGGACGCCCGATTCCAGGGTGGGTCACCTGAGAATTGTCCTCTCACAATCCGGACCCCTCTGGGCATGTCAGAGAGCTAGTTTCGGCCCAATCCCTACAGCCCAGGCTAAGGGACCCCACCAGTGCACAAATCCATGCAACCAGGCCTTTAGTGTCAATATATGTAATAGGGAAGAACATTCTAAGCTATGAGAGCAGCTAGTACAGTGGACTTGTCTTTAAAATATATCAGATATGTGTGAGAAAGGACAAGAAAGCCAGAGTGGATGAGGTCCTAAAAGGGAGAAATGAAGGTTGAGAGGTCATATGAAAACAGATCACATTAAAGGAGTCATAGTGAGGATTTGGGGTTTTACTCAGAATTAGAAAGCCATGAAAATTTTTAAGATTAGAAACAGAGGCCAGCTGGGAGACTGTTATAAGAATTCAGGCAGGAGATGCAGGGCACTTTGGTTTGTGTGACCTCAGTAATATGATGAGAATGGTCATATTTTGAATATATTTGAAGATAAAGTCAAATACATTTTTCTGTGGATTTGAAAGTGAGGTTCAAGAGAAAATAAAAAGGATTTCACCTTTGATTTTGGTGAGAAATCAGAAACTAGAAATAGAAGATTCTTCTTTATTGAGATAGCAGCAAACTGCTGGAGGAGCCAGCTTGGGGGAGGATATCAGAAGCTCAGTTTTAGACATGGCAATTTTTAGAAGCTTATTAGACATCATGATGCACAGGTAAGGGGGCAATTAGAGCTAAGGAGAGAAATGTGGGCCAGGTATATAAATATGTGAATCATCAGTAGACATGATGGAAATTATAGCCTGGAAACTAAGATTAGAAAGGAGAAACCAGCAAAAGAAACTGAGTAGTAGTGAACACTGTAGGAAGAAAGCTAGGTAAGGTGCTGGAAACCAAATGAAGACAGTACTTCAAGAAGTGGAGAGGTATCAGATGTTGAGACTGGGTATCTATGTGTACAAGTCATTAGGACCTTCATGTTTGCATCTTTTTCATTCCATTGTTCGATTAGCTGAGTTTAACTGTTGCTGATTATGTCTGATGACTCAATGAATGAGTCTAAATACCTGAGCAACATGCTCAGTATAGTGGATGAGTGAATTTTCTAAACTTTGCTACTAAGAATGTTATGGTTTAAGCCATTTAATACTATTAAACAAATATTTATGAAGGCCCTACTATTTTTAAGAAGTCTGGAAATCAAAAAGAGATGCAACCACTATCCTTTAGGAACCCACTTTCTAATAAAATTTATTAAAACTGACACACAAATAACTTAAACATAAAATGTAATGGGTATGAATCTCATTCCACAAAACTCAGGTGGACAAAAAGTAAAGATTTGTTTATTTTTCTATAATTTAACTTAACTTTGTATTTTGTGATCCCATTAGATCAAGTGTTGAAAATAAAATCTTCATCAAGTCAGGACCATTTTCTTTTATTCCGGGGTTTTGTCATAAACTGAGAGTTTTTAGGTCATGCTTCAATGTTAGTGAATGAAGGGATGGAATTGCTACTTACTCATGAGAGCTTCTTGACTGCATTCTCATCTAGCATATGAGCATGTTCCCATCTAATCCTCAGTCACTGACTAATGCAGATCACATCTGCATTTTCTCATGCTCCCTCCTCTAAAAAACTCTCCAGGTCTGGTTCTCTCTCTCTCTCTCTCTCTCTCTCTCTCTCTCTCTCTCTCTCTCTCTCTCTGTGTGTGTGTGTGTGTGTGTGTGTGTGTGTGTGTGTGTGTGTGTGTGTGTCTTAGGCAGTCTCTCAGAAGCACAGGAAACAACCAACTTCCCTCCCCTGCCTCCATAAGTTATGAGAAATTCTGTGAGGTTGCTCAAGTCTCTCTCATCTCAGACCTGCCACATGAAACTGCCTTTCACTTCCACATGATGCTGAGAACAAGAGGTGGTCTAGATCTCAGGACTTGTTTGGGTTCCTAGTAGGAAACAGGAAATAGATTTTGCTCTGAGATGTGGCATCTGTCAATGCCTCCAAGTTTCAAGCAAGGATGGAGAGAGAGAATAAGGGACCCACCATACATATACTTTCTTGCTTATCCTCTGATTATCCCTTCCTTCTTAGTAGATTTCAAAGAATCACTAAGTATAGAAAAATACTGATTCCATCTATCATGGCCTTCCAGTTCCATTGTTTGACTTTTTAATAAACCTTGGAAGGTCCAGAGGCCTTTCTCCCAATGAAGAGTTCAAAAGATCTTTCTAATGTCCCTTTGAAATTTTTTTTTCTCTTCAGTTCTGATATTGGTTATATTCATCCTCTGAAACATCAATATGAAATGTGTAGCTGCCTTCTCTAGTACAAAAGGCCATCCTATCTAATAAAAGAGTAATATGCAAATTGACTTACCTTCGCTCCACCCACCAGTCATGCCCACCAGCCAATCAGGACCTGGGGCAGGGCCGAGGCCACCTAAGCCAGAGGGGCAGGGCTGAGGCTGCCAACGTGCGCCAGCCAGGGAGAAGGCCTGGGCCAGGGGGGTGGGCCAAGGCCCTTGCTAGCCGGGTGCGAGCTGGCTGGGGTGAAGGCCTGGGCTGGGGCTGAGGACATGGCTGGGACAGAGCCAGGCATCGGCCCCATTGGAGGGTGATGGCTGGGTACCCAAGGCCTAAAGCCTCGGCCAGAGGCTTTAGGTCTTGGGCAGGCTGTGGGTGAGTGGTCAGTAGGACATTCTCTGAGGGCTCCCAGTATGTGTGAGGGGGCAGGTTTAGCTGAGGGATCACCCACCCCCAGTGCACGAATTTCATGCACTGGGCCCCTAGTACACTATAAAGCATTATAGTTAATATCTCAAAGTATTAGCCTACTATATTTTTCCAATTAGTAAAGCTTTACATCCTTGAAAAAAATTTTTTTTAATTTAAAAGCTCCCTGCATGCCAAGAAGGTGGGAACCTTACTTGAAATTGTTTCTCTAGAGTCTTACTTCCTATATGCAAACTGACTAGCTTTTTGCAGGACTGTAGTTGTTCTAGTGACTCTCCTATTCTTGTTTCTCCTGTGACCCTTCATGTCCATCTCAGCTTCCACATAACCAGTGGTAAACAGGTTCTCTTATAGATTTACTTCACCTGCAAGGCAAAAATAAGGTATTGGTGAAGCTCTTAAATGCTCTTCTTCAGTTCCTTCTGCAGGACTGAGATCTAATCTCCCACATTTATTGGGGATTAAAAGGTTTCTCTAATTCACTAGCAGAAATGATTTTACAGGTGTGAAGAATCTAGTTAAAACTTTACTTCTAGAGTTTGTACTGCAAGTTTTCCACGTCTTAGCTATTTTCCCTTTTACTAAAAATAAAAGACCAAAGTAACAGAAAATTAAACTGGATTAAAGTAGCTAAAATAATATACTCTGAAAATCTCTTTTGGTTATAGAAAAATATCTTCTAAGAGGTCATATCATATTTTCTATGTCTTAAAATTATTCGATTCTAGGATTATGAAATTTGAAAATTTTTTATTCCAATTAATCAGAACATTTTATTTTATTTAGTCCTAGAAACCCATATAATGTTATTTATTAGCTGTCAGCAGCTTTAATGCCAGCTTATTAGAGGACCTGACTCTGTGCCTGCTGATAGTTATTGTGAAGGCTGAAAGGTTAACAAGAACGGGCTGCTACCAACCGCCTTGCCAGGTGTTTTTCCCTGCAGTTAATGGACTTGAGCCAATTGAAATTATCACTCTAGAAAACAGGCACAGTCACTCTTAATCTTTGCATGAAAACATTGGTAGAAAAAAATAGCTGGGATTTGTATTGTTTCTTTTCACCATCATCACTTTTGGAACAATCAAAATACAGTATAGTTAATCTTCTATTTTAAAATGAAGGCTTGACAAATATAAAAAGAAAGAAACTTTTGAAAATAACATGAATGCATAACATTTTCCATTAAATTAATAATAGTCCCTTCAATGAAACAATGTCTTATAAAATCTCACACATTGTTTTGGAGGCATGTGATTACAGCTACATAGGTATTAACATTTCTAAGTTTATTTAATTGCTGGGTTTATAAATCTGAACAATTATAATTAAATAATCAGAATCAACCATATGGAATCAGAGCCAGTCACCACAGATATGTGACACATGCATGCTGGGGGGGTGGGGGGATTGAATATGTATTTATCCAATCTAAAACAGAACAGATGGCAAAGCAAACAGGTAAGCACTTGCTTTATTTTCCAGATAATGTGGTTCACTGAAGATCTCTATTTATTTTGGGAGCTTCAGAGTATCTGTAAAAATCAAATGAAAGACAAACAGAGGTGACTAAGACTTGAATGAAGTATGAAACTTTAGAGCTCTCATGCTGTCAGATAAAGAGAGAGGGATTTTCATTTTCTGCCAATTCTCAGGAATAAAGTAGAATTTTAGATAGCAGTATTTAAAATTAAAGACGTAGCTGAAGAAAATACAAAGGATGGAAATGCTCTAGTTGTATAAAATCCAAAATTAAACAAGTTCTGGTAGGAAGCTGAGTAAGAAGAATAGAAGTGGACTGTATGTAATAGAAGTAGAAACTGCTCATGCCCACCCTAACATCAATGTGCTCATCTAGTACTACGATCTTAGTTTCTAAATACCATTCTTTACAGAAAGGAAGTAGAGTTCCTTGGAGAAATGGCTGAGGCAAGTAAAATTAGTGGTGAGAGTAAATGTTCTTGTAGTGTTAGAAAGCAAGAAATGCTCAATGGGGATGTAACAAAACATATAGGGGCAAGTTTAAAAGACCCAACAGGCCAAATTGGAGACAATTAGAATATTTTTTCTAGAGAAAATAAAAGTTTATTATATTTTTTAAAGATCCAATAAAATGTAGGGGTGTGAAAGAGAGGAAAAGTTCTTTGAAACAAAAGAATGCTAGTTATTATATGCAGAAGAAATGATAAAATTGAGAAATCACCATTTTTGCAAACAATGTAAAAAATTATTTAAGCAAGCATCACCAAATGAGGCTAAAAATCATAAGGTACTACAATTCTCACATTTTCAAATTTCAGCCACAAGTTATTTATTGATTATGAAGAAAAATAACATAATCAAGAGATCAAGATCAAAATTAGCATCACCAGCTATAGGACACATAAGAACTATGTATCTTCATATAGGACCACTGTGACTATGATGTATTCCTACAAAGATATTTAACCTGAAACTAGTCATGAGAAAACAAACAAGTCCAAATTGCAGAATTTTTACAAAAATTTTGACCTGGATTTGACCAACTTGTTCAGTTATATAAAAGGTCCAAAAAGGGCAATGGGGTGAGGAAAAAGCAAAAACAAAGAGATAGGTAACAGATTAAAAGGACACTAAGTCCTGGCCAGTGTGGCGCAGTGGCTGAGTGTTCATCCATAACCAAGAGTTCATTTGTTAGACTCCTGGACAGGTCACATGCCTGGGATCTGGGCTCAGTCCCCAGTAGGAGGCCTGCAGGAGTCAGCTAATCAATAATTCTCTGTCCTCATTGATGTTATTCTCTAAAAGTCAATTTAAATATCATATTTAAAGAGCAAATCACATTTTTTAAAAGAAAGGACACTTAGAAGACCTGACACCTAAAATTGAGATCCTTGATTAGAAATTAAAAAAAAATAAGTAAATAAAATCCAAATTCACACAACTGTAAATGACATATGTAGCACTACTGGAGAAATTTGAATAAGACTGGATAATAGATAATATTACTGTGATGCTCTTCAACTTCTTATCTATGTAAATGATATTGTGTTCATTTAAAAGGATGTCCTTATTCTTATAATTGTTGAAATATTTAGAGTAAAAGATCATTATGTTTGCAACTTAATTTCAAATATTTCAGCAAAAAAAATGGTATAAATGAAAAAGGCATGTATTGATAGAGATTTTACAGTAAATGCAGCACACTGATAAAGATTAGAACATTTGAGGGAAATATATATGTATATTTCTTCTATTCTTTTAACTTTTTGTAGGATTTAAATTATTATTTAATTTTGAAAAACTAATGCTCATCTCTCAGTAGCTTCAGTAAGTTGTCCAGGAAATACTGTGCTCTGAAATCCCAAACAGATAAAAAGTCCCTTGGCTGCTATATCAGCATATCTTCTGCAAGTTCCCACTGGTACATCATGCTACTTGGTCATCACAGGCCACCACCAATGAGCAGAATGAAACACAGTGTAAATAATATCAGATCAGAGAGTTTCATTACAAGTCAAGTCACATTTAGCTTTCTTTGAGGGCATGGTAGTAGGTGATTCTATAATTCTTATTGGGTACAATAAACTATATAAAATTTCTTAATATTTGATAGTGGTCAATTGGTTAAAATTGATGGTAGACTTCTTTAATATACACAGTAATTTTGAATAAACAACATTTTTTAAAACCACAAAAAAAAAACCTTGTGTAAACCAAACCATGAAGCTGCAAAATACAAATAGATCCCCATACAACTCTAAAGCTCCTGAATAATAAGTTGTCTTCTCCTTCAACCTGGAGAGTTGAAGTTGAGGTTAGTTGATGGTTTACAAAATCATTCATTCATTCGATACATACCAGTTGAGCATTCTTCTAGGTGCCATAAAAAAAATGTAGTGTAATGTCAATGCCATGGAGAAAGAAAGAAAAAGAGAAAGCAGTGTCAAGAAGAAAAATAGAGAATGCAAGGGGATAGAACATGATGAAGAATGATATTTTTCATTGGGTGATTAGCGAATACCCTTCTGAGAAGCAAATCTTTGAGCAGAGACCTGAATGACATGAGCAATAGAGCCAATGAACATTTTCATCAGGAGCCCCTCAGGAGGAAACGGCATCAAGTACAAAGGCCCTGATGAACTATTTTCATGTACAGTCACAGAATCTGCAAGATGAAATGCATGGCTGAAGAGAAGTCAGCAAGAAAAGAATAATGGGACTAGGGAAACTTTAACCTATGTAATGCCTTAGTTATAGTTTTTTAAAAAGGCATGCCACAGGTGGACATGAACTTTGTGCCAAGATAAAAGGATCTCTTCTCCAAGGAGATCAGCTCTTGCTGGATTTAGTAAGGCAAACATTTGCCCAACGCCCTCACTGGGCACCAGTTTGCAGACACAAACTGTATAAGCATATTCAGAGACCCTTGGAAGAACACCAAGGAAAAAATAGGCAGGGAAGTAGGCCAATGCAGCACACACAGGAGGTGAGTCTCATCTTAGTGTGTATTGTCCAATGCTGTAATGGGAAGAATAATATAAAATTATACATAATGAGCAGATCATTTATAAGGTTATTCTCTGCTCAAACATTCCTACTAATTAACATTATTCACCATTCTATTTAGTTCAACATTTTTGCCTAAGAGACTTTAATAGAATACTGGTCTATAAGGGCAAATAGTAATTTTTAAAGGTATTGAATTTCTAGTACAATATGCAAATTTTATGAAGTTAATGGGAGTGACATGGAAGATTGCTTAAATCACAAGAATAATCATTACCAAATTTAAAAATTTTCAAGTCTAATCAGTTAACAGTTAAAGGTAAGAGGTCAATAAGGGTAACACAATTTAAAAATAAATAATCAGAATAACAAAGGATTGAGAGAGGTTTGGGGGAAACTGATGAATAATTTTATAAGGTAACACTAAATAATGATCTGAAAAACTAACACAGGAAATATACTAATGTGCTACAGTTTAGTGAAGAAAATCACATCAGTGGCAAAAATTTTCTTAAATGATTCTTTGTTCATCCTAATACTTACAATAAACTTTTTATTCAAATATAAATTAAATATAAGAAAAAACTAATTTTTCTTTCTCAATACACAATCCCAATCGAATATGTTAATACCACTTATTTATTATATGTTTGGTCTCTTTTTTAAATTGAGTTGACTTTAAATAGCCTGTCTTAAGTACCAGTAATCCTCTGATGATTGGACCTCCTATTTTCTGATTCTTGTACAGCATTCCTAATTCCACAGTTGTCATAATATATCAATTTATCACTCCCCAGACTAATCTACTTAAAAAATAGGCTATTTCCCAGGCTTTCAAAGAACTTATAAACAGCAAATATAGAAATATCTGCTCTAAAGAGGAAACTTGGCATGTATTCTGAGAAAAACACAAAGAATTAAGGGATTTATAAGAAGAATAGATCATCTTTATTTGAAGGCGTCAGTCAGTACTTCATAAAGGAAGCTGCCTCCTAGAAAAATGAGTAGAATTTTAACAGAAACGAAGAAGTGAAAATATAGTAAATGTTCAGGAAATTCTTTAGAGTTCACTTTGATCTTGCATAACACATGGAAAAAGTCAAATTTAAGACTAAGAATGCTGGGCCTGGGACTTGGGAGCCTTGAGTACCAAGCTAAGTTGTTGAATGTTAGGAAATGAGGAACAGGTACAATTGAGTGATATAATTAGTGTTGTTCTCTTCTTTTTTCCAAAGAATTTTTGATATTATACACTAAAGTTTTACAAACTTAATTTCCCCAAACCCAAAGAAATCAATTTAATTTTCTTTACAGGAATTTATTTCCATCTATTACCCTAAAGGAAAATGTAAATATTTTAGTCAATTCTCAATTATCTGCATAACATGGGAGCACTGGCAAAGATAGCCTAAATCCGTGTGAAAATCACACTGTCAGATTGGGACCATGACTTGATTTCCTGAAGCAACAAAAATTGCTATGAGGAGCAGGTTCATGAGGTTGTCCTTCTGGACAGCAAGCAAATAGGGCAGCCTGTCTCTCAGCAGAGTTCTCCTGCCGCCACATCCATGTTCGTTTCTGCCCAATCAGCTCAGGGCTCTGATCCTGTGCCCCTTAACAACTGTCTCTGTCAGGAGAACCAAGCTGACTCCAGATAAAGGTGGTACAAAATATTATATATTTTCAATATAAAAAATAAAATGGAACACCAATGATCTATGTATAAACCATCAAGAATGCAAACATTGAAATCACACGCACCACACAGTATCAGCAAAAATCCACACTTTGATACTTTGAATACGATTAAAAATAATAAAGAAATAAAATTATTTTAAAAATACTCAAGCTTTAGTATTTCCTCTATATTTTACTACTGATTCATTTAATCATTCACCAAACATGTACTGGAGCACAAGCTATGAAAAAGGCATTGATTACTATGAACTTTGAGAGCAATATGCATAATTATTTCCACTTTCTGTTATAATTCAATGTAGCTTTATGTTTTAAAATGGGAGTTTTACATTTAGATAGCTGTACATTTTAGATTTCTCTAGCATTGTCTTATATGTTGAGGTTGTGGCCTCAGATAAATTTTCTACTTATAAGCTGTGTGATATCTCTCTGGGGATCATTTTCTCATTTGCAAAATAAAAAATAATAGGACCACATATTCTAGAAGGTTGCTGAGAAGATTAAGAGAGATTAGGCTTATGAAATATTTATAGAGTCTAGCATTTATAAATAACTCAATAAATGTCAGTTGTGACAATTATTTTAATAATTTTCATTAGAATAAAGAAGTCATGCTATGATTAAAAACTCAGAATCAAGTTTGAAATATCTGAATTGTTCTGAAAAACACAACAATTTAATACAAATGTGTTTGTCTTGTAGCAAAGGGGAAAAAAACTATGTTAAAATTATAATATAATGTTATGTACTTATACTTCAAGCTACACAGAAAGGAATGGTTATTACACTAAAGGGAACCAGAGAGATGAAAATCTAATTATCCCCTTTTTTGACATTAGTGTTGCATGAATCACTTTTCCTGATCATTAATGGGGCAAGTTCACTCATGAGCATGGGCCAGAAGAGTATTGAACAGATCCACTGACAGATGCCTTGAGATAAAAGATTAGTCATATGTTCAAGCCAGATACTTGAGGTAAGAATTCATTTCCTAAACTCATTATAGTTTTGCTGGCAATAAAATCTCACACCTGTGTTTTTATTTTATTTTATTTTTCCTTTGGTGGTTGCTGTCAGCTATTATAGATGCTTTTTCCTTTGTATTTGACATCCATGGGCAAATGTTGTATTTATGCTCATTGAACTGTTCTGAAACATTTCCTTCTGAAACCCTTCATGACTGCCTTTTAAGGGATTTAGGCCTTCCAAGCATCTTTAATTTAAAGAGAAGTTCTATGGAGGAAAATCCATTCTCATTCTTTCAACCCTACACAGGGACCATTCTAAGCCTCCTGTTACAGGTATATCATCATCTGATCATTAACAAAGACAATGGCTTTTCCTCACTTCCATAAAGCCTCTAGTTCTGGAATGTTCTAATACACCAGAGAATGTTAAAGCTAATACTCAACTCTGAAGAAATAGTGGTCTTAAGGTGTTGTGGGGTTTTTTTTGTGTGTGTATTTTTTTGTTTGTTTTGTTTGTTTCCTTGTTTGTTGTTTTTGTGTGTGTGTGTTTCTATTGTTTTATTTGCATTTAAAAAAAGCTTTAAATAAAGAAAAAATGATACTGTAGTTAGAAGGCAGAGAATAAGTTTCTTCTAGCAACTTTCTCTATTTAACTGTCTTTTCTAACTTCAAGCTATTTCAAACCATCAAGTAAGATAGAGTGCTTACATCTGGGATTTTGGCTGACATTTTTATCAGGTAAATAGGGAAAAACCCTAGTGTACATTTGTAATACCTTTCTGGTTATTATACTCTGAATACTTCTAGAACTATCTTATGTAAAAATGGGAGCTTAGATAATTGGCTCCTAAACATAGATGACAAATTGAAATCTGTCTTAGTGGTTGGGAGCAAATTATTTGAGTTTAGATAAAACCTAGATACCAATACCAGCCTCAAATTTGTATCTGAATAAACTTAAATAAACTAGGCAACTTCCTCAGCTCCATTTACCCACCTATAAAATAGGAATAAAATACCTCATGGGGTTGCTGTGAGGATTAAATATGATAATCTATTTTAAAATGGGTTAGCTTTTGTGATGCCGGGCATTGAGTAAGTATTCACTACCTTGTGTTTATTATTCTGCAGCTCTCTTCACATTTTCATGTACCAATTACAAAAATAGACTTTTGAGTCAGTCAGACCTAGATTCAAAGAACATCATATATAAGATGTTTGCAATAGGCTTCAACTTTCTGAACTTCAGTTTATCTCTTTTATCAAAGGTGTTTTGAAAATTAAAATAATTATCATAAAATATCTAACAGACAACCTAGAACTTAATAGTTACTCTGTAAACAGCAATTTCTTTTCCCCATTTTCACAATCTCAGAAAACAAATGTGGTCAACAGGTAATAATTATCAATCTAAATAATACTGTTAACTAGTCAAAATTTATTGTCAATGCTACCCTCAATTGCCTGCCATTACTGAAAAACCACTTGAAAACATAATGGCCCTGGCTCTGGTAAATGAGATATTGGCACAAGTGTGCTGAGGTTTTCTAAGAAGGCTTTTGCTCGTCCTAAGAAAAGGGACAGAGGAGGCTGGGTCCATCACTTCCCTCTTTCTTCAAGGCTTAACCACGGTCATGATTTCTGGATCTACAGTAACCACCTTGAGAGCAGGAGAGGAAAGCCAATACAATTTCAAGACATCCATTTTGACATGATTAAGCAGGCAAACCAATGCCAACACTGCTTATTCAGCATCTCTTGTTAAACAAAGTAATAGCTGTTTAGTTTAGAAAAGCAAATGTTGGGTGGGTTTTCTGATACTTTTCATGTAGTGCATCCTGATAATCACAGCAAATTTCCTCCTCTCTATAAATTAGCTCCAAGAAAACAAAATAATATAAAATATATAACTTCATCATGTTAATAATTTAAAATTTTTATTTTGCTACATGTGTACCTGGACAGAGGCTTCCTTATTTTTTATCCTTTAGAATATAAAGTCACATGTATAGATAACTGCTTAATCAGCCCTCCCTTAGACTTCATGAATTCTCATATTCTTAAATTTTAAAAAGAGGGAAAGTTAGATTCACATAACATGGAGTGACTCTGTGAAGTAGATTCTATTATTATCATTCCCATTTTACAACGGAGTAAACTGAAGAACCAAGAGGCCTAAATTCCGTTACTGCATAAGAGGTGAACCCAAGCATTATGGCTTCTATATGATACTATTTGGACCTCATGTTCTTTATAATTAAAATAAGATGCTTGACTAGATGGATTCTAAATTTCCTTGCCTAATTTTACACTTCCATTAGAATATTAACTGCCAGTTTTTCCTAGTTCTAATGTCCCAGCATCATAATTAGAGATAAATACCATCAATAGTGAGACAGTTTAGCGTAGACTATGCATTTATTTTTTTTATCTTTATTGTTCAGTTTATTAATTACATTGTTCCCTTTTTTTCCCCTTTAGCTCCCCTACACCTGGTACCCATCCCACCATCCGCCCTCACTGCCCCCCCGCACTGTTCTCTCCCATAGTTGCATGATTTTTGTCCAGTTTCTTGCTGTACTTCCCACAACCCTTTTCTCCCAAGAATTGTCAGTCCATTCCCTCTCTATGTTCGTGATTCTGTTATATTCACCAGTTTATCCTGTTCATCAGATTATTAATTCACTTGATTTTTAGATACATTTGTTGATAGATGTGTATTTGTTGTTCATAATTTATATTTTTATCTTTTTCTTCTTCCTCTTCTTAAAGAATATCTTTCAGCATTTCATATAATATTGGTTTGGTGGTGATGAACTCCTTTAGCTTTTTCTTATCTGTGAAGCACTTTATCTGACCTTCAATTCTGAATGATAGCTTTGCTGGATAGAGTAATCTTGGTTGTAGATTCTTGCTATTCATCGCTTTGAATATTTCTTGCCACTCCCATCTGGCCTGCATTGTTTCTGTTGAGAAATCCGCGGGTGCTCCCTTATAGGTAACTAACTGTTTTTCTCTTACTGCTTTTAATATTCTCTCTTTGTCTTTTGCTCTTGGCATTTTAATTATGATGTGCCTTGGTGTGGTCCTCTTAGGGTTCCTATATATTGGGGTTCGGTGCGCTTTTTGGACTCGTAAGTGAATTTCTTTCACCAGGTGTGGGAAGTTTTCAGTCACTATTTCTTCAAATAGGTTTTCATTGTCTTGCTCTCTCTCTTTTTTTGGCACCCCTATAATTTGGATGTTGGTATGCTTGAGGTTGTCCCAGAGGCCCCTTACACTATCTTCAATTTTTTGCATTCTTTTGGTTTCTTGCTTTTCCAGCTGAGTGGATTTTACCTCTTTGTATTTCAAATCTTTAACTTGGTTCTTGGGGTGCTCCAGAGTACTTTTAGGTTTTTGTACAATATTTTTTATTTCAGTCAATGTATGCTTAATTTCTGGTTGGTCCTTTTTCATATCCTTGAGAGTCTCCTTCATATCTTTGTAGGTCTCGTTCATTTCCTAGTAGGACTCATTCATTTCCACGTTGGTCTTGTTCATTTCTTTGCAGGTGTCATTCATATCCTTGAGGGTCTCATTCATTTCCTTGTAGGTCTTGCTTATTTCCTCATAGGTCTCGACCTTTTCTAGGAGCCTCTTGAGAAGCCCTATAACCGTGGTTTTGAATTCCATGTCCAGTCGGTTTTTTTCCTCCATTTCTTTCACACCTGATTTCTTTCCATGTCTCTGCATGATGGCTGCTTCCCTGAGTTGGTCAATTAACTTTGTGTGGTAGACGTCCTACAAGGGACAGTGGCTCAGCCTCCCCAGTTACCTGAGGTGGATATGGATTGCACAGTCTTCCTGAAGTTAAGCTCAGGTTAATCATTGTTAGCACTTGGAGGGGTTGACCTCCAGGTCAATTGTCTGTGATGTTCAGCTGTCCTCAGGTTGGATGGGCGGAGTCTCTGGGCCAAGCAGACAGCGTCAGCTCTGCCCTATGCATCCAATGGCCACCAGCACCTCTGAGAGAGAGCCGCTGCTGAGCTCCACCAGCTGCTGGAGAATTCAGACTCTCCCAAAATGAGTCTGCACACCCAACGTCTCACCCAGGGTCACAAAACAATGCAGTGTGACGGTTTCCTGAATGAAAGAGCAAGTCATGAGTGCTCTCTGCGCTGTCAGGCAGCTGCACTGTTCCCAAGTTCATGCGCACTCCGCATAAGCTCGCCTTCTCCACAAGCCAGCAGACCCCTGCAGCACCCAAGCTTCAGCGTGCCCTCCCACTGTCCAGTTTTCACCCCGTATGATAGTGGGTTCCCTGGACTTCACCCAGAGCTGGAGAATCAGTCCAGTGGGACGTCTTTGTCTCCCCGGTTCGAGAAAACTGGCCGGTTTTCAGCCGCCCGCCCTCTCCACTGGCGCGTGCTCCAAACATCTCTCTGTGCGTATCTTCAACGCTGTCCGCCACTGCTCCTCCGAGTCACAGTGTCTTATCTTCACTTTTATTTGTGGAATTTTCACTCAGCCAGCTTTCCGGTGATTCTGGATGGTGTTTGTTCTTTCATTAAGTTGTAGTTTTAAACTTGCTATGTATGGTGGCAAGATAGGTGTTTTACCTATGCCACCATCTTGGTTCTCCCACAGTCCTTACATTTTCTCTAGACTATGCATTTAAACATTGTCTGGGTTTCAATCCTGTCTAAGCCATAAGGATTTGTTTAAAAGAGTTAAGCAGAGCTGTTTGGGATAGTACAGTCATTCATTCACTGTGATTCAATGGCATATAACTATCCCAATCAGTAGAGTCATATATGTCACTGTGATTTAATGGCATAAAACAACTTAGCCAATTTCACTACTCTGTATGACCATGGGTAATTAACTTTTCTAAGTCTAGTTTCCTCTGTTGTGAAATTGTGTATGATACTACATAGATAGTAATTTAAACTGAGGATTCAATGAGATCATCCATATAAAGTAGCTAACACACAGGACCTAGTACATGACGCTCAACAAATATTAATCATTAGTTTTGTAGTTATTGCATTAAGTTCTGAAAACTCGATTTCAAGCATGCTGGTGAGAATTTTGCTATGATTAAAATCTATTGTCATGAAAAAACTTACTAACATATTTTATAAATTACATGAATCTTTTCATAATTCATATTATAAGTAGTTTTTTTTTTAACATGCATGTTTGCTTTTCCTAGAAATCCTGAAAAATAAACTTGAAAATTACTTTTATTTTACTAGGCCTATAGTGAAAGAAAAACATATCTACCAATGACACTAACAAAGCAATGTCCCTTCATTTCCAGTGCTAGTCTATAACCAGATATGTGATAGGGTGGTAAAAACAGGGCAGTTTCATATCAAAGATTACATTTAAAAAAAAACTGGATGCTATCCAATTATATGATCCTAATAACATACATCCCAAGGTACTTAAGGAACTGACTGAAGCAATTACTGAGCCACTAAATATTATTTATGAGTTTCTTGGAGGACACAGTGTCTCTGATAGCAATAACTCATCACCTTTCTTTTAGAAAGAGAAAGGACAATTCTAAAAGTAATAAGCCAATCACCTTGAGTAGTTGACCAGTGGATTTCTAGTCATGCTCTAAGAGCAAACCTTCTTAATTTTCCTACATGCTTATCTATATTCCTCTTTTAACTCAACTGAGTACATTTATATTAATATATAAACAATGAAAAAATTAATTACAAAAAATCTTTATTGTTCAGATTAAAAAATATATAAGCTCATATCTGTTTGAGATTCCCACAGCTTCACTATTATATGAATGAATTAAAAAGTCTGCAACAAAAAGGAAAATATAAATAAATAACTAAATTATATTAACATATAAATTATATTTTTTGTAATTAGTATATAATTTATATGTTTATATAATACAAATTTTATAAATTGAATTATTTTTAAGAAAAGTTTAAGGGCTGAAAAGCAAACAGCAAACAAAATTTTGAATTACTATAACTAAAAATACTTAAAAAAAACAAATTAGTTAAAATTAATAGAAAAATATATATATTTTTTTTATTTCCAAGGCTTTTGATTCACAACCTTATGTTAAATGAGAGTGAGTAAACTAGGATGTTGAGATATTGAAAGTGGGGTTTTATTCTCTGCTCTTTAATTATATCATTTAGAGTGTTAATCCTTAGCTATTACTGAAATCCACAAAGCCCAAAGTTGAGATTTATTTAGTTAATAACAATGAGCTAATGAGCATCCCCACCATGCTGTTCAGACTACAGAATACAGCCACCACAGAGTTTTTCAAAATCATTAGATGACTCCTCACCAAGGCATTTTTTAATACCTTGCTGAGAAATGCCCCCTCATGACAGGTATGGTTAGAGAAATATCTAAGCAGTTTGCAATATGAAGTAAATTTAATATTGCTATCTCCTTGGGCCTTTTAACTCTTTCTTCAGCAATATGGAGAGAAAATTCCAGCACTGAAATTTTATAATTGTTAAAAGAAATTTCATTTTTAAAATTTTTTAATTTTTAAATATATTTTATTGATTTCTGAGTGGAAAGGAGAGGGAGAGAGAGATAGAAACATCAATGATGAAAGAGAATCATAGGTTGGCTGCCTCCTGCATGCCCCTCACTGGGTATTGAGCCAGCAATCCAGGCATGTGCCCTTGACCAGGATAAAACCCGGGACCTTTCAGTCAGCAGGCTAATGCTTTATCCATTGAACCAAACCAGCTAGGGCAGAAATTTCATTTTTTAAAATTTATTGGGATGACGTTGGTTAATGAAATTAAATGTTTTAAGTGTACAATTCTATAACATATCAACTGTACTATATTGCTCTGCTTGTTCACCAAACACAAATCAAGTTTCATTCCATCACCATTTATCCCTCTTACTAAAAGCCCAGTGCAGGAAATTTGTGCCTGGGGGTAGGAGGTGTCCCTCAGCCCAGCCTGCACCCT